>CM057054.1:12557500-13217113 GCA_029948455.1 Solanum rostratum
GTTAGAAGAGGTAATATGCATGTCTTTATTTCGACCATTTATTGTCTTAATGGGTATTCCTAGTGTCAAACCCTATGCACCACTCAAGGTCATGAGGCAATTGGGTCGACGACAGTTTATACCCTGAGATGAAGACATGTGAGAGTTTATGTTTGAGTTTCATCCTGATATCCCTCTTAGAGAGTCAGATATATTCAAGATTTGGGGAGGAAGCATACTCTCAAGTCCCTAAGACATTGTAGTAGATTGTATCAAGGGTGAGGCAGACTAATTATGTTTAATATGATTTTATAATCAACCCCCATTCAAGGCTAGGCCGGAAAGATAGTCGGGAGGAGCCCTAGATCAAGCTAAACTCGAGGTCAAAATCAAGCAGGCTTGTCTTAAAGTCAAAGAGAATTATCGGTCCACACTTGATAGCTTGAATAATGCCTTGAGGAATATTAAAGAAGAGTTAGCACAGCACAAGGCAACATTGGAGGCTCGGGTAAGGTTGATTTAAAATAGGGTGGAGAAGGAGCACCAGTCCACTATCCAGTCTTTGCGCTAGGATTTAGGCATTACCACAGGTGCTATGGAGCAACAAGAAGAAGAATTTAAAAAAGAAAAGGCCCTATTGGTACAGACCCAGTCTAGGCTGTCGGCTTAGTTGAAAGCCTCAAAGGAGCGAGAAAGAAACATACCAAGGTGCTTTACGGCTTACCAGGAAAAAGTTGAGACTGAGAGGAAGCAATGGATTGGACAAAGGCACACTCCTTAACCAAGTTAAAGAGATCGAGGCACAGGAAAAAAACTTGAACCATGAGGTCTACGTCACTCATAACTGGCAGCGACACTATCACAAAATATGGCAAAGGAGGCATGCTTCAGCTTTCCAATAACCTAACTGATGTTTACGTCAGTTATCTCCATCGAAATAATGATACCCTAGATCATCAAGCGCATACATTAGCCCTACACTTGCCAAAAGCATTGTTTAGAATCTATTCGAACCTGGGAGGCGACTGAAACCTAGACACTTTGAGGGAGCATCTTTATTATTATTGTTTTCCTCTCTTTTCTTTTGTTTTCTTTCATCAAGTCTATCACAACCTTAAGTCTTAGTTTTCATCCAAGTAATTTGTACTGAGAACGTTTCAAAAATGAACAGAAAAGATGTTTCTTCTAGTTAACTAAAATTATGTTATCTTTTTTCAAAAAGAAACAAACTAAAATTTTTCCATGAACTACATAATAATCTGATTCATGTTCAACATGATAAGTAGACAACCCTAAATGAGTTCAATCATAATATTTTTAAAGCTATGTGAGGAATAAGATGGAAGTGACCATAAAACAAATTCACCTAAAAGCTAGAATGAAACTTAAAAGCTTTCTAAAATTCATTCAAGGGGCATAATATACAATGTGAGATTAATATCTGCAAAGTTCTAAACCCCAACACATTTTTTTTATTCATGAAAATAAAGCTTCAAGGTGGTTGATTTTTGGTTAAACTACCATTTCATCCATACAACACAAGGTCAAAGGGAGAACAGAAGATGACCCGCAAAGATGGAACATAGTTGGATAATGATGATGTCCAAAATTTGATAGTTCAACAAGAATTAGTGCCGGTAGAGGAAGTAAGGATGTTAAGGAAATAAATGGCTGAAATGTACCAACCTTGGATGAGCGAGCAAGCCCCGCCACCTTCAATCCATAAGTATCTGAGTACGGCTATGCCACTCCCTGTTCACGTCCTAACAAGTGATCCACTTTACACTCCTGGATTTAGCCTATATGTTAACACATCCAATGTTGCTGAGACTTCCACAGTGTGCCCTTTGATACGCGCATGATAAGTAATCCACTTTTCATCCTAGCCGCACAAACCAATACAGTCCCTCAACCTAAATTGGTCCCAAAATCCAATGATGATCCTTCGTCCAAGATTTATCATGATCGAGGATACGCCCTAAAGTGACTATTAAAATTCTAGATGCTTACCACAAAACTCATCAGTATAGCTCCCTTATAGAAGTTAAGAAAACAACCAAGAATGAGGAACATGAAGAAATTGCTAAGAAGATGAGAAGTCTTGAACAGAACTTAAAAGAGATGTAAAGGATTATGAGGACATCAAAGTGTCTCGTTCAAGGATTTGTGTATGTTCCCTAATGTTCACTTGCCTGTTAGGTTTAAAATTTCAAAATTTGACAAGTATAGTAGTCACGGTGACCCTGTGGCTCACTTAAAGAAGTACCGTAATCAATTAAGGGGAGCAGGAGGAAAAGAAGAACTCCTTATGGCCTTCTTGGCGATAACCTAACAAGTTTGGCCTCATAATTGTTCATTGATCAAGATATTTCTCTTTGCCATGTTTAGGATGACATGGCTCACGATTTTGTCCAATAATTTCAGTATAATATTGACATCATCCCAGATCGTGGTTCCCTTGCTAACTTAAAAAATAAATCAACTAAAGGTTTAAAGGAATATGCTATAAAATGGAGAGAACAGGCAGCTAGAGTCAAGCCACCAATGAAAGATCATGAGTTGATTGATGTTTTTCTCTAGGCTCAAGAACCTGACTACTTTCACTAGTTGTTTTCTGCAATGGGAAAGCCTTTTTCTCACGTAATTAAGATTAGAGAAATGGTGGAGAATGTCATAAAGTCGGTAAAAATCATGAGTCAAGAAGCTCTCAAAACCACCACACGAGCAATACAAAGTGGGTTAGGTAGTTTTGGGAACCGAAAGAAGAAGAGGGAAGGGTCCATGATGGCGTCAAGATCAAAAGGAAACAAACTACTCTTATGTGCAAGTCCAACAAGGATAACCTATTTCACCTCATCACTATTATCCACCCTAATATGCGATTTTCAACACTCAGGCATATGCCTGACCTCCTCAACATTGAAAATGGCGGGCACCTATCCCACAAGGCTTTCATCCCAAACAACAGAGTTCTCAAGCACCTTATAATCCACGTCCAAGGGTGGATTATGCAAAGGAACAAGGTCAAAAGGAAACTTTCACCCCAATTGGAGCATCATATACTAGCCTATTGTGGAAATTAATGCAATTAAGACTGGTTAAACCTGTCGTTCTGTATCAAGTCAACCCAATGTGAGAGGCTTTGACCCAACTGCTAAATGTGAGTATCACTCTAACACTCCTGGTCATAACACCAAAATTTTTTGGACCTTAAAGAGGCTTACAGAGAAGCTAATCAACATGAAAGTAATTATGATACATAATGACGAAGCATCGAATGTCACCAATAATCCACTTCCTACTTACAACAATGAGCACATCATTGGAATTATAAGAACTTATATGGAATGTGAACCAATGGATAGAGAGGGATTTGAAAGTAGGACCTCAAAGGAAGAGTAAAGAGTGGTTTTAAAATCTATACAAGGGGCATCATTGATTGTGAAAGGTGCAAATTCAACTCCGGGGGGGAGGGGGAGGGGGGAGGGCTTAAGAAAACCAATATTATATGTTCTTGGAGCTATAAAAGGAGGAGTACCATTGAATGGGCCAAAACTATACGTTCCTAGAGGATTTCCCGATGTTTATCAAAACAAAGATAGTTTAAGAAAGACAGAAGAGCTAGTTGTAATAAAATTTGCAAAACAACTTCCGATCACAAGCATAAAAACTGTTCCATGGAACTACAACAAAACCATTGTGATACACAAGGGGAAAGAGATCGCTGAAGAGATTAATGAAGCATGTGGTATGACTCGTTCTGGATGGTTGTATCCTTTAGAGGAACTAAGAGGATCCAAGCATTCCAAAAAAAGTTAGTTGCCTGTGAAAAAGTCTATCACTGAAGAAGAGGCCAAGGAGTTCTTGAAAAAGATTAGGGCTCAAGATTATTCTATTATCGATCAATTAATAAAAACCCTTGCCTAAATATCCTTGCTATCATTACTCATACATTTCAAAGAGTATCGCCAAGTATTGACTCAAATCCTGAATGAGGCGTACGTCTCCGAAAATACCATAGTAAGTCACTTGGAAAAGAGAGTCAACGGGATATTTGATTTAGATAGAATCACATTCAGTAATGATGAGTTGCTTATGAAAGGGTATGGACACAACAAAGTTCTACATTTAATCATAAAATGTGAAGATGATCCTGGTTGATGGAGGATTGCTTGTCGATATTTGCCTCTTTCCACATTGCAAAGTTTAAAAATTAACACTGATAGAATTTGTACTAACAATATGTATGTACGAGCATTTGATGGAGAAAAATGAGACACAGTTGGTGAAATTTACTTTACTATGACAATTGGGCAGCTCGAGTTTGGAATTATTTTTCAAGTAATAGATATGGACACCTCCTACAACCTACTTTTAGGGAGGCCATGGATCCACATGGGCAGAGTCGTGCCATCTTCTTTGCACCAGATGGTCAAATTTGAACATGGCAAACAAGAAATCATTGTTCATAGTGAAGAAGATCTCCCGATATATCAAGACCTATCCGACCAAGCGTCGAGGACAAAAAGGAATGTGAATTCCTTAATTATTGGACTTTTGAGATAGTGGAGATCAATCAGTTTGTGAAAGGGAAACCTATACCAAAGCCTTATCTCTCCTCTACTTTATCATGGTGGCGGCGCAAATGACGCAGAATGGTTATGAACCTAGAAAAGGACTAGGATTGTCTTTGCAAAGAAAGAATGATAGATCCTATCAATCTAATGTGCGACCTGGAAACTTTTAAGTTGGGTTTCAAACCAACTAAAGTTGACAGAAAATGGGCTAAGGAGCATAAAAAGGAGGCTTGGAATTTGCCAAAGTTGATCCCTTATATTTTTGAGTTTTAACTAAATCTCAATGTGATAAGGGTCCAAACTTATCTATCCAAAATAATGTTGGTGAAATCTATCAAGGTCTTAAGGAGATGTTTTATGAGGTGAACATGGCTTAGATGGGCGAAGGCCCAAGTCATACGGATGTGCAGTTCGTCGGTCCAAATGTTCAACTCAACAATTGGGAAGCCACTCCTCTCCCTACCTGGAAGGAGTTTTGGTAGTTGATTTTTCATAATTTCCTACATTTGGTCTATTTTTAGGGTTGTAATCTAAATGCTTTAGTTGTTTTTCTTCCACGTTAACCCTTTTATCCTTCTCAATTCAGTGGAATGAAGTTTCAACTTATCTAGTAAAAACCTATCATATCTCCTTCTCCCTTTTCTCATTTTGTTTTTACCTTTATTTTAATTTCAGTTACGTTAATATCGACTTTAATAACATGACATACATGCGGAGCTTACGTCTAAATCCTAAAAAATTGTCTAATCTCAAAATCATGAATCAAGATCTTGAAGAATATTATAAAGATGGAGCATATGAAGAAATAAAAAGGGGATTGGATCAATTTGAGAATAAACTTAAGTCCAACTTAAATGAAACAAAGTCAGCCAATTTAGGAACTCCAAAGGAAACTCGAGAGAAAAGAAATATGTATTCATGTTGAACAGAATACTAGAGAGGACCTAATTCAAGCTCTATTTGAATATAGAGATATCTTTGCTTCGTCCTACAATGATATACCAGATTTGAGCGTGGATTTGGTAGTTCACAAACTTCCCACATATCCTAATTTTTCACCAGTCCAACAAAAGCAAAGAAAGTTCAAGACAGGTGTAAGTGATAAAATTAAAGAGGAAATCATGAAACAATTGGACGTGAATGTGATTAGAGTTGTCCAATACACTATATGGTTGGCCAACATTATGCCAATGCCAAAGAAAGATGGGAAGACTCGAGTTTGCGTTGACTATAGTGATTTAAACAAAGTGAGTTCAAAAGATAATACCCAACATTCACATTCTAGTTGATAATTGTGTCAAACATAATATTCAATATCTATTGTGGATTGTTATATTGGGTATTACCAAATTCTTGTGGGTGAAAAAGATGTAGAAAAGACTGTTTTCACCACCCCATAAGGGACCTACTATTATAGGGTCATGCCATTTAGTCATAAAAATGCAGGAGCAACTTATATGAGAGTTATGACCACTATATTCCATGACATGATGCACAAGAAAGTTGAGGTATACTTTGATGATGTTATCATTAAATCCAAAACGCGAGTGGATCATGTACGTGACTTAAGAAAATTTTTCAAAGGATTGTAAAAGTACAACCTTAAGCTTAATCTAGCTAAGTACCATTTGGAGTGCCCTCAGGAAAGCTTATGGTTTTATAGTTAGTCAAAGAGGCATTGAATTAGATCTTTCCAAGATAAAGTCTATTCGAGAGATACCTCCTCGAATGAATAAGACAAAAGCTATGAGTCTTCTAGGGAGACTAAATTATCTCAGTCGCGTCACCGCAACTTATCATCACGTGTGAGCCAATATTCAAGTTGTTGAATAAAGATGCTACTATCAAATGGACGAGTGAGTGTCAAGAAGCTTTTGACAAGATCAACAATGAACAAGACTCTACTCAATGCAGTGTGCTGGATTTTTTAGAACCATTGTCACGCCCCGGGAGGATACCCTAGGCGTGGCCGGCACCTAGAGACTATTGCTAGTCCATAAGCGAACCACTCGTTCTTAGGACAGTCATTCAACATCAACACATCGGAAATAGAATAGTGAGCTACCTCAAAATAAAGGGCCAAATGGCCAAAATCAATCTCAACATCAGAAGTAAGTAGTAAGTACTACCCAATTCATAAAGGAAATCCATCAACATCAAACCTTTACTCATGTCTATGAAGCCTCTAACCTGACTCAACTGTCTAGGATAGTACCACGACAGGCCATGGACACCTAACTCAATGAATAACGAAAATAGCAAATAGAAGGGTCTCCTCCAGATAGCAAGGAGGCTCACCAATGTCAGAACTCGAAACCTCTGACCTTAACGGTGCGCCTGCTGAAGTCCTCTAACTCCTGTATCTGCATCATAAAATGATGCAGCGCCGAATGGCGTCAGTACGTGGAATGTACTTGTATGTAAAATAGTTGAATAACAACAACGTACAACAACATAGGGAAAAACATCAACTCAACATCATACTCCATCAGAATATCAAGCGTCTATCTAAGGAAAGAGATTTGGAATAGACAATTGACTCATCAACCTCTCATCTCGACATCATCAACATATCAGACTCATCTCAAGGAACCTCGGCTCAACTCAACTCAACTCAGGGAACTCGACTCATCTCAACTAAAGGAACATCAACATCAACTCAGCTCAGGGAACATCAACATCAACTCAACTCAAGGGACTCGACTCAAAACATCACATCAACATCAATATCGAAGTTTTATCAAAATGGAACATAACTGGGAGTTTCTCTAACCGACAACCATCACCTATGAGCCAGTGATGTTACCATGAAGTGATGTCGTTGCCACATCCATCTAATACCCTGCCCGGGGTAAAGGACATCAACCTCAGTGGATCCACAAGAAAAACCTCAGTCCTCATTGGGATAAGAAAGGAGCCATCCGCATTGCGGTTCAATCCCCTCTTACTACGCGGCCACTTATTTAATTGGTTCAAGTGGGACTCACTCTTACCCATTTCGGTGCTCAATACTCCTCCCAGAATTCGACATGCTCATAAAACCTCAACCTCATCAGTCATATGGGGACGTAATACCTCATCATCAGTCCCATAGGGACATAACATAATACCTCAACATCAACATCAGTCCCGTAGGGACATAGTATAATACCTCAACATCAACATCACCTCACCTTATCAACATCATGGACTCAAGATACTCTTTTAGAAATTAAACTTTCAAATTTTAAGACATCATAAAACATCATTCTCATCAACATCATCATCAAGACTCTCATCAAATGTGAAACACAATCACAACATCACAACATCATACTCAATACGGCTCTAGACTCATCTCTCAGTCCATTCTTATATCTTTTAATAAAATAGTCATAGGGTTTTAAAAACACACTAATGAAAATGAATTATGGAATAAATTAAGTTTGTGATGATCATCAATTCATGTAAAAAGTATATGCAGAAAAATAAAACTCAGTGTACATGCTCAACAATCTTTACATCAACCTCATTATATTCAATATATCATTCGATTTACTCAAAAGGGCACCTGGGAGAACATTCCCATGTTTTAGGTTAGCCTTACATACCTGGGATGATTTGCTAACACCGTTCGTGCGCCAACTTCTCTTGATTTCCTCAACCTCAACTCCCCTCAAGCCCTGGCTTAGTGACTTTTCTAGGAAGAACGCTCTTGAATGGGGTTTTTGGAACCCTTCTCTTAGAAAACGACCTTTATTCGTCGTAGAGGAAGTTTAGGAAATATAGGAATGAACAAGAATGCGCTTCGAAATTTTAAAGAACTTTTCCCCCGACCTGGAATAACACTTTCCGCGACGTGCACCTTCTACGGACAGCATATTTTTGGAAAACTTAACTCCGTCGAAAACTCACAGAAAAACATAAGTGTAGCTCTGCGATAGGTCCGCGACGTGGTTCCACCGCGAAGTCACACTGTTTTTCATTTTAGAACGAAAAATTATCTTTCGACTCGATCGCCCTAAAAATCGACCGAGACCCTTCTCTCACTCAATTTTCAGTGCTGATCACGAATCTGCTCTTGGATTTTTAATCCGAGCATTGAAAGACGCATTTTGCGCACACCTCTTCCCTAGGGGTATTTGGGTAATTTATCAGGCTTTACATTATCTCCCCCTTGGGATCATTCGTCCTTGAATGATGAGTAGTCACAGTATTTTGGCACGAATAGACTCAAGACTCACCTCGATACTCACTCAACTTTTCATCGACCTCAATAACATCTACTTAGACATCGGTAATATACACACCAACTCATGTTAGGAACATCAATTTACATAAAAGTAAGAATGTTACCTCCAACACTTTCATCAACCTCGGGCACAAACAGGTGCAGGTATCTTGTTCTCATCTTTTCCTCATCTTCCCATGTGGCTTCCTTAACAAATTGGTTTCTCCACAGAACTTTGACGGAGGCTATCTCCTTGTTTCTCAGTCTGCGAACCTGTCGATCCAGGATTTAAACTTGAACTTCCTCATAGTACAAACTGTCTCTGACTCCTGTGCTCTCCACAGGAATTACCAAGGTAGGATCCCCCAAACATTTCTTCAACATCAAAATATGGAACACCGTATGGATTCTATCTAACTCAGAAGGTATTTCTAGCTCATAAGTAACCTTCCCAATTCTTCACAAAATCTGATAAGGACCAATATAACGAGGACTTAATTTCCACTTTTTCCCAAACCTCATGACAGCCTTCATGGGTGATACCTTCAAGTAAACCTAATTGCTCACCTCAAACTCTATGTCTCTTCTCCTCACCTCTGTGTAAGATTTCTGACGACTTTGGGCAGTCTTCAATCTTTCTCGAATAATCTTCACCTTCTCCTTGGACTGGTGGAAAAGGTCCGGCCCAATCAACTCAGCCTTTCCAACTTCAAACCACCCAATGGATGATCTACATCTCCTCTCATACAAGGCCTCATAAGGGGTCATTTGAATGCTTGCATGATAGCTATTGTTATATGCGAATTCAATTAATGGTAAATAATCATCCCAATTTCCTTTGAAGTCAAGAATGCATGCTCTTAACATATCTTTTACCGTCTGAATAGTGCGCTCTGCCTGACCATACATATGTAGATGAAAGGTCGTGCTCAAGTTCACTTTGGTATCCAATCCTTTCTGGAAAGACTTCCGAAATGGGAGGTAAATTGGGCTCTTCTGTCTGACATGATGGACATTGGAACTCCATGCAACCTCACAATCTCTTGGATATACATCTTGGCATAATCCTCTGCAGTGTTGACTGTCTTGACTTCCAGGAAATCTGCTGACTTCGTCATCCGGTCTATAATCACCCATATGGAATCATATTGTCTCCGGGATCTCGGTAGGCCCGTGATGAAAGCCATATTAACCATCTCCCACTTCCATTCTTGAATCTCGAAGTTTTGAGCCAAACCACTTGGCCTTTGATGCTCAACCTTCACTTGTTGGCAATTTGGGCATCTTGAAACAAACTCTGTGATATCCCTCTTCATTCCACTCCACCAATAGACCTTTCTCAAGTCGTGATACATCTTGGTGGAGCCCGGATGAATGGAGTATTTAGTGTTATGGGCCTCAGCCAGAATCCTCTCTCGAACACCATCAACATCAAGGACACATAACCTACTCTGGTACCTCAATACCCTATCTGCCCCTTTGGAAAAGACCATCACTTTTTGTTTCTAAACATCCTCCTTCAATTGGAGTTTAATAGGATCTCGATCCTTTTTCTCTTTTACTTGAGCCATTAGGGACGATGAAGACCCACTCTGAACATTAATTCCTCCCTGGTCATTCTTCTCAAGTTGGACTCCCAGTCGAGCCAACCTATGCACTTCCTTCACTAGCTCTCTCTTTTCCTCCTCAACATGAGTTGTGCTACCCATAGACAACCTGCTAAGAGCATCAGCAACAATGTTAGCTTTACCTGGGTGGTACATGATGCTCATGTCATAATCTTTGAGCAACTCCAACCATCTCCTCTGTCGCAGGTTAAGCTCTCTCTGACTGAAGACATACTGCAAGCTCTTGTGGTCAGTGAACACGTCCACATGCACTCCATACAAGTAGTGGCGCCAGATTTTTAGTGCGAACATTACCGCTGCCAACTCAAGATCATGGGTCGAATAGTTCCTCTCATGAACTTTAAGCTGCTTGGAAGCATAGGCTATCACCTTTCCTCTCTGCATTAATACACATCCCAATCCAACTCTTGATGCATCACAGTATATTACAAAGTCTTCCGTCCTGTCGGGCAAAGTCAAGACAGGTGCGATGGTCAACCTAGTCTTTAACTCTTGGAAACTCTTCTCACACTCCTCAGACCACTGAAACTTGACCTTTTTCTGAGTTAGTTTGGTAAATGGCGCGGATAGGGAAGAAAATCCCTCAACAAATTTGCGGTAGTAGCCTACCAACCCCAAAAAACTCCTTATGTCAGTTGGTGAGGTTGGTCTTGGCCAGCTTGTGACTGCTTCAATCTTCTGGCTATCTACTCGAATTCCATCACTCGAAACAACATGGCCTAGGAAAGCCACTAAATTAAGCCAAAACTCACATTTGGAGAACTTCGCATACAATTCATGGTCCTTAAGAGTTTGAAGGACAACTCTAAGATGTTTAGCGTGCTCCTCCTCATTCCTTGAATACACTAAGATGTCATCAATGAATACAATCACAAATATGTCAAGGTAGGGCCTGAACACCCTATTCATCAAATCCATTAAAGCTGTCGGGGCGTTCGTCAACCCAAAGGACATAACCAAGAACTCAAAGTGGTCATATCTTGTCCTAAAGGCTATCTTTGGAACATCACATTCTCTCACCTTTAACTGGTGGTAGCCCGATCTGAGGTCTATCTTTGAAAAGCATGAAGCACCCTAAAGTTGGTCAAACAAGCCATCTATCCTGGGAAGAGGATATTTATTCTTGACCGTGACCTTGTTCAATTGCCTATAGTCTGAGAGACCCATCCTTCTTTCGTACAAACAGAACGGGAGCAACCCAAGGAGAAACACTAGGTCTAATAAAACCCTTCTCTAATAGATCCTTCAACTGCTCCTTCAACTTTTTCAACTCAGCGGGGGCCATTCTACATGGTGGAATTGAAATAGGCTGCATGTTGGGAAGTACATCAATACCGAAGTCGATATCCCTATCAAACGGGACTCCAGGTAAATCCTTAGGGAACACCTCAGAAAACTCATTTACAATCGGGACCGACTCAAGAGTAGAGGACTCAACATCGTCAAATTTAACTTGTACAAGGTGATAAATACACCCTTTAGAGATTAACCTCCTCACTCTCATGTAGGAAATAAATCTACCCTTGGGTGAGACATAACCTCCCTTCCCCTCTAGGACTGGTTCATTTGGAAATTGGAATTTAACAACTCGGGTCCTACAATCTATGGATGCATGGCAAGCATGGAACCAATCCATACCAATCATCACATCAAAATCAACCATCTCCAACTCTACCAAATTGGCCAAAGTATCCCTATGATAGATGGACACTACACAGTCTCTATAGACCCTCTTAACCAGGATAGACTAACCAGTAGGAGTCGAAATAGTATAAGGCTCAAGCAAACACTCTGGAAGAACCTCAAACTTGTTGGCCACATAGGGCATCACAAAAGATAAAGTGGCACCTGGGTCAAGCAATGCATAACAATTATAAGAAAAGATTCAAAGCATACTGTAACAATATCTGGAGCAACCTCTTGTTCCTGTCGATTACCCATTGCATACAGACGGTTCATCCTGCCTCCTACATTCGCAGTAGTAGCCTTCTGATGACTGCCCGCAGGGGCCGCTGTAGAAGACTGAGCTCTATTACCTTTATCATTCCACCTCCTCGTAGGGCACTCACCCTGGAAGTGGTCAGGCTGTCCACATGAAAAGCAAGTATTGGTGCCCTCATGGCACGCACCAAGATGCAGCCTACCACATCTGCCACAAGGCCTTCCTCTTGGACCTTGAGCAACACTAGCTTGCGACTGGGGTCCCTGCGCTCTGAAATTTTAGTGACCATAGGATTTCTAATCATACTTGTTTTGCTGAACAGGTGCACTCGCCATCGGAGGTGCATGGCTTGAAGACTTCTTCTAAAAGAAAGTTCTATCACCCTTATTCTGCTTCTGCTGATTAGGCTCATGCCCTACCGATTTGGCTTTCTTACTCTGCTACTCTTCCCTATCTCTCTTCTTGTCCTCCTCAGTCTATTGGGCATAGACCATAAGTCTAGAGATATCCATATCTGGAATCAGCAATGCGACCTTACACTCCCTCTTTACATGCCTACCCAACCCAAACACGAACTTCCTCATCCTTGCCCTCATATCGAGGACCATCTCTGGAGCATATCTGGATAGCTGGATGGACTTTAGGCTGTACTCTTTGGCAGTTAGTCCCTCTTATTTCAGATTCACGAACTCTTCGACCTTTGCCTCTCGCAACTCTTGGGGAAAGAAGTGATCGAGAAAAGTACTCTCAAACTCTTCCCACTCAGCATTCTCACCTCTACCATCTCCCCACTGATTATACCAGACATTTGCAACATCCTTAAGCTGATAAGAGACCATCTCGACTCCCTTAACCTCACTCGCGTGCATAGCCCTCAGGATCTTGCGCATCTCATCAATAAAGTTTCGAGGGTTCTCCTCAACCTTGGACCCCATATAGGCTAGCGGGGTTCATCCTCAGGAAATCTCTGAGCTTGGATGCAGCTGCAGGCTCTTGGGTGCTGGAGTTAGGGGCCTGGGGATTGCGACCGTTACTCTGAGAGGCCACCAACTGAGTGAGCATGGTAATAGCTCCCTTGAAGTCTGCTTCCAAAGTGGAGGCTGAATGAGCAGGAGGTGCCGGTGGAGCCTCAGTAGCTCTGGCAGGTCAACCCCATCTCCTTGTCCCATGCTGGTTAGGAGCCTTTGGTAAGGGATTCTCAGTGTTAGGGACTGAGGCATCTCTTTGGGAAGTAGTGCGTTTTGGAGGCATTATCTGCAAATGCGTAATGCACGAATTAGAAAAGGGGGGCTTCATAGAGTCAAGTTCTATCGCACGAACTTAGAACATCAAAGAAGTGTAACCATTCCTAATGTCTTATAGCATCCTGTTTATGAAGTGTGGTGCACAACACACACATAAACAAGACTCTACTAGACACGGCTTCATAGACTCCCTAGGACTCTTGAACTCTGTGCTTTGATACCAAGTTTGTCGCGCCTCGAGAGGGTACCCTAGGCGTGGCTGGCACCCAGAGACTATTGCTAGTCCCTAGGCAAAACAGTCGTTCTCAGAACAGTCATTCAACATCAACACAGTGGAAATAGAATAGTGAGCTACCTCAAAATAAAGGGCAAAATGGCTAACATCAGTCTCAACATCAGAAGTAGTAAGTACTACCCAATTCATAAAGGAAATCCATCAACATCAAACCTTTACTCATGTCTATGAAGCCTCTAACCTGACTCAACTGTCTAGGATAGTACCACGACAAGCCATGGACACCTAACTCAATGAATAACAAAAACAACAAATAGAAGGGTCTCCTCCAGATAGCAAGGAGGCTCACTAATGTCGGAACTCGAAACCTCTGACCTTAACGGTGCGCCTGCTGAAGTCCTCTAACTCCTGTATCTGCATCATAAAATGATGCAGCGCCGAATGGCGTCAGTACGTGGAATGTACTGGCATGTAAAATAGTTGAATAACAATAACGTACAACAGCATAGGGAAAAATATCAACTCAACATCATACTCCATCAGAATGTCAAGCGTCTATCTAAGGCAAGAGATTTGGAATAGACAATTGACTCATCAACCTCGCATCTCGACATCACCAACACATCAGACTTATCTCAAGGAACCTCAGCTCAACTCAACTCAACTCAGGGTACTCGACTCATCTCAACTCAAGGAACATCAATATCAACTCAGCTCAGGGAACATCAACATCAACTCAACTCAAGGGACTCGACTCAAAACATCACATCAACATCAATATCGGAGTTCTATCAAAATGGAACATAACTGGGAGTTTCTCTAACCGACAACCATCACCTATGAGCCAGTGATGATACCACAAAGCGATGTCGTTGCCACATCCATCCAATACCCTGCCCGGGGTAAAGGACATCAACCTCAGTGGATCCACAAGAAAAACCTCAGTCCTCATTGGGATTAGAAAGGATCCATCCGCATTGCGGTTCAATCCCCTCTTACTACGCGGCCACTTATTTAATGGGTTCAAGTGGGACTTACTCTTACCCATTTCGGTGCTTAATACTCCTCCCAGAATTCGACATGCTCATAAAACCTCAACCTCATCAGTCCCATGGGGACGTAATACCTCATCATCAGTCCCATAGGGACATAACATAATACCTCAACATCAACATCAGTCTCGTAGAGACATAGTATAATACTTCAACATCAACATCAGTCCCGTAGGGACATAGTATAGTACCTCAACATCAACATCACCTCACCTCATCAACATCAACATCAACATCATGGACTCAAGATACTCTTTTAGAAATTAAACTTTCAAATTTTAAGACATCATAAAACATCATCCTCATCAACATCATCATCAAGACTCTCATCAAAAGTGAAACACAATCACAACATCACAACATCATACTCATTATGGCTCTAAACTCATCTCTCAATTCATTCTTATATCTTTTAATAAAATAGTCATAGAGTTTTAAAAACACACTCATGAAAATGAATTATGGAATAAATTAAGTTTGTGATGATCATCAATTCATGTAAAAAGTATATGCAGAAAAATAAAACTCAGTGTACATGCTCAACAATCTTTACATCAACCTTATTATATTCAATATACCATTCGATTTCCTCAGAAGGGCATGTGGGAGAACATTTCTATGTTTTAGGTTAGCCTTACATACTTGGGATAATTTGCTAACACCGTTCTTGCACCAACTTCTCTTGATTTCCTCAACCTCAACTTCCCTCAAGCCCTGGCTTAGTGACTTTTCTAGGAAGAACACTCTTGAATGGGGTTTTTGGAACCCTTCTCTTAGAAAACGACCTTTATTCGTCGTAGGGGAAGTTTAGGAAATATAGGAATCGACTAGAATGCCCTTTGAAATTTAAAAGATCTTTTCCCCTGACCTAGAATAACATAGTCCGCGACGCGGACCTGCCGCGGACAGCGTATTTTCGGAAAACTCAACTCTGTCGAAAACTCACATAAAAACATAAATGTGGCTCCACGACAGGTCCGCGACAGGGTTCCGTCGTGAAGTCACATTGTTTTTCATTTTGGAACAAAAAATTATCTTTCGACTCGGTCGCCCTAAAAATCGACCGAGACCCTTCTCCCACTCAATGTTCAGTGCTGATCATGAATCCGCTCTCGGATTTTTAATTCGAGCATCGAAAGACGCATTTGCGCACACCTCTTTCCTAGGGGTATTTTGGTAATTTACCAAGCGTTACAACCATTTACAAACCTAGTACTCTGATACCAAGCTTGTTACAATCCAGGCCTAGGTCCTAGATGTGAGACGGTAAATAGGGGAAACCGAAGGGACCCCAAACAAGCCTTCTTGATCATGTATAGCACATCCTTGGTTGTGGAAGCATAAATAAGTAATGAACATATAACAACTAAATTTTAGGGGAAGTGGGACTTAGGACTCACGATATAAGAATGTTATAGGGAAAAGGATTAACATGAATCACATAACATATAAAGTCTAAGGGGAGGGTAAGTATGACTCATGTTATGGGAGCAATAGGTACTTCTGACTTTCATCACCTCTTCAATAACAACAACACATAGAAAGGAGCACAGGACTAAGGGAAATTCTTCCATAATTACATAAACATAAAGAGTCAAGCTCATACGTATATAGCATGATCATTTCCAATAACACCTCTAATCATAAATAGAACAGGGGCCAAGACATCTCCTAGACTCACTCTCAAAATATAGTATCCAAAAATAGATAAGTCTAAATAAAAGTATGAAAGTAAATGGATATTTTCCCCAGAAGTGGAGGACTCACCAATAGCAAATCTTCGCTCGAACCATCTAGCCACGTGAAGGAGGATAATAGTAAGGAGCTCTGGGTCCTACATGGTTAGATCATGTAGGCAAAAAGTATGTGCTAGTACTTGGAATATACTAAGTATGCATGGTGCAAATGCAATAAGGAACATAAGTCATAATCAAGCAATATGGATAATCATAAACAATGGATAGAGGCTCAATATGTCATGAATGACAAATGCATAGTTGAACATGCATGAAGAACCATCAAATCACATAATATCATATACATAGTGAGAAGGGACCATAACTGACATATAAGACCAAGCGAACTACCTCTTCGAATCTCAATATTCACTCCACACCAGACAAGGAGTGTCCTACTTTTTCAAGGTAGACCAAATATTATCTTTATAGCATGACCTTTTCGAAAAGTGCTGCTACCTTACAGCATAGTCTTTTTGGTAGGTTTCACATGATATTCTTACTTTACGGTATAACATTTTCAATAGATTTAATAATTATCCTTACCCTTACATCATTACCTTTTGGTAAGTACAAGCCCATATAGGGGATCAATGACATAAACTATGGTGGAACATAGTTTAGGGACAATGGGAGACTACCTAGATCCTCTCAGTGCTAGGTCACAATCCCACGAAATATTTGAAACATAGTTATAGTCATAGCATGCATAGTCTCAAAATATCATAATATCATTCTTGGAGTATCTCATCAAACATAACTTGTAGCATCAAAGTCAGGGCTTTACGTACTTCTTGTCATTCATATAATGCTCATAAGCTCATAGCATACATATTAGCCCTCTTGTTAGTCTCCACATGCTTACATACATATCTTGCCACAAGGCATTCATGACTTAAGAATTTAGCATGCATCTTTAAATCAACTCATGGTGTGTACATGTGCATAAGCTCGAAATCCTGCAATTCATAAATAAATGCCACAAGAGAAGTATAATAAAATCCTTAAACATTATTCAAAATAACCCACCAACAACATGAGAAACTTGGGCAGGGCACCATCAAACCCTCATATAAAAATAATAGATTTCACATGATATTGCATGACATGATAATATACAAGGATAGCCATCATAAAATACTTCATATTATCATCATATGAATGAGTTCATAAAAATCATCATGTTTTACCATAACTTGAGAAATCGCAAAGAAGAGGGGGAATGGTTGAGCTTGTGGAGGAGTGGTTTCTAAAATCAAAACCCACATACCTTGGTGATTTTAATAGAGGAAGATCGGATTTGGAGATGAAAAATCTAGAACCCTTGCTTAACCTTCTTGCTTAAGAGCCTTAAGAGCTTTGGGAGTGTTTGGGAGAGTTTTTAGACTTAGTGCTTTTGAGTAATGAATTGAAATTAAGAAGGAGAGGGTGTATAAGGCTGGAAAGGGGTTATTTGGGGGTTAAGACGATATAGTATAGGCATAAAATACTGAAAAATGACAAAACTGCCCCTTATAAATTCTATCGAACAGGACCACGAGACCCCGTTTACGGGCGATAGTCTGACTTACATGCCATAGGTTAGGAGTTTGTCTGTTAACATTTTGGATCCTTAGAAACTCTTCTCTGATTCTCAACCTACGATAGGACATACAACTCATAAGTCATTCTACGGGTCATCTGATAAATCGTATTTCCATCTTTAGAAATCATCATTTTCACCAAGTCTGGCCTTTATTTCACAAGCACAAGTTGCGGCCCATGTATTATGTTATAGTCTGTAGACCACTTCGTACATAGATGGACCTCCGAACTTGAGCTATTGGAAATTCACACTCAAGGCCCATGAGCTAATGTACAGCTCGTACATCAACATACAGCCTGTAAGATCCCTCGTGGGAACCACTGCTACTTAGAAAATTTTTAGACTCATTTCCTTGGCACTTTTCATGCGATCCATAGGTGAGGCCTTACAGTTGAAAGATATATGTGAGTGTGTGTGTGTGTGTAATTTATGTATTCCGTATGACATGACTTATCACCAAGTGGATTTGTGTGAAGGGGACTATCCCCAAGGGTCCTTCTATAAACTCTCAAGTTCAATAACCATGTGCCACCATAAGAATGATGTTCATGTTTTATGCCTTAAAGGTGTGCTATTGAATCCAATTAGCTCAAATGATGGACACTCACCATGCTAGGATAGAGCCTAAAGGGTGGGGTCGAATGATGGTTCTCACCGTGCTAGGATAGAGCCTATAGGGTGAGAATTGAGTTTACCTTGGCAAAGTAGACTCCTCTTAGCTCAATGTAAAGTGAATATCGAGATTTCATGTAATAGTCTGTATGGTCTTATGAATGTCGGTTGTGGTCTTATTCCCACATATGTATGCTAAGGTTAATGATGGATTTATGATGCTTCTTCTCATAATTTTTAAATTACATGCTCATCCATATTATGTCCTCCTCCCATTGATTATGACTTAAGCATATCGATATTATTGTGATGTCATTTGGTTCATGGCATACCTACATACTTAGTACATTTTATGTTTTTACGTATACTTTTTAGCCTATATGACCTAAGCATGTAGGGATGGATGATGAGGAGATTATTCCATATTGAGGCTAGCATTCAGATTCCTAAGCTTGAAGACTTATTGGTGGGTTCCCATACTTTAGGAACAAGCCCTTATGATGCTTTCCGTTTCTTTTATATTAAGACTTTATCATTTACTTTTTATGTTTATCTTGAGGATGAGCTAGTGAGCTATGTGTTAGACCTCGCCAAGATCTATGATGTAGATACATAAATTGGATAAATGGATATGATGTATTTTCATACTCTTGTTTATATATATTTTTGCTTGCTTAATCTCTTGTATATGCTTATTTTACCTTATGAATGCTAACGATATGAACACGACGCTTGACTGGGATGCCTTCAGGTGTCGCATTCGCCGTGTCGTGGCTAGGCTCTAGGTTTGGGTCATGACAATAAAAATCTAGGTGGTAGACATGGTTATAGGTAACAGTTAATTATTGCCTTTTCATACGTTATTCTTCATGATCTATGAAATTTATTCTGTTGGAATTTGACTTATCAACGAGAGGACTTTGAGGTAAAGCTCGGTCAGGAGGCTTTAGAGCAACCTAAGAGAGGTTTAGTAGCAACCTCTAGTCCCAAACTGTGTGTCTTCATAGGGTTCCTAAAGCTAATAGATCCGCATATAGCTCAAGATGTTAATAATGCTCCTCACAAAGTCTACCTTGGTAAGTAGCCTCTCTCTTTTTGGTGTGAGAGTAATATTGGAGTTTTGTTATAGCTTACATGATTTTGTTGTCGGTTAAGGTTAATATCTCATAAATTAGTATGTTTTCTTATAACTTATGCTCTTTCAGGGTTTTCATTATGATTCTTAAATTGCATTGGCCTTACTCATGTTTTACAATTATGTTTTAAATGAAACACTTAATCATATTTTCTAACTTGGTCAATTGTATATTGCATTGCTCCACATACTTTGTACTTTTCATGCATCAGTGTATATTTTTTGCCTACATTGTATCATAATATAGGGTCTGGCTATCATCACTCTCATCCCGCTTGCGGCTAACTCGAGTTATTGAAGTTCACTTGATTGGAAAGTCATTATGCTTCGAGGGTAATTTAATATGAGTTTCATGCTTTCTTATTTTGAATTTATTTCTTATTATGGATGAATTAGGATTTGTCTTATACCCCCACCTGGACTAGTAGAGGCATGTTAGATTATTATGCTTATGTTGTCCCGTCTATTTGGAGAATTTTTTCGAACTCACTTATATTCACAACTTCCATGTTGAGACTTGTATTGATATTTTTCATCAATTCTTTATTTACCTTACGTATCAATGTATGATAAGAGGCTTGGTTCGAGTCCCTCGAGATTCTAATTGTTGTGTCATATTTAGGGCCTATCTTGAAATGTGATAGACTAGAAGTCAATAACGATAATATATCGACCATAACAAGCTTAGGCCATTAGGATCTTGCCGGAAGTGGAATTAAAGACTTAACTTACCTTTCAATCAAATTCCAAAAACAGACTAGAAGTCAATAACGATAATATATCGACCATAACAAGCTTAGGCCATTAGGATCTTGCCGGAAGTGGAATTAAAGACTTAACTTACCTTTCAATCAAATTCCAAAAACTCTCTATGAAGCTTGACAAATCTAAAGTAATGCAACAATGCACTAATCAACAAGGCTATAAGAACTAGTCATAACTAATCGATAAGGTGCTAATGCCACACTCGTGATTAGCCAAGTTCAAAGCATAAAATGGGGCTAAAAAATAATAAAATGCTAAAATATAGAAAAACATATTCCAACAACATATGTAAAGAGTGACAAGCTCCCGGGGCAATTTAACAAGGCATGTTTTACGTGGTTTAATTCAATAACCATCATATACGACTTTAATCAGAAACACACAATCTCCTGGTCTCTTTAGCACCTTAACACTATTAACATATGATAATAATATCCTAAATAAATAAGACAAAGAGGATTTTTACAACCACAATACGAAAGACAACCATAACTCGAAATCTATAAAAACAATACTAGGACATGAAATCACGAGGAAAGATTGTAAGAAGAAGATTACCGCAACAAAAATATTTAAAATATTAAGCTTATGAATCAGTCTTCTTGTAGTAACAACAAATGAAGCCTAAATAGATTTTTAAAAAAATCCACAATGATGAGCTTGCGACATAGAGCAACTTTATTACTCCGAGTTAAAAAATTTGACATCTATGAAGTACTCAAAAGATATTGTTTTGATTTCAACGGGTATATATCAGTTCTTAATTGAAAAAAATGAAGAAGATCAACATATATAAAGAATCACCAACTTATGAGCTTAGGGGACCCGCATCAAAGTATCTGCTTGTACAATCTCAAAAAAACATGAATATATTTTTATTCTAAAATCGTATGGACAGATGATTGAGTGCATTAGAAACTATAATAGAATTTCTATTTGATAGATCATGGACATTCTAACTCCTTAGATATTAGGAGAAAATTGATGAGATGATTGATGCAAAAGTTTGGAGAGTTTCTTAACAACATGTTCAATAACTTTTGTCAACTTTTATTTCATAACTTTGTCGACTTTTACAATTAAATACAAACTTTGTGCAATTAAAATACCTCATATATCTTTCTTATTATGTTAAGAACTCTTAGTTTAATTCCAAAAATATAGAATTAAATATTACGTTCAAACATATGAGTATCACATTGTCCACAATAATTTAAGTTGATATCTCAAATAGTCACTCGTCTATTATACCTTTTTACTGAAGTCACTTAACTCTCTTTTTTAATCTTAAAATCATTCAACTAAGCATTTCTTTCACAGAAAGTCACTCAATTATGAGTTTTTTTCTTCATATGAAGTCATTCAACTTTGTTTTGTAACTCAAAAGTGACTTAACTACTGCTATGTAACTTAGAAAGTCACTCAATAGTTAATGTTTCACTTAGAAAATTATCCGGACAATTTAAATAATTTTTTCCATTTATTTTTTCATTGAAATACAATTTTTATTTTAAAGTAGTTTTCTAAAAAATAATAAAATGCTCATTTTAGATTTTATCAAATTTTCTTGAACTATAATTTTTGTTTTGAATTAATTTTTACAAAATACCCACTTTAATTATTTTATTAAATTTTATTGAAATATAAACTGTTTGTCTATGCAACAAGAATGATACGATTTTAGATTTTATTAAATTTTCATTAAATTTTTCATTGAAATACAATTTTTATTTTAAAGTACTTTTCTAAAAAATAATAAAATTCTCATTTTAGATTTTATCAAATTTTCTTAAACTATAATTTTTATTTTAAATTAATTTTTAAAAAATACCCACTTTAATTATTTTATCAAATTTTATTGAAATATAAACTGTTTGTATGTGCAACAAGAATGATACGATTTTAGATTTTATTAAATTTTCATTAAAGTTTTTATTGAAATACAATTTTATTTTAAAGTAGTTTTCTAAAAAATAATGAAATTCTCATTTTAGATTTTATCAAATTTTCTTGAACTATAATTTTTGTTTTGAATTAATTTTTACAAAATACCCACTTTAATTATTTTATTAAATTTTATTGAAATATAAACTGTTTGTCTGTGAATGATACGATTTTAGATTTTATTAAATTTTCATTAAATTTTTCATTGAAATACAATTTTTATTTTAAAGTAGTTTTCTAAAAAATAATAAAATTCTCATTTTAGATTTTATCAAATTTTCTTAAACTATAATTTTTATTTTAAATTAATTTTTAAAAAATACCCACTTTAATTATTTTATTAAATTTTATTGAAATATAAACTGTTTGTCTGTGCAACAAGAATGATACGATTAATATTGGCGAGTATTTATGGGTTCTTCTTTAAGTACACAATTCTTAAATATTTTTATTTCTTTTAAATGAGTTGTACCTTAAATTTAATTATACTTCAACAAAATTCAATAAAATATTAAAGTGGGCATTTTAGTATTTAAAAAAAAATTAAAACAAAAGTTATGTTTCAATTTTTTTAAATAAAATCTAAAATAAATACTTTATTATTGTAAATTTAAAATAAAAATTATATTTTAATGAAAAAATCATTTAAATTGGTCAAGTGACTATAAGGTTTTAAAAGAAAGTTGGAATGAATTTCTATAAAAAGAACTAATAGTTGAGTGACTATTTGAGTCATGAACTTTAATAATTTTGATCTCCGATGATAATGCAGAAACTAAGGTTGCTGTCAACACTATAATATTTTGTTCTTTAACTTTGAATTTTTGTAATTATTTCCAATTTTCTTCTGAAGATCATATGAGTGCGAGAAGAAGCTCTATGCAATTCTTTTGAATGGCTATTGTTTCGATTTCCCAAAGCTTCAAGCTTTTCCTCTTTTTTTTTTTTCGTGAAGTTACACTATTATTTGCTTTTTTATTGAGCTACAAAATGCGTGCGCTCTCTACTCTCTTTTTTCTTTTTTTTTTAAAATAAAAAATTAAAATTAGTTTGGATTGGTACTAAAGTTACATTGGTAGACCAATTATCTTATTTCGTTGTTTAAAAGATATTTGTAAATTTAACATCAATTTATCAAAATCTCACACGAAACCTGTTGATCAAAAGTCTCACTTTTTATTTTCCTGATTTAAAGGATATTTTCTGTAGTTATTTGATTTTCCAACTAAGTCATAGGATAAACTTGATTTGCCAATAAAAGAGAAAAAAAAATTCAACCGTGCGTATATATTTAGAAATGAGTTTATAGAATCAGTTCGACCGGATAGAAGAAATATATAGGAAGAAAAACTTAATTAGAATAAAAATATGTCTATCCAAATGTCATGTAAGTGTCATATAGGATAATACGAGTAGAAACGTGAGAGTTAATTATCTAAAGATAAATACATGTTCAATATTGGAGGATAAGAATCAATATTTTTAAAAAGTATAATGAGAAATATATATAACATTTTTCCATGATAAATATGATACAAAAATCAGAGCTACAACAATAACATACCCAGTGAAATCTCACAATTGGGGTCTGGACAGACATCAGAGCTATCACTAAAAAAATAGAAATGAAAAGACAAGCCCAGAGTTGATAATAATAATTTTTAAAAGAAGTTCAAAGTATTTTTTTAGGGTAAAAAATATAACTATACAATTTTATATACCAAATTACATGGCCTTATCAACTTTTTCTTATTTTCACAAATATATTAATCTTTTATTACAAAAAAGGCAAAGTGTGTTTGTTGATATCAATTAATGTTGATTTGATTGGTATTGGGAAATGAAAAAGTAAAATAAAGATGGTGTAATTTGGTAAATGATTTGTTATTTTGATAAATAAAAAAATTCTTTTAATTTTCACTCTTAAAGTGCCAATTTTTGTAATTTTTTTTATTTACTATATTAGATATTTATATAAGATATATATATATATTTTCACCTGGCTATATTGAGGTTGACTTTTGTTACTGAAACCTGATTCATATTTTATTTCTAAAAAATTATTTAATTATAAATTAATTTGATATAAACACGATTCCTGTATACCTTTATTATATTCCCCGTGATGTTACAATTTACAATTAACTTTTTCTTTTTTTAGAAAATAAAGATTGCACTTGGTCATGAATTTATTTTATTATATTTAATGAATTCTGAGAAAAACGTTTTATTATAAAATTTTGTAAAACTGTGCAGCTCAACTTCAAATTGAATTTTAAAATTCTTAATTTTCTTCTAAAAAAATTGTTTCACTTTAGATTACTCATAAAAGTTGAGAAACAACCTCAATTTGTTTGGTAATTAACCGTAACTCAATTTTCAAATATTATTTTTATTTAAAAAGAAATATTTTTTTAAAAATATTTTAATAAAACATAATCAAAATGTCAGTAAATAGTATTTTTACGTTTTCTTTCGTATTCTATCCGTTCACTTTTACTTGTCACTACTTCACTTGTCGAGGTCGAACTACATGATTTTTGACCAATATTTTAAGATGCATTTTTTTCATTATATTATATTAATATGAGAAAAATTCCAATTTATAACATTTTTCGTAGAGTTTTCAACCATTTAAATTTAAGATTTTAAATATTAAATTTAGCTATTTTAATTTAGCTTTTAAATTTAGTCAAATTAACCTCGAAAATCAAAACCATAACAATTAAAAGTAAATAGACGGAATATGACTCAAATCAATTTACCGATGAGCCCTTTGAGATGGTCGGTGGTTGGGGCTTAGAACTTCCATGTAGGAAGTCCCAAATTTGAAGTACCTTGCTAGTAAAAGTAAAAGATTTGTGAATTAAACTCATCGTACCAAATTTGACTATTGCAAACTATTTCCCATATGTGATTTACCTCTAGGAGCAAAAAATTTACTGTATACACATTTAAAAGGATAACCATTATTGACTTCACAATGTATGATCTGAATTTAATTAAAAAGCTTGATGAAAAAAAACAAAATTGCTCAAGTATTGGGGCAAGGGTCAAGTTGTGAAAATTACAAGAGTTAGGTGAAGCTGAAAAAGGTAAAAGTGATAAATGGAGGACAAAAATGGTCAAAAGTTGAACAGCCCCAGGCATTTTAATTTAACCGCACCATTGTTGATCTACAATGTGTTGTGTATTTCACTGTCCTCCACCTTCTTTCCTTCGTCAGTCATTTGTTTCTTCAGTGCGATCCAGAAGGTATGAATTTTTGCAGATGAAAAGACTGCACCCACCCCATCTTCTTTTCTTTTTCTCTTTTTTGATAAAAAATTAAATAAAAAGATTACTACTGGTCTTTTTTTGTGTTTGAGTTAATGTTATATATTTTGTATGATAGTCGCAAATGTGAAAGATTTTGTTGACAAAGTCGCTTTCTCATCCCTCACTCTCATGGAGAAAGCGACCTTTCATTTTCCCCTTTGTATTTATACACTCTCCGTATTTAGTGCACCCTTTATATTCCCTTCAATTTCTCTGAATTTCTTATCTCATTTCCCTTTCCTCACAATTTCTTTGTATCTTCATTCACCCAAATTCTGTTTATCTTCTTCTTTTCCTATCCCTATCCCTAGCTAGTCCCTATTTGTTTATTCTCATACTCGTATTTATTGCTCTTCAGGAATACTTGAAATAAATGAAATGAAATGAAATAAATGAAACCGTACTGTACCGAGTATTATTGGAGACTTAGGGTTTCCGAATATTTGGTTACTCAGCAGATAAGTATTTCTTTCATTGATTATCCCTTTTTCCTCTTTGCTATTAAGATTTATAGAAAGAATATCATCCTGATTCTGAGTATATGGTATTCTTATTTCTTGCTATACTCAGTTACAACAACATACCCAATGAAATCCCTTGGAGTGGTGTCTGGGGAGGGAAGAGAGAATGTTTTGGAAAGACCCTCCGAAATTAGAGATCTTTGTCTTTTTTGATTGTTTTTTGCGATTTTTGTTATTGATTTTAGGGTTTGTGGTAAGAGTTGACTCTGCTTAGTCACAGATTGTGTTTGTATAGTGAACTTTTTCGTATTTGAAAGTTTGCCATGGACTTTGTTTTTCTTGTTTAGTGCTTTACAGGTTCATTAATTTTTGTTTGTCAAAAAAATGGCAGAAAACAAAGTAGCTACAGTGAGTATCTTCTTAGCTTTCTGATGTCATATGATGGTATTAGAGATGATGACTTTGGTATGCTATCAACAGTGACCAAAAAAGGTTCACTGCATTTTTTATTTTCTGTTGTGATTCATCATATCATGGACATTATGAGAAATACAAGTTCACTGTTAAGAGTGTTCTTTTCTTAAAGAGATGAGGAGCCAAAGGGCTTTTTCTTTAACAAAAGATAAATACATACTTTTAGTTACCAGTTCTTCACCCTTCAGCTATTATTCAAGGATGATTTTGGTTGTGTCGATTGCATTTGCATTTTCAATTCAGTCCAAAGTTCTATCCCTCTAGTCTCTGCAATTTGATTCTAAGATATAATGGTGATCTGTTGCAAAGTATTACTTGACTGGTTATTTAGAGTTGAATATAAGTTATGGAAAGGTAATATTGGTAGATTGAGGTTTAGTATATTTATTCTTTGGAATCTCACATATTCTATTCGACATATGATTTGATGGACTAACAAGGCTGTTCAGTTGAAGAAGTTAATTGTAAAAGTTTAGTAAATTGAGGAATGGTCCAAGAGAGCTTCCTTCAGCCCACTCATGGAGGAGAATGGGGTTGAATTAGCTGCCGACTCATTCATCCAACCACTCAGTAGAAAGGATAGGTTTTGTGCTACTGTGATTGAGTGAATGATGCGGGAGATAGTTTTCTATCCCTCTCTTTCCTTGCTTGGACTGAAGGGAGCTCCTTTTTCCCATTCTCTTTATTTTCAAAAACAATTCTTTTCATTTTGTTTAAATACGATATTGTGGAGTTTTCTAGGATGAGATATTTCCATTGTCTGGACAAATTCAAGCACTCAATCACTTCTGTTTAAATTTGTCAATAGTTTTTCTCCTATCATCTTGTTGGCTGTACTTGTATACGTGCTAAAAATCTACTTCCTCATGATTCCAAGAGTTATTTGTTAGCCATTTCACTAGGCAGTTGTCTCTTCGTTCTGGTCTCCACCACCATTATATATGCTGGTTAATCCCAAATGTTGGAATCTTCATATGGCTCTATTTTCATGCTTTATACAGTTATACTGAACATCTATATCATCCGTTTGCTGTCTCAGCTATAATGTTATATCCCCTCCTTGCAATATGTTTTATGTGTTCTGTCTAAACTGATCAGGAACGCTGTACTGATTCAACTTAGTTGCTATAGGGATCTCCTTTTCCTCTTCACAGATAGGTTTGAATTAACCATGGTGCACTTGAGGGAAACTCCTTGCCGAGGGCCTATGCACATCCGGGATTAGTCGGGGTTCAAAGAGACTTGGACACCCGGTGCAAATAAAAAAAAAAAAGAAACTCTGGCACAAAATAAGACTTTTTAGACATATGCTTTACATGGCTCTTGCAAACTGAAACGGCTTACTTGAAATCTGTTTTGGGGAATTAGTATTTACGAATTCATATATATTTCTATTTTGCAACACATACATCAGTTCAGGTATGAGGTGGTTGCGTTTCTTAGCTTTAAACTTTATAAATATATTTGCATGGCTGTGAAGACAGCAAAACGTGATGACCACCATGTTTTTCTCCCTTTTTCTAGGGCAATGAGGGATGACCTCATTGAAATGCATTGGCTCAATTTTTATATGGCAAGTAGTTTGTGGAAAGTACAAGTTTTATGTTATATTTTTGCATTAATGAAATACTTTAGTCCCTTTCCTTCAACACTTAAAAGTACCAAATTAATTTATTTTTAACTAGGTCATGCTATACAATATGACTGGTACTAATTGATTTTGCCAATTATGGAGTGGGGGGGACCTCATGGTTTAAATCCTGATTTAGGAAATCAGCTTTAGTTTGAGATAATTGGCCATCATTATAATTTATATATAGTGTATTATAAGGTTGTGTCCGGCATTATTTGTCTAGGAAGTACCAATAGATTCTGTCTGTAGGGTGGTCCCCTGCCCCTTTTTACATGCAATCTTCATTTACTTTGTTTTTGTATGCATTCTGAAACTTATTCTCTATTAAAATATGATGCATTATTGATCCCTCCTGTTCCCAGATGAAGCCAAGCCTATTAGGTGTTCTTTTATTAATTGCTATAATTATTTACTGATGTTTTATTGCCCTATCAGACTAACTTTGGAGGAAGAAATGTGAGGAACTGTGTTAAGCACTCTCCACAGTGAAGGTGAAGCACTCTCCACTTCCGACTTACCACCTCTGATCTAAGGTTATGGGTTCGAATGGGGAGGGATAAAATAATTAAATAATAAAAGCGGCAGTTAAAGGTGGAATTCTTTTGATTTCTGTTTAATGATGTCAATTTTTATTTTTTATAAAAAAGATAACAGGTTGCCCAGAAGAAGTTTGTGGCTAACGTTGAGAATAGTATTCCATTGAGTTTCTGCTTCATTGATTGGTGAAGGTGAAGGTTCAAGGTTGAGTGGTCCCCTTCTCCAACTCTACTCAACCCCCATGCCCTCACACTGCACTAACTTCAATGCAAAATAAAATTAATTTAATAGAGGCATTTCAAGAATTTATTGTTGTCTTGTGGAGAACTTATATTCTAGTTCAACATCTGCATGAAAGTGTCGGCCAGTATGTGTGCTTTGGATGGGTATTCCTAGTTTTTCTTTCAATTTCATCCACCCACAAATTCTAGCTTTCTACTATGGTTTAGATAGAACACAGTCGCACACTTATTAATCATGGTCTATGTTACTCAAGACTTTTAAAAAGTATAATAGTGTGTTTTGGATTCTCCAAAAGTATTGTACTTACAATGAATTTGACATGGATTTGCTAGTATCTCCCATAGGTCATGGTTACTGATTAAGGTTTATATGAAAATTACGTGTTACATATTAGCTGGTTTGGTGTGAGAACTGATAATTTTTTTTATATTTTTTTGGGTTGTCACATTTGAATACAGGTTAACGACTGTGACTGACTTGCAGAAGTTGAAATGGCTTGATTTTAGTCAAGTGGCTTCCAAACATCAGACCCGTCTGCAACAAAATTAAGAGGCTCTTACTGCTACAATTTGTTAAATAGTTGGTCATAAAAAGGAGTTTGAAACTATGTGAACTTTAAACGCAGGCTCAACGAGGATAATATTTTTTTCAAAGATAAGACTGTCAATGCAGGATAATGAAAAATGTCTTGCACCCATGAGTGTACTGAACGGTCAATGAAGTGGAAAACCGTTCAAATGTTATTAGCTAGCCACTTTGTAAGGTGGTTAGAACTAAATTTTTAAATCTTGACCATTGAATTGATTCTCTTTTTCATGTGTTGCTGCTAGAAGGGGATAAAATTATGCTTAAGCTCATCTGCGCTGTACCTGAAAAAGAAGCTTGTCCTTTGCAGACACTATGACCCAATTGGATTGGGAAACTTTAGGAAAAGCACTCCATATATAAGGGGAGCACCGGGTCCGGTACTGACACCACCGGACCGATAATTACCGGTACCGGACCGGAACCAGTAAAGAGGGGGGCGGGGGTTATTTTTCCGGAACCGGTAACGGCGATTCCGGAAAAATTCCCTGTTACCTTACCGGTCCGGTACCAACCGGTACGAGATCGGACCGAATCGAACCGGTAATCTGGTTTTTTTTTTAAAAAAAAATTAATTATATTAATATATTACAATTTGAAATGTAATTTTTATATGTTAATGAAGATTCATATTTAAAATTTAAATTGAAGTTTAAAATGTTAAAGATTAAGTTAAAATTTTAAAACAGTATTAATATTCATTATATAATTTTTTTGAATTTTAAATGAAGTTTAATTAAAGTAATCATAAAATATAAGTATAAAAGTTTTAAATCTATAAGTAGTTATACTTATATAAAACATTTAAAGTGTAAAATTAAATTTTTTTAACTTTCTATTTTCTACTTTATAAGTTTAAATTTCTAATTTTTTAAATATAAAATTATAAAGTTTAATTTTTAAGGTTTAAATTTTGAACGTTTCTTTTTATTTTTCAAACTTTAAAGTTAATAAAAATTTGAGAAATAAGGGGGCAAATATATTAAAAAAAGTCAAAACTTAAATTAAAATTTAAGTTAAGATAATAATATTAAAAAAAAGAAATAAGGCGAATAGCCTATAATTTTATTATGTTATTTTAAAATTTAAATTGTACAATGTAGTGATGTAAGATATTAAAAATCGACCTAATTTACGCAACCACCTTTTAGAAAGAGTTCTGTTTCAACTAGGTCTTATTTATTGTAAATTTATAATAAAATAAAATTTAATCACTAATATCTTAAACCACTTTGAAATTCTTGGCTAAGTGTTTCTGACATTTCTAGTGTTACATTTGTCGCGCCCCATTTTTTCTCGCGTAAAAATGGGAACCTGGACGACGTCGTGACGACTCTTTTGGGATTTTTGAATTTGATTAGAGTCGCCACCTAATGATTTGAGGTGCATTAGGACACCATTCTAAGCCTAAAACTAAGTCTAGTCTAAAAGTCAACCAGAGAAGGGTAAGGGCTTAAATTACCTCGAAGGGAAGGTGTTAAGCACCCTTCGAGGTCCGCAAATGTGGGTCCCGACCGTGTCTCATTTTTTATGCGGGGGTTACAAATGATGGTCTCTTATTATTTATAATACTAAATAAATCTAGGTGACAAGAATTTAACAAATAAATTAATAAATGAACAAGGAAAAAGTTAAAAATTAAACCAAGTGATTTAATTATTTACTCGGATCAGTTACTCGGCTTTCATTTCGGAGTTTAGCTTCACTTGGCTTATTAAAGCCTAAGGACAAAATCGAGGTTTGTCCTATTGAGCTCGAGTTTGATCATCCTTTCCGAGGACCCTATTTACCCCTACCCTTCCTAAGTTGATTTATTTATTAACTTAAAAGCAGACTAAAAATATAAAACTCTAACGAGTCCTAGAGTGCCTACCGTCCCTTCCTATGGTCCATGAGGCGTTGGACTTTTAATACTTGGGGGGTTCTAGACTGAAAGAGAATGTAGGGCTCCTATGGAATCGCGTCAATAAAAAAAAAAATAACCTGGACAACAATTAGCACATAAGGTCTCAAATATGCCTCCCATACTAACCAATCATGCTTTGAAAATACATGCAAATAGTGTAAGATTGAGTCATACTAAGTGTGTGCGAGAATAACATTCAAACATTTAATATTCTTACAAATATTACCATATCAAGACTTACGAAAAAGAAGGAAAAAGATGTTAAAAGACTTGTTAAATACTTAAATTATATTTTTTATACTTCAAAAGATATTTCAGACATGATTTCTAATAATATATGATACTTAAAATGCCAAAGTGTTTATTTTATCTTGTGAACATGATTTCTAACCATATGATATGCAAAAATTTATCATCATAAATACAAGTAAATAGGTGAAATCCTATAGGCATGATCTCTATGTGAAAAGGTATTTGAAAATACAAATGTTACATATTATGCTTGAGGAGTTATTAATTTTATACACTTATATATAACGTAACAAAAATTATTTTGTAACCTACGGACATGATTTTCTAAAGGACATGATATTAAAAACAAGGGTGGTTTTAAAAATTTAGCAATAGAACCGTAAAAAATATTACTAACTTTTTACCCTTTCTTTAAATGTAAAAGATATTAGTGAAGGCAAATGTAAAAATCATTTTTTACTCATCTTAACACGAAGATAATGACATGAAAAATATTCACACACATCAAAAAATAAAATAAAACACATAGCACGAAGGTATCCCTCCCCCGTAATCCCCAATTTTATTACAATTAGAATCTTTACACAAATCGTTACATATCAAAAGAAGAAAGTAAAAAAAAGAAAGCATATAGATCTTCAAGTAAACTTCAAAACGAATGATTCCGTCCAAAATAGTTCCCCGACCCAGGCGAATTTTCGCGTCTTAGAACTCAAAACCTGTGAATCATCCAAAGAATAGACAAACATAGTCAAGTAAGTGATTAAATAAAATTGAACAAACCCAAAGCCTTTTGATAGTGAGCTGAAGTTTTCTGCTCTGCGTAAATTAAAAGAATATGTTTGAACGTGAGAAAGTAATATGAGATTGTAGAGAGGTATCAGAAAGGCGGTCAGAGATGCCCCTAACTTTCAAAGTGAATCCTAATTATATAGTGAAAGAAAATGATCGGCCAAAAGGAAAGAGAGATTTTTTTCAATCAATCCCCATATTGATGGGATTCTAATTGATTGGCTGATTAGCATAATCTAGTAAGTCAAAATTTCTGAATCAATTCCATATCAGAATACATCAAAATTTTTGCAATTTACCATATATAAAGTAAATAATAATAATAATAATAATAATAATAATAATAATAAGAATAATAATAATAATAATAATAATAATAATAATAATAATAATAATAATAATAATAATAATAATAATAATAATAATAATAATAATAATAATAATAATAATCTGTTAAGATATAACCAAAATAAGAAAGTGAATTGACAACACAAATCTTGTGGTTACCATTTTTAGTGACTGCCACATTTCATAAGACTAAAATCAAGGAAAACATTATTTAAATCATGAAAGGAAACAATCGATTAAAAGGACCAAGGGATTCCAATATCAATCCCGACTTACTGAGAATTACGTGGAGGGTTAACCATTGTTACAGTGCTAGAATACCAGAACACAAGGAAGTGAATCATAATGAAGCTCCAAAAGGAATAGTGCAGATAATAATTATCTAAGTGAGAAGAGATGTCAGCCCATAATGTAAGCAGAAAACTATCATGTTAATCCTAACTCGCGAAAACGAAAGCAAGAAATCATAAACAGTGGAAATAACTCATAATTATTTAGATGAAACAAAGAAGCATGGGCAAGCATCCACTCAAACCTGTGAAAATAATACGATAGGACAACGTATTATTGCATAACCTCAGACCAATCGAATTCACCAAGCTCAGAAATTCAACACTTTCGTAATAGTTTGGTCGATCCAATTTTCACTGTGATTTATCGTTGTTGATTTGTTGACCGGTGCTTGCTGGTCTGTGGTTGTTGCCACCGCCGACCGCCGGAGAAGAGAGGTGAGACGACGAGAAAGAGAGAGAAAGGGAGGCTGCCGACAGTCGATGGGGAAGAGGGAGAGAAACGGGAACAAGAGGGGGAGATAAGGGGTTTGGCGCGGGAGAGATGGAGGAGGAAGAGAGGAGAGCGGAGGGGAGAGGAAGAGAGGGAGATACGCCGGCAACCATGGAGGTCGCACCGGCCAGGGGAGAAAGGGAAAGGAGGCGGGAGAGGGGAAAGGAGGTGGCAACCATGGCTGGAGGCAGCGGGAGAGGGCTGCGGCAGTGGGGAGTGGCTGAAAGGGAGAGGAGCGGGGGAGAGAAAGAGGGAAGAGGTGAAGCGGGAGAGAGAGAGGGCGGCGACCGGGGCTAGTTTGGAGGTGGAGGAGAGATGGAGGGAGGGAGAGGCGGCTAGGAGAGGGAGAGGAAAAAAAGTAAAATATTTTTAGAGTTTTGGGGTCTTAAGAGTTAAAAACGGGTTTGGGTCGGATTCGGGTAAAAAATGGGTGACCCGGATTTAAATTTTAGCCTAAAACTGTAGGAGTTTAAAAATTAGCCACGAATTGAATTAATTTGGCTAGTATTGTAAGATATTAGCTAAAATTGATATAAATTTAAAAGAATTTGACTAAAATTGAAATGAATTTCAAGGATTTGATTAAAATTGAAATAAATTTTATTTAAAATGCTACGAATTAAACGAATAGGGATAAAACTTAATAATTATAATACACACAACTAAAATGCGAAATATTTTGAAATAATATTTTTTTTATTTAACGAAAAGCTAGGATTTTCCCGTGAAAATGTTCGAACGTATTAAGCTTGTTTTAAAAAAATGGATAAAGTAAAATATTATACATTTTAAGATAAAAATAATAATAATTAGAGTGTAGATACTGAAATTAAACAATAATATAATAATAATAAATATTACTACTACGGCTTAGCATTCTTATTGAACAAAAATAATAATAGTAATAACTAATCGCATTATTTTAAAAGTTGATATAATAATTAAAAAATATATTAATATTCTGAAAACTTAAGAATTTTATAAAATGTGCGATTACTCCGATAAAATTGAAAATAAACTCAAAGTTTTAAAAATACCCATTTAATCAAATGACGACGTAAAACATGTTATGGGTCGGTCAAAATTGGGTGTCAACAACATTTTCTGGAATCGGCTCTTGAGCTTGTTCCTCCAGAAAATCCATGCCGTCTTCACTTGATTCCGATAAAATATTATCGATATTGGCTTCAAACTGAGAAGACAATGTTGGACACCCTAAATTTCCGTGCTCCGCATTTATCCAATCTTGGAATAAGACTGAAACTTCCAAGCTATCAGCTGCTAGTGAATGTCTATGATCTCCAAATTGGAATCTAGCAGCACAAAAAGTGCCTTCCGAAGCCACCAACGATGCTTGAATTGCAAGGACATCATGAACCACCAATTGAAGTCTTGGAAAAACTTTTCCACGATTCTTCCACCACGCCAAAAGCTGATGCTTCCCCTCTGTATCCTTGATGCTTTCTGTAGCATGGTTAAGATATTCATCAAAATCATTGTTTTTATTAGTGGTTAGTCTAAGCTAAAATTCTAACATAGCGTCAATTCATCCTTGTATCTAGGCCTATATGGTTGTGGTTCTTGGTATTGTCCATTTTCTACTAAATTATACTCTTCTAAATCATACAGTTTTCTAGCTTTTATTCTAATGTTAGTTTTAACTACATCTAAATTATGTGATTGATTTTCTTCATCGTATTCGATTTCTAAGTTTTCATATATACTATCTACCATTCTAGATACCCTGACTTCTTTGTAAGCCGGATTAAATAAACAAACAGTTAAATAAATTCGAAGAATTGGGAAAAAGTATTTCCTATTTTTTTTTTTAATTTTTTAACAGGTTCTTTAAATTTTGGATTATTTCTAAACAAAGCATATTTAGTACAAATAGCACAAATATTAGGCAAAACAGAACAAATCGTAGGATAATAAAGACCAGATATTTGTTTAGTGGCTAAATAAAAAACTCTTAATTAAATCCCCAATATCATTACAATCATTTTCATCTAGTCGGTAGGTCATATCTGCATTATGTGCATTCCAAACCATTGTAACAAGTCTCCTATATTTATAAGGTACTTTTAACATTTCATACAATGAATTCCACCTAGTAACTATGGTTTAGGAATTTTTCTAACAAGCAAATTACATTCAATGCACCGACTTTCAAATTCTTTACGCCTAGCCTTTACTTGACATTTAAAAATAAAATGACATGCTATTTCTACTTTATTACGACCGTTTTCAAATAATGACACACCATCTCTAACAATTAAATTGTAAATATGAGCAGTACATTTTATATAAAAACTATCTTCGTAAATTGGACTAAGAATAGGTCTTAAATAATCCACAACACGTTTATTACTAGAAGCGTTATCTAAAATTACAGTAATTATTTTACTAGAAATACCAAAAAATCGTAAAACATCAAGAATAGTTTGCGCAATATAAGAACCTATTTTACGCATTTCATAACTTTTATATCCTAAAATTCTTTTCTGCATATTTCAATTTTCATCCATCTAGTGGCCGGTAATTGTAAAATAATCATTACCGATTATACTACGTCCCATATCAAAAGTAATTGCTAGCCTACAAGTATTATAAACAAATAAACATCAAAGATACTGTACATGCCGTACCTGATAATCAAAAACAACTTTTTTATTGTATTTCTAGAAAAACCATTAAAAGACGGGTTATAAACAATTTGAATATAATGGATAAAATCAGGATTTTTGGCAGAACTAGGATCAGAAATATTAGTAGGGTTTAATTGTGATTGCACCATATTTGAACCTCGCATCGATTCTTCGGGAATGAGAGTTCCATATTTTTTGGCTTCCGCAATGGCTTGGGCATGCAAAAATTCTAATTTACAACAATGCATTAAGTGATTTTTCAAATCACCCGTCCCACCCCCCTTTCCCGAAGTTTTATGATTTAAAACATGTTTACATTTGTTACAAATCGCTTTTGTATTATCTTCATTTTGTGTTAAAAATTGCCAAATAATAGATTTTTTAACACGTTCCGTCTTAGGCCTATTAGATGATGAAGGTTGTACGGGGGGAGCGGGAGGGGGAGAGGGGGAGTAGTAGCGGTATATAGGGGTTGAGTTTCATCGTCATCAAAAATATCATCGTCCTCATTAATTTCAAAATCATCTTCTGGTAAATCTTATTAAAGCCAAATCTACGTTCAAGAAATTCGTGTTCTAATTCTGTATTAGAATCAATATTAAAACATATGTCGTCTACGTGTGTAAAATCTTTGGTATTAAATCTAAGTGGTGGTTGTCTTGTAGATTTAGACGAACTACCACCGGATTTTTTACTGATTAAAGCTTTCGTTATTCCACAAAAAAGTACTTTTTCCCTTTCCTTTTCCACCGGAATCCATGTTAAATTTAATTAAACAACTAAAGATTATATGCAAAAATTCAAGTTATGAAATATGACCTTATAATTTAATATAAAAAATTTAATTCAAGTAGACAAGTAATCAAATAATTAATTAGAAGAACAAATAAGTAGGAACAAAGGTACCAAAAGTCTGTGTAAAAATAGACGTAGAAGCCAAAATTGATGAAAGTTGAAGCTTGAATATGCTCCAAATTGATCCACCAAAATTTGCTCCAAATTGCAATTAACACACTAAAATAAATAATATTATTATAATAATTGAGAGAGTAAATAATTAATATATAATAAATTTGAGAGTAGTATGTATAATATAATTATAAAATTATAGTAGTGGAGAGAATTAAGTTGAGAATATTGAGAGAATTTTAAGATGATTCAGAGAATTGGATTGAAAAATTATGAAAGATTTATGGGTATTTATAGTTGAGAAATTATTCAATTTTGGAAAAAAATTAACTAAAATTATTAAAACGGTAAAAAAAAGGCCAATTTTTTTTGTTACCGTTGGTGGCCCCCACCCCAACGGTAACCTATTTAAGAAATAATTATTTTTTAAATACTGATAATATCGGTCCGGGACTGGTTTGAAACTGGTAATACCGGGTAAACCCAACCCCTCACTTTCCAATACTCCCCCTCCCCACCCGGTAGGAACCGGTAGAGCACCAGAATCGGCACTGAACCGGTCCGGAACCAGCACCTACCGGTTCTGTTGCCACACTTACTCCATAACTAAAAATTAGTGTGATTGCCTCATTGCATCGTGCATGCAATAAGGGTGTTTACATGTCGATTCGGATCGATGTTTGATTAAAATAAAAACTAAACTAACTTAATTGATTTTTAAATTCTTAAAATTAAATCAATTATAATATATATTTATTTGTTTGGTTGTTATCAATTTCAGTTTGATTTGGTTTGGTTATTTGGTTATTAATCATTCACAAAAATAAAAACAATGATACATTCAAAACGAATAAAAAACAACAATCGATTCAAAAACGACAAATGGTTAGAACAACTGATATTATAGAATTTTCAATCAGTAAATTTACTGTGAATCATGTTTCAAAATTCATCATTTTGGCATAGAAGGAAAAAATAGTACCATTCCTAGTCTCACTAAGAATTGTCATAGGCATTCACATACATGAAATAAATAGATAAATATTCTTGTCTTTGGCATTTATGCTTTCATAAGTAGATTATAAAATAAAATTTGATGAAAACGTATATAAAATCTTCAAAGTTATTCTTTTACAAATATTGTATTATGTATGTATAATTATAAAATGTATGAATATAATTTGTCGGTTCAGTTTGATTATTTCTTTGATTTTTTTGAATAAATCCAAACCCAAACCAAACACTATTGATTTTCAAAAAATTAAAAATCAAATCAAGCCAAACTCAAATAAAATTGATCTATTTTATCGTTTTGATTTGATTTTTTGATTTGGGTCAATTTTTACCCAAATCGTGAATACCTCTAGATAACATGGATCACATAAAAGCTTTAGAGGAGCTTGATGGATACAAAATAAAGACATACAGGGTCCATCAAAATGAAGAGAAACAAGAAAGAGATCATATTTGCAAATGGTCATCTTTTAAATTCAAAAATGCGTTTGACAGACTGATGCATCTAAATAGAAGATACAATTACTTTTTATTGCTCTTATAGAACCTTTTCAGGATCTTGCAGAGATTGACCAATATAGAAAAAGGCTGGGTTTTGTTGAAGCAAGGGCTAATTGTACAGGTACGATCTGAATTTTTTAGAGGAGGGGAGTGGAATAATGGAACCATGATAATGGATTCCACTTGACAAATAATAATGGAATTCTGCAAATGTGATAAGCATTTCTTCATCACATCAGTATATGTAAGGTGTAGTGCAATAGAAATGCTGAAATTATTGGAAGAGTTGGAGGATTAGGATACGCAAAGCAGTCCTTGGATGGTGGGTGGAGACTTTAATATCATTCTAAATGAAAAAGAAAAGTTAGGGGGCCTAGAATTCACACAACAAGAGGCAATTAATTTTGCCCAATGCGTTAACAAGTATGGCTTAACAGAGATAAACTTCCTAGGGAGCAATTACACATGGTGGAATGGGCGCATTAATAATGAGTGTATTTTTAAGCGGTTGGATAGATTGTTGGTAAATTCTAAGTTTGTGCATATTTTCCCAGATTCAGAATGCCAACATTTATTTAGACAAGGGTTTGACCGTGCACTTTTACATATAACATGTAAGCCAGATGGAGAGAATGTTGTGAAGCCATTTAGATTTCTCAATTTTTGGTGCAAACATAAGGATTTCATAAATGTTGTCCAAGAGAACTAGAGAGTAGAATTTAGTGGCAATCCATTCATGGTGTTGTATGCGAAGATGAAAAATGTAAAAAAAACACTGGTCTAATGGAGCAGAGAGGAATTTGGCAACAGTTTCATCAAGAAAGCCACATTAGAAGACATAATTCAGGTCAAAGAAGCCCAGATGGAGGTGGATCCTTCTTTAGAGAATAGAGCTCAACTGAGTGAAGTAAAAGCTGACCTTAAGAGATATCTTAAGTTGGAGGAAGACTTTTGGATGCAAAAATTAGGGATTAAATGGTTTATAGAAGATGAAAAAAATACAAAGTTCTTCCACTCATATGTACTGGGAGAAGGAAAACGATGTTTTTGAAGGAGATTTAGACGACTAGGGTAGGATACTAAACTCATCTGCAGTGATTGGGGGGAAAGCTGTGGAATTTTATCTGAACCAATTCTTAGAAAACAACTTCTGCCAAGATTTTTCAAATGCTAGAACACATTCCTCATTTAATTATTGAGGGGGAAAATAAGATCCTAACCAGACTTCTAGAGGAGAAAGAGTTACAGGATGCTGTCATAGGTCTTAATGGAAGTAGTGCTGCAGGTCCATATGGATTTTTAGGCATGTTTTTCAAAAAATGCTGGGATATTATTGCAAAGTGCATGACCAATGTTGTGAGGACTTTCTTTTGTTGAGATGAGCTGCCCAGGTACATTACTCATACAAACCTAATTCTATTTCCCAAGAAGGAACTGCCTAGAACTTTTTCTGATCTTAGACCTATAAACTTGAACGGTTTCATTAATAAGGTCATTTCCAGAGATGTTCATGAAATATTAGGAGTACTCCTACCTAAATTAATATTTTAGAATCAGGCAGTCTTTGTGAAGGGTAGAAGCATTATTGAGAATGTGTTGCTAGCACAAGAGATCACCAGAAAAATCATCAAGAGGAATTAAAATACTAATGTATTGGTGAAGCTGGACATGAGAAAGGCATATGACAGGGTGCCTAGGATCTACCTTGCTACGGTACTAAGGAAATTTGGCTTCTCTAAAATCATTATTGATATGATTTGGAGCTAATTGTCAAATAATTGGTACTCTGTTTTAGTAAATGGTCAGTCACATGGCTTATTTCAATCTACCAAAAGATTAAAACAAGATGAACCTCTTTCCCCACCCCTGTTTATCATAGCAGCTGAGGTTTTGTCAAGGGATCTTAAAAACCTCAATGAGGATAAGGACTTCAAGGGGTATGACCTTCCTAAATGGAGTCTCCATGTCAATCATCTGTCCTATACTGATGACACAATACTTTTCTGCTCAGGGGATAAGACATCCATCATTAAGATTATGCAGGTTTTGAAGAAGTACGAACAAGTATAAGGTCAATTAATTAATAAATCAAAGAATATTTCTATCTTCATGAGAAAACACCTTTAATTTTCTTAATTCGATTGACAAAATTGACTGGAATCAGGCAGGGTGAGTTCTCCTTTACTTATTTGGGGTGTCCAATTTTCTATGGAAGAAAAAGAATGTTGTATTTTGAAGACATACTGAGGAAGGTATAAAGGAGAATTTTATCTTGGCAGAATAGAGTTCTATCCTTTGGGGGGAAGTTCATCTTGATTAACCATGTTCTGTAGTCTATGCCCATCCCTTTGTTATCAGCATTGAACCCCTCCCCCCCAAGGTGTCATTAGAAACCTACATCAGGTGTTTGCTAAATTCTTTTAGGGCAACTCAATAGCTACAAAAAGAAAGCACTGGATAGCATGGGATGATATGTGCTACCCCAAAAAAGAGGGTGGAATGGTGTTCAGATCTCTCTTGAATATTAATAAAGCCCTATTTGCTAAATTATAGTGGAATTTTAGAAATCCTATGAGGTCCCTTAGGTGCAATTACATGTGGAATAAATATGCAAGAAACTATATCATACCTTGGTTATGAATACTGTATCATCACATATTTGGAGAAACATGATTGTAGTGAGGAGGAAGTGGAACCCTATATTTTGTCGCAATTGAAAGCTAAAAGTTCCAGGTTTTGGTTTGATAATTCGACCAAATGAGGGTCCTTATAATACTGTGAAGGGGATACTACACAAGAGAATGATACTGAGGTAAAGGATTACATGGAAAATGGCTCTTAGAATGACAGGATGTTAAGAGAAACCATATCCACTGAAATGGCTGAGCACATTACTGACATTGCACCCAGTAGTGAAGGATTGATTGATTTTTCTTGGTTGACAAGTAGTACATCAGATAAATTCTTAGTTAGTTCAGCCTACCAGAATCTAAGACAAAGGAGAGATCAGACAGGCTGGGCCAAGATAATTTGGATAAAAGGCCTTCCTTGCAAAATCTCATTCTTTCTATGGAGAATTTGTAAAAAAGAAGGGTCCCAACTGGTGATTCTTAAACACAATGGGGATACCTGTGGTGTCTAAATGTGTCTGCTGTGATATAGGCACTGAGGAGACCATGCATCATCTTTTTCTAACAGCCCATAACTGAGTGGTGGAACTACACTGAATCACTGATAGTAAAGACAGTAATGAAAGCTATCCCTGCTATTCTAATTTGGGAGCTTTGGAAAAGGAAAAATTCTACCAGGCATGATAGAGAGGTCTCATATTGGAAGCTTCAATCCAATTGCAAGAAGACAGTCCAACAAATAATTAAGGCATGCCTTCCAATGTAACCCCCACATCTTACATGTACTAGTCTTATGCATATGAAACATGATATGACGGGGTCAAATCAGCACACATTTTTTAAAGTGCTTGAATTTCAGATTGAAGGGCTATATGTACGTTTAATGCTCAAGGTGACTGAGTGTATATAAGTTTTAAGTCAAATTGAGAAGATAGCGACCTTAAATAAAGTGAAAGAAGTGAGGTGCTTGTGGTGCTTAGGAAGCTAGCAGGTGAGTCACCTACGTGCTTAGCTTAAATAGGCTAGGTAGATTGAAAAGAAGCCCAAAATCGAATTTGTTCAAGTTTGATAAAGAATAAACCCCCAAGTGAAGGGTGTAATTTGGGCCCATGGTTTAGCATCATAAAGGGACAATATTTGCAGCCCAAGATGAATAGGAAAAGGGCCAAATTACATTCACAACCCATTTCACAAATAAGGCCCAAACTGTGAAAGGAGAAGATAAAACTTGGCACTAGGTGCATCACCATCTTGATAAAATGTGGCTGAAATTTGAGGAGAAAGTCGGTCAAGAGTGTCCCAATAAAAAGGGTTAAAAACAAGCAAATTCAAGTCATTAAAGATAGAAAAAAGTAGATTTTCCAAAGTTTTTCTCCTCACTCTCTTTTCACTTTGTAAAGCAGCCAAGGTACACCTTTAGGGTTCTTGAAGAGGACCTGATCCTTCAGGGCTAAGGTATGTAAAAATAACTATGGTTTAGTATAATATTTCATGAAAACCATGAGGAGTATGCTGGTTGTACTTGTGCAGGAATTTTGGATAGCATGTGTACCAAAGATTGTTGTACACTTTTCTTGTTTATTAAGAGGCTTTTCTCTTGTTGGTTAGCTTAATTATGAAGTAAGGTTTATGTTTTTAACAAGGATTAGTTCTGTAGTGATGAAAAAGGCTGCTGCACTATTTTTATCTTCTACAAAAATGAGTTCTTGTATGATATCTTAATGGTGCTCTTAGTAGGAACTTGTGGACGGATAATTAGAGATTGTTGTCTAACGTTTTCTCTCTACTTTGAGACTGTTTTTGGAATGTTTTAAGACTATTTTAATATGTAAATATGTTGAGGATAGTTTGGTTGACATTGAAACAAATTTGAAATTGTTGACGTCGAAATATAGCGAAAGGATGTAATGTTACATTGCCTACTTGTGTGTTGTGTAAAGTTGTTGTATGTTGTACTTTATGAGCTGTTATAAGCCTGTTATGTGACTAAAACAAGCTGGATGTAACACTTATATGAGAATCTTTGCTAAATGAAAATATGATTAGAGGTGGAAAGGTTGAAAGAGTACTCGTGGATTGATAGTTAAAAGCTTCTTGCCCGAGTGTTTCTTTTATGAGATTGGACTGCCAAGACATGTTTATTAGCTGCTAATACTAGTTTTATCACCTACTATATTGTAGATAAGTATTTGGAGGAAAAGGAAACTACTTCGAGGTAATAACGATGTAGTACAACGAGGTATCTAAGGCTACTCGATTTGCTATTATTTGGCATGAAATCTAGGTTCTTCCTTGTCACATAAAGGCACTTACCAACTCCGACATAACTAATAATTGTATCTCCACTTTTTACCATGTTCATATTCTTCCATACATAGCCATTGTTAATCCTATATACTTACTTTGGATACCAAAATATATGAGTTCCTTTTGTTTCTAAATAAAGTGCACGTGTTGTTTCAGCTCCCACGCATTTCATTATTTGTATAGCTCTCTTTCCACTGTGGTGTTGTCTTGCATGATTGTATATATTTCACATGTTATGTCTATAATCCTACAGCTCTAAATGTTATGATCACCAAAAGAATCATCTCAAAAGTAAATAAAAGACAAATCAAAGTTGCTTATTAATAGGTGGTATCGAGGGGTGGAAGAATCACCTAGGATGGGTCGATCCTATATTACGGGGGGTATCCCAGGGGTGAAAGGAAAGCCTAGCATGGGTCGATCCCGATATTGATTTACCACTGATCAGCTGGTCATTTATATGATATATTGTGCAAAGATTATACAGTAAAGAAAGGTAAAGTAAAATAAAAGGACATAAAGTACATGATTCCACAGTATGACTAAAAGTGGTCTTTTATTCTTACACACTATTATATAATTTCATTTGAGATCTTATTTCATATACAGTACTTTCCACCTTACATATTCAGTACATTATCTCGTACCGACGTCCCTTACGGGGGACCTACATTTCATGCTGCAAGTACAAGAGCTATTAGATCTCCCCAGTAGGAGTACAGGACATCCAACTGCTGTTACTAAGCTCTAGGTTGCTTCAGGGCTTTGTGCATCTAGAGCTTATATTTTTGTATTATATAGTTGGTCATGAGGCGGGGCCAGTCCCGATCCATATAGATACTGTTCCTTATCTAGATGCTTTGTAGACTATGTAAGGTAATGTGTGGTCATGTATCATAATGTAGACATTGTGGCTCCAACGGCTAAGTCATATGCATTTTCTTTTGGCTTCTTATTACTGTCTACTTTCTTTAAAGCATGTTGAATGTGGAAACCCTTTTTCAATGTTCATAGAAAGTGTGTAGGTATATGTTGGTTCTCCCGAGCCTTGTCGGTAACGGGTGCTAGTCCGCCTTAATAGGATTTTGGGCGTGAATAAAGTGGTGTCAGAGTAGGTCATCCTAGGAAGTCTACAAAGTCGTGTCTATGTAGAGTCTTGTTTATGGATGTGTTGTGCACCACATTTATAAGCAGGAGGCTACATGGCATTTAGGAGTTGTCACTTTCTTTTCATTCTTTAGATCGTGCAATAGATCCAAGTGCTGTAGGTTGATTCTTTCTAACCTCTAAATTGTTTTGTCCATCAAGTATGCCAGAAAAAGGAAAAGTAAAGGTAAAAGGAAGGAAGTAGAAGTGATAGTTGGTGTACCCACTTGGGTGAGACAATGAAATGAGGTCCAAGATGAGTCTCTATCATAAACATCTCCAACTCCTCCAGCTCCTGATGAACCAGGGAGTAGTGAAACTCCCCCCAGAATCACCTACCGATGCTACCGTGCAGGATCTGAGAAATGCGGTCCATCTATTGACCCATATAGTTGCTGGCCAAGGTCAAAGACAAGAAGGCCCAGTTGTAGGTGCAGGTGGTGCAAATAAGGCAGCTAGCACGAGGATACGATAATTCCTTCATTTGGACCCTTCAACTTTTACCGGGTCAAATGCTAATGAAGATCTACAAGACTTCATCAATCAGATCCAACACACTTTGGATGTTATGCACGTAAATGGTATAGAAGATGTGGAGATGGCAACATAGATTGAAGGGTTTGGCTATACTATGGTATGAAGCTTGGAAGCAGTCTAAGGGTATAGATGCACCTCCAACTACCTGGAAGGAGTTTGAAGAGGCATTTCTTGACCATTACTTACCATTAGAGATCTGAGAGGCCTGTGCAGATCAGTTTCTAAATCTCCACCAAGGGAATATGAGCATGAGGGAGTATAACCTTCAATTTAATTCCCTAGTCAGGTATGCTCTTAATGTAGTCGTTACTATGGAAGATAGAGTTCATCCATATGTGGATAGGTTAGATTCGTATCTGGTCAGAGACTGTACCATTGCTTCTTTGAATAAAGACATAGATATAGTGAGGATTCAAGAATTTGCAGAAAAACTGGAGGATCAGAGGCAAAGAAGAAGGACACAAGAGTTGGAAAGGGGGTAGTCTAAGAGAGCCAGATCCATGGGACAATTTATACCGTCCCAAGGTGAGTTTAGGCCTCAGTTTTCTAATAAACTACTGAGGCATCATCCTCCTACTCTGCAGTTAGTGCTCCACTGTAACTTCAAGGGTCTTAAGGTAATCAGTTTAGTCAAAGAAGTGAGGGCCAAGGTACACGGACAACAGGATATTCGGCAAGCCAGAAAATTCCTCCTAGGAAGCCTTGCAAATAGTGTGGGAGGAGTCATTTAGGTACATGTCGTGTTGGTACAAATGCTTGTTATTGGTGTGGTGTACCAGGGCATATGATGAGAGATTGGCCGAGAAGACGTATGAGTGATATAGCACAACCTACTGGGTCAGCTGTTGCATCATCATTATCAGTTCCTCCATTAGGTAGGGGTCAACAAACACCTACAAGTCATGGTGGAGGTGGTAGAGGGAAGCTAGCTCTAGTGGATCCCAGAGTTGCACTTATGCTATGGAACGTCGGAGAAATTTGGAGGCTTCGCCCCATGTGGTCATAGGTATATTTTTCATCTTTTCACATAATGTGTATGCATTAATTGACCCTGGTTCTACATTATCATATATCACTCCACTAGTTTCTGGGAAGCTTAAGCGAACACCTAAATTATTGAACAAGCCATTTAAAGTGTCTACACCAACCGGTGAATCCATTATAGCTAGAAGGGTCTATTGTAACTGTTTAGTAACTATTTGTGACCGTGACACATTGGCTGACCTTGTTGAGTTAGAAATGGTGGAATTTGATGTTATAATGGGTATGGATTGGTTAGCTTCTTGCTATGCCAATGTGGATTGCCGAACTAAGAGAGTGTATTTCCACTTTCCAAATGAGACGGTCCTTGAATGGGAAGGCAATGTTGGGGCACCAAAGGGTAAGTTTGTTTCTTATTTCAAGGCAAGGAAGATGATTTCAAAGGGATATATATGTCATCTAGTTAGAGTAAAGAATATGGAGGCAGAATCACCAGTCCTTCAATCTGTTCCCTTAGTGAATAAATTTGTTGATGTGTTTCCTTAAGATCTCCCGAGTTTACCTCTAGAACAAGAAGTAGATATTGGTTTTGACTTACTTCTAGGCACTCAACCTATTTCTATCCCTCTATATAGAATGGCCCCGACAGAATTTCGTGAATTAAAGGAGAAATTAAAAGACTTGCTAGAGAAAGGTTTTATAAGACCTAGTGTGTCCCATTGGGGTACGCCAGTGTTATTTGTACGTAAAAAGGATGACACCTTGAGAATGTGTATTGACTATCGGCAATTGAATAGGTTGACAATTAAGAACAAATACCCCCTCCCTAGGATTGATGATTTATTTGATCAGTTACTAGGTGCCAAATGCTTTTTGAAAATTGATTTGAGATCAGGTTATCACCAATTGAGAGTGAAGGAGAAAGATATACCCAAGACACCCTTTAGGACACGCTATGGTTACTTTGAATTTCTTGTTATGTCATTTGGGCTGACAAATGCACCAACAGTTTTTATGGATTTAATGAACAGGGTATTCAAGCCATTCTTGGATGTATTTTTGATAGTATTTATAGATGATATTTTTGTATATTCAAGATCAGAGGAGGACCATGCAAATCACTTACGACAGGTATTACAAGTTCTACGTGATCGAGAATTATACACCAAGTTTTCCAAATGTGAATTTTGGTTAAAATCAGTGGCATTCTTGGGCCATATAGTATCCGATGAAGGAATAAGATTGATTCACAAAATAAAGAGGTGGTGAACGATTGGCCAAGGCCAACAACGCCCATAGAAGTTCAAAGCTTCCTAGGTTGGCAAGTTATTACAGAAGGTTTGACGAGGGTTTTTCTTCTATTTCTGCACCTCTAACAAAGTTGGTACATAAGGCGACCAAGTTTGAAAGGAATGATGCATGTGAAAGGAGTTTCCAAGAGTTGAAAAGCAGGCTAATGTTTGCACCTGTGCTAGTGCTTCTAGAAGGTACGGAGCGGTATGCGGTGTATTGTGATGCTTAGTGTGTGTACTGACACAACATGGTAGGGTAATTTCTTATGCCTCGAGACAACTACGACCGCATGAGAGAAACTACCCAACACATGACCTTGAGCTAGCAGCTGTTGTGTTTGCCTTGAAAATATGGGGCCATTATTTGTATGGAATTCATGTTAACATATATACTGATCATAAGAGCCTACAATACATCTTTAAGCAAAGAGACCTAAATTAAAGACAACGGAGGTGGCTGAAGCTAATAAAGGATTATGACGTTGATATACTGATGAGTCATGAAAATACGACTTTTACGACGCTTAAAACATAGAACTAATGGGTGTTCTCGAGCGGTGTTATTGGTTTAATAGGTATGTTTTGATATTGTGCAGGAAAATGACTAAGGCATGGGAAATGGCGGAAAGTACAAGGAACGGGTGAAAAACAAAGCCAAGTGCCGGACCATGGAAGGCCCACACGGGCCGTTTCACTCCAGACGGTCCGTGTGACCGTCAGTGGCACGACACAAGTCACACGGTCAGGCCACACGGCCCGTCTGACGCCAGACGGACCGTGTGATGGACCGTGTACTTGACGTAGCTCGGAAGACAACCCGTCGAAAATTAAAGAAATCGTGCAAGGAGATTCACACGGAGGAACCACACGGCCCGTCTTACTCCACACGGATCGTGTAACGGGCCGTGTAACTAACGTAGCTTGAAGGGCCTTCGTCGAAAATATCAGAATTCGTGCAAGTGGATCGACACGGAAGAGCCACACGGCCCGTCTCACGCCACACGGGCCGTGTCACGGACCGTGTGGGCACAGTCAACCACCAGACGGTCCGTTCACACGGACCATCTCACCTCAGACGGTCCGTGTAACGGACCGTGCCCCGTGCCGAAATTATTTTCCTAAATTATATCGACTTAGTTTTACTTTGTATAAATAGGATGTTATTTTATTTTATTAGACACTTTCGTTTTGACGACAGAAACTAGAGAGAACAAGGAGAAAAACATTAGTTTGGCTTTTGTAATTCGTGAGAATCACGTTTGTGATTATTGTTCAAAGCTTGAACACGGATTCTCGTTCTTAAATCGTAAGTCCATCTTTATGTTTTCTTCTACTCGTTGTGGGCAAATTATCAATAGGATGCTAGGCTAAACCCACAACTAGGGTTGTGGGAACCATGACGACCCAATTAAGATAACGCAAACTGGGGGTAATTCGTTTACATAAACAGTGCATGTATTGTTAAATTCTTCTTTTTAACTTCTCCTTAATGAGTCGACGCATTAGGGTAAGCCTGTATTCGTTACATGCCCGAAAGGGATGTAGTGATTGGGAAAAGAGTCTAACAACAGAGATTCAGGGTCATGAACCTAGTCTAAGTGCCTGAGACCGAAAGGTGAAGGTATTCTGAGATCAGAAACAACGGTTAGCATTGCATACACTCGGAGACCGAGAGGAGAGGAGTGAGATATACCTAGAAAAGGGACCGAAAGGTGACCTAGGTATTAATTGAGTTGTAGATTTTGCATGCATCATTAGGAACGAATTCACAGATCCAGTTTAGTTGTCGTAATTGTATGTCATGAGGAACACACCCCTAGCCTCTCTCTATCTGTCTAAGAATCGGAACGTCCTTATTAATTACTTTATGAAATTAGTTAAACTAAATAACGCAACCCCCATTTATTTTATGTACGTTTATCTTGGGAATAGCATTTACGACTGAAAGCTGATACTAATAGAGTAATTCTTACGTGTTCCCTGTGGGATCGACCTCAACTCTGGTTGGGTTCTATATTTGACCAACGACCGCTTTACTCTTCTATTTGGAGTGTAATTTGGGCGTATCAAATTTTGGCGCCGTTGCCGGGGAACGCGGCGAAGAACTAGTCTATTAGTTGCTACTTTTAGCTTGTAAGGCTAGTCCCTGATTTTACTTTGTTTCTTGTTTTTGTCCTAGTAGGGGTTCAGCATTGTATGCCAAGTACCCGAAGCAAGGGTGCAACACTTATTCCCTACGATCCGGAGCTTACCAAGTCAATTCGCAGAATGAACGCCCAAGATCGTGAAGCAGCAAGACAGAGGGAGTTGGCAGTGAATCCTGCAGCTGGAGGTCAGGATGGGTTGGGTATGGATGATCTTGCTGGTAATGTGGTACCACTAGCAGCGCCACTTCGCCAGGTACCACTTGTACCACCTCAGCAACACCAACCCCCGGTGAGACCTCAAGGCCCTCAGTACCCGCCAGCTGTGCAAGATGATGATGATGATGCCGGGTCAACTGGGGCGATAGTGCTCCCACCATTGCCTGCCGGGATCAAATTCACGATCACCAGCACCATGCTGCAGATGTTGCAGTTGAAGGGGATGTTTACTGGAGCGGCCACAGAGGATGCAAATCAACACTTGATTAACTTCTTAGCTACCTGTCAGTCCTCCGAAATTCCAGGAGTTAGCCAGCAAGCGTTGAGGCTGAGGTTATTTCCATTGTCTCTGTCTGGTGAGGCAATAAGGTGGCTAAACGAGCTCCCCCACGATTCCATCCGCGCATGGGGGGAACTAAAGGAGGCCTTTCTGGAACGATTCTTCCCGGCTTCACGGCAACTGAAACTCAAAGATGAGATCGGATCCCATAAACAAATGCCGAATGAAGCGCTGTATCAGTCTTGGGAAAGATTTAGGCAAAAGCTCAAACAGTGCCCAAATCACCATCTCACTGATGAACACTTGAAGGCAGTCTTCTACAGGTCCTGCAACTTCGTTACCAAGCCTATCATTGATGCAGCTTGTGGAGGGTCATATATGTCCAGGACTTTCCCGGACATAGTGGTCATCTTAGACCAAGTGGCAAAGAACAACAGGGCATGGTATACTAGAGAGGCAGACTGCTCAGGGATGGTGTTTGAGATGAGTGAGGCGCAGCGCAAGAAGGAGGAAGAACGGGACCAGGACATGGCCCATATGCGGACACAAATTGATTTGCTGTCGAAGAAGTTCCTTGGTGGGGGCACTGAGAAAGTCAAAGCAATGGAAGCACTACCCAGGTATGACGATCAAGGCAGCGAATATGATGAGGAAGCACAGTTTCTTGGTAGTCAGGGGGGTTACCGAGGTTTCAACTCTGGTAACCAAGGTCGGAACTTCAATCGGGAGAATTACCAAGGGAACTGGCAGAACAGGGATGGCTACAGAACCCGTGATCGCCAGAACGAGGGTGGCAGCAACTCCAAGCTAGAGGATATGATGACAAAAGTCCTAAGCAAAGTGGAGGCCACTGAGGCAGGGGTGCGAGATGTCAAGAGCGAAATTTCCAATGTCAGGCAGCTGGTAGATTCGCACTCCACCTCAATCAAGCAGTTAGAGCAGCAGATGGGGCAGCTTTCGGCGGCGTTTAATCAGAGGAAAGTTGGGTCACTCCCGAGTGACACAGTGCAAAACCCGAAGAACGATGGCCACTGTATGGCGATCACCACGAGAAGTGGTCAGGTACTTGCTAACCCAGTTGTTGTTCCTAATGCAGGTCGGGTGAAAGTCGATGACAACATGCCTGGCCCTATGGAGGGTCAGGTTGACATTGAAAGTAATGAACCTGAGGCGGTGGTGGCAGAGCCCGAGGTGACCAAGAAGGCAGCAGTGACAGACTCCCCCAGTGGCCCAAGTCTGCCAGCCATCCCAAAACCAAGGCCGCCATTTCCCCAAAGGCTACAAAAGAAGGCAGAGGATGGCAAATTCCAGAAGTTCCTATCCATGTTGAAGGAGCTGTCTGTGAACATACCTCTGGTGGAAGCACTTGAACAAATGCCTGGCTATGCTAAGTTCATGAAGGACTTAATCACTAAGAAGAGGACAGCCACGATCGAGCCAGTCGATAATTTACACCACTGTAGCGCCATCGCTACGAGATCTTTAGTAGAAAAGAAGGGAGATCCGGGGGCGTTCACCATCCTATGCACCATTGGTGCTTATGACTTCGCACGGGCTCTTTGTGACCTTGGTGCCAGCATTAATTTGATGCCGTTGGCAGTTTACCAGCAGTTGGGCTTGGGAGCCCCCACACCCATGACCATGCGGCTGTTGATGGCAGATAGATCAGTAAAGAGGCCCGTGAGAATCCTGTATGACGTCCTTGTTCGAGTGGGAAGGTTCATCTTCCTTGCCGACTTTGTCATCCTTGACTATAAAGTGGACTTTGAGGTACCAATCATCCTTGGAAGGCCATTTTTGGAAACTTGCAGGGCACTGGTGGACGTCGAGCGAGGTGAACTCACATTCCGGTTAAACACCGAAGAGGCAAAATTCAGTGTGTGTGCTGCCATGAAAAGGCCTACGGAGTTAGCTGTGATGTCCATCCTGGATATTGATGACGAAAATGTTTCTGAAGCCTCGTTGGAGGAAAAGATGACTGTTGACACATTGGCAGCAGTGCTGATGAACTTCCCAAAAGATGGTGTTGAGGGGTACAACGACACCATCTATGCCTTGCAGGGCATGGGGACCAGATCGTTCGTGCCAAGAAAGTTGGACTTGGATTTACAAAATAGGCCAACACCTCCGGCGAAACCCTCTATTGAGGAACCACCCGTTCTGGAGCTCAAGGAGTTGCCGCAACACCTCAGGTATGCATTTTTAGGTACTAACAACACTCTTCCTGTGATTGTGGCTGCAGATCTTCAGGAACATCAGGTGGAGGCATTGTTGGGGGTCCTACAGAAGTTCAAGCGCGCCATTGGATGGACCATTGCTGACATAATTGGCATCCCTCCAGGCATCTACACTCATAAAATCAAGCTCGAGGATGACTGTGTGCCTAGCATTGAGCATCAGCGAAGGCTTAACCCACCCATGCAGGAGGTGGTGAAGAAGGAGATCATTAAGTGGCTGGATGCTGGGGTGGTGTATCCAATCTCGGACAGCAAGTGGGTGAGCCCAGTACAGTGCGTCCCCAAAAAGGGGGGCATGACGGTGGTCGTTAATGACAAGAACGAGCTCGTCCCACTGAGACCTGTCACCGGATGGCGAGTGTGCATGGACTACAGGAAGTTGAACAAATGGACTCTAAAGGACCACTTCCCCATGCCGTTCATGGATCAGATGCTAGACAGGCTAGCAGGGCGAGGATGGTATTGCTTCCTCGACGGATACTCGGGGTACAACCAGATCTCAATAGCCCCAGAAGATCAGGAGAAGACCACCTTCACGTGTCCGTATGGGACGTTTGCTTTCAGGAGGATGCCGTTTGGGCTCTGCAATGCCCCAGCCACGTTTCAGCGCTGCATGATGTCCATATTTTCAAACATGGTCCAAGACACCCTTGAGGTATTTATGGACGATTTTTTAGTAGTGGGTGATTCTTTTGATGATTGTTTGCAGAACCTAAGCAAGGCACTGCAGCGCTGTGAAGCGGCCCAGTTGGTTCTGAATTGGGAGAAGTGTCATTTCATGGTCAAGGAGGGCATAGTCCTTGGTCATAAGGTGTCAGAAAAGGGGATAGAGGTGGACAAGGCAAAGATTGAGGTCATTGAGAAATTGCCGCCTCCTATCTCGGTCAAAGGGGTCCGGAGTTTCCTTGGGCATGCTGGATTCTATCGCCGGTTTATTAAAGACTTCTCTAAGATTGCACATCCATTGTGCAAACTGTTGGAGAAGGATGTCAAGTTCCACTTTGACGATGCGTGTCGACAAGCGTTTGAGACCTTAAAACTGAAGCTCATTTCAGCGCCTGTCGTGGTTGCTCCTGACTGGGACGCTCCGTTTGAGGTTATGTGTGACGCGAGCGGAGTTGCTGTGGGTGTTGTGCTGGGGCAGAAGCGGAACAAAATTTTCCATCCTATCTACTACGCCAGTAAGACGCTGAATGAGGCTCAAAGGAATTACACTGTCACAGAGCAGGAGTTACTAGCCGTGGTGTATGCCTTTGACAAATTTTGAGCATATTTACTGGGCACGAGGGTGATCGTCCACACTGACCATGCCGCACTCCGGTATCTCATGGCCAAGAAGGACGCTAAGCCTCGCTTAATCAGATGGGTGCTCTTTCTACAGGAGTTCGACTTCGAAGTCCAGGATCGTAAAGGCACGGAGAATCAAGTGGCGGACCATCTCTCCAGGTTAGAGGACGCAGCCCGAGCCAATGAGTGGGTGGACATCGATGACTCGTTTCCCGATGAGCAGGTATTAGCCGCTTCTGCGGACCTATTCCCTTGGTATGCTGATTTTGCTAACTTCCTGGTGAGCGATATTATGCCGGAAGGCCTTAACCCTCACCAGAGAAAAAAGTTTTTTCATGATGTGCGCAGGTACTTTTGGGATGATCCATATCTATTCAGAACATGCGCAGATGGGGTCATCCGATGATGTGTCCCTGAGGCAGAAATGTTGAGCATCCTGGAAGCCTGCCACTCCTCTCCAGTGGGGGGGCATCATGGTGGTGCCAGAACTGCCAAGAAGATCCTGCAGTGTGGGTACTACTGGCCCACCATCTATAGAGATGCCCATGACTTGGTGCAGGGGTGCGACCAGTGTCAGCGCCAAGGGAACATTTCAAGGCGTCAAGAGTTGCCCATGACCCCCATTTTGGAGGTGGAACTGTTTGATGTGTGGGGCATCGACTTCATGGGCCCGTTCGTGAGCTCGTATGGGATGAAGTATATCTTGGTGGCTGTGGACTACGTCTCCAAATGGGTGGAGGCAATAGCGCTGCCTAACAACGAAAGTAAGAGTGTGGTACAGTTCCTGAGGCGGAACATCTTTGCTAGATTTGGGACACCCCGAACTATCATTAGTGATGGGGGCTCCCACTTCTGCAACACGTCCTTTCGGGCTGTACTGGCGAAATATGGGGTGCGCCAACACAAGGTGGCCACGCCCTATCATCCGCAGACAAGTGGACAGGTCGAAGTATCCAACAGGGAAATTAAGGAGATCCTGACCAAGTCTGTCAGCGCCACAAGAACGGACTGGGCTAGGAAGTTAGATGATGCATTATGGGCCTATAGGACAGCTTATAAGACGTCCATTGGTATGTCTCCATATCAGCTAGTGTTCGGTAAAGCCTGTCATCTACCAATTGAGTTGGAGCACAAGGCACTGTGGGCCCTCAAAGCCCTGAACATGAATTGGAAGGAGGCAGCCAACATGAGGTTGGACCAGATGAATGAGCTGGATGAGTTTCGTCTACAGGCTTACGAGAGTGCTGCCCTGTACAAGAATAAGATGAAGGCTTACCATGATAAGCTCATTGCCCCACGAAGCTTTGATGTTGGTGATAGAGTGCTACTCTACAACTCCAGATTGAGGCTATTTCCATGGAAGCTAAAATCAAGATGGTCTGGCCCGTACAAGATCACACTAGTGCTGACGAATGGAGCAGTTGAGTTAGAGACGGATGAGGGGCACCGGTTCAAGATTAATGGGCAGCGCGTGAAAAAGTACTTGGGCGTTGCAGAGGAATCCTCGGTAATAGAGGTTCTCCATCTCGATGAAGTCTGAGTAGTCAAGAGCTTCACGTCGAGCCGTGACGTTAAACCAAGCGCTAAATGGGAGGCAACCCATCAATCAAAAAAAAAATAAAAATAAAAAAATGAAGTAACGTAAAGTACACTGACTTCTGCTTTTCTTGGCCTATATTTTGTCTCAGGGAAGGATGCACATGGTGACAGGGAAAGCCAATTAGGCGTACGGGCAAAGGAAGGACAAAAATTCCCCAAAGGGGTGACACACGGCCCGTTTACACGGATCGTCTGACCCCAGACGGACCGTGTAACGGCCCGTTGGGGCGTCCCCCTCCAGGTAAGTGAAATTCCCCAAGGCAACTCACACGGCCAAATCACACGGTCCGTGTGAGCTTACACGGTCCGTCACACCGACCGTGTGGGAGCATGCGGCGTCAGACGCCACGCGTGTCGCCACACGGCCCACAACACGGGCCGTCCCACATGAAACGGTCCGTCTAACGGACCGTTTGGGCGTACACCTCGGGACCATGCGTCGCCACCCACGGAACGCCATACGGATCGTGCCACGTGGCACGACCCGTTTTCCCACCCGTCCTGGGGCACGAAAATTTGGGTATTTATACCCTCTTTTCATATTTTGCCTTCACCTCACAATCACTTTCTCTCTAAACAAACACCCCACACGCCTCACTCTTCTCACACGGATTGTGCACTCTACTCACGATCCGTCCCACCATCCTTAGGCAAATTTTTGAAGTCTCAAGTCTACTTTCCTCATTCAAGTAAGTTTCTTTGATGTAGTTTGCTTTTAAGTCTAGATTGGTTGTTCTTTAATTTGATTCTTGACATTTTGTTTTTAATTTTGTTCTTGTGAGTGAGTTTTTGCATATAACTTGTGATTATGACGTCTATACCTCTCTAGGGGCATGATTCCTTGAAGTTTTGTTAATGGGTAGTCGTAGCCACCATTGTTGCTTTCTTGGACTCTTGAAACATAGGGTATTTGTGATTCTTGGGTGGTTAAAAATTGGGTTTGTGTTGTAGAATGTGGTCTTGCTTAGTTTGAGTACCCGATCCGGCGTTTTTTTTTATGACTTCTTGCGGGTGTGAACTCCAAAAATCCGTTCTGGGGCTGACTGGGGACGATGACCGTGTCACGGTCCGTTACACGGACCGTGTGACATCACACGGGCCGTTTCACGGTCCGTCCGTGTCGCAAATCCCGCTTTATGCCAAGGCACGCCACACGGTCCGTTACACGGACCGTCTGACCTTTCACGGTCCGTGTGGCGGCCCGTCCCGTGTCCCTTGGACGCCTGCGCCCCTTCGGCCTTCACACGGGCCTCTACACGGCCCGTGCCCCTATACACGGCCCGTGCAGGGCCCCCGTCCTACGCCCCCTTATTTTTTTTAGACGTCATTGTATTTTCTTTCCTCAAGTCTCATCGGCCTCTTTAGTGCGAAATTCCCTATGATAGACCGGGTGACGCCACTCTTAAGGGTTTTTGTCACTTCAGTTCCACAGGGGAAGTCTGAGTACCCGGTAGTGTGTCGTCCAAAACACCCTGGCATTACTAATATTCTCTATATTTTTTGTGTTGTTTGCAGGACTGTTATGGCCCCACGTCTACGACCTCGCCCATGTCAAGACGAGCAGGAGTCACGTCTCCGGGATTCGATCACCGAATCCTCTAGTCACACTCCGGGGAGTGACTCCGGCAATGACTCCGTAGGCGGGTCAGCTGTGCCTTCCCCACCCCCTCGCACTGCCCGTTCCCGTCCAGTGAGGCGCTACATCGCTTCAGATTCTGAGGAGGAAGCTCCCGAAGCGGGGGTGGCAGGGGAAGCTGCGGTCCCAGAGCAGGAGGATGAGGCTGGCACTCCAGTCACTGCCGAGCACGATGTTGGGGGAGAGGAGGATATTTTGCTTCTCCGCGACAGTGACGATGAGGCCACCCAGCAGGCGGTTGCCCAGACTTCTGACCCGAAAACCGCCAAGTGGCTCCTGATCTTTTTACGGAGGAGGTGGTCAGTCCCCGGGGCTAAGGAGGTATACGTCAATGGCATCACCAAAGGTACTGGCGGCTATCAGGGGAGGCCAATTATCCCGGAAATGCGGGTCCTAGTGGACAAGTTGGACTCCATTCCGGAAATACGAAATACATTTGAAGCATATCAGTTTGGATGGATGGCCAGCCCTCCTGGATACTATGGCCCAGATATGATCGCAGAATTTTACTCCAGCTACGCCGCCAGCCTGCTTGCATCCATAGAAGGCAACCTGCCCAGACGTGCGAAGAAGCGGCTTGCTGCCAAATTATCTCATCGGGATTATGTCACCATCCGGGGGGCACAGGTTGACATCTAGGCAGAGACGATCAACCGTTTTTTATTTGGTCCAGACTACCGTGCCCCACCGGATGGGATCTTCATTTCTCACTATGTGTCTGTCACTGATAAGGTTAGGATCTCGGACCCGTCTACCCGGACTAGGGAGTTACAGTGGATGGCGGAGCATATTGCACTTCAGGGAGTGGAGGCACCTTGGGTGACTAACCCCAAGATTCCTATTACAAAAGCCTCCCTCACATTTGTCGCCAAGTTTTGGTGGTCGGTGGTGCGTGCCCGACTTCGACCCACAGTAAACGACAACACGCTCCAACTCTCCCATGCTGTGTTGGTCGCGAGTTTGGTGGCCCGCCTTGGTATTAACGTGGGTCGCGTAATTGCTATGGAAATAAAGGATCGTGCCCTTTCCGAACGCGCAGGTATGTCATTTCCATGCCTGATTCGGGCACTTTGCAGGCAGGCCCGTGTTCCCACCACGCACTTCTTGGACCGAAAGATAGCTCCAAAGGGTGTCGTCAACATTGCTATGATTAAGGATATCGACAACCCATTGTACCACAGTCGATCCCGGCGGCATGGGATTCCGACACAGCTCCCCCGGGCTCCCCCACAGCAGCCTTTGGCTTTTGAGGAGCCCCCCACAGCCCCCCAGACGGGTACAGATACTGAGCAGCCCGGGGGCAGTGGCGCGGCACCTCAGACGCACCCGGGCTACACTTATGTCCCCTACGACCTCCTCGCCCACATAGTTACAGAGCAGAGGCAGACGCGGGCGATTGTTGACCAGATGGTGGTCCGGGTGCCTCAGGTGGTGCAGACTCACGTGCAGTTGGCTAAGGATCGGCTTCGCGCTGAACTACTTGGCCAGATGCAGAGTTTGCAGGAACAGTTTAACCAGTGGGAGGCCTACCTTCGACGCATGTTTGGCAGCATGACCGGTGATGAAGTGACTCAGATGATGCAGGTCATGAAGGACAAAATTGACGATTTGTATGCACGGTACAACAGCACCGGGCCCGCTCCGGCTCCACCACCCGATTCGTTTGCATCCTTGTTTAGTGCCCCGGTGGAGCCGAGCCTGACTGAGGGCTGGGGGATACCGATCATACCTCCTGCTACCCAGGCACCCCCTCCTGCGGCGTCGGGACATACGGACAAAGGTAAGCGCCGCAGTCAGCGCACTAGCCCACCTGAGGACCCACAGCGTGAGGAGGCACGGAGGCTGCGAAGAGCCTTGAGGGCTCAGAGGCGTGAGGCTGCTGCACGGGAAGAGCAGGCGCGCCTCGCATACGAGGCTGCCCGGACAGGAGCTTCCGAAAGTACTAGGGCGCCAGCTGATGATGTTGCTTGCCCGGACCCGCCAGTTGGTTTGGGCCATGATGACCCCCCTGACGCCTAAGGCGTCCCAGGTATGTCGTGCTCCCATTTTTGCTTTGTTGGTTATTCTGGTGCTATGAGGACATTGCACTGCTTTTTGTTGGGGGTGGGGCATCTTATCTTTACCCTGAAGAGTTTTTCTTGCCATGTTTCTTTTCTCTGAAGGTGGATTATCTAGTAGAACTGGCATGTTTAGGTTTATTATGTTTGTTTTGTGTGGTAAAGACAGGTGGTTATAAGAGTTTATAGTAACCTCACCAATTTGAAAAAAAATGAAAATCCACGGAACTTGTAGGTGTGTATCCCATATAGACTGATTCTGTGATCCTCTGAAAACACAATGTACATTGTTTAGTTGGCATATTAACGATTGAAGTCTGACTGTGTTGTGTAGTGCTGAATAGTGGGGGGATATGTGCCATGTGTGTGGGAGTGTATTTGCTTGAATTTAACTGACACACTTGTAAACTAGAACTTGCCTAGTTGGTCCCCCTAAAACGATTGAATGAGTAGATTAGGAAAGGATCTTAGGCCATTGTTGTTAAGAAGTCACTAAGCCTAAAATGAATTAACCAAATGAAGTTTATCCCTTTGAACCAAATAATTGAGCCTTAATAGACCTTTTCTTTTGTATTACCCAATCCATGTTTCCAATCTATCTGTAGACCATACTCAGGCACTGGTCGCTTTAAGGACATTGTGAACCTCAATCTAGGCCAAAGGCCTAAGTTGAGGGTGGCTTATATTGGCCCTGGTCCTTGAAAAGACATTGTGCACCTCAACTTGGGCTAAAAGCTTAAGTTGAGGGTGGCTATTGTAAGAGAAGCAGAAGAATAGGGATGGAAAAGATCCAAGTGGTGAGAAGAAACGTTGAAAAAAAAAAAAAGTACATGCCCCTCTGTAGAGCAAGGTGGAAAAATAGGGAAAACAAACATTTTGGGAAACCGAAAGTAGTGGCTGAGTCAAAGCAAGGTCTTGGACCAAAACGCTAGTCACTTTGATCCTAAATATATCTCACCCAAGCCCGAGCCTACGTTACAAGCCTTAGAAAGTCCTAAAGTGATCCTGAAAAGGTCATTCAAGAGTTAAGGTGGTGAAAATAAAGGCAAGCATATGGTCTGTACTCGTGTGTCGGTTGAAAATTCTTTCTGAGTGTGAGTGTTTACATTCCAGTCTCTGTGTGCTACATTATTTCATGGTGTGAGACTTCTTTGTAGTAAGGGGCACTATCACCGCACTATTTGGGTGCTATACATAACTGGCTTATCTTTATTCGAGAGCTTAATAGGAGCCAACGAGATATAGTATCGTGTTTAGGTCGATCTAATCAGAGTGTTGGAATACGCATGCATTACAAGTATATGTGTTGAGCATGAGTTTAATGAACAAAGGGGTTGCTATTTATTTCTTTTTAATTACTTGTCTTTTGTGTGTCGTAAGGTGTTTCTGGTCATCGCTTGAGGACAAGCAATGGTTCTAAGTTGAGGGTGTTGATGAGTCATGAAAATACGACTTTTACGATGCTTAAAACATAGAACTAATGGGTGTTCTCGAGCGGTGTTATTGGTTTAATAGGTATGTTTTGATATTGTGCAGGAAAATGACTAAGGCATGGGAAATGGCGGAAAGTACAAGGAACGGGTGAAAAACAAAGCCAAGTGCCGGACCACGGAAGGCCCACACGGGCCGTTTCACTCCAGACGGTCCGTGTGACCGTCAGTGGCACGACACGAGTCACACGGTCAGGCCACACGGCCCGTCTGACGCCAGACGGACCGTGTGATGGACCGTGTACTTGACGTAGCTCGGAAGACAACCCGTCGAAAATTAAAGAAATCGTGCAAGGAGATTCACACGGAGGAACCACACGGCCCGTCTTACTCTACACGGATCGTGTAACGGGCCGTGTAACTAACGTAGCTTGAAGGGCCTTCGTCGAAAATATCAGAATTCGTGCAAGTGGATCGACACGGAAGAGCCACACGGCCCGTCTCACGCCACACGGGCCGTGTCACGGACCGTGTGGGCACAGTCAACCACCAGACGGTCCGTTCACACGGACCATCTCACCTCAGACGTTCCGTGTAACGGACCGTGCCCCGTGCCGAAATTATTTTCCTAAATTATATCGACTTAGTTTTACTTTGTATAAATAGGATGTTATTTTATTTTATTAGACACTTTCGTTTTGACGACAGAAACTAGAGAGAACAAGGAGAAAAACATTAGTTTGGCTTTTGTAATTCGTGAGAATCACGTTTGTGATTATTGTTCAAAGCTTGAACACGGATTCTCGTTCTTAAATCGTAAGTCCATCTTTATGTTTTCTTCTACTCGTTGTGGGCAAATTATCAATAGGATGCTAGGCTAAACCCACAACTAGGGTTGTGGGAACTATGACGACCCAATTAAGATAACGCAAACTGGGGGTAATTCGTTTACATAAACAGTGCATGTATTGTTAAATTCTTCGTTTTAACTTCTCCTTAATGAGTCGACGCATTAGAGTAAGCCTGTATTCGTTACATGCCCGAAAGGGATGTAGTGATTGGGAAAAGAGTCTAACAACAGAGATTCAGGGTCATGAACCTAGTCTAAGTGCCTGAGACCGAAAGGTGAAGGTATTCTGAGATCAGAAACAATGGTTAGCATTGCATACACTCGGAGACCGAGAGGAGAGGAGTGAGATATACCTAGAAAAGGGACCGAAAGGTGACCTAGGTATTAATTGAGTTGTAGATTTTGCATGCATCATTAGGAACGAATTCACAGATCTAGTTTAGTTGTCGTAATTGTATGTCATGAGGAACACACCCCTAGCCTCTCTCTATCTGTCTAAGAATCGGAACGTCCTTATTAATTACTTTATGAAATTAGTTAAACTAAATAATGCAACCCCCATTTATTTTATGTACGTTTATCTTGGGAATAGCATTTACGACTGAAAGCTGATACTAATAGAGTAATTCTTACGTGTTCCCTGTGGGATCGACCTCAACTCTGGTTGGGTTCTATATTTGACCAACGACCGCTTTACTCTTCTATTTGGAGTGTAATTTGGGCGTATCATATACTATACCATCTAAGGAAAGCAAATGTGGTAGCCGATGCTCTGAGTTGTAAGACAATCATAAATATTGGTGATCACACCGTGGTTAGTCAAGGAGCGGCTAAGGATCTACGTCAACTAGCCAATTTGGGAGTTCGCCTCCTTGAAACTCCAAAGGAAGGGGTTGTTGTGCATAATGATGTAAAGTCTTCATTGGTAATGGAGGTAAGAGAAAAGCAGTTTAAGGATCTTTTTCTACGACGACTTAAGGAGAAGGTGAGTCAAGGTATGATGAAGGGCTTTGAACTTGCACAAAATGGAATACTTTATTGCCAAAATAGATTATGTGTTCCTAATATTAATGGACTAAGAAGAAGGATAATGTAAGAAGATCATCATTTACGATATTCCATCCATCCAGGATCAACTAAGATGTATCATAACTTGAAGGGAATGTTTTGGTGGGGAGGCATGAAAAAGGACCTTGTTGAATTTGTGGCTCAATATCTGAATTACCGACAAGTCAAGGTAGAACACCAAAAGACGAGAGGTTATATGCAATATATAGAGCTTTCAACGTGGAAGTGAGATATGATTAATATGGATTTTGTTACAAGGTTGCCTCGCTCATTTTAGAAATTTGGCTCCATATGGGTAATAGTTGATAGGCTCACAAACTCAACACACTTCTTGCCAGTTAAGAGTGATTATACAGCTGAAGAGTATGCAAAGTTATACCCCAAAGAGATAGTTAGGCAACATGGGTCCCAATATCCATTATATCTGATCGGGGAGCTAAATTCACTGCAAAGTTTTGGAGGTCCTTTCAAAGGAGCTTAGGGGAAAAAGTGAATTTAAGTACAACTTTCAACCCTCAAACAAATTCTCAAGCAGAACACACCATTGAAACACTTGAAGATATGTTGCGGGCTTGTGCATTGGACTTCAAGGGTAGTTGGGTGGACCATTTTCCACTTATTGAATTTGCCTATAATAATATCTACCATTCAAGCATCAAGATGGCACCTTATGAAGCTTTGTATGGAAGGAAATGTAGGTCGCCAATAGGATTGTTTGAAGTGGGGGAAGCCACCTTGCTTGGGCCATATCTAGTCCAACAAGCCATGGAAAAAGTCAAGGTAATACGACAACAGCTAGAAATAGCCCAAACCCGTCACAAATCATATGCAGATGCTAGAAAGAGAGGACTGGAATTCTCAGTAAGAGATTGGGTATTTTTAAAGGTGTCCCCAATGAAAGGAGTTATGAGATTTGGTAAGAAAGAAAAACTAAGCCCACGTTACATAGGGCCATATAAGGTTATTAAAAGGTTTGGACAGGTTGCACATGAACTGGAGGTACCGTAGGAGCTTTCAATGGTTCATCTAGTTTTTCATGTCTCAATGCTTTGAAAATGCATAGGTGACCCATCTCATATCACTCCTATAAAAAAGGTGCAAGTTATAGAAGATCTTACCTATGAAGAGGTACCTATTTCTATCCTAGATCGCTAAGTTAAAAAGCTAAGAAATAAAGAAATACCTTCAGTAAAGGTACTTTAGAGGAACCAATAAGTAGAAGTGATAACGTGGGATGCAGAAGAAGCGATGAGATCTAAGTACCCTTATTTATTTGAAGCTTTCCAAGATGAAGAGTTGGGGTGTTAATAAGTACGTGAGTTTGAATTCTTATTATGTTGTCAAAAGTTTGTTTACATAAAAGTTTAAACTTGTATGACCTATCCCATTTATGCGAACATTCGGGGACGAATGTTCCTAAGGGGGGAGGATGTAACCCCCCACATCGTACATGTACTAGTCCTATGCATATGAAACTTTATATGGCGGGGTCAAATCAACACGCATTTTAAAAGTGCTTGAATTACAGATTAAAGGGTTATATGTACGTCTAACGCTCAAGATGAACGAGTGTACATAATTTTTAAGTCAAATTGAGTATATCGCGGCCTTAAATGAAGTGAAATAAGTGAGGTTCTTGTGGGACTTAGGAAGCTAGCAGGTGAGTCACCTATGTGGTTAGCGTAAATAGGCTAGGTAGATGGAGATGAGGCCCAACACCGAATTTGTTTAAGTCCGATAAGAATAGAACCCCAAGTTAATGGTGTAATTTGGGCCCATGGTTTAGCATCACAAATGGACAATATTTGCAGCCCAAGATGAATAGGAAAAGGGACAAATTACATTCACAACCCACTTCATAAATAAGGCCCAAACTAGATGAAAGGAGAAGATAAAATTGGCAGCAAAGCCCATCAAATTGAAACTCAATAAGGCCCAAGTGAAAGGGCCAAGTAGCTGCATCACCACCTTGATAAAATGTGGCTGAAATTTGAGGAGAAAGGTAGTCAAGAGTGGCCCTATAAATAGGGTTAAAAACCAACAAATTCAAGTCATTAAAGATAGACAAAAAACAGATTTCCAAAGTTTTTCTCCTTGATCTCTCTTCACTTTGTAAAGCATCCAAGGCACACCTTTAGGGTTCTTGCAGAGGAAATGATCCTTGAGGGATAAGGTAAGTAAAAATACCTATGGGTTACCATAAAGTTTTCATGAAAAACATGAGGAATATGCTGATTGTACTTGTGCAGAAATTTCAGACAACATGTGATCCAAAGATTGTGGTACACGTTTCTTGTTTATTAAGAGACTTTTCTCTTGTTGGTTAGCTTAATTATGATGTGAGGTTTATGTTTTTAACAAGGATTAGTTTTGTAGTGATGAAAGAAGGTTGCTGCACCATTTTTATCTTCAGCAAAAATGAGTTCTTGTATGATATCTTAATGGTGATCTTAGTAGGAACTTGTGGACGGATAATTGGAGATTGTTGTCTCAAGTTTTTCTCTACTTTGGCATTATTTTTGGAATGTTTTAAGACTGTTTTTATATGTAAATATATTGAGGATAGTTTTGTTGAGGTTGAAACAGATTTGGAATTGTTAACATCGAAATGTAGCGAAAGGACGTAATGCTACATTGCCTACTTGCGTGTTTTGTAGAGGTGTTATACGTTGTACTTTATGAGCTGTTGTAAGCCTATTATGTGACTAAAACAAGCTGGATGTAACATTTATATGAGGATGTGTGCTAAATGAAAATATGATTAGAGGTGGAAAGGTTGAAAGAGTACTCTTGGATTGATAGTTAAAAGCTTGTTGCCCTAGGGTTTTTTTATGAAATTGGACTGCCAAGATGTGTTTATTAGCTGCTAATAATAGTTTTATCACCTACTATATTGTAGATAAGTATTTGAAGGAAAAGGAGACGACTTCGAGGTTATAACGATGTAGTACAACAAGGTATGTAAGGCTACTCAATTTCCTATTATTTGGCATGAAATCTAGGTTCTTCCTTGGTACATAAAGACACTTACCAACTCCGACATAACTAATAACTGTGTCTCCACTCTTTACCATGTTCATATGCTCCCATACATAGCTATTGTTAATTCTATATACTTACTTTGGATACCAAAATACATGAGTTCTTTTTGTTTCTAAATTAAATTCACATGTTGTTTCATCTCCTACGCATTTTATTATTTGTGTTATTCTCTTTCCATTGTGGTGTTGTCTTGCATGATTGTATATATGTCACATGTTATGTCTATAATCCTACAGCTCTAAATGTTATAACCACCAAGAGAATCATCTCAAAAGTAAATAAAAGATAAATCAAAGTTGCTTATTAATGGGTGGTATCCCAGGGGTAGAAGAATCACCTAGCATGGGTCGATCCCATATTACGGGTGGTATCCCAGGGGTGAAAGGAAAGCCAAGTATAGGTCGATCCCAATATTGATTTACCACTGATCAACTGGTCATTTATATGATATACTGCATACATATTATATAGTAAAGAAAGGTAAAGTAAAAAAAAAGGACATAAAGTACATGATTCCATAGTATGACTAAAAGTGGTATTTTATCCTTACACACTAGTGTATAATTTCATTTGCGTTCTTATTTCATATACAGTACTTCCTGCCTTACGTATTCAATACATTATGTCGTACTGACATCCTTTACGGGGGACCTGCATTTCATGATGCAGGTTCAGGAGCTACTAGATCTCCCCAGTAGGCATACATGACATCCAACTACTGTTACGAAGCTCCAGGTTGCTTTGTGGCTTTGTGTGTCTAGAGCTTATATTTTTGTATTATATAGTTGGCCATGAGGCGGGGGCCAGTCCCGATCCATATACTTCGTAACACCATGACTCATTATAGTTTGGACTATCTAGCAACACCATCGGGGATGTATTCTTTGGCATTGGTTCACGTGTTCTATGACTCTTATGCTGCTATGATTGCTGAGGCTACGCTGAAGAAGAAGAAGCCCCTCTTTAGGCCTAGGTTGACTTAGACATCAGCGCGAGGTGTTCCCGTTGATATATCAGAGACCATTGTCTGCAGGTTTTTATTTGGTCCAAATTATCAGGCCACAGTTACTACACCTGAATTTGATTATCAATTGTAATAGGCTCGAGATCGGGTATTGGTAAAAGGCGGTCCAAAAAGCTGCCTTGTTGAGATGGATTGCCATCCATATTGGTGAGTAAGGCTAGAACGCCGACTAGGTGTCTAGTTCCACGCCTATTGTGAAGGCTTCGCTCAATTTCACTGGAAAATTTTGGTGGGCGGTTGTTCATACTAAGATCTGGCCGACAAATGTCGATAATACCCTGATGGAAAATCACGCAGCACTGGTTTCCAGAATCATTATTGGATTTGATATTAACTTTGATCGGTGCATAGTAGAAGAGATATAAGAGCGCACTTGGTGGAGGTGCACTTCGATCCTGTTCCCATGTTTGGACAGAGGTAGGGGTGGAGATCATGTCTAATGAGGATACGATGATAGACGTCTAAAGGACTCAAGAGGCCAGCCTGATTAAGGACAATGAGAATTGGGTGGAACTACGATGAGCACAACATACTATAGTTAGATTTCTGAAGATGTTTTTCGAGCCTCCACATACTGAGGCCATTGCCACTACCACTACTGCTACTACTGTTGATGAGTTAGGGAGACCCTTACAAATTGATGTAGAGATAGTGATGGGGCCCACTTATACTTTCTTCCCTATACCAGAGGTTGTTCCTTGACGTCCTCGGACCGCGGGTATGGTTTATGTATCCGTGGAGTCTATTCAGGCTCTGCTACAGCGTCAGGTTCACATTGAGTCTCTGTTGACTCAGTTATTGCTTTTGGGTTTGTAAGGCCATAACATTGTTCGAGGGTCGCATGCAGGAGCACTTTATAGCCGTACTTAAGAAGAGATTTGAATTATTTCATGGCAGTGTAGATGCATTCGAGAAGAGGGTGGAGGAGCACTTTAGATTGACTTAGATTTCAGACATGACTGCCATCTGGACGGAGATCCAACAGGTTCATGATGAGATGAGGACTGTAGCCCTAGCACCACTTATGATTCCTTTGCCATATATTACTATAGAGGTGCTAGACTTGTTTTTAGATGATCCTTTAGCCCTTGGAGTTTGGGAAGAGGTGCCACACTAGTGATGCCAACCCTTAGGCTGTAAGGTGAGATACAGAGAGTTTGGAGAGAGAGAGAGTCTTAGGAGGCTTCTAGATGAGCCTTTATTGAGGATGAGATGGTGTGGTAGATACTTGAGCAGGAGAATGTGAGGGGTGTTGGACCCTCAGGACAGGCTACCACAAGAGCAGAGACCACCTAGTAGGTTGAGAAGGGTGATTCATATACTAAGACTGGCGCTTAGGCGCTCTCGTTTGTCCCTTTTTGACGCCCACATTAACTTTTGTGTTATTTTGTTGCATTAAGGACAATGTAAAGATTTTTTGATGTGGTGTGGGTAGTTATAGACCTCGGTAAACTCTATGTAATCAAGGGCTATATCTACCCTAAATTTTAAGTCTTCGGGGTTAAATTGCCTCTGTTCTTTTCCTAAGGAAATTTACATTCTATTGAAATGGCATGTTTAGGATGTAAAAGTGGTATTGGTAGTATATTGTACTGATATCTATGACATATGTGTTTTTATACTAAGAACTTACACCCCCTTGTTTTTTAAATTGATAATGTGCTAATAGGTAGTTTTGATAGCAACTATGTTGGATCCATAGTTTACAATATTTGTGCTGATAAGACAGGGCTTAATTGTGATAAAAAAGAATGATCTGAGAGTCTACATTGACGGTGTATTTAGTGACAACTTTGTGTGAGCATTATCGTCTAGTTCTTATATAGTGTTTTAATTCAGAAGTTTCCTCGTTACTCGGACTGAGAAAATAGGTTAGTTGGTTAGGAAAGGATAATAGGTTGTTGTTCATATTAGTCTGCTTAGCTGATGTCACTCAACCTGGATACTCAAAGGAAGCAAAGGTGGTCGTCATCAATATCATAATCCAACTAAAAGGTTGGGGTCGAATCCCCCAAGGAATCGTTGTTCAAGATAGAAGTGGTTTATTAGACTTAGCAATTGTAGGATCTGGTGGGTTGCAATAATTGATAGCAAGAATTAAACTATATGATATCTAATTGATAATTAAATCGTAAATAGGGAAGATGTTGGGATGTGCGAATATGGAAATCAATCTACCAGCTGGGTCTAAATATTTGACTAAATGTGTTGATAATTAGTGAATAAGCTAGGTTGCTTGTAACCCATATTGAGCTATGATACACGAGCGTTTCATATGATTCAACTATAATATCATACGCGGATTGCCAAGTACACGCTTGGCCTAAGAAGTCTCAGCAAAATCCCTAATACCTTGTCCATTAAATCCATGGTTGTGGACTTCAACTGAAACTCCATGAGGTTTCCAGTCATTACATCCATTCCATACCATTATCATTTTGGCAAAGGAAACAATCAGAGATCCAAAGTAAACCCCCCAATTTGCAACCTTGAAATTATAGATTAAACATAGATAAGTCAAAATATCAAAGACCCAAAAGACAAATTAAAAACCCATATCAATAGCATACCCCCAACATGGGAGTTTTAGCCACATATGCTAGAAATTAAAGATTTGATACCAAACATAGCAGTTGCATTCATGGGTCACAAGATTGAATAGAAAATAGTTGATTATCATCGGTCAATCTACTCCAATTTCGCTTCCCAAAAGCTTGAAAACCTTATTAACCCTTGTACTCTAAAATAAAGTTCAATGTACAACTCTCTATGTAAAACTTAGAAGAGGAATATATTTTGATATGATATGTACAATGTTCTTTCTAATCTACTTTATACTCCATGCAAATGTGTGAGAGTTTGTGCTGTGAATTGCCATTCGGCAGTCAAGGTCGACTATTGCCGAGCACTCCGGTGATGCGCCGAATGTGCGCTTGATCGCCTTTCTCTACATATTCACAAGGCTTCATCTTCTGTAACATTAGGCGATGGATCTTAACTCCGTCGACTCAATTCTGCAATTCGCCGAAGTTCCTATCACATCGCCTTCTTATCTGGGCATTAGGGCTTTGAGTATTGCAACTTTAGGTGATCTCTTGTGCCATTTGGCGGTGTGCGGAATATGATTTGCGACATTGATTCTGACCGCATTCCTGCCTTGAGTTGGAACCTTGGTTGCTGCAATGCCAGGCAGTCTCTCTAAGTGTTCGGTGGATCGCCGATTGTGTAGGCGATGCCTCTTTTCTCTGCCTTTTTTCACTTTTGTTCCCTTTTGCAAGATTTTTTCAAGTATTGTCTATTTGTGCACTTTTAATACCATTTCCTAACACATGCATATTCGTTAGAGATTGAAAATAATAGCACATTAAGGATAATGTTTCTTTGCATGCTAGCCCTAAAATGAGTCCGAAATATAGACTTATCAACACCCCAACTTAAGCCTTTGCATTTCTTCAAGCAAATCAAACATTAACATGTCCAATTCCAGAGCTTGCAAACAGGGCCACAGGGAGCAACACATACATTTCAACCTTTTTCATCCCTTCTTGAACTTCCACAAACCACTTATGTAACTTTGAAGCCTCTAGAGATGACTAAGGAGTAATAAAAAGATGGGTATGCTCACAATTGCTCATGTAGTTGATGATCACTGCCAAAAGGCATCACCATTTTCCCTCACACTAAAGAAGATACTACACATACAAGATTATGACATTACTTTCAAAGGATCTCTTCAACTCACTCTCCCAATTGAGAAATAGAATGTAAGCTTCAACCCATAAGATTGCCCTTATTTTAAGTCGGAGCTCTCTTGACTTTCTTTCAGACTAAGATCTAACGAACTTTGTTAGGATTGTAATGTAGGCTTAAGGTCGGGTAGGATAGCATATGGACAATAGTGACATCCCTCCTTAAAATCTATATGTTCTTTTCATGCTCAAAGGTTATTTTTGTCCTCTTCTATTATACTCCTTTTGACAGCTCTTTTTCTTTTGATTTATCATCCCAAGTATCTTCCCTCTTTGCACTCTTCCTTACAAATTTTGGAGGGTCCTCAATTCAAGAACTTTTGTTTATAGACTTTTTTCTCAAGCAAAAATATTTTAACTTTTTCCTTGCTTTCATTCATTTCTGGGACAACTCACTTTCTTTCTTTCATTTTTCGACCCTTTCATAGGAGACACCCCCTTCTTTCTACTAACACCCCCAACTTAGCCTTTTGCCACTGCTTAGATCATTTCAAGCTCAAGGAGAGATTAGTAAGGAACATGAATGAATTTTCTTTCAGATACATGAGTCAAGATGACATGGTTTCCAAAGAACGGATCAAGGATCAAAAGGATTCATTAAGGGCTCATTTTATTGTCAAGGGATGTCACTTTGGTTAAATGGATTTAGTGGAACCCAAGAAGGCCTAAGGTCATTTCCTAATACGGAATCAACCGAGTTACTCCTTGAAAAAATCGAGCAAGTTCTACATGTTGCAAAACATGCATTTCAACAAAATTCCTAATCCCACATTGGAAAAATGGATTCGCATTTAAAAAATTGCAACACACTTATAATTTTCGATCATCGCATATCCAAGCTCAATTACTCATATAGTCAACTCAAGATGCCTCAAATCCATGCATGGAATGAGTTATCAAGAAAAAACTAATTAGTGAGTGAAACATGATCCTCGTCCATGGCACGATCCAAATCTAAAATATGGAACATCGATGCTCAGATTACTAAGGACTAGAGATATGATATTACCATTAGAACGACCTGTCATATATGCATGGGATTCACCGAAATTCAAGAATATCATTTGTTATCATTCATCCATCCAACTCAAAAAGAAGAAAGAAAAGTAAAAATAGTAAAATAAATATTACTCTATAATAACCTCAATTAAAATTATTTACAGTTAATTACACCTCAACATCAGAGCCACCAACTCCCAACACTATTGGCAACATGAATAAAATGGAAACACAACTTAAATCATGCTCTTACAAAAGAAACGTTGTCCTCAATATACGCTAACTAGAATAAAAAATCAATCATGGATGAGTGAGTTAAAGAATCCCCTTTATATATTTCGTGATGCACTTAGGTTGGGACTAAAGGGAGCTCATCTGTGTCAGGTTACCCCGGATCTTCTGGGATTGCTGCATGAGTGGCTTTTTGCATGCTAGCAAACTTTCTCTCCCTGTTTTCTTTATTCTTTGCCCTCCTAGTCTCAAAGTGATCGCGCAAGTCTTCTCTCTAGCCTTCTTAGCTGCTGTTGTGCAAGGGCCCTCCATAGTCTAACGTTTGTTTCTAAAAACATTATCCTTAACCATCATAAGTTGGTTAGGGCTGATGTTTTTCTTTGAGTTTCCCGTGGAGGTTACGTTCTTTGGTGATCCTTTGAGGATGGACAATTTCTTTTTATATTCAAGGGGCCTCAAAGGCCCGAGGATTTTAGGGCATAAGGTGCCTATTTTCTTCCCAAATTGCATCATATCCTTACTTATAGAAGACTTCAGTTGTATTTGACCTGTCAAGCAAGACTGGTGCTCCATATGCTAAAAATGGCAAAGAGAAAGATGATAGTGAAGTTGGACACATTGATCTCAGCAAAAAGAAAAGATGAAAAGAGATATAGTGGAAGAGTGGTGGGTGTGGATGGTGATTTTAACGAGAAGGGAAATGGGGAGATGAAAGGCAAAAAGAGGATTAATGAGCATTTAAGAAAAAGGTATAAAGACAGTTCGACTTCCATGTTACTATTCCTTGTTGAAGAGGGTATTCGACTATTTGTCATTTGCACATGATACTGCCATTCTTACTTCCTCTCGAAGCTAACCCTACAGACATAAAAGTGGGACAATCAGCTATCGCCGGAGTATCTTTGGTGATATGCTAGTTTAGCAATGTCTTTTCCCAATTTTGCAGCAACTCACTCCATAAATTGGCTTCAAAGAGTGGTCAAACTTATCATCGCTTTCTTCATTCTGTGATACGCTGATTTTTCACCAAGTTCACCAAATGTTGCAGTACTCTAAGGCTCTTCAAAGGTGATAAAGTGGAGTCAATTTTGGGATTGTCTTTCCAATTTGGTGACACACCTAATTTTCAAGGAGATCGCAAAATTTGGCAGCACCCAATGAGCCTGATGACGAGTCAAAAGACAGGCAAACAGGTTGTCGGCCTTTTTGCTCTACGATGTGCCGAATGGAACCTTAGACCACTAAAAACAGAAGCAACTGTAGGACAAATTTCTGACATAAAAAGCGGTCAAAGTTGAGGTCACCAATGTTAGTCGGTGTTTCGGCGATTATTCATGCAGCATTGTCTTTCTTTCCCTGTTTCATCTCTCAACACAAAACTCCAACCATTAGCACACGTTATTATAATTCTATTACTCACTTGAGTTATCTCCTAAGAAGCTCCAGAGTGAACATCGTGGCATGAAGATGTCCATTACAATTAAGCATCACTAACATACATAACGGACATCCGGTGGTTTGCCATAATATTATTGAGCCTCTGTCCTTCTGTCTTGAATTTCTCACCCTTGTGGTTTTCAACTTCTACCACTTTATGGGGATATGGGCACCTACATGACCTGTGTAGCTTCATACGGACGTGTAGCCCATCCGTGTGGCAAATGTTTTAACAAAAGTTATTCTAAGTGTTGGATTATGCTTTCGGACCTCCGTAAAGCAATAATTTATCTAAGTGCTTGTTCATGGGTACCGTACACATACCATGTAGTGTCACATGGCCCATGAACCCTTCCATAAAGTGGTGTCGACCAATTTTTTGATTTGTTTCATCAATGTGATTTTTTTAATTGGTTTATCCTAATGGTCTTTTGAACTTCCTATGCTATCTTAGGACTCCTAACGACTTAAACCCTATTCCTATAACTCCAAATCACTCCTCACATTTGGAATTCTCTCAAGTCACTTTTCGGTCTCCTTCAAAGAACCTTTGTGGATTTTCAACTTGGGAAGCAAGGAAACTCAATTCTTCTTGAAATTCAATTAGGGTTTTCTTCACTTCGTGAAGGTATGTGGAATTGATTCTTGGTCCCTTTCAACCAAGAGACCCAAACTCTTTTCACTACAATTTTATGAAATTTCGCTTACTTTAAATATGGGTTTTGAGATTTATGGTTTTATAAATTCAATTGATGTATGGGCTATGTTTATTTATTGATTTTAAAGTGATTTAAGTCCTAATATGAAGAATTTCATTGAAATTATGAAGTTATGAATGTGCATGCCCCCTTTAAAGCTTTATTTGTGCAGGGTTAATCTATATTATTATTGAAATCTGAATCTTACTTATGTGTTTAGTTGTATTTAATAATGTATTATTGGTTTAAGTTTGAATCTCAATTACCCATGCTATTCTCATCTCATTCGTAGCATATTCATTCATGAGCATTGTGTTTTATGAAAATTATGAAGTGGGCTAAGCCCAATTATGTTCATGTATATGATTTTGATAAGATATTGGTTATGAAAAGAATGTGATCACATAAATGTCTAGGTTTATGGCTCTTTGAGCAATTTGGGTGCTTGCACCATGTTTTATATTTGAATGAGCTATTCCTATGCATGAGCATTATGACTACAAGTTATGATTTGGCGTTTGAGCCTAAGTATGAATTATTGTGAATGATGTTTGGCGTCTAAGCCTAAGATTGCATTTAAATGATTTGAAAATGGCTATTGCCTCTTTGAAAACATGTATATATACATATATATATTCTTGTGGGATACTGATTTGGCACTGATGGATTGAGGGTTCCTTCTCTTTCCATGAACTATGTGCCTAGCATAGGTTATGTAAAAATCCTATCCAACATGGGCATGCCCATAAGTAAGGTTGCTTCATACGAAAAGGGGATTCCCATAAGGTGAAGTATGATATGATATGATATGAAATTTTATATGAGAAAATACTATCCGAAATGGGGATGCCCGTGAGGTGAAGTATGGTTTACCTTTGGCAAGTAGACCACCTTTTTACTGGTGAGAGAATTTCAGCGGGATCCCAAGTAATAGCTTGCTTGGTCTTAATTGTATCGGTTGAGGTCACATCCCCACTATATATGAGCATTATTGCATTTCCATGCATCATAAATTTCAAGGAATATTGTAAAAAACTCTTCTTTGGATATATGATTCTTTCTATACTAGATGTCCTTGTCATCTAATATTGAAATGCAAGTTTTGTAAGTCATATTTATTGCATGCCCGTATACTTAGTACATTCAAATGTACTAACACATACTTTTGCCTACATGATCTCACCATGTAGGGGCGGAGGAGTATATTTATCCGCCGCAAAACATTTAGCTCGGATCTCAAGGGTTTGCTTGCTGTACTGAGTATTATCTTTCAAGGTTAAGCTACCATTCCTCTACCTATGGTGTTTTACTTATTGTTATTCTCTTTGAGGGTGAGCTGGGGTATGTCTTCGCCCCGACCTATTGTATGTTTAGAGTCATTGTTGGACATCTTGTAAACTCTTTTATATTTATATGCTAAGTGCGATGATTAGGGATTATGTTATGGCTTGGTTACCTATTGAATATCGTTATTTGTTTTGTCTATGAGTCTTATGACTTAATTGCATGATAAGATATGAAAGTTCCTAAGTCTCGAATTCTCCACATAGAGTGAGTCCTACTTTCCCATCCCTTAGAATTATGTGTTTATCATTTGAATACGTTTCCAAAACCGATGATGTGAATTTGGATACTTCGACACTTGTTTGGGGACTCTTGGGTTCCCATTCTCCATGTCACTCCCAGACCCTAGATCCTGGTCATGACAGAGATGGTATCAGCGCACTAGGTTTGTAAATGATCCTCGGAGTCCAACATGCCGCATCAAGTAGAGTCCTATTCAGGGGTATGAAGTGCACTATGCCTATGAGTGGGAGGCTACGAAGAAGTTCTAGGAATTGTCTCACTTCTTCATGCCTTATGTCATGCTATGGTTCGAATATTTGGTTCCCTTATATTGATGGTATCATTGCTTTATTTGATAAGATGCCTCGAGGAATACCCCACCTACCAAGATCGGCCTCGGCTAATGAGGGTCAAGCACCTGAAGGGCCTATGGATGAGCCTCTCTCTAATGGTGAATTTTGTACATCCTTTGGTATGCTAGCCTAGGTAGTGACGTCTCAGACTAGGAAGACTAATCTTCCATGGGATCCCACTTCAGCTTCTATGGTGAGGGATTTCACCCAGATGAATCCTCGTGAGTTTTATGGGTCAAAGGCTCATGAGGATGCTCAGGAGTTCATTAATGAGCTTACTAAGGTGTTGAATGTTATGGGTGTCACTTCTAAGGAGAAGGCTGAATTTGTTGCCTATCAATTGAAAGATGTGGCTCATGTGTGGTACACCCAATGGTCTATGGAGAGGGTTTGTGGTAATGTTGTCAATTGGGAGGAGTTCAAGCTTGCCTTCCTGGATTGCTTCTTTCCACTTGAGCTCAGGGAGGCCAATATGACTGAATTATCAACATCAAGCAAGGGGGTATGAGTGTGAGGGACTATGCCCTTAAGTTCACTAAGCTCTCCAAGTATGCACCGACGCTTGTGGCTGATCTTTGTGCAAGGATGCATAAGTTCATTTCTCGTATCTCTAACTCACTTGTGAAAGAATGTCGTATGACTATGCTCATATGGGATATAGATATCTCTAGACTCATGGTGTATGCCAAGAATATCAAACAGGAGAAACTCAAGGAGAGGAGAGTACATGATCCTAAGAGGGCCCATTTTGATAAGGGGTTCTCCGACTCTTAGGGTGGTTTCGATCACTTTATACAAGGCCAGGATTCTGATGCTCGGGTTTCTATGCTAAAGTGCCTCCTCATAAGGCACCGGTTGGTGGTAGACCATGGTATACTTTGTGCGACAAGTGTGGGAAGCCCACACATGGGTGCTAGTTGGAAGAATCTGGGTGCCTTCTTTAGGTGTGGTGATAAGAACCACATGATTGCCAATCGTCCTAAGAATGTTCATAGAGGTTAAGGTCAAGCAGCTCAAGGTTGACAAGGCCAAAAAAGATCTCCCAAAGGTGTTGCCCTATGAAACAATAGTTTCTATGCTCTTCATCCCCGTCAAGAGGTTGGAGAAGCTCCAGATGTTGTGACTGATATGTTAAAAGTCTTTGATTTTGATGTTTATGTTTTGCTTGACTTGGGTGCAAATTTGTCTTTTGTGACTCCTCTATTGGCTGTTAAGTTTTGTTTGAGTTCCAAAATTTTGAAGGATCCTTTCTCTGTTTATGCTCTCATGGGTGAATCTGTTGTTGCACATAGGGTCTATCACGGTTGTCCTATTTCTGTGTTGCATAAAGTCTTCCCAGGTGATCTTGTGGAACTTGAGATGTTCAATTTTTACGTGATTATTGGGATGGATTGGTTGCATGCATCATATGCCTCTATAAATTGTAGAACCCGAAAGGTCAAGTTTCAACCTCTTGGTGAGCCCGTTCTTGAATGGAAGGGTAGTGACTCCGCTAATAAGGGTCGGTTTATTTCCTACCTTAAGGCTCGAAAGATGATCTCCAAGGGGTGCATTTATAAGATTGTGAGGGTCAAGGATATGGAATCCAAATCAACTATTCTTGAGTCAATTTTAGTGGTGAATACGTTTTAGGATGTGTTCCCCAAAGACTTGCCTGGTATTCCTCCCGAAAGGGAAGTACACTTCGGCATAGATCTTCTCCTAGATACTCAACCTATCTTCATTACTCCATACCGTATGACACCAACTGAGTTGAAAGAGTTGAAGGATTTTTTGAGAGACTTGTTGGAGAAGGGCTTCATTAGGCCAAGTATATTGCCATGGGGTGCTCTGGTGTTATTTGTAAGGAAGAAAGATGGATCTCTTCGGAAGTTTATCAATTATAGGCAATTGAATAAGGTGACCATTAAAAATTAGTATCCGTTGCCTAGGATCAATGACTTGTTCGACCAACTTCAAGGGGCTACTCACTTCTAAAAGAGTGACCTCTATTTCGGGTATCATCAGTTGAAGGTTAGAGAGTGTGATATTCCTAAGACGGCTTTTGGACAAGATATGGGCTCTTTGAGTTTGTGGTGATGTTATTTGGCTTAACGAATGCTCCAGCCATGTTCATGGATCTTATGAGTCGTGTGTTCAAGCCATTCCTTGATAGTTTTGTGGTTGTCTTTATCGATGATATTCTCATTTATTCTCGAAGTAAGCAGGAACGCATGGATCATTTGAGGTTAGTTCTACAAACTTCAGGGAGAAGTAGTTGTTTGCAAATTTTAGAAAATGTAAGTTTTAGTTGGGTGGAGTAGCTTTTCTTGGTCATATGGTGTTCGGTGATGGTATTAAGGTTGTTGCGAAGAGGACTGAGGCTGTGAAGAATTGGCCTAGACCATTGACTCCTTTGGATATTTAAAGTTTTCTAAGGTTGGCCGGCTATTCTAGGAGGTTCATCGAAGATTTCTCATCTATTGCGTCTCTGCTGACTAAATTGACCCAAAAGAATGCGAGAAGAGTTTTCAAACCTTGAAGGATTGGTTTACATTGGTTTTTGTGTTGACTTTACCTAATAGCTTGGAGGGATTTGTGGTGTATTAATGATGCCTCATGGATCGGGTTAGGTTGTGTGCTTATGCCACATGGTAGTTAATACAATATGCATCAAGGCAATTAAAGGTGCATGAGCGTAATTACCCGACATATGATCTTGAGTTAGCGGCGGTGGTTTTGCCTTGAAGATTTGGAAAAACTACTTGTATGGGGTACATGTTGATGTTTTCACTGATCACAAGAGTTTGCAATATGTGTTCACTCAAAGGGGTCTCAACTTGAGGTAAAGAAGATGGTTGGAACTCCTAAAGGACTACGACATGAGTGTTCAATATCACCCCAACAAGGACAATGTTGTAGCCGATGCTCTTAGTAGGATATCTATGGGGAGTGTGGCTCGTGTCAGGGAGGAAAAGTGGGAGTTGGCAAAGGATGTTCACCGGTTGGCTAGGCTGGGTGTCAGGTTGGACAACTCTAATGATGGTGGTATTTATGTTCAAAATGGGCCCGAATCTTCAGTGGTTGTTGATGCAAAAGCTAAGCAAGATTTAAATCTATCATTGGTTAAATTGAAGAAATTGGTTGCCGAAACGGAGATTGAGGTGTTCTCCCAAGGGGGAGATGGTGTACTGCGATACCAAGACCAACTATGTGTTTCGGATGTGGATGGTGTTAGAAGGGTGATCATGAGTGAAGCTTACAAATCCCATTATTTTGTTCATCGATCTACTAGATGTATCAAGATTTGAAGGAGATGTATTGGTGGCATGGTATGATGAAGGACATAGCCAAGTTTCTATCCGAGTGCCAAAGTTGTCAACAAGTGAAGGTAGAGCACCAAAGGCCTAGTGGTGTGGCTCAAGACACTGGTATTCCCACTTGGAAGTGGGAAGATGTGAACATTGACTTTGTGGTTAGTTTTCCTTGGATACGAAGACAATTTGACTCCATGTGGGTTATTCTCGATCGGATGACTAAGTCGGCTCACTTTCTACCGGTCAAAGCTAATTTTGGTGCTAAAGATTATGCAAAGGTTATACATCCAAGAGTTAGTGAGGTAGCATGGTGTGCCTAGGTTTATCATATTGGATTGTGGTACCCAATTCACTTCTCACTTTTGGAGGTCATTTCGAAAGGGACTTGGTACTAGGGTTAAGTTGAGCACCGCCTTTCATCCTCAAACAACTGGGTAAGCCGAGATGACAATCCAAACCTTGCAGGATATTTTGAGGGCTTGTGTGTTGGAGTTCAAGGGTAATTGGTATAATCACCTTCCACTCATTGAGTTTGTCTATAAGAATAGCTTCCATGCTAGCATTGGTATGTCACTATTTGAAGCCTTATATGGGAGGAGGTGTAGGTCACTGGTGGGATAGTTTGGGCCCAGAGTTAGTGTTTGAGGTTATAGAGAAGGTGAAGTTTATTATGGAGAGGTTGAAGGCGGCCCAAAGTCGCCCAAAGTCCTATTCGGATGTTAGGAGGAGGGATCTTGAATTTCATGCTGGTGATTGGGTGTATATGAAGGTTTCACCTATGAAGGGTATGACACATTTTGGTAAGAAGAGTAAGTTAAGTCCCCGGTATGTTGGCCCTTACGAGATTGTTGAGCGGATTGGGAATGTGGCTTATAGGTCGGAGTTGCATCCTGACTTGAGTTCCATTCACCCGGTCTCCCATGTGTCTATGTTGAGGAAGTTAGTTGGTGATCCTATCACTATTGTGCCTTTGGAAGGTGTTGAGATTGAGGAAAACTTATCTTACGAGAAAGTCCCAGTGGTGATTTTGAATAAACAAATGAAATGGCACTGTAACAAGGATGTATCTTCGGTGAAGGTACTTTGAAGAAATCAACACATGAAGAGTGCTACATAGGAGACAGAGTTGTACATAATGAAACGAGATCCCCATCTCTTCCAATCTACTCAAGCCTAAGGTATTAAGTTCTTCCTCTTCTCATTGGTCCTAACTCTTTCATTCTTGAGTCTCGTGATATGACATGCTCACATGTGCATTAAAATGATTTTTATGATATTTCAAATGATTTTAATATGTTTTGGCATGAGTTTTAATGACTATGATTTCAAATGGCGAATTATGCATTGCATCTTATGTTTGGACGTTTCATGTTCTAAGTCAAGCCTTTGAAGCCTAGTTCTTGCACATTTGGGGAAGATTGTTCCCAAGGGGGAGATGATGTAATGACCCAGACATTGTACGACTTCAGAGCTTGAAAATATCGTTTTTGAAAGATTTAGACCAAGTATCACCTTAAGGGAGACTACACGTTCCGTGTGAGGTCACACGGCCTGTGTGTTCTCTAGTAGATTGACCCTTGGCCTTAATTTTTGATGCGTGGCCTTGAGCATGGAACACCCACGATTGAAGCAAAGTGTGGTCACACCACCAACTTAACAGGCCGTGTGAAGGTTCATGGGTCGTATGGCCAGCCATATAGCTTTCGGAATGAAAAATTTTTCTAAGTATAAATCACCCTCTCATAACTCGTCGTGAGAATTTTTCCCAAGTATGAGGATATGGGTACCTACACGACCCGTGTAGCTTCCCATGGGTTGTGTGGCCCATTGTGTGGCTAACTTTTCGTCAAAAATTATTCTAAGTGTTAAATTATGGTTTTAGACCTCCGTCGAGCAATAATTTATCTATGTGTTGGTTCATGGGCATTGTACACGGACCGTGTAGTGTCACAGGGCTCGTGAAACCTTTCTTGAAGTGGTGTCGGCCAATTTTTGCATCGGTTTTATTAATGGCATTTTTGTAAATTCAGTTTATCCTAATGGTCTTTTAGAACTTCCTATGCTATCTAAGGGTTCCCTAATGACTTAAACCCTATTCCTATAACTCAAAATTACTCCTGACATTTGGAATTCTCTCAAGTCACTCTTAAGTCTCCTTCAAAGAACCTTTGTGGATTTTCAACTTGGGAAGCAAGGAAACTCAATTCGTCTTCAAATTCTCTTGGGGTTTTCTTCATTTTGTGAAGGTATGTGGGATTGATTCTTGGTCCCTTTCAACCAAAAAGAGCCAAACTCTTTTAACTTTAATTTTATTAAATACTTCTTACTTTAAACATGGGTTTTGAGATTTATGGTTTTATAAATTCAATAGATGTATAAGCTATGTTTATTTATTGATTTTAAAGTGATTTAAGTCCTAATAAGAAGAACTGCATTGAAATTATGAAGTTATGAATGTGCATGTCCCTTTTAAAGCTTGATTTGGGTATGGGTCTATATTATGATTTAAATGTGAATCTTACTTATGTGTTTACTTGAATTTAATAATGTATTGTTTATTTAAGTTTGAATCTCAATTACCCATGCTCTTCTCATCTCATTCATAACATACGCATTCATGAGGATTGAGTTTTATAAAAATTATGAAGTGGGTTAAGCCTAATTATGTTCAAGTATATTATTTTGATAAGATATTATTTATGACAAGATTGTGATCACATAAATGTCTAAGGTTATAAATCTTTGAGCATTTTGGGTGCTTGCTCCATCTTGTATATTTGAATGAGCTATTCTTATGCATGAGTATTATGACTACAAGCTATGATCTGGCATTTGAGCCTAAGTAATTATTATTATAAATGAGGTTTGGCTTCTAAGCCTAAGATTGCATTGAAATAATTTGGAAATGATTGTCGCCTCTTTAAAAGCATGTATATATATGTATATGTATTTTTGTGAGATGCCGACTTAGCACCGATGGATTAATGATTCTCTCTCTTTCCTTGAACTAGGTGCCTAGCATAGGTTATGTGAAAATCCTATCCAAAATGGGGATGCCTGTAAGGAAGGTTTCTTCATACAAAATGGGGATGCCTGTAAGGTGAAGTATGATATGATATGATATGATATGTTATATGTAAAAATCCTATCCATCATGGGTATGCCTATAAGGAAGGTTGCTTCACACTAAATGGGGATGCCCGTAAGGTGAAGTATGGTTTACCTGTTGCAAGTAGACCGCCTATTTACCGGTGAGGGGATTTCATTGAGATTCCAAGTAATAGCTCGCTTGGTCTTACTCATGTCGGTTGAGGTCACATCCCCACTCTATATGAGCATTATTGAATTTTCATGCAACGTGAATTTTATGGCATATTGTATACAACTCTTCTTCGGTGATATGATTCTTTCTACATTAGGTGCCCTTGTCATCTAACATTGAAATGCAGGTTTGATAAGTCATATGCATTGCATGCCCACATACTTAGTATATTGAAATGTACTAACGCATACTTTTCCCTACATGATTTCACCATGTAGGGACCGAGGAGTACATCTATCTACCGCACGACATTTAGCTCGGATCTCAAGTTTTTTCTTATTGTGGTGAGTCTTATCTTTCAAGGACAAGTCACCATTCCTCTACATATGATGTGTTACTCGTTTTTATTCTCTTTGAGGGTAAGCCTGGGGTATGAATTGTCCCCGACCTACCGCATGTTTATAGGCATTGTTGGACATCTTGTAAACTCCTTTACCTTTATATGCTAAGTGTTATGATTGGGGATTATGTTATCGCTTAGTTACCTATTGAATATCATTGTGTTTTGGCTATGAGTCTTATGACTTAATTGCATGATAAGATGTGAAAGATCCTAAGTCCTAAATTATCCCCATAGCGTGAGACCTACTTTCCCGTCCCTTAGAATTATGTGTTTATCATTTGAATATGCTTCCAAACCGATATTGTGAATTTGGATACTTTGAGGTTTGTTTGGGGGCTCTCGGGTTCCCATTCTCCATGTCACTCCTAGACCATAGGTTCGGGTCATGACAATAGGGCTGAGCTTTCATAAGCTCTCAACCTAAACTCATCTAGTGAATGGAGTCGGGTTAGTCTAGCTTCTAGAGATTTATAAGATTTAAAGTTTAGTTTCTTGAGAGCATATAAAGCTCGATGCTCTAATTTACAGGCAAGTGGCATGCCTTTTTGAACACAAGTTTATGAGGGGACATTCCAATAGGAGCCTTATAAGCGGTAGGTAGGCACATAAGGCACCATCAAGCTTAGACGCCTAATCATTCCTACTCCCATTCACTATTTTTGCTAAAATCATTTCTATCTCTCTATTTAATACTTCCACCTGCCTGTTTGCTTGTGGATGATATGGGGTTGTTACCCTGTGCATCACCCCATACTTACTTAACAATGATCCAAAACTTTTGTTGCAAAAATGGGATCACCCATCTGTAATGATGGCTCGAGGTGTACCAAAATGAGGAGAATATTTCTCTTGAAGAATTGCACTACTCCCTTACCATCTTTAGTCTGTAATTCCACTACTTCAACCCACTTTGACACATAATCAATAGTTAACAGGATATATTTGTTAGCAAAAGAGCTTGTGAATGGCCCTATGAAATCCACCTCCCACACATCAAATACTTCCAACTCCAAAATGGGGGTCAATGGAAATTCATGCCTTCTTAAGATATTTCCTTGCAATTTGCACTTTGGGCATGCCTTGGAGAATTTGTAGCATCTTTATGCAAGGTTGGCCAATAATAGCCACTTTGCAATAAATTAGATGCAGTTTGTATTCCCCCATGATAGCCTTCTACTGTTGATGAATGACATTTCTATAGAATAGCCCCCATTGCTGACTTAGGAATGCATTTTCAGATCATGTTATCTGGGCATTCTTTAAAGAGATAAGTGTCAGGGTCCGCCAATTTCCCTGACTGCGCGCGCAACCAGATCTGACAGATAGCACCAGAATCGTATATAAGACTTAGTCTTGTTGTGAATATTGTAGAAAATTCTAGACTAGGGACTTATTTTGTAAATGTGAGGGACTTGTAGTACAATTTTTATTTGCACTAAGGCCCTTCTTGAGTAGTATAAATAGAGGGCCTCATTTTGCATTTGGAACCATCCTGGAATCACTTGTAAAACATTCTCTTAAGCTAATACAAGTTTCCTTCCTCTAGTTCTAAAAGTTTTCTTTAGTTCCAAACATTTCTTATCTTGAGTTCCCTTAGTGGTCCTCTTGAAAGGCTTACTAGTATTTGCTAACTTCCAAGCAAATCGACTAGTGCCGCACGGTTTTAGCCAAAGTTCTGAGACCGTGAAAAAGTGGTATCAGAGCGGGTCTAAGGGAAGCTATGGCAACAGGAGGAAGTTTGGATGCCGTCACCACCAACGTCCTATTGGATGTTGGGAAGAAGCGTAAGGGGAAGAAGGGCTCCAAGAAGGCGGACGAGATGCCCCCCGAGTCAGCACCCAGCGAGGTCCTGACAACCCAGGCCCTGTCGGCCACGGAGATGAGCGATGACGATCGAGGTGAGGAACCTGTCGAAGTCTCGCTCGATATGGGCTGGGTTCGAAGGGCCGTCGCTGCCGGCGAAGCAGTGGAGTTCTTAGGCCAACGGGTGAACAATCTCGATGGTCAATTCAAGACCTTAGAGGAGTTCACCCTGGAGGAGAATGACCACATCCGCAAGGAGTTGGATGGGCGACGAGCAATGGAGTGCGAGCTGAGGGAGACCATCACCTCCTTAGAGTTCCGTCTTATGGATGCACTCACCGAAATGAAGGCCATGAAAGCCGACATGGAGGCCATGAGTGCGAAAATAAGGGATCTCGAAGGAGGTGTAGCCGAAGGAAGAATTGCTATGCCACCGGTCGATAGGGAGGATAAGATTGACGCTCCCAAGCCACCCGTCTTCCGTGGCACTCGTGATGCACAGGAGGTAGAGACCTTCTTGTGGCACCTGGAGAATTACTTCAGGTGCAACAAAGTAAGGTCGGAGGAGACAAAGGTCAACACGGCCATTCTCTACTTGACAGAGATGGCTATGTTGTGGTGGAAATGGAAGGAGGCCGAGATCGCCCGCGGACAGTGTGCCATCAACACGTGGGAGCGGTTCAAGACTGAATTCAAGAAGGCCTTCTTCCCAAGCAATGTCGTCTATGAGGCCAAACGGAGGTTCCGAGAGTTGAAGCAGACCGGCACCATCCGGGCCTACGTGAAGGAGTTCACGACGCTTACCCTCCAGATACCTAACCTCACGGATGAAGACATGATGTTCCATTTCATGGATGGCTTGCAAGGTTGGGCCAGAACAGAGTTGGAGCGGAGGCACGTGACCACACTAGACGATGCCATCGGCAAGGCAGAGGCCCTCACGGACTTCAAACAGGACAAGGGCAAGGCTAAGGAGTCAAGAGATAGCCATGCCAAAGGTGGGGGAGACCGCAACAGGAACAAGGAGCGGCAACATCCCCCTCGGAGCCAGAGTCGAGGCGATGACAGGAAGTCCGGACGGCAGGGCTATGCCGAGAGGAAAGAACAGGCACCCAAAGTGAAGGGTTGCTACATTTGCGGGGGCCCGCACGGGTACGTCAGGTGTCCACAGATGAAAAACCTTGGAGCTGTCTTACGAGAGCACGGGGAGAAGAAGACGCAGGAGCAAGGACAAGGTTCGGACACCACCCAAGTGGGCATGATCGGGTTGTGTGCCACTACAGCCAAGCCAGCCGGTAAGCAGGAGGCTTACCCAACCCAGTATGTGGACATGACCCTGAACGGGAAGCCAGTACGTGCCATGGTGGATATAGGAGCGGAGGACAACATCATGACACAAACAGCGGCAGCAAAGTTGGGGCTGAGCTACAGTCCGAGCAACACCCGTCTTAAGACGGTTAATGCCCCCCCGACTCCTCTGTGTGGCATAGCACAAGGAGTGAGCGTCACCCTCGGGACATGGCAAGGTAAGACTAACTTTGCCGTTGCTCCCTTGGACATCTTTGACATCATCCTCGGGCAAGAATTCTTCAGGCAGTGCCACACTATGATTGACCCCTACCTCCAACGTATGCTTGTCATGGAGAGGGAAGGGTCATGCATGGTGCCCTTAATAGAGCTATCGAAGGCAGAAGGAGTATCCCACTTATCAGCCATGCAGATCATGAAAGGGCTGAAGAAGGGGGAGACAACATACATAGCCACCATCCTAAGTTCGGGTGAAGAAGATGGTGCTAAAGAAGTCATGCCACCATGCATCGAGGAGGTACTGGATGAAAACAAGGACGTGATGCCCGAGGAGCTGCCGAAGCATTTGCCTCCTAGGCGGGAGGTAGACCACCGGGTAGAGCTGGAGCCAGGGACCAGGCCACCCGCCTACCCGCCTTACCGCATGGCACCTCCGGAGCTAGAGGAGCTGAGGAAACAGTTGAAAGAGCTCCTAGAAGCTGGCCATATCAGACCCTCTAAAGCACCATTCGGCGCACCAGTATTATTCCAGAAGAAGAAGGACGGATCAATGCGCCTATGCATAGATTACCGGGCGTTGAACAAGGTAACCGTGAAGAACAAGTATCCAATCCCGCTCATCACTGACTTGTTCGACCGACTGGGGCAAGCCAAATACTTCACCAAGGTGGATCTCCGGAAGGGATATTACCAAGTATGGATTGCGGAAGGGGATGAGCCGAAGACAACGTGTGTAACAAGGTATGGATCCTACGAGTGGTTGGTCATGCCTTTCGGCTTAACCAACGCACCCGCTACCTTCTGCACACTTATGAACAAGATCTTTCATCCCTACCTGGACGACTTCATGGTGGTGTACTTGGATGATATCGTCATCTACAACAACACCTTGGAGGAGCACGTGCAGCACTTAAGGAAAGTATTCCAGGTCCTACGGGAGAACGAGCTCTATATCAAGCGGGAGAAGTGTGAATTCGCCTGGCACGAGGTACACTTTTTGGGTCACATAATCAGCCAAGGCCAGCTGAGGATGGATGAAGCCAAGGTTCGAGCCATTCAGGAGTGGGAGACCCCCACCAAGGTGACAGAGTTAAGATCGTTCCTTGGGCTTGCGAACTACTACCGGAGATTTATCGATGGCTACTCCGCGAAGGCCGCTCCGCTCACCGACCTCCTGAAGAAGAACAAGCCGTGGGTTTGGAGTGAGGAATGTCGGAAGGCATTCGAATGTCTAAAGGCTGCCATTTCAGAGGAACCAGTCCTTGCCTTGCCCGACTTCTCCAAAATGTTCGAGGTTCATACAGATGCCTCAGACTACGCCATCGGGGGTGTGCTGATGCAGGACAAACACCCCATCGCCTTCGAGAGCCGAAAGCTGAATGATACAGAATGGCGATACACTGTACAGGAGAAGGAAATGACCGCCATAGTGCATTGCCTCCGCACCTGGAGGCATTACCTATTGGGGTCGAAGTTCATGGTCAAGACCGATAATGTTGCCACTAGCTACTTTCAGTCGCAGAAGAAGCTCACACCCAAGCAAGCTAGATGGCAGGACTTCCTAGCTGAGTTCGACTACGAACTGGAATACAAACCGGGCAGGGGCAACGTCGTTGCTGACGCCCTGAGCAGGAAAGCCGCACTGGCCGCCATCACTACGGCCCAAAGTGATGTGCGGGAGGAGATTAAAACGGGCCTGCAGCACGACGCGGAAGCCAAGCAGCTCATGGAGTTGGCTTCCCAAGGCAAGACCCGGCGCTTCTGGCTCGAGGATGGGTTCTTGTTCACAACTGGGAGGAGAGTCTACGTGCCCCGATACGGAAATCTGAGGCGACGGATCATGAAGGAGGGGCACGACACCTTATGGGCCGGACATCCGGGACAGCGCCGTACCAGAGCGCTCATCGAGGCAACCTATTACTGGCCACACATGCGAGACGACACTGAGCGGTACGTACAGACTTGTCTCGTGTGCCAGCAAGACAATGTAGAGCATAGGGCACCTGGAGGACTTTTGGAGCCACTCCCACCTGCCGAGCGTCCTTGGGAGAGCATCACTATGGATTTCATCACAAGTCTCCCGAAGTCCGAAGGATATGGCACCATTATGGTCGTGGTAGACCGCTTTTCAAAATATGCTAGCTTCATGCCTGCCACGGCCGGGTGCACTGCCAAGGAGGCAGCCCACTTGTTCTTCAAAAATGTGGTAAAATATTGGGGGCTGCCAAGGCACATAATCAGTGACCGAGACCCTCGCTTCACGGGAACCTTCTGGAGGGAGCTGTTTGATATTCTTGGCACGGAACTTCACTTCTCCACCAGCTTCTATCCACAAACTGATGGCCAGACGGAGAGGGTCAACGTCCTATTGGAGTGCTACTTAAGGCACTTCGTGAGCGCTCACCAGCGAGATTGGGCCAAGTTGCTTGATGTGGCCCAATTCTCCTATAACTTACAGAAAAGTGAGGCTACTGGGAGGACGCCCTTTGAATTAGCCACGGGCCAGCAGCCTCAAACTCCCCATTCCTTGCCGGTCGCATTCGAAGGCAAAAGCTTGGGAGCATATCATTTGGCCAAAGGGTTCGAAGAGCAATTAGATACCGCTAAGTCCTACTTAGACAAGGCGGCCAAACGGATGAAGAAGTTTGCTGACAGAAAGCGCCACCCGACGGACTACCGAGTTGGGGACTTAGTCTTGGTAAAATTCAACCCAAGACAGTTCAAGGCCATGCGAGGTTTGAGCCAAAGTTTGGTGTGGAAGTACGAGGGACCATTCCGAATTCTTGCCAAGGTGGGAAAGATATCCTACCGACTGGAGCTTCCGCCAACCTTGAGGGTGCATCCTGTCTTTCACGCCAGTGTCCTCAAGCCGTACCATGAGGACAAGGAAGATCCGAGCCGAGGGCAATCTGACCGGGCACCCTTGAACATTGTCGCTTCACATGACCGAGACATCGAGGCCATCATAGATTTCCAAGCTAAGCATAGAAGAGGCCACCCTGCCATAGCCATGTTCCTGGTCCACTGGAAGGGGCAGTCACCTGAAGAGGCTACATGGGAAAAGTACGAGGACTTGTGGCAATTTAGGGACAAAGTGCAGGAGTTCCTCAGGCACCAGCACTGCGCCGCGGTCGTCGCAGAATCGGGTGGGGGAGAGTGTCAGGGTCCGCCAATTTCCCAGACTGCGCGCGCAACCAGATCTGACAGATAGCACCAGAATCGTATATAAGACTTAGTCTTGTTGTGAATATTGTAGAAAATTCTAGACTAGGGACTTATTTATAAATATGAGGGACTTGTAGTACAATATTTATTTGCACTAAAGCCCTTCTTGAGTAGTATAAATAGAGGGCCTCATTTTGCATTTGGAACCATCCTGGAATCACTTGTAAAGCATTCTCTTAAGCTAATACAAGTTTCCTTCCTCTAGTTCTAAAAGTTTTCTTTAGTTCCAAACTTTTCTTATCTTGAGTTCCCTTAGTGGTCCTCTTGAAAGGCTTACTAGTATTTGCTAACTTCCAAGCAAATCGACTAGTGCCGCACGGTTTTAGCCAAAGTTCTGAGACCGTGACATAAGGCTCATCCCAATAGTATTTCTTCACATCATGTAAGAACTCTCTCCTCTGGTTGGGATTTGCAAAATCTGGAATGATTCCACTCACCAAATAATTTTCAAAATAAGTAAGCATACCAATGAGTAGCCATGACAACTAATTTCATCATTGCTTCATCAGGAAAATCATTTGAGATTTCCTCCTCTTCAACCTGAGAGATTGGTGATTAAAGCCTGGACAGGTTATCTGCGACTTGATTCTCGTAGCCCTCTCTATCTATCACCTCAAAATCAAACTCCTACAGCAACAATACCCACAGGATAACCCTTGGCTTGGCATCCTTCTTTGCCATGAGATAGTGAAGTGCTGCTTGATCAGTGTGGACATCAACTCTTGTACCTGGGAGATACGTCGGAAATTTTACAAATGTGTACACTACAACTAACAACACTTTATTTGTCACTGTATAATTTTTTTGTGTTGTATTCAACATCTTGCTAGCATAATAAATTGGATGAAAAAGTTTCCCAACTCATTGACCGCGCACTGCCCTAAGGGCCACGCCACTTGCATCACACATCACCTCGAATGGTTTAGACCGATCCAAAGAAATCATCACTGGAGCTTCGACCAATTTCTATTTGAGAGTTTCAAATGGCTTCAGGCATGCACTATCAAAAACAAATTATGATTCTTTTTCCAACAGCTTGCACACGGGGCTAACAATTTTAGCAGTGTTTTTTATTAACCTTCTAGAAGATCCAGTATGCCCCAAGAAATATCGCACTCCCTTTAATGAAATAAGGGGAGGAAGCTTAGCAATGACTTCAACTTTAGCTTGATCAACTTGTAGTCCTTTCCTCGAAATCTTGTGGCCCAACATAAGTCCCTCTTTGACCATGAAGTGACACTTCTCCCAATTGAGCACCAAGTTTGTTTCAACACACCTCTGCAACAACTTTTCTAAATGACATAAACACTGGTCAAAAGTATCACCCACTACAGAGAAATCGTCCATGAACACCTCCATTGGATGTTCAACCATGTTGGCGAAAATGGACAACATACACCTTTGATATGTGGCAGGGGCATTACATAGCCCAAGTGGCATTCTCTTGAAAGGAAATGTACCATAAGGGCAAGTAATGGTGTTTTTTTCTTGATCTTCAAGGGGATTGATATTTGATTATACGAGGAATATCCATCAAGGAAATAGTACCATCCCCTCCCAGCCAATCTATCCAGCATTTGGTCCATGAAGGGTAGTGGAAAGTGATCTATTTCCATTGATGCATTTAGCTTTCGGTAATCTATGCAGATTCACCATTCGGTGACTGGCCCTGTTGACATTAACTTCCCCTTCTCATTTGGAACCATAGTCTTACCTCTCTTTTTGGGTAGACACTAGACTGGACTTACCCAATTGTTGTCCGCAATTGAGTATATCACTCTGGCATCCAACCACTTTATTATATCATTTTTCACACTTCTTGTATGGGTTAATTTAACCAGTGCTGATGCTCAATACTAGGCTTGCAACCCTCAACATATTTAATTTTGTGGATGTAGATTCCCGAAGGAATGCCTACAATGTTGGCGATTGTCCTACCAACTGCTTTTATGTGTTTCTTGAACACCTTAACAATAGCCTTAATTTTCTTTTCACTTAGCCCTGCAGCTATAATCACCGACGTTGTTGTCTCCTGAAGAGGCATATTGCAAGTGATTTGGTAACTCTTTTAGCTCAATTTTTGGTGCTTTGTGAAGAGACGACTTTGAAGGTTGTGTTTCCCGGTCTTTTCAAATCTATGTCAAGCTTGGCCAAGTTGCTTGAGTGGCTTTCATCCTTCATCATTACAACCACCATCTTATCACAATCATTCACATCTTCCTCCATACAATTCGACATAATTTCAGCCATTGAGTTAACCCTTGAGTAAGCTAACTCTCCAAGGTCTTGCACAACTTCATCCACCACATAAACAATGGTATTTACTTTGAAGTCATCAGGACTTCTTAGTGCTTTATAAATATTAAAACTCACCTCTTCATCATTCACCCTGAATTTTAGACTCCCCTTTTCAACATCCACCAAGGTAGTATATGTAGCTAAAAATTGTCGGCCCAAAATAATGGGCACATCAATGTCCATATCACAATCAAGAACTATGAAACTATCTGGGAGTATGAACGTATTTACTCTCACCAAGACATCATTTAATATTCTGCCTTGCCTCTTGTTTGATCGATCAGCCATAAGTAGCTTCATGGTTGTTAGAGCCAAGGTCTTCACACCAAGCTGTTCAAACGCCATCAGAGGCATCAAATTTACACTAGCCCCTAAATCACATAGGGCTCTATAAAACTTATATGTTTTGATAGTGCACGGTATCATGAATCCACCTGGATCATCTCTCTTTGTTACTATATGTCTCGTCAAAATGGCACTACAGTTGTGTGAAATCTCAATCATTTCACTCTCTAAGTCTCTCTTTTAGTCACTAATTTATTCATAAGTTATTCATATGCTGATATTTTTTTGAGAGCCTCAACCAACCGTATATTAACTGTTGAAGAACTAAAGAGGGGCAAAAATTTCAAAAACATAGCTTCGTCACCTCCCTTCTCCTTCTTCCGAGAGGGAAAGTTGCAACACCAATGTAAAACTATTAAGGAGTGACTTCCCTTTTAATCATTTCCATTTCAACTCCTGTTGATCTATCCCTATCTTCGGTACCACACACTCTCCAACTTACCAGAATGTTGTCGCTTTCATTCACTTTCCCTTCATCGTTTCTTTCACACTCCTTGATTTCCCCATACAAAGGGGTCCATGCTAGATTCAAATGGGTTGCTACTTCCGGTAATGATAGCTATGCATATTTGGTAATTGCCTCTTCTTGGGCTGTGCATTTAGGCCAAGAGAACTAATAAAAAAACTTCCAAACTTTTAGTTGAAGTTGTGTGAGACACCACCATTTAGTTCAACTGGGAGAATCCTTACCGCATCTCATTTAGCATACTATCCAAAGCTTCTACCTTGTTCAAATCTAAGAAAACATCTTATCAACCTGCAATTTATCTGACTTGACATATTGTTACGATGAATTGAATTGCTCTTGTATCTCGTCATGACTCTATGAAGATTAGTTCATCCTTCTGCCATCAGTCCAACCAACTCTAATGTTCCGACCTTGATTCTCACGTGACCGTTGAATGGTCAGCCGAGAATCTAATATTTGATTTCTAATGAAGTACACCTCTTCTTCATGATCATTCCCACTTGGCTCAATAGGGGCCAAGATAGAGATGCTGATTGGGGACGCAGAGATGGCTATAGATATGGTCCGTATTTACCACAACATAGTCAATACTTTGGTGCTTGTAGTTATCGAATTGAAGAGTTGTTCAACTGGCTATGAAAAATGGTTGATGCTCAGGATGAGACCTTGAAGGGGATGAATCGGATATCTCCATCATTAATCAGAAAATTGAGTCTCATTTTGTTTCTATCAAGCAGCTTGAGCAACAATTTGGTTAGATGTTGACTCAATTGAACCAGTGTCAGAAAGGTACATTGCCCAGCAATGCAGTTCAAATCCAAAAAATGAGGGAAAGTGTATGGTAGTAATGACAAGTGGCGGAAAGTAGACCATTGACCTTCTGATTTCAGTTGATAATGATGAATGTGAGGAGATAGTTGAGAGCCAGGATGTAGAGACTAGAGATGTTCATGCCAAATATGTGGTGAGTGATGCAACAGTATCGCCAAAGAAGTTGAAACCCATTCCTAGACGTCCTCCTCCTTTCCCTCAGAGACTAAAAAAAAAGGACGAGGAAGGTAAATTCTAGCACTTCATCTCCATGCTGAAGTAATTCTCCATTAACATTCATCTCATTGAGGCATTGGAGAAAATGCCCAGGTATGTAAAGTTTACGAAGGACTTGGTCACCAAAAAGCATACTTTGAGCCAAGAGATCTCCCAGGAGCTTTAGCATTGCAGTGTTATAGCAATAAGGACCTTAGTCAGAAGCGAGAAGATCCTGGAACATTCACCATATCCTGCACCATTAGAGATGTTAAGTTTGCAAAGGGCATTATATAATTTAGGTGCTAGCATCAATCTAATGCCTCTTCTTGTGTTTAAGAAGTTAGGCTTGGGAGCCCCTACTCCTACAAACATGCGGTTGATAATGGTAGACAAGATGATGAAGAAGCCTGTGGGGATATTGCATGATGTCCTTATTAAAGTGGAAAAATTGATATTCCCTACAGACTTTGTAATCTTTGATTATGAAGTTAACTTTGAAGTCCTAATCATCTTGGGAATGCCCTTCCTATCCACTGGATGAGCACTAGTGAATTTGGAATTAGTTAAACTCAAGTTCTGGTTGAATGATGAAAAAGTCATCTTCGATATCTGTTAGTCTGTGAAAAAGGCCAGGTGATTTAAAGATGGAAGTTTGGGTACTTGGTGAAGTCTGAGTAACCAAGTTTTCCATGTCATGCCGCGATAATAAATCAGGCGCTACTTGGGAGGTAACCCAAGATGTTTGATGTAACAGTAGTATTTTAGTTTTATTTTTAGCTTTTGGATTCAACGTTTTGGCTGTAACTTTTGGACTTGAGGACTTGTGGCATATAGGGTAATAGTTTGCTCTTTGAAGGTTATGCAGGTACAAGTCTAGGTTAGCCAACCAGGGTGAAAAGAAACTAAAAGTGTTTCTACAACAAGTTCTACAAGCCGTGGTTCACACCTCGACTCGTACATGGACTCATAGAGCACTTCCAGGAAGCAAATTGTTGTGCAATCCAGTCGACGAGCCAACTTGATAGCCCGTAGATAAAACTACAAGTCGTAAATGGGCTCGTGGACCCCGATTAAGATTCCTAAAATTGTCTATGTGTTGGGGGCTTCTACGAAATAATATACAAGCCATACATCCAGGTACAACATGTAAATGGGTCTGTAAAGCCAATCCCCTAAATTAGGGCTTATGCATACTACAAAACCAAGTTTTATGGACTATAGAATGTTCTACGACCCGTAATCGGGGTTTCATAGGGCCTGAGCCCAATGACTACCCTAACCCAATCAAGAATAAAAAAGAGGGATAAATTAATTTACCTCTCATTCTTGCCTAATTTTCCAAAAATACCTAAATCCTTCTTCTTTCCCCACGTCCTCAACCACCATCTGGCCATCCCCTATCATTTCCGGCAACTTTCTGACGAACTCCGACCACCTAGGGTTTCACTCCCCTTTGGTCTTCTCTTGCGAGTTCTCAACTTTGTGATCCAAAGTCGGTAAGTTTTCCACTCTAATTTTTCTACTTCACCGAAATTGGTTTCATTAGGTTGGATTATTGTTGGGAATGGTATCCCGAAGTTTTGAATCCGACTAATTTGTGTGGCCCATGAATGAGAACTAATATTTGGTTGAATTTAATTGAATAATTGCCTATGCATTAACTATGTAATGCTAGAAATTATGTTTAAAGTGTTTAATGAAATCGGCATTATCGTGTTTATATGTCGTTTCTTGAAATCACATTGTTACATCGTTGAAATCGAATTAATATATTTGTTTGAAAAAATGGCATGTGATTATGTGTGTTTGAATAATAGCTAGACTTTTAATTTTCCAACGGTGGTCGAAATACGTTGTTAATGTGCAAATTAATGTTTGACAAGGTAGTTTTATAATTGGCACAGGTGGGATGTTGGGTAATTTTGGGAAATTGTTTGAGTTCATAAAATTATTTCTTTGATGCTGAGAATGATCATTTAGCCTTGCTATTGAGTTTGTTTTGGGACCCATGTGATAGTCTTAGAGAACCTAAGTCGTTGTGTTTTCACAGCATAAGGGTCTTCTATGGCCCGTGGATTAATCCATGAGCGGTAGTTGCCCCTCGTATGGAAAATCAATAGTTTGGAAATTTCTGGGATTCCATCAAACGAAATCTTTTATGAGCAGTAGTTTATTCAACTACTTATAGATAGGTTTTCTAGGGTGATGACTGAAAAATATGTATTCTGAAATTACATGTACGACTCAGTCTACAGCCCATAGAATGTTCTACGAGTCATACCTGGTCTCATAGGTGCAGTTCCCGTAACTGGTTTTAATAAACCCTGCCACCTACGAAGGCCTTCTACGGCCCATAGTTTTGCCTTCGGCTCGTAGACTAGCCTTTGTAGGTTTTTCTATCACTTTTTCTGGTATCGTTTTGCTTTTTTCCCCTATACATGTGGGGCTAATCAGTGTATTAATCATGTGGATTTCAGGTATGATGGCACCCAAATCCAAGAAGAGTGAGATCCAGGCCATGCAATAGAGATTGGGAGATGGGCCCTCGGGCAGCTACTTCTGAGCCCAATGGGTTTGTCGAGGACCTTGATGTCAATCCAGATGTGGGCAACGAGTGACTACAGTCATGAGTAGCTTTCAGGCAGACAGGGCAACCTTAAACTTAGGCTATAGTGATTAGCCCTCCCCAGTATGACAATGGAGGTGGAAGGGACAACAACTCTGTCCAGATGACTTCCTCCGGAGAGGGATCCAAATTTGGATCCTGATAGGAGTCAGAGTCTGAGTCTTCTTTAACAGTCCGAGCACCACCCTCACATCCAAATGCATTGTCTAATCGATTATGTGTATGGGGCATACCGCATATATACCAAGACGACCTCCAGCAGGACAAGCGGCGCCGACAGACCCGTGCTATCTTTGAGGAGCCCTGGATTATCACTTCTTGGCTAGATAGTATCCCGGGACTCCAGGACACCATAGCCCGATACAACTTGAAGTGGTTGGAAGCACCATCGGAGAAGCACCCCCACTGATGGTCAGAGAGTTCTGTCACGACCCAAGCCTAGGGCCTAGACGTGACATGGTGAATGCGAAACCCGAAGGCAACCCAAACAAGCCTCTTTAGCATATCATTTGCACATCCTTAGTTGCAGAAGCATAATCAAACAACAAGCAAGTAAACGATAAATCTAACGGAAAGCGGGACTCTAGACTCACGTTATGAGGATGACATAGGGAAGAGGATTCACATGAATCACATAACAAATAGGTCTAAGGGGCGGGTAAGTATGACTCGCGCTATGAGGGCAATAGGGAACTTGGGACGTCCATCACATCATCAAAAAATATCATCACATAGAAAGGGATAAGGACTAAGGTAAGTCATTCTAATCACATAAACATAGTAAGAGTTAAGATCATAGCATACATAGCCATATATCCAACGATACCTCTAACATGAGTGGAACAGGGGACAAGACATCTCCTGGGTTCAGCCTCAAAAGATAAATATCCATAAGTAAATAAGTCTTAATATGGCATAAAAGAAAAGTGGATGTTGTCCTCGAAATGGAGGACTCACCAAAAGAAATCTTTGAATAAGGCGTCTAGCCACGAGGAGAAGGATGAATAGGAGCTCTGGTCCCTATATGGTTAGATCATGTAGGCAAAAAGTATGTGTTAGTACTTGGAATGGACTAAGTATGCGGGGCGCAATGCAAGAAAGGGCATAAGCCATAATAATCAAGATGCATAATCATGATCAATAGACATAAGCTCAATATGCCATGTATAATCAATGCTTAAGTTAAAACATCTATGGAGATAATCATACTTGCATAATATATCATACATATGTGGGAGGAGACCTTAACCGATATATAAAACCAAGCAACATACGACTTGGAATCCCAGTTTTCACTCAACACCAAACAAAGGAGTGTTCTACTTGCAAAGGTAAACCAAACTTGACCCCACATAGTGGGTAACTTGACCTAGTTGGATCCACTAGTAAAAGTCCATTTAGGGAAAACATTATAAACCTATGGTGGCATAAAGTTAAGAGACCAAGACTTTATATAAGGACCCCTTGGGTCGAGCCCCTGTCACAACTCGAACCAAGGGTCTAGGAGTGACATGGTGAATGGGAAATGGAGAGTCCCCAAACAAGCCTCAAAGTATCCATATTCACATCATCAGTTCAGAAGTGTATTCAAATAGTAAACACATAGATCTAAGGGACGGGTAAGTAGGACTCACGCTATGGGGATTACATAGGGAAAAAGGAGCAACATGGATCCACATAACACATAACACATAAATACTAAGGGGCGGGTAAGTATGACTCACTCTATGTGGGAATTCGGGACTTAGGATCTTTCACATACATCACATATAAAAATGTCATAATACTCATTACGAATCCTCATAGAATCACCAATAGGTAGCCAAATCCAAAAGCATAATCACAAAATACAACACTTAGTATATAAATGTAAAGGAGTTTACAAGATGTCCAATAATGTCTCTAGTCGTAAGATAGGACAGGGGCCAAGAAATACCCTAGGCTTACCCTGAAGTAAAAAACATAAACAAAAGCACCACGGGTAGAGGAATGGTGGTTCATCCTCGGAATATAGGACTCACCACAACAAGAAATCTCAAGATGTAAGCTAACCGTCGTACAATGGATGAAGGTAGTCATCGGTCCTTACATGGTTAGATCATGTGGAAAAATATATGCGTTAGTACATTTGAATGTATTAAGTATGCGGGCATGCAATGCTTATGACTTATCAAACCTAGATTTAATATTAGATAGCAAAGACACATAATATAGAAAAAGATATATATCAAAAGAAGAGTAGTATAACAGTATGCCATGAAATCCATGATGCACGAATTGCAACAATGCTCATATATAGTGGGGATGGACTATAAACGACAAAGTCAACCTCATGTGTGCTATAACATGAACTAGTCTAAAGTAGATCTACCGTCGGTAAAAGAAGATTACTTGCCAAGGGTAATCTACATCACACCTTATGATCTCATCTCTTTAGTGTGATGGACACCTTCCTTACAACCTCACTTTTCGAAAGGATTTCCACATCAAAACATATCATATCATACCATATCAAAAGGTGCAACCATTCCTTACTACCATGTATTTTCGATAATGGCTACCATATACCTATGTTGGTATATAGTTATGGGACTTGGGTACTAGACCTTTGGAGATAGACCCCCTCCCACAAGTCCACTCTATGCTAAGTCAAATCATCCCACGAGAGTACTTATACATATACATGCTTTCAAAGAGAATTGCAAGTCTTATCAAATCATTTCAAATGCATACTTGTCAAAAGCCAAAATTCATTTCATAATCATTCATACTTGAGTTGAAAAACCAAATCATAGTCATAATCATGCTTCTTATGAAAAGGAATAGCTCATGCACATATACAAAATGGTGCAAGCACCAAAAATCCTAAAAGAGCCATAATCATAGGCATTTATGTGATCACATTCTTGTCATAACTAATATCTTATCAAAATTATAAACATGAATATAATTGGGCTTAACCCACTTCATAATTTTCATAAACGTCAATTCTCATGAATGCATATGTATGAATAAGATGAGAATAGCATGGGTAATTGAGATTCAAACTTTATCAACAATAAATTATGAAATTCAAGTACAAATATAAGTAAAATTTGCATTTAAATCATAATATAGATTACCCATGCACAAATCAAGTTTTTAAGGGGACATGCACATTCATAACTTCATAACCAATGCAATTCTTCTTATTAGTGCTTAAATCACTTTAAAATCAATAAATAAAACATCGCGCATACATCAATTGAATTTAATAAACAATAAAATTGAAAAGCCATATGTAAAGTAGCTAAAATTCCACGAAATTGAGTGTAAAAGAGTTCGGGTCTTCTTGGTTAAAACTCATATCAAAATGTATTCAAATCATTCAAAACCTCATAAAAATCATTTTGGTGCACATTTATGCATGACATTCATGAAAATCAAGAGTGCAAGAAATAGAATCACTTGGAAAAGGAAGAACATAATACCTTAGGATTGAGTAGATTGGAAAAGATGGGGATATCACTGCATTATATCCAACTCTGGCTCCCATGTAGCACTTTCCACATGTTAATTTCTCTAAAGTTCCTTAACCGAAGCCACATCGTTGTTACGAAGCCGTTTCACTTCTCTATCCAAAATCTTAACCGGGACTTCCTCATAAGACAAGTTCTCATCAACCTCAACACCCTCCAAAGGCACAACAGTACTAGGATCACCAACCAACTTCCTCAACATAGATACATGGAAGACAGGGTGAATAGAACTCAAATTTGTAGGTAAATCCAACCTATAAGACACATTCCCAATCCACTGAAAAATTTCATAAGGGCCTACATATCAGGGACTTAGCTTTCACTTTTTCCCAAAGTGCATTACACCATTCATAGGTGAGACCTTTACATACATCTAGTCACCAATATGAAACTCCAGATCCATCTTCCTAACCTTCGAATAGGACTTTTGGTGACTTTGAGTCGTCTTCAACCTCTCCCTAATCAACTTCACCTTCTCCATAGCCTCCAACACCAAATCCGTGACATTAAAAGCAATCTCTCTCAACTGAAAACCACCATACCTAAGATCTACACCTCCTACCATACAAATCTTCAAACGGTGCCATACCAATGTTAGGATGAAAGCTATTATTATAAGAAAACTCAATGAGTGGAAGATGGTCATCCCAATTACACTTGAATTCCAACACACAAGCCCTCAACATGTCCTCCAAAGTTTGAATCTTCCTCTTAGTTTGCCCATTTGAGGAAGAAAGACGGTGCTCAACTTTACCTAGGTACCAATTCCTCTTTGAAACGACCTCCAAAAGTGTGAGGTAAATTGGGTACAACGATCTGATATGATAGACCTAGGCACACCATGCAACCTCACCAACTCTTGGATGTACAACCTTGAATAGTCTTCGACACCAAAGGTAGTCTTGACCGGTAGGAAATGAGCCGACTTAGTCATCCGGTCAACAATAACCCAAATTGAGTCAAATTGCCTTTGGGTCCGAGGTAAACTAACCACAAAATCCATGTTCACATCTTCCACTTCCATGTGGGAATTTCAATATCTTGAGTCAACCCACAGGGCCTTTGGTTCTCTAACTTCACTTGTTGACAATTAGGAAATTTGGATACAAACTTGGATATATCCTTTTTCATACCATGCCTCCAATACACTTCCCTCAAATCTCTGCACATCTTGGTAGATTTCGGATGAATAGAATAATGAGAGTTATAAGCCTCACTCATGATCTCCTAAGATCATCCACATCTGCAAAACATAATCGATCTTGATATCGAAGCATGCAATCTCCCTCTTAGGAGAAAACCTCTATCTCCTTTCTGGAAACCAATTTCTTCAACTCTACCAATGACGAATCTAGGTCTTTCTTAGCCTTGACATTAACAACCACAGAAGATTCGGTCCTATTCTTTACATGCATACCACCATCATTAGTGTCGGGCAACCTCATACCCAACCTAGCCAAACGGTGAACATTTCTTGCCAACTCCCTCTTACCCTCTTCAACATGAGCCACACTTCCCATAGATAGCCTAATAAAAGCATCGGCTACAACATTTGCCTTGTTGAGATGATATTGCACACTTATGTCATAGTTTTTAAGGATTTCCATCCATCTCTTTTGCCTCAAGTTAAGATCCATTTGTGTGATCACATGTTGAAAATCTTGTGATTGGTAAAAACATCAACATGCACCCCATACAAATAGTGTCTCCAAATTTTGAAGGCAATTACTACCGTTGTTATCTCAAGATCATGAGTCAAGTAATTACGTTCATGCACCTTCAATTGCCTTGTTGCATAAGCTATCACCTTACCATGTTGCATAAGTACAAAACCCAACCCAATCCAAGAAGCATCGAAATATACCACAAATCCACCTAAGCCATCAGGTAAGGTATGGTCAAAATAGAAGCCAATGTAAGCCAATTCTTGAAAGTACGGAAACTCTTCTCACACTCATTCGAACATACAAACTTAGCCTTCATTTGAGTCAATTTGGTCAATGGAGATGCAATAGATGAGAAACCTTCAATGAACCCTATATATTAACCATCCAACCCAAGAAAACTTTGAACATCCAAAGGAGTCTATGGTTTAGGCCAATTCTTCACAGCCTCGGTCTTCTCGGGTCAACCTTAATAACATCACCGGACACCACATGACAAAGAAAAGCTACCTCACCCAAAAAGAACTCACATTTGCTGAAGTTAGCATAAAACTTCTTCTCCCCCAAAGTTTGAAGGACCAGCCTCAAATGATCCATATGCTCCCATTCACTTCGGAAATAAATAAGAATATCATCAATGAAGACAACCACAAAACTATGAAGAAATGGCTTGAACACCCGATCCATATGATCCATAAACACGGCCGAAGCATTAGTCAACCCAAATAACATCACCAAAAATTCAAAGTTCCTATACCTAGTACAAGAAGCTTTCTTAGAAATGTCACACTGTCTAACCTTGAACTGATGATAACCAGAATGGAGGTCAATCTTTCTAAAATGCGTAGTTCCTTGAAGTTGATCAAACAAGTCGTCAAATCTTGGCAACGAAGACTTATTCTTGATGGTCACCTTATTCAATTGCCTATAATCATTGCACATCTGGAGGGACCCATTCTTCTTTCTTAAAATAACACTGGAGCACCCCATGAAGATATACATGGCCAAATGTAACCTTTCTCCAACAAATCCTTCAACTCCTTCAATTCAGCCGGTGCTATATGATAAGGAGGGACAGAAAATGGTTGAGTATTCGGGAGAAGATCTCTACCAAAGTCCACTTCCCTTTAGGGAGGAATACCGGGCAAGTCTTCGATGAACACATCTGAAAACCCATTCACACAGGGACTGATTCAAGAGAAGGTGACTCGGATTCCACATCTTTGACCTTCACGATATGATTTGTACATCCCTTGGTAATCATCTTTCATGCCTTTAGGTAGGAAATAAACCAACCTTTAATAGCAGGGTCACTACCCTTCCATTCAAGAACGGGCTCATCTGAAAGTTGGAACTTGACCTTTCTGGTTCTATAATCTATAGAGGCATATAAAGCATGCACCCAATCCATCCCAAGAATCACATATAAATCAAACATCTCAAGTTCCACAAGTTCACACAGGAAGATTTTATGTAACACAGAAATAGGAAACCTCAATAAACTCTATGAGCAATAATAGATTCACCTACGTGAGTATAAACTGAAAAGAGATCCCTTAAAATTTGGGGACTCAAACCAAACTTAAAAGCCAATGGAGGAGTCATAAAACAAGAATTTGCACCCGGATTAAGTAAAGCATAAGTATAAAAATCAAAGACTTTTAACATACCAATCACAACATCCGAAGCCTCCTTAACTTCCTGACGGGCATGAAGAGTATAAACTTTGTTGTTTCTTGGAGCAACACCTTGGCGAGATCTTTGTTGGCCTTCACTACCTTGAGCCACTTGACCTTGACCTCTCTGAGCATTCTTAAGACAATTAGCAACCTTGTGGCTCTTATCAACGCACCTGATGCATGCACCCGACTCTCTCCAACATGCACCCAAGTGATTCCTTCCACACTTGTCTCACTGAGGAAACAATGGCCCACCACTAACCGGTGCCTTGGGGGAGGCACTCTAGCATTAGAAACCCAGGCATTTGAGCCTTGTCCGTATTGGAAGTGACCATAACCACCACCCTTGGAGTTGGAGAACTCACCACTACAACGGGCCCTCTTAGGATTATGTTCCCTCTTCTCCTTGAGCCTCTTTCCTTCAATCTGTTCAGCATACACCATAAGCTTGGAGATATCCATATCCCGAATAATCATATCCATACAATATTCTTTCACAACCAAGTCAGAGAAACCAGAAATAAAGTTTTGCATCCTTGCACGGGGGTAAACCACAAGCATAGGAGCATACTTGGAAAGCTTTTTGAAATTAAGAGCATAGTACCTCACACTTATGCCACGCTATTTAAGGTTGATTAAATTTGTCATCTTGGCTTCCCTAAGTTCAAGTGGGAAGAAACGATCTAGAAATACATGCTTACCCTCTTCTCAATTAATAGCATTACAAAAACTCTCTGCATCAACCATTGAGTGTACGACATTGAGATACATCCTTCAACTAATAAGCAGCCAACTCAGCTTTTTCTACATAAGTGACTCCCATAACAGTCAACATCTTAGTGACCTCATCAATGAACTCTTTAGCATCCTTGTCAGCCTTTGACCCATAAAACTCCTGAGGATTCATCGGAATGAAATCTCTCACCCTAGAAGTTGGGGTGGGATCCCGAGGAGGATTAGCCTACCTAGAATGAGAAGTCACCCCTTGGGCAAGCATAGCAAAAGCCCTACGAAATTCTCCATTAGAGAAGGGATCTTTCATATTCTCTTGAGGAGCTTGGACCTTATTACACCAGGCCGGTCTTGGTAGGTAGCTCTTCTGCGAGACATATTCTATAATGTAGCAAGGACACCATCAGGATAAGGATACTAGAATATACGGTCCAAACAACAACATAAGACATGAAGAAGTGAGACAATTCCAAGAACAACATCATAGCCTCCCACTCATAAATATGGTGCACTTCCCACCCATGAATATGAATCTAGTTGACCTAGCATTTTGGACTCCGAGGATCATTTACAAAGCTAGTGCTGTGAAACTAAGCTTGTCACGACCCGGACCAAGGGTCTAAGAGTAACATGGCGAATGGGAACCCGAGAGTCCCCAAAGAAGCCTCAAAATATCGATATTTACACCATCAGTTTGGACACATACATGTCATAGGGAAAGGGAGCAACAAGAATCTACATAACACATAGCATGTAAGTACTAAGGGGCGATTAAGTATGACTCACTCTATGGGGACAATTCGGGACTTAGGATCTTTCACATACATCATATATAAACATGTCATAATACTCATTACCAATCCTCACAACAATCAGCAATAGGTAGCCAAATCCATAAGCATAATCGTATATAAATGTAAAGGAGTTTACAAGTTGTCCAACAAGGCCTCTAGTCATGAGATAGGACGAGGTCCAAGACATAACCCGGGCTTACCCTCAAGTAAATAACATAAACAAAAGCACCGTAGATAGAGGAATGGTGGTTGGTCCTTGGAAGATAGTACTCACCACAACAAGCAATCTCAAGATCAAATCTAACCGTTCTACAGTAGATGAAGGTAGTACTCAGTCCCTATATGGTTAGATCATGTAGGCAAAAGTATGTATTAGAACATTTGAAAGTACTAAGTATGTCGACATACGATGCTTATGGCTTATCAAACCTACATTCAATATTAGATGGCAAGGGCACATAATATAGAAAGAGATATATATCCAAAGAAAAGTAGTCTAACAATATGCCATGAAATCCATGATGCATGAATTGCAATAATGCTCATATATAGTGGGGATAGATCATAACCGACAAAATCAAACTCATATGAGCTATAACATAAATTAGTCTGATGTAGACCTCCAATCAGTAGAAGAAGATTACTTTCTAAGGGTAATCTACATCACACACTACGATCACATCTTTTTGGTGTGATGGAAACCTTTCTTACAACCTCGCCTTGCAAAAGGATTTCAATATCAAAACATATCATATCATATCAAAATGTGCAACCATTCCTTATAACCCACCTTTTCAGTAATGGCTACCATATAAATATGCAAGCACATAGTTATGGCACTTGGGTACTGGACCCTTGGAGATAGCACCCCTCCCACAAGTTCACTCGGTGCTAAGTCAAATCATCCTATAAGAATACTTATACATATACATGCTTTCAAAGAGAGATGCAAGTCTTATAAAATAATTTCAAATGCATACTTGAGTTCAAAAGACAAAACCCATTCCATAATCATTCATACTTGAGTTCAAAAGTCAAATCATAGTAATAACCATGATTCTCATGCAAATGGAATAGCTCATGCACATATATGGAATGGTGCAAGCACCCAAAATTCTCAAAGAAGCATAATAGTAGACATTTATGTGATCATATTCTTGTCATAACCAATATCTTATCAAAATCATAAACATGAACGTAATTGGGCTTAACCTACTTCATAATTTTCATAAACCTTAATGCTCATGAATGCATATGATATGAATGAGATAAGAATAGCATGGGTAATTGAGATTCAAACTTTATCAACAATACATTATGAAATCAAGTAAAAACATAAGTAAGATTCACATTTAAATTATAATATATTACCCATGCACAAATCAAGCTTTAAAGAGGACATGGATATTCATAACTTCATAACCTCAATGCAGTTCTTCATATTACGGCTTAAATCACTTAAATCAATAAATAAACATAGCCCACACATCAATTGAATTTAATAAACAATAAAATTGAATAAGCATATTTAAAGTAGCTAAAATTCCATGAAATTAAGTGTAAAAGAGTTTGTGTCTTCTTTCTTAAAAGGGGCAAAGAATCAATCCAACATAATTTAGCTAATGAAGAAGTTTCAAGAAGAAATTAGAAAAAGAATGAGCCCTCCTTGATTCCCAAACTTATATTCACAAGATTCCTTTGAGAGAGTATTCTCAAGAGTAACTTGAGAGAATTCTAAGTATGAGGAATTAATTTGAATGAAAAAAAAATAAGGTATAGCTCTTTTGAAAGTCCTTAGGTAGCATAGAAGGTCACAAAAGACCCTTCGGATAAACCATAATCACGAAAATGCCATTAATGAAATGAGTAGAAAAATGATGAAGTCGAGTCTCAGGGAGGACCATACGGTCTGTGATAGGTTACACAAATCGTAAACATGTCCGTGGTCCAACACTTGAAAAACATTCTCTTGACGAAGATCCAAAATGGTAAGCCCATACTTAGAATTTTTCAACGTAGACATCTACACGGAGGGTGGTACGGACCGTACCAAGCCACACAGTCTGTGTGCCTCTTTCGCCCCACATCTCTTAGAATTTTTTTTTCACAACGAAGTTTCGAGACAATGATCTAATACATAGAAAAATGTTACTTCGGAACCTATACAGAAGGCCATACGAATCGTACCACCTTGTACAGACCGTATTCTTTGACGTAGCACTTTACTTGGTTAAGAAATTGTGAAATTCCAAGACTAAGGCCACTATATGGCCCACCACATGGTCCGTTAAGTCTCACACGGCCCGTGTGGGGTCCATGGGTGGCATGCCTTAGTCCAAACCTCCATGATTAAGCGCCAACACCCCACATAAGACAAAGGGTCACACTAAGGAGGCTCCGCACGATTCGCATATCCTCACACAGACCGTATGGGCTTCTATGCAGCATCACCTTGGTTTAACACTTTCCAGAACCAAATTTCCAAGCTCCAATGAGGTCCTACAACGTCCAAGTCCTTACATCATCTTCCCCTTGGGAACATTCGTCCTGGAATATTCTAGAATAAGGATTGAAAGGCTTGACTTAGAACATGAAACATTCAAACACAAGATACAATGTATTTTCGTCACTTGAAAATTATAAAGTCATTAAAACTCATATCAAAACGTATTCAAATCATTCAAAACATCATAAAAATCATTTTGCTGCACATGTAAGCATGTCATGTCATGAAACTCAAGAGTGAAAGAATTAGGACCACTTCAAAAAGGAAGAACATAATACCTTAGGCTTGAGTAGATTGGAAGAGATGGGAATATCACTGCATCATATCCAACTCTGCATCCCATGTAGCACTCTCCACAGGTTGATTTTTCCAAAGTACCTTGACCGAAGCCACATCCATGTTACGAAGCTGTTTCACTTGCCTATCAAAAATCTCAACGGTAATTTCCTCATAAGCCAAGTTCTCATCAACCTCAACACCCTTCAAAGGCACTATAGTACTAAGATCACCAACAAACTTCCTCAACATAGACACATGGAAGGTCGGGTGAGTAGAACTCAAATCTAGAGGTAAGTCCAACCTAGAAGCCACATTTCCAATTTACTCAGTAATTTCATGAGGGCCTACAAGCTGGAGACTTAGCTTGCGCTTCTTCCCAAAGCGCATTATACCCTTCATAGGTGAGACCTTTACTTACACCCAATCACCAACATAAAACTCAAGATCCTTCTTCCTAACATCCGAATAGGACTTTTCGCGACTTTGGGCCTATTTCAACCTCTCCCTAATCAACTTCACCTTCTCCATAGCATCCAATACCAAATCTAGGCCAATCAAAGCCATCTCTCCCAACTCAAAACCACCCTACCAGAGATCTACACCTCCTACCATACAAAGCTTCAAACTGTGCCATACTAATGCTAGCATGAAAGCTATTATTATAAGCAAACTCAATCTAGCATGAAAGCAATTATTAAAAACATACTCAATGAGTTGAAGATGGTCATCCCAATTACCCTTGAATTCCAACACACAATCCCTTAACATGTCCTCCAAAGTTTGAATCATCCTCTTGGCCTGCCCATTGGTTTGATGATGAGAGGGAGTGCTACACTTTACCTTGGTACCAAGTCCTCTTTTAAATGGCCTCCAAAATGTGAGGTAAATTGGGTACCATGATCCGATATGATAGACCTAAGCACACCATGCTACCTCACCAACTCTTGGATGTACAACCTTGCATTGTCTTTGGCACCAAAGGTAGTCTTGACGGGTAGGAAATGAGCCAACTTAATTATTCAGTCAACAATAACCCAAATTGAGTCAAATTTCCTTCGGGTCTGAGGTAAACCAACCACAAAATCCATGTTCACATCTTCCCACTTCTAAGTAGGAATTTGAATATCTTGAGTCAACCCACCGGGCCTTTGGTTCTCTACCTTAACTTGTTGACAATTAGGAAATCTGGATAAAACTTTGCTATGTCCATCTTCATACCATGCCACCAATACACTTCCCTCATACCTCGATACATCTTTGTAGATCCTGGACGAATAGAATAATGAGAGTTATGGGCCGAACTCATGATCACGCTCTTAAGATCATCCACATCTGGAACATATAGTCGATCTTGATATCGAAGCATATGATATTCCCCTAGGGATAAAATGACTATCTTCTTTTCAACATTTAATATCTTCAACTTAACCAATGACAGACCTAGGTCTTGCTTAGCCTTGACATCAACAACCATAGCAGATTCGACCTCATTCTTGCCATAAATACAACCATCATTAGAGTCAGCCAACCTAACACACAACCTAGAAAAACGGTGAACATTCCTTGCCAAATCTTTTCTTCCCCTTTTCAACATGAGCCACATTCCCATACATAGCCTACTAAGAGCATTGACTATAATATTTGCCTTGTCGGGATGATATTGCACACTCATGTCATAGTCTTTAAGGAGTTCCAACCATTTTCTTCTCATACTCATCTGACCGTATAAACTTAGCCTTCTTTTGAGTCAACATGTTCAATGGAATTGTAATGGTTGAAAACCATTTGAACGAACCTTCTATATTAACTAGCAAACTTAAGAAAACTATGAATATTCGAAGGAGTTAATGTCTAGGCGAATTCTTCACGGTCTCGGTCTTCTTCGGGTCAACCTTAATAACATAACAGGACACCACATGACCAAGAAAAGCTGCCTCACCAAACCAAAACTCACATTTGCCAAACTTAGCATATAACTTCTTCTTTCTCAAAGTTTGAAGAACCAACCTCAAATGATCCATATGCTCCCGCTCACTTTAGGAATAAATAAGAATCTTATCGATGAAGACAACCAAAAAACTGTGAAGAATTGGCTTGAACACCCAATTCCTAAGATTTATAAACATGGTCAGAGCATTAGTCAACCCAAATGACATCACTACAAAATCAAACAGCCCATACCTACTTTGAAAATCCGTTTCGGGAATGTATCACACTATCTAACCTTCAACTGATGATAACCGAAATTGAGGTCAATCTTTGGGAAATGGGTAGCCCCCTGAAGTTGATCAAACAAGTTATCAAATCTTGGCAACAGATACTTATTCTTCATGGTCACCTTATTCAATAGCCTATGATGAATGCACATCGGAGGGACCCATCCTTCTTTCATCAAAATAACACCAGAGCACTCCATGGAGATATACTTGACCTAATGAATCCGTTTTCCAACAAATCATTCAATTAATCTTTCAAATCCTTCAACTCAGCTTATGCCATACGATAGGGAGGGATAGAAATAGGTTGAGTATCCGTGAGAAGATTTTTGTGAAAGTCTACTTCCCTTTCGGGAGGAATACCAGGCAAGTCTTTGGGGAACACATCAAAAAAATCATTCACCACCTGGCCTGATTCAAGAGCAAGTGACTCGGATTCCACATCTTTGACACTCATGATTTGGCATATACATCCCCTAGAAATATCTTTCGGGCCTTGAGATAGGATATAAACCAACCTTTAATAGCGGAGTCACTACCCTTCAACTAAAGAATAGGCTCACCCGGAAGTTTGAACTTGACCTTTCGAGTTCTACAATCTATAGAGGCATATGAAGTATGCAACTAATCCATCCCAAGAATCACATCATAAAAGAACATCTCAAGTTCCACATGATCACACGGGAAGCTTTTATGCAATACAGAAATATGACAACCTCGAGAAACTCTATGAGCAACAACAAATTCACCCACGAGAGTATAAATAGAAAAGGGCTCCCTTAATATTTTGAGACTCAAACCAAACTTAACAGACAACAGAGAAGTCACAAAAGACAAATTTTCACCCGGATCAAGTAAAACATAAGTATCAAAATCAAAGACTTTTAACATACCAGTCATAACATCCGGAGCCTCCTCAACTTCCTGACAGGCATGACGAGCACAGAACATGTTGTTTCTTGGAGCAACACCTTGAGGAGCTATTTGTTATCCTTGACCACCTTGAGCTACTTGACCTTGACATCTTTGAGTATTTTTAAGACAATCAGCAATCTTGTTGTTCTTATCACCACACTCGAAGCATGCACCCAACTCTCTACAACACGCACCTGAGTGATTCTTTCCAAACTTTTCACACTGAGGAAACAATGGCCCACCACCAACCGCTGCCTTGAGGGAGGCACCCTAGCATTAGCAGCATGAGGATTTTAGCCTTGGCCCTATTGAAAGCGACCATAACCACCACCCTTGGAGTTGGAGAACCCACCATCAGAGCAGAACCTCTTAGGATCATGCACCGTCTTCTCCTTGATATTTGATCCTTCAATCTTTTATAATACACCATAAGTTTGGAGAAGTCCATATCCCAAATAAGCATAGTCGTATGACATTATTTCATAACAAAATCAGAGACACCGGAGATAAACTTTTGCATCCTTGAACGGGGTAAGCCACATGCATGGGAGCATACATGGAGAGCAAACTTGAGGGCATAGTCCCTCATACTTATGTGACCCTGTTTGAGGTGGATAAACTCGGTCATCTTGGCTTCCCTAAGTTTAAGTGGGAAAACACGATTAAAAAATGCAAGCTTGAACTTTTCCTAATCAATAACATTACCACAAACTCTCTCCATCAACCAATGAGTGTAACACACTTGAGCTTCATCCATCAACTGATAAGCAGCCATCTCAGGTTTTTCCGCAGAAGTGACTGCCATAATAGTCAACACCTTAGTGAGGTCATCAATGATCTCTTGAGCATCCTTGTCAGCCTTTGACCCATAGAATTCCAAAGGATTCATTCAGGTGAAATCTCTCACCCTAGAACCCGTGGTAGGACCCCAAAGAGGATTAGCCTGCCCAAACTAAGAAGTCACCACTTGGGAAAGCATAGGAAAAGTCCTACGGAATTCACCATTAGAGATGGTCTCTTCCATAGGCTATTGAGGAGCTTGGCCCTCATTACACCGGGCCGGTCTTGGTAGGGGAGCTCTTTCTCAAGGCATCTTCTGTAATGTATCAAGGACATCATCAAGATAAGGACATTACAATAAACGGTCAAATGATACCTCTAGTCATAAGATAGGACGGAGACCAAGACATGCCCCGGGCTCACCCGTAAGTAAGTAACATAAACAAAAGCACCATAGGTAGAGGAATAGTGGTTGGTCCTTGGAAGATAGGACTCACAACATCAAGCAATCTCAATATTTAAGCTAACCATTATATGGTGGATGAAGGTAGTCCTTGGTCCCTACATGGTTAGATCATGTAGGCAAAAGTATGCGTGAGTACGTTTGAATGTACTAAGTATGTGGTCATGTAATGCTTATGACTTATCAAACCTACATTTAATATTAATGTCAAGGGCACATCATATAGAATGATATATACATCAAAAGAAGAGTAGTATAACAATATGCCATGAAATACATGACGCATGAATCGAAATAATACTCATATATAGTGGGGATGTACTATAACCACAAAATCAAACTCATGTGAGCTATAACGTGAATTAATCTGATGTAGACCATCGATTTGTAGAAGAAAATTACTTGCCAAGGGTAATCTACATCACACCTTTTGATAACATCTTTTTTGTTTGCTGGAAACCTTCCTTACGATCACGCTTTTCGGAAGGATTTCCATATCAAAACATATCATATCATATCATACCAAAATATGCAAATATTCCTTACAACCCAATCTTTTCGGTAATGGCTACCATATACCTATGTTGGCACATAGTTGTGGGACTTTGGTACTAGACCCTTGGTGATATCCCCTCTCCTACAAGTCCGCTCGATGCTAAATCAAATCATCCCACGAGAATGCTTACATATATTTATGATTTCAAAGAGAGATGCAAGTCTTATCAATTCATTTCAAATGCATGCTTGGATTCAAAAGAGAAAATCCATTTCATAATTATTCATACTTGAGTTCAAAAGACAAATCATAGCCACAATAATGCTTCTCATGCAAAGGAATAGCTCATGCACAAATACAGAATGATGCAAGCACCTAAATTCTCAAAGAGCCATAATCATAGACATTTATGTGATCACATTCTATCTTATCAAAATCATATACATGAGCATAATTGGGCGTAACCCACTTCATAATTTTCATAAATCTCAATGCTTATGAATGCATATGCTATGAATGAGATGAGAATAGTATGGGTAATTGAGATTCAAACTTTATCAACAATACATTATGAAATTCAAGTAAAAGCATAAGTAAAATTCACATTTAAATCATAATATATATTACCCATTCACAAATCAAGCTTTAAAGGGGACATGCACATTCATAACTTCATAACCTCTATAACATTCTTCATATTATTGCTTAAATCACTTTAAAATCAATAAATAAACATATCCCATGCATCAATTGAATTGAATAAACAATAAAATTGAAAAGCCATATTTAAAGTAGCTAAAATTCCATGAAATTGAGTGTAAAAGGGAGCCTTCTTGGTTGAAAGGGTCCAAGAATCAATCCCACATATCTTAGTGATGTAACCCAAGTTACACCTCTTTTTTTAGGATAAAGCAGTTGTTGTCAAGAAATAGAAACTAACCAAGGTTAGGGTTGAACTCAAGGGAATATGTACACTCAAGAGAATTTAATGACTGCTATTTGAGAAGTTAATCAACGTACTTCCCCAAAGGGGGGTTTGCAATAATCAATGGAGAAATAAAACTAACTAACACAAGAGTGAAATCAATATGAAGAGAAACTAGGGTATTGCGTCCCCCATGATTCCCTAGGTTAGTATCACTAGATAATCTAATTCATTTCTAGCTTATAGCATGTAGGACAGAGAGTTACGTTCATCAAGCCCTTTGGTCAAAGGTGAGACGCAAATTTTACTATGCGACTTAGCCCATCTCCGTATTATGCATTACTAACCCTTGCCTATTAGTCCCAGTACAACCTCCCCTTGGCCTAGTTTTGTTGATTAGATGAGAACACATCAATAAAATCCACTTAATTAATATTTTTTCCTATTCATTACTACCTTAGTCCAGTCAGTAACACTAGGTTGGTTCTAATGTTGGCCACCACTAGAAAACATGCAAAACGAAGAGAGTTAATTAATACATGCATGCACACTTTTCAAGAATTATGAATTATCCAGTTTTACCTTGTCAGTTCTTCATGGTTCCCACAACCCTAGTTGTGGATTTAACTACTCATACTTTGCATAGATGCATGACTTGTGAATTGGAACAACATAATAGAGCACTTACACAATTGAATTAAGAATAAGGAAATCCAACTTCAAAGAGAATCACAAGATTAAAGATGAAATCAAAGTATAAGTGTTCTTAATATATACTCTCCAATGTAATCTCACTATCTTCTCCCTCTAATTACTGAGTTTTCTGTGTACTATGCAAAAAACTTCCGAAATATAACCTAAAAATCCTATTTATAATATTTAAAATACATGTCCTAAATAAAGTAGGAAAGCTGGGTTGGCACGACTCATGAACTGGTTTACGAGCCGTAATGCATTCCATGGCCCATAATGGTGGTCTCGTAAAAAGATGCTAAACTTCAAGTCCATGACATACCCTCTACGACCCGTAAAGTTGTTTACAACCCTAGGGGATTTTCGTTTGATGAATCTTAAGAAAGCCCCAATCTCTGATCCTCAGGGTACGAACCATGTTCTACGACCCATAAATCATCACACGACTAGTCTGCATGTTCGTAGAACCAACTTTAGAAAATCAGCCCTACAGCTCGTAAAGGGTCTTGTGCTGCTTCAAAAAATAGAAACTTCTGTATTTCTTCCCAAAGTCAAGGCCAACCACGGAGTCCTGAAAATATAACAAAAAACACATAAAAACCAACTAACATCGCATCGAGAACAAATAAAATTCCAAGTTTTAAGCATCAAAAGTGTTGTATTTTGAAACAACATCAACACCTTCAATTTAAACTTGTTGCTTGTCCTCAAGGACAGACTCAATCTACATAGGGAATAAAATCACACACAAATCTCAACCCATTGGCATACATCACATCATTCTCTAACTTATATACCCACGCCACATTTTCAAAATAGAATCAGATAGCCATCTAAAAAACTGGTATAGATTAGTGCATGTGATAACACAACTATGACAAGTGAGGTACTATCAACAATCCACATACACTAAATAAGTCTAATGCTAAATGCAATGCAAGTACCCTCACAGAAAGAAGTCTCATATTTGTCACTCAATGATTCTGAATTGTCTAATGCTGCAATTGTCTCCTCTCGAACATTATCCTCATCATTTAGTATGGGGGATCAGTGGTGCTCTTTCCACCACGAGAAGTAACCGCCATACATTTTCCTTCATTCTTAGGATTCTGAATTGTGTTGCTAGGCAGTATACCCCTATGATGCTGCTTTAGTAGAGTCGACACTTGATCAAATTGTTGCTTCAGTTATTTGATAGCCATAGAATGAGACTCAATTTTCTGATTATTGCTAGAAATCTCATATTTCATACCCCTCAGAGTCTCATCTTGTGTCTCAGCTTTCTTCAACATGCAATCAAACATCTTCTCAATCCTTGAACTACTTGAACCTGTATCGTGGTTATGTGGTGGAACATAGGGACCATTTCTGAAGCCATCTTTATGACCTTAATCTGCATCTCACTCTGGACCACTGTTCTGGTCATAATAGCCTCCATAGTTGTCCATGAAAGTTCCATCTCTATTGAAGTTCTGACCTTGGTTTCCTTGACCTTGTCACCAATAGTCCCAGTTGGACCCTTGGGTGTTGGTCCGGAAACCCCCCGTTTGATCAATAACAAAACATATGTCCTCCTCATAATTAGGCTCATCATACATGGGTGCAGGTGGAGGTTGATGACCACTGCATTGACTCGCTCCTGGTTCTGCTTCATCATCACCTCCATAACTGTGCAGATTCAGGAAAGCTCTTGCATAACTTCTTCATTGATCCTTGCTCCGGACTAATACTGACAGCGCACAAACTTTTGGTAGATGCTCTCTCTCTATTCCCAAGCACAATTAGTCTTGACCACTCTCTTCATATGTTGTGCTATCCTTGCGAATGGCTAATCTAAGAGCATGCCCCCTCATGATAGTGTCAGCACAAGCCTGACTATTCGCATCAAGGGCACGGTAGAAGATCTCCACCAAGGCATCATCAATTATCTTGTGGTCTAATACACTACTCAAGTATTTGGTGAACCGCTCCCAAGTAGTGCTAATCGAATCACCAGGTGGTTGCTCAAAGTTGTTGATATGGTCCTTCAACTTGAGCTTCTTCGATCTAGGGAAGTACCTCTCCAAAAAGGCCTTTTACAATTCTGCCCAACCGGTTATCAAACTCTGCGGGACCTCAAATAGCCATAATGGTGCATTGCCAGTAAGAGACAATAGGAAGACACAAAGTCCCACAACATCCATAGACATATTTTGTGTTCGCATCACACTCTTGCGGACAAATGCAGCATTGTATAGATAGCTATGAGAATCCTTCGATGGTAAGCCCACAAATAGCCCACAATTTTGCAGCATCTGAAGCAACCCACTCGAGACTAGGAACTTTGTGTCTGCTGGTAGAGGTGGCAACAAAATAGCTCTAGTCACCTCCATAGCCATAGGATTTAGCCTATATTGGTTCCACTGATAAGCATTGGCATTAATGTCCCGTGGCTGTGGAGCAATGTCCACAAGAGGAGGTGGGTTCTCATGATCAACATTTTCATTCTTATTCATGTTCAGAGTTGCATTGGCCGTGTTATTAGCATTATCTTGGGCCATTCTTCTCAACGTTTTGTGGATCTCTAGGATAAACAGAGTCAAGGGTCTGCCTCGACTTCGTGTATTTGGCATACACTACACTTACACCCTACAAAGGAAACAAAAATAACAAAAAACATAAAATGTGGGAAATAAGGATAAACACCCAAATCACTATGAATTAACTAATCTAGCTATATTCCCAGCAACAGTGCCAAAATCTTGATGTCACCCAAGTTGCACCTCCTTTTTTAGGATAAAGCAATTGTTGTGAAGAAATAGAATCTAACCAAGGGAATACGTAGACTCAAGAGAGTTCAATGATTGCAATTTGAGTAGTTAACTGACTTACTTCCCCAAAAAGGGGGGGGGGTGCAATAATCAATGGAGAAATAAAACTAACTAACACAAGAGTGAAATCAATTTGGAGAGAAACTAGGGTAATGTGTTCCCATGATTCCCTAACTTAGTATCACCAGATAATCTAATTCTCTTCTAGTGTATAGCATACAGGATTTTATGTTAATTTTACCAAGCCCTTTGGTCAAAGGTGAGAGGTGAATTTCACTATGTGACTTGTCCTATCTCCATAGTGTGCATTACTAACCCTTACCTATTAGTCCCAGTACAACCTCCCCTTGGCCTAGGTTAGTTGATTAGATGAGAACACATCAATCTAATCTTGTTAATTAATTTTTTTCCTATTCATTATTACCTTAGTTCAGTCAGTGACACTAGGTGGGTTCTAATGTTGGCCACCATTAGGAAACATGCAAAATGAAGAGAGTTAATTAATACATGTATATGCACTTTTCAAGAATTATGAATTATCTAATTTTACCTTGTTAGTACTTCATGGTTTCCACAACCCTATTTGTGGATTTAGTTACTCATACTTTGCATAGATGCAAGACTTATAAATTGGAACAACATAATAGAGCACTTACATAATTCAATTAAGAATAACCAAATCCAACTTAAAAGAGAATCACAAGATTAAAGATGCAATGAAAGTACAAGTGTTCTCAATACTCTCCAATGTAATCTCACTATCTTCTCTCTCTAATTACTGAATGTACTATACGAAAAACTTCTGAAAAATAACCTAAAAACCTATTCGTAATATTTAAAATACATGTCCTAAACAAAGTAGGATAGTTGGGTTGGCACGCCTTACGAACTGGTTTACGGGTCGTATTGCATTCCACGCCTTGTATTCAGGGTCTCGCACAAAGCTGTTAGAATTCTGGACTTCAAGTCTACGACACACATTCTATGACCCGTAAAGTGGTTTAGACCCGTAGGGGGTTTTGTTTAATGAATCTTCAAAAAGTCCCAATCTTTGATCCTCAGCGTACGAACCATGTTATACAACTTTTCCCATTCAGTTGATTTTATTCAACGATTGACCAAAATATTAATAATAAATAAATACTAAAAAGGAATAACTTTTTTATTCAATTTTATTAAAGAATTGCATGAACTTAAATGATTCCACAACTTGTCTACATGTTCATAGAACCAACTTTAGAAAATCATCCCCTCACTAGAATTGTCTATGAAACCACTCTACGACCCGTAGAATGATCTACGGCTCGTAAAAGGTCTCGTGCTGCATAAAAAATCATCAACTTTGGTATTTGTTTCAAAAATCAAGGCCAACTTTGGAATACTAGAAATATAACACATAAAACCAACAAACATCGCATTGAGAACACACAAAATTCCAAGTTTTAAGCATCAAAATTATTGTATTTTGATAGCACAACACTTAGCTAATGAAGAAGTTTCAAGAAGGAATTTGATGAAGAATGAGCCTTCCCTTCATTCCCAAGTATAGATTCAGAAGAGCCCTTTGAGAGAGTGTTCTTAAGAGTGACTTGAGAGAATTCTAAGTGTGAGAAATGAATATGAATGAAATAATAAGGTATACGTCATTTGAAAGTCCTTAGGTAGCATAGCATAGAAGGTCACAAAACACCCTTAGGATAAACCATAATTACGAAAACATCATTAATGGAACGAGTAGAAAATTGATGAAGTCAAGTCTCAAGGAGGACCATAAAGTCCGCGATAGGCCACGCGGATAGTATACATGTCCATGGTCCAACACTTGAAAAAACTTCTCTCGATGAAGATGTGAAACGGTAATCCCATACTTGGAATTTTTCAACATGGGCATCCATATGGAGGGTGGTACGGACCGTACCAAGCCATACAGTCCATGTGCCTCCTTCATCCCACATCCCTTAGAAAAATAAATTTGCAATGAAGTTCTGAGGCGGTGATCCAATACTTAGAAAAATTTTCCATACATAGCCCCACATCATTACCTCATTCGATGCTAAGTCATCCCACAAAATTTCTTTAAATATGTACTTATTCAAATAATGATACTTTGAAATCATAAGTAGTAATTTCAAAGAGTAGCTCAAAAACTTTGTCATTCAATCCACTACCACCTATATGGAGTCAAAGTGCTTCTTGGTCTAGGAAATCCTACTACGAATTCCATATTAATCTCTTCCCACTTCCAAGTAGAAATGTCAATGTCTTGAGCTTGGCCACTCGGCCTTTGATGTTTAACATTTACTTGTTGGAAATTTAAGCACTCAGACACAAACTTGGTAATGTCCCTCTTCATTCCGTTCCACCAATAGACCTCTTTCAAATCTCTATACATCTTTGTGGAAATGGGATGAATAGAATAGGAATATTTTTGAGCTTCCTGCAATATCAAACCCTTTTATTCACTGTCGTTCGGCACACACTACCTCCCTTGATAACAGAGTACCCCATCTCCCCCTTGTGAGAAGACTTCTACTTTTCCTTTTTTTGCCAAGACTTTCAATTCCACCAAGGATGGATCAAGGTCCTGTTTGGACTTAACATCCTCTATCAATGAAGACTCGGACCCATGTAGCACCATTACATTACCACTACTAGATTCATTCAACATTACCCCCAATCTAGCTAACCGATGGACTTCTTCTCACTACAAAATATGTGTGGTTTTATCATTGGACGTATATAATAAGTATTGTTGGTCCCTTTTCTGTACAAATATGCTTACTAAACTATCAATAACTTCATCCAGGTAATGTTCCACAACTTTGCCATCCCACTTGCTACAGTTTTTATTTAACTAGATGGCATTTATCTTAATTAATTGAACCTCAATAAATTTCCTAATTAGCAAAGATGCAGTAAAACTCTGCTAGTACTTGATAAGCTACTTACTTGCTTTTCACAAGTGGAAAAAATAGTAACTTTTCGTTCTTTCTAGTTGTGCTTATCGATGATTTAAACTCCATATCTGAGAATTACTGGAATTAATTATTCCTAAAATTTTCTCAATTTGAATTCTATTTGTAGTATTTGTAGTTTCGATGCTTCTTAAGAGATATCTGAAGTGCAGAATTTTAAAAAATATTCCTAAGTTGACTTGATTCTGATGAGCATGACAAAATATCTTTTTGTTTGCTTTTCATTTATTTCGAATATCAAGCCAGAATTGCTAGTAATTGTTGTTCAATCATATGACGATTTGAAACAACTTTTGACATAAAAAATCATTCTCTATCTCTATCTTGTTGTATTTCTTGTGTTGCAAAATCTCTGTGATTGTGGTGTAGATCTCCTTTATACATATATTATTTTACCTCTACCACATATAAGAAATTATGTAATTTGTATATGAATGGCTTGCTTGATAAAAATTTATGTCATTCTCATCATATGTTATTCTGGTACTATTGCATATAGGGGTTTTAACTTTGTGCAGCAAGGTTTTTTTCACCATTTGACAATAATCTGTGATAATTGTAGATCATTCAACTGAATTCCTGCAAAGTTAGCAAACAACCTCCATAACTTTGTAGTTGTGGGGGAAGTTAGATATAAATGTGATAGTGTCTCCTGTTCTGTTGCTTGGCAACACCAACATTTGAACACTAAATTGGCGAATAATTTTATTTTCATCGGGAGGTTATGTATATTCTACATTTTCCCATAAAGATTATTTTATTTTCAATCTTTATTATTTTTTTCATTTGTCTACTTATAACCAAAAATTATGAATAAATATTATGAGAAAAAAATGGTGCCTCAATCTGATATTGATTAAAGTAAAGCATATTACCAAGCTGGGGTGGAGAAAAGAAGAGAAGAATATATTATCTTGGATATGATACATCGTCATCAAGACTCTCATCAAACGTGAAACACAATCACAATATCACAACCATCATTCTCATTAAGGCTCTAGACTCATCCCTTAATTCTTTTTTACACATTTTAATAAAATAATCATAGGATTTTGTGTAGAACACTCATAAAAGTGAATTATGCAAGAAACAAGTTTATGATGATCATCAATTCATGTAAAATATATGCAGTAAGTAAAACTCTGTATAAAATCTCAACAATCTTCACATCAATTTCATTACATTCAATACTCAACTCAATTTACTCAGAAGGGCACATGGGAGAACAATCTCACGCTTTAAGTTAGCCTTACATACCTAGGATGATTGCTAACACACTTTCTTGCACGAACTCCTCTTGAATTCCTCAATCTCCACTCCCCTCAAGCCCTGACTCGGTGACTTTTCTTAGAGAGAATGTCTCTGGATGGGTTTTTAGAACCCTTTTCTTAGAAAAATGACTTTTATTCGTCGTAGGGGAAGTTTAGAAAATATAGGAATGGACTAGAATGCCCATCGAAATTTTAAGAAAATATTTTTCGAACTTGAAATAGTACATTCCGCGACGCGGATCTGTCGCAGACAATGCAATTTCGAAAAACTCAACTCCGTCGAAAAATCTCAGAAAAACATAAGTGTGGCTCCGCGACAAGTCTGCGACGCGGTTCCATCGCGAACTCACACTGTTTTTTATTTTGGAACGAAAAATTATCTTTCAACTCGGTTGCTCTAAAAATCGACCGAGACCCTTCTCCTACTCAATTTTTCATGTTGATCACGAATCCGCTCTCAGATTTTTAATTCGAGCATCGGAAGATGCATTTTGCGCACACCTCTTCCCTAGGGGTATTTTGATAATGTACCAGGTGTTACAGCTTGTTTGGTTCAAATTATCATTGATACAAAGTTTGCTTCCTTAGCTATTTTCTAATATAAATTTGAATCACAAAAATACATTTTAGCTTATGGATATATTAGTGGTTATTGTAATGCAAATTGAATGTGTTATATAATTTTTAGAATACAATGAGCTATAGGTATTTTTATGTCGTAACTTATTATTTACAAAATTTGTATGCTTGTTTAATTTTGATTACAAATGTGAACATAAGAAGCACTATTCAACTTTATGGATACTAATCACATGTCCAAAGTATATTATGAATACAATTCGTGTGTTGAGTCCTTTTGAATATTTATATTATTAATGATATGGAATACAAAGAGATTGTGATACATTGTTTATTAAAAAAATATGTTTTAGATGTATTTGTATACTGTTCTATTTGTTAATATAAATAACATGTTGAATTCTTCCTCAGCTTCTTTCAAATATAAATTTGAATAAGAAAAATGTATTTTAGCTTATGGATATTTTAATGATTTTTGGAGTATAAATTGATGGTGGTACATGATATTGCAATACAATGAGCTAAAAATAATTCTATGTTGTACCATATTATTGTATCTTTTTTGGTACAAAATTTGTATGCTCATTTGATTTTGAATACAAATATGAACATAAGAAGCACTATTTAACTCATGGATACTAATCACATATGCAGAGTAGATTATGGATGTTGAATTTTTTAAAATATTTCTATGTTAATGGTATGGTATACAAATAGATGAAGATACATTTTTTATTAAAAACAATATGTTTGAATACATTTGTATGCTCTTCAATTTTTTTAATACAAACTGAAATGGAGAAATTGATAAACAAACAAAAATGCATATAGAATCAAATAATTTCAAGAACAAATCTAAAATATAGTCAAAGAACCAAAATCACACATGATATATGATGAATATTTGGTTACCTAAATCAGTGGGATTCTTTTAGAAAGAAATTTTGAGATTTTTAAATAAAAGGGAAGAATGAAGAGAGAGAAGCGAGAATGTGAAAAACGAAGAGAGAAAAGGGGAATGAGAAGAATAATGTGGGTCGGTTTTTGTTTTTTCTATTTCTCTTTTTTTTTAACTTAACAAACAATGTGGGTATCATTTGAAAAATAGAAAATGGATCAGGACACCTTTAGTATGTTATTTAAGTATCATATATGTCACGACCCAAAATGGACCGTGAGTGACACCCACACTTACTCTCCTAGGTGGGCGAACAAATGATACAAATCTCAACCTATATAGTTGTTCAACTTATAAAATACGACAACAATTGGATGTTAAAGTTATAAAGCAAGAAATGACAAAACCACTAAGTCTATTACATAGCGTTCCCCCAGATATGAAAGTCGTCACATCAAGGACATCTAATCTCAAAATACCAAGTCTAAGAGTATCAACACCAAATAGATAAATAAAATAGTTTATATCCAAAAGCTAATGATATTATTCCATGAACAAGAAAATACAACACGAGCTAGAAGGATAGCTCACTCTGAAATCTGATATACTAGAGATCGACTAGAACTGAGGGCGAATCTAAGTCGATGGAACACTCGCTGCACTCCACAAAAGCAAAATAAAGAACAATATTAGTAGGGGTCGGTAAAGGGCAACATGTATTGAGTAGGTATCATCATCCAACTCAAAATAGAAATCAATATACATAAAGTAACATCAGGAAATCAATTATAGCATTTAATAGGGGACAAAAGGCAAGCGACAAATACATAATCAGTCAACAATATCAAGAAAAAATATGAGGACTCAGGCCTCCACACCATGCTTTTTTTAGGAAATAGATTCTTTAAGATTGAGTATATTAAGTTGTTTCAATATGTTTTCCTTTAATATTATTGTTTCAGAACATGACACCCGATCCAAATATATCATGTAGGAATGTAGCATTCGATCCCATAGTATCGTGTCAGAACATGACACCCGATCCCATAGGAATGTAGCTTTGCATTTCTCTTTGGTTCGCATTCGCTCTGCATAGGTAATTCTTTCTCCTTTTTTCTTCTATTTTCTTTTCTAAACCTATTACGTATTAAAAGTAACAAATTATACTAACTTATTTTAATAAAATATAGTATAAGTAGTACAATATATTGACTAAATTATCACTTTACATAATGATCCTCTAGGTCACTTTGGTATTTCCGCGAATATATTATCAATGTGAGCCTTTATATAGTAGGGATGAGTTCGGTTTTTGCGGTACAATTTTTGTCTAAAACCAAAGACAGAACAGAAGGTAATTTGGCGGTTCGGTTCGGTTTGATTTTGCCAAAAAAAAAAGTAAACCATTGGTTTTTCGGTTCAATCTTCGGTTTTTTTCAGTTTTTCGGTTTTTAAAAATAATTTTTTAAAGTAAAATAATATGTTGGGTAAAGACATATCATTGTATAGATATGCTAAACAATTGGTAAAGAGTAAAGTTTGGATTAGTACAATTATCACAATATAAGAACTACAATTATCACCAAGAAAATTGCAAACATATGTTCTAGAAAAACAAATATCAAATACTCCTTGGAAGGTTCAAGTCAATTGTGTGTAGCCAAAAGAAATTATCAAACGATTATCAAATACTCCTTGAAGTATCAATTAGTTGCAGGTGACAGTAGCCAAAAAACTTCTCCTTGGAAGCTTCAACTCTATGTCTCTTTCGTGCAACAAGAAAGACTTTCCTTCTTAGTCATGTAGCCTATAAAGTATAAACGACGTAGTATGGAAAAAAGGTTTTTGACGGTTTGGTTCAGTTTTAGAAGACCAAAACCGAAACCAAAACCGCACAAAATCTATTCGGTTCGGTTTTTTGTGTTCAATTTTGGTTTTTTATGGTGCGGTTTTTTTGGTATTTTTCGATCGGTTTCGCTTCGATTTTCGGTTTTTGGTTTTACGGACCCACCCCTATTATATAGTAACCTCGGTCCACTTGTGACTTCTTGATACTGATGGTTTCATTGTTGAGTGAATCGTTTGATAATTATGTGGCTTTTTGAGGTAAATTGATGTTTATAGCTTTAAAATGAGTTTTCTGGTAAAGTCCTAGTAAACGGACTCAAAGTTGAATTATGATGGTTCTATCAGCTGTAAAATGGACAAGTTACACTACAAGCATGGTTGGACTGAGACTTGGGGGGTTCGGTGTGAGTTTAACTGAGAATTTGCAAAATTGGTTTAAAGACGAGCTAAAAAGTAACTTTCGAGAATAACCTGGGTAAACATGCTCAAAAAAGAATTTTGATAGTGTGCTCAGATCTGATATGTTGAATTTAGTCTAGAATAACATTTTGTTGGATAACTGGGACTTCCGGATGTATTTTGACCCCCTCAGTTCTTTTAAATAAAATTTTCCAGAAAGAAGTAAGACTCTCATTTTAGCGTAGTGAGCTCCTTGAAAATTACGACCGCACAGTTGCATCCGGAACATCGAAAATGATGTAATTACATATTTGGTTTACGAAAAATAGATACTGGATGGACCCAAAACACCCCAGGGAAGTTTGGAAGAGAGTTGATGTATTGGAGCAAGCCAACCCTCCGCGTGCGTGGAAGGCTGCCCACGTGTGCGGAGTGACAGGGGAGTTAAGCCCCACGTTCACGTTTTTAGGCCTACACAAAAACGAGGCTTGGTATGCTAAGCCCACATCTTCAGTGCCATTCTCGTGTAGCGAAGGCAAGTTACATAGGTGGTGGCAGCCCTTATAAAGCCATGGTTGCAAAATTAATAAGGGGCAATCGGTCATAAATTGAGCATTTCATACCCCTTTTTAGCGACTCAAAAATCTAAATTATATAGAATTTCATGAAGAACATCATGGGGACCTTATTTCAGCTTTGACATGTATTTTGAGGTAAGAATCACTATTTTTGCTCAATGTACAATCGTAAATTGTTGAGAACTTCGGGTTGCGATATCTTCCTTGTTTCTTATCAGAGTTAAGTGATATTTGGGTCTAAAATGTACTTATATTTTAGACTTACACCTTGGTATGATCGAATTCTATCGGTTTGATCGTATTTTTGAGAATTTTGATAAAGAAGCTATTGAAATAAATGTTTTCCTATAAGTAATGTAATATGACTTTTAGGTTGTTTCTCATTGTTTTAAGCATTATTTTGAGTTCAATTTCTGACTATAGACTCGGGGTGACATAGAGAAAATTTTACGAGAGTTGTCTGTAAGGACCCAGACTTGGTATGACCTTTATGGTGCTTGGATTTTGGTTTTCGAAAAGTTTTTTACCAAGGTGACACTTTATGGATACCTCTACGGGCCGTGTGGAACCCCACGGGCTGTGTGGAGGGCCCTTGAAGTGACCCTTGGCCTTGTATATCAAGTGTTGGACTTAACTTGGAGTTTGATACCAACGCACGCATCACATGAACCCCAAATGGTCCATGTAGCACTTTATGGATCATGTGGAGGCTTGTGTGAAGTGGCCTTGGCCTTGAAGGCCACATTTTGGCTAAGGCTTAGACCACATGAACCTCTGATGGACGATTTACCTATTCAGGGGCTGTGAGGCCCTCCATATGGGTCTTGGAGTGAAAATTTTCTAAGTAAGGTATCACCGTCTCGGAACATCATCATAGAGAAATTTTCATAAGTAAGGCATCACGGGAGGCCACACGGTCCGTATGACCTCTACATGGACTGTGAGGTGCTATGTATGGGTGTTGGCGTGCAAATTTCTAAGTATGGAATATTCATCTTGGACCTTGGACAGTGGAATTTTTTCTAAGTGTTGGATCACGAAAGGGGCACATGTTCCATGTGCCTTGGTACGGACCGTGGTGCTTCCATACGGGACCCCTAGTAACATTTTTCTATTTGTTTCTTTAATGGCTTTTTCATAATACTGGCTACTCCTAAGGGACTTTTGTGACTTCTTATGCTATCCTAAGACATTCAAATGACCTATACTCATCTCCTCTCATACAAATTCATTCTCACACTTAGAATTATATTCAAACTATCTCTTAAGAACTCCCCTAAAGTGAACCTTGGGGGATTGTCTTAAAGACTAAGGAAAGACTCTCTTCTTCATCAAATTTCTTCCTATGTTTTCTTGGTTAGCTAATATATATGGGATTGAGCATGGCCCCTTTCAACCATGAAGACTCCAAACTCTTTTACTCTTGATTTTTATGAAATTAGGCTTACTTTGAATATGGGTCTTTTAAATTATTATTTATTTGATTCAATTGAGATATGGGTTATGTTTTATTGTTGTTTTTAAAGTGATTTAAGACCTAATATGAAGAATTGCATTGATGTCATAAAGACTTGAATATGCATGTCCCCTTTAAAGTTTCATTTGAGCATGGATAATCTAAATTGTAATTTGAATGTGGATTTTACATATGGATTTACATGAATTTCATATTGAATTATTGATTTGAGATTGGATCTCTATTTCCCATTGCCATTCTCACATCATTCATGGAATATGCATACATGAGCATTGGATTTTGATGAAAATGAATCAGTGGGTTAAGCTCACGTATGTTCATGAAAAATGAATTGGTGAGTTAAGTGCACTCATATAGTTATGACAAGAATGTGATCACATAAATGTCTATGATATTATCTCTTTGAGCGTATTGGGTGTTTACACCTCATTGGAAATTGTAAATGGGTTATTCCTATGCATGAAAAGTATGATTCGAAATGTTACTTGGCCTTTATGCCCAAGTAGTAATGATTATGAATAATATTTGGCTTTTAAGCCCAAGTACGCGTAGAAATGATTTGAAATGACTTGCACCTCATTTTAAAACATATATACGTATATGTATTCTTGTGGGATGATGAATTAGCACCAACGAGATTGGAGGCATCAGGGTTACCCCCAAGGGTCCTCTTCCTTTCTCTTGAACTATATGCCAGCATAGATATATGTATATGTAACCCTCACCAAAATAGGAGACCCATAAGGTGCAGTTACAAAATTTAGATGATATGATAAAATTATGAAAATCCTATCTGAAATAGGAGGCCCGTAAGGAAGGTTACTTCTTCGAAATAGAAGGCCTGTACGGAGAAGTATGGTTTACCTTTGGCATGTAGACCACCTCTTTTCTGGTGTGGGGATAACATTATGATTCTAAGTAATAGCTCACTTGGTGCTATATGTCAGTTGAGGTCACATCCCCTCTTTATATAAGCATTATGCATTTTATGCATCATGGATTTCATGGCATATCGTTATACTATTCTTCTTCGGATGTATATTTCTTTCTATATTATGTTCCCTTGTATCCTAACAATGAACGCAGGTTCAGTAAGTCATATACATATCATGCCCGCATACTTAGTACATTCAAATGTACTAATGCATACTTTTTGCCTATATGATTTAACCATGTAGGGACCAGAGACTACCTTCATCCTCCGTTTGATGGCTAGATCAGAGTTAAAACATGTGATGTGGTGAGTCCTATCTTCCAAGGGGAAGCCACCATTACTTTATCTATGTTTCTTTCTTTTATGTCATTTACTTTGAGGGTGAGCCCGGGAGATGTCTCGACCCCCGTCTTGTCTTATGACTAGAGGCATTGTTGGATATCTTTTAGTCTTGTACAGATATATATTATGTGTTGTGATGTCGCCTAAGTTACACCTCCTTTTTGAGGATAAAACAGTCGTTGTCAAGAAATAGAACCATACAAAAGGAAGGGTCGAACCTAGGGAGTACGTAAACTTAAGAGAATTCAATTAATGCAATTTGAGTAGTTAATGAACTTACTCCCCTAACGGTGGGGAGGGAGGAGGTTTGTAATATTAAGCAGAAACGTAAACCTAACTAATGTAGGAGTTAAATCAATATGGAGAGAAACTAGGGTATTTTGTTCCCCATGAGTCCCTAGCTTAGTATCACTAGATAACCTAATTATTTTATAGTGTGTAGCATCCAAGACGATACGTTAAGTCCACCAAAACCTTTGGTCTAGGCGAGAGGCAAATTTCACTACGTGATTTGGCGCATCTACGTTGTGTGCATTACTAACACTCACCTATCAGTCCCAGTAAAACCTCCCCTTGGTCCAGTTCGGTTGATTAGATGAGAACATATCAATTGAATCCTGCTAATTAATCTCTTTTCTTATGCATTACTACCTTGGTCCAGTCAGTTACACTTGGCAGGTTCTAATGTTGGCCACCATCAGAAAACATGCAAAATAAAGAGAATCAATTAATACATGCATACACTCTTTTCGAAGAATTATAAATTATTTGGTTTTATCTTGTTAGTTCTTCATGGTTATCACAACCCTAGTTGTGGATTTAGCTTTTCATGATTTGTGTAGATGCAAGACTTATGAATTGGAATTACATAATAGAGCACTTACACAATTGAATTAAGAACAAGCAAATCCAAACTTCAAAGAGGATCACAAGATTAAAGATCAAATCAAATTAAGAGTGTTCTCAATACTCTCCAATATTACCTCTACTAAATCTCACTATTTTTCCTCTCTAAATCTCGAGCTCCATATGTCCTATGTGTCAACCCTTTGAAAAATAACCTTAAAAATATTTAATATTCAAATCCCAAACACAATAGGAAGTTAGGTCGGCAAGCCTCAGGAACAAGTTTACGGGTCATATTGAATTCCATGGCCCGAAATTGGGGTCTCGTACAATGCTGCAGAAAAATTGGACTTCAAGTCTACGATACCTCTCTATGATCTGTAAAGCGATTACAACCCGTAGTGGGGTTTTGTCTGATGAATCTTCAAAAAGTTCCTGATCTCTGACCCTCAAGGAAGGAACCATGTTATACGACTCGTATATCAATCCATGACCCGTCTGCATGTTCGTTGGTATAACTTTAGAAAATTAGCCCCTCACTAGAATCGTCCACGAAACCCATACGAAGGCCCATAGAGTGACCTACGGCCCGTAAAGGATCTCGTACTGCATCCAAATCAGCAACTTCTATACTTTCTTCCCAAAATCAAGGCCAGCCCTAGAATCCTGCAAATATAAAACAAAAACACATAAAACCAACTATCATCGCATTGAGAACACATAAAATTCCAAGTTTTAAGCATCAAAAATATCGTATTTTGATAGCATATAAACACCCTCAACTTAAAATTGTAGCTTGTCATTAAGCAACAGACTCAATCTATATAAGTGATACAGTAACACACAGACCTCAACCCAATGGCATACATCACATTAATCTTAAACTCAGATACCCACACCACCTTTTCAAACAAGAATTTGATAGTTATCTAGCAAACCAATACAGACTAGTGCATATGACAACATACAAGTACGGTACTATCAGCAATCCACAATCAGTGAATAAGTCTAATACTAACAATGCAATGCAAGTGCCCTCTTGCAAAGAAATCCCAAATCTATATTTCAGTGATGTTTTCATACATAACCTTCGGACTATGCAAAATCACTCACTCTCACAAAAGATATTCATGCATCATGCCCAATACCATAGGCTTGCCCCTATACTTATGACAAAGTCCTTCAACTGCTTGGACTAGGATCACTTTAGGACTTTCTAGGCTTGTAACGTAGGCTCGGGGGGCTTGGGTATGGCATTTTGGGAACATAGTGACTAAAGGCCCTCCTTGACACTGCGTTTTCCTACACTTTTGCCCTACCAACCCTGTTATTTTCCATCTCATCTTCCCTTTTTCCTCTTTCAAGCTTTTTTGGGTGCCTTTTTTTTATTTTTCAGCTTTTTGCCTTGCCTTTGCAATTCATTTTTCTTTTTTATTCATAACTAAGGCATCACTTATTTTTCTTGCACCCAATACATGATTTTTCTCCCTTTTCTCTGTATCAGTAACTCCCCCCTTATTTTTGTATTTCACCCTTACACCAGCCGCCCTCAACTTAGGCTTTTGGCCTGACTTGAGGTGCATAATATCCATCCTCATAACCACGACAACTTTTTGTAGCCACCCTCAACATATGCTTTTTGCCTTAGTCAAGTGCACAGTGTTCAAGGAAGGACCAGGGCCAATTTCAGGATTTTACAACTAATAAGGCTAGGTTAATTAGAGGTTTGAAAAATTAATAGGTACATGTTAGGCTTAAACATTAGGGACAAAGGATATATTGCAATTTTGGTTGGTCATTTAAGTCAAGTGGACTTTTAAGAACAATGGTCTACTATCCTTTCCCAATCCATTTAGTCTACAATCTAACTTAGAGTAACAGGACAAGTTCTGAATTAGCACACAATACATGAATTTAGCAATTTAAGCTCACCCTCTCATGGCACTGACTACATCATCAACAAAAGACTCTCAAATAATGTTTTTTATCTCAATTTATTCCCACTTATCAGAACAAGCATTGTCAACACACCTAAACATGCATGGTTGCTATTTAAACTAACTAAGAAACTTTTGGTGGGTATCATTATTCAAACAAAACACAGAACATGTTCTATGCCACATGTATTAGTATTATATGCTACAAATACTACCTAAACATCCTAAACGTGCCGATTCTACAGAAAGTAAATATCCATGGGGAAAAAGTACAAAGGAAAGAAAACCCCAGGACCAAATTTTGGGTATTTATGGACCCAAGCCACTCAGACTTCACTGAGGCCCATAACTACCCATACCCCATCAAAAAGAGGTGCATTGTCCCCAATGCACACAATCAAAGCAAAACTAGCATATAAGGGGTAGAAAGTCTTTCCTGGGCGCCTCAGAGCTAGTGTCCACCTTGGGTTGCCTCCTAAGCAGCGCTTGATTTAGTGTCGCACGACTTGGACAAATTGGTTACCCGGACTTCACTAATTGCCCAGACTTTATTCTTCAAATCATCTGGCCTCTTCATAAACTGGCAAATATTGAAGACAACCTTTTCGTCATTCAATTTGAACCTGAGTTGATTGGCTTCCATATCCACTAGTGCTTGCCTAGTGGCCAAGAACAGTCTTCCCAAGATGATTGGGACGTCGAAGTTGACTTCGCAATCTAGGATCACAAAGTTTGCGGGGAATCTAAACTTTAACTTTCACCAGCATATCATATAGTATCCCCACATGTTTCTTCACCATGCGATCAGCCATCAACCATTACATGCTTGTCGAACTGGAGGCTCCTAATCCTAGCTTCTTGAAGACCGCAAGAGGCATAAGATTAATACTTAACACCTACATTACATAGTGCCTTTATGAACTCCACATCTCCAATGGTGCAGGGTATGGTAAAACCACCGAGATCTTCTTATTTTTGGACTAAGGACCTTGTAGCAATCGCATTGCATGCTGAAGCTCTTGGGAGAGCTCCTAACTCACACTGTGCTTCTTCGTAACCAAGTCCTTCATGTACTTTGCATACCCTTGCATCTTCTCCAATGCCTCAACAGAAGGGATGTTGATGGAGAGTTGTTTCAGCAAAGTGCTTGAACTTAACTTCCTCTTCCCTTTTTTTGATTATTTGAGGGAAGGGAGGAGAAGGCCTAAGAATAGGCTTCAACTTCCATGGTGCATCAATAGCTTTACTCACCCTACCCTTGGAACGATCATCTCCTGTTTTTGCATCGTTGGCCACAGCTATCTACTCTCGAACATTATCCTCATCAACTGGCATAGGAGGATCAATGATGCTTTTTCCACCACGAGTAGTAATCGCCATGCACTGCCCTTCATTCTTAGGGTTCTGAACTATATTGCTAGGCAGTTTACCCTTCTGACGCTGATTGAAGTTGAGTCGACACTAGACCAAACTGTTGCTCAAGCTACTTGATAGCAACAGAATGAGACTTAATTTTCTGGTTAATACTGGAGATTTCAGATTTCATCCCCCTCAGAGTCTCATCTTTTGTCTTAGCTTTCTTCAACAAGCGATCAAACATCTCCTCAATTTTTGTACTACTTGCACCTGTGTCACAGTTGTATAGTGGCACATAAGGACCATTTCTGAATTATCTTTGCGAGCCTAATGTGCATCTCTCTCTTGGGACCTGTTTTAGTCATAGTGTCCTCTGCGATTGTCCATAAAAGCTCAATCTTTGTTGAAGTTCTTACCTTGATTTCCTTGAACTTGGCACCAATAGTCCTGATTGGACTCTTGGGTGTTAGTCCGAAAGTCCCCCGTTTGATCATCAATAAAACAGGTGTCTTCCTTATTGTAAGACTCATCATACGTTGGTGCGTATGGAGACTATTGAACTATTACATTGACTTGCTCCTAATTCTACTTTATCATTACCTCCATGCCCGTGTAAATTTGGGCAAGCTCTTGCATAACCTCTTCATTGATCTTAGCTTGCTCCAAACCAACATTGACAGCGCACGAACTTTTGGTAGATGTTATGTCCCTCCACCCCAATGCACGATTGGTCTTGACCACTCTCTCCATTTTTTCTACACTCCTTGAAAATGGTTGATCTAAGAACATACCCCCCATAATAGTATTAGCACAAGCCTGACTGTTTTCATCAAGGGCACGGTAAAAGATCTCCACCAAGGCATCTCGACTATCTTGTTTTATGGGACACTCCTCAAGCATTTGGTGAACCACTCCCATATAGTACTGATCGAATCACTAAGAAGCTGCTTAAAGTTATTGATCTGGTCTTTCAACTTGAGCTTCTTAGACCTCGGGAAGTACCTCTCCCAGAAGGCCCTCTACAATTCAGCCCAGCTGGTGATCGAACTCTGTGAAAGCTCAGATAGCCATAGGGCTGCATTTCCTGTAAGAGACAATGGAAGGCATAGAGTCCCACAAAATCTATAGAAAGATTTTGTGTTCCCATCACACTCTTGTAGACAAACACAACATTATGAAGATGGCTATGAGGATCCTCCGATAGTAAGCCTGCAAATAGCCCATGATTTCGCAGCATCTGAAGCAACCTACTTGAAACCATGAACTTTGTGTCAACCGGTAGTGGTGACAACACAATAGCTCACATCATCTCCATAGCCATAGAATTCATCCTGTATTGATTCCACTGATAAGCATTGGCATTAAAATCATATGGTTGTGGAGAAATGTCCTCAAGAGGAGGCGGGTTCTCATGATCAACATTCTCATTCTTGTTCCTGTTCAGAGATGCATTAGCCGCGTTGTTGGCCTTATCTTGGGCCACTCTCCTCCATGTTCTATGGATCTCTCGGTCAAATGGATTCAAGGGTCTACCTCGACTTCGTGTGCTGGGCATACACTACACTTACACACTAAAAAGAAACAAAAACAATAAAAAAATGTAAATTGTGGGAAATAAGGATTAATACCCAAATCACTATGAATTAACCAAGTCTAGCCGTATTCCTCGATAACGGCACCAAAGTCTTAATGTCGCCCAAGTTACACCTCCTTTTTAAGGATAAAGCAATCATTGTCAAGAAACAGAACATAACTAAGGTTAGGGTCAAACACAAGAGAATACGTAGACTAAAGAGATTTCAATTAACATAATTTGAGTAATTAACCAACTTACTTCCCCAAAGGGGGGTAAAGTTTGCAATAATCAGAAGAAAAGTAAACCTAACTAACACAGGAGTTAAATCAATATGGAGAGAAACTAGGGCAGTGTGTTCCCAATGAGTCCCTAACTTAGTATCACTAGATAACCTAATTCTTTTCTAGTGTGTAGCATGCAAGACGATAAGTTAAGTTCACCACACCCTTTGGTCCAGGTGAGAGGCGAATTTCACTATGTGACTTGGCCCATCTTAGTGTGCATTACTAACCCTTACCTATTAGTCCCAGTACAACCTCCCATTAGCCCAGTTCGGCTCATTAGACAAGAACACATCAATCGAATCTTGTTAATCTCTTTTCCTATTCATTACTACGTTGGTCCAGCCACTAACACTTGGTGGGTTCTAATGTTAACAACCATCAGAAAACATGGAAAATGAAGAGAATTAATTAATATATGCATACACTCTTTTCAAGATTTATAAATTATCCGATTTTACCTTGTTAGTTTTTCATGGTTCTCACAACCCTAGTTATGGATTTTGCTACTCATGATTTGTGTAGATGCAAGACTTATGAATTGGAATAACATAATAGAACATTTACACAATTGAATTAAGAACAAGAAAATCCAAGGTTCAAAGAGAATCACAAGATTAAAGATCAAATCGAAGTACAAGTGTTCTCAAAACTCTCCAATGTTACCTCTACCCAATCTCACTATTTTTCCTCTCTAACTCTCAAGCTCTCTATGTACTATGCGTCAACCCTTTAAAAAATAACCTAAAAATCTATTTATAATATTTAAAATACAAATCCTAAACACAATAGGATAGCTGGGTTGGCACGCCTCACGAACAGATTTACGGGTCGTATTGAATTCTATGGCCCATAGTTGGGGTCTCATACAGTGCTGCTGAAAAACTGGACTTCAAGTCTATGATACCCCTCTACAACCCATAAAGTGGTTTACAGCCCGTAGTGGGGTTTCGTCTGATGAATCTTCAAAAGGTTTCTTTTTTATGATCCTCAAGGTAAGAACCATGTTCTATGACTCGTAAATTTATCAACGACCTATCTGCATGTTCATGGAATTAACTTTAGAAAATCAACCCCTCATTAGAATCGTCCACGAAGCGCACTTCACGGCCCGTAAAGGGTCTTGTACTGCATCAAAATCAGCAACTTTTGTACTTTCTTCCCAAAATCAAAGCCGACCCTTAAATCCTTCAAATACAACACAAAACGCATAAAACCAACTAACATTGCATTGCGAACACACAAAATTCCAAGTTTTAAGAATCAAAAGTGTTGTATTTTGACAGCACATCATGTTATATGCGACAATTATAATTATGGCCACCTATTGGATATGGTTATTATGGATTGATTATGAGTATTATGATATGTGATTATGCTATGACGTGGAAGATCCTGAGTCCCATATTTTTTGCATAAAGTGAGTCATACTTATCCTCCCCCCCCCCCTCCGCCCCCCGCTCTTATGTGCTATGTGTAATGTGAATTCATGTTAATCTCATATCCCTATGACATCCCCAAAGCATGAGTCCTACTTTCCCGTTCCTTATAACTATGTATTTACTATCCCTTTATATGCTTTGATAATGTGAATATGGATACTTCGAGGCTTGTTTGGGGACTCTCGGGTTATTATTCGCCATGTCACTCCTAGATCCTAGGTCCGGATCATAACAAGCTTGGTATCAGAGCACTATGTTTATAAATGATCCTCGGAGTCCAACATGTCATGTCGAGTAGAATCATGTTCATGGATGTAAAGTGCACTATGCTTATGAGTGGGAGGCAATGATGGCGTTCTAGGAATTATCTCACTTCTTCATGTCTTATGTCATGCTTTGGACCGTATATTATGGTTTCCTAATCCTGATGATGTCCTTGCTACGTTACAGAAGATGCCTCCACGAAGAGCTCCCCTACTAAGACCGCCCCCGACTGATGAGGACCAAGTTTCTCAAGGGCCTATGAAAGAGCCTATCACAAATGGAGAATTCCACACTGCTATTGTTATGCTTTCCCAAGTGATGACTACTCAGACCAGGCAAGCTAATCTTCCTTCCCCTGATCCCACTCCGGTTGCTAGAGTGAGAGATTTTATCTTGATGAATTCTTTGGAATTCTATGGATCAAAGGCTGATTAGGATGCTCAAGAGTTCATTGATGAGCTCTCGAAGGCGTTAACTGTTATAGGATTAACTTCTGAGGAGAAGGTTGAGTTAGCTGCTTATTAGTTGAAAGATGTAGATCAAGTGTGGTACACTCAATGGTTAATGGAGAGGGTTTATGGTAATGATGTTAATTGGGAAGAGTTCAAGTTCACATTTCTGGATCGTTTCTTCCCTCTTAAATATAGGGAATCTAAGATAATAGAATTTAACAACCTCAAGCAGCGCGGTATGTGTGTGAGGAACTATGACCTTAAATTAATAAAGCTCTCCAAGTATGCTCCTATGCTTGTAGCTGACCCCCGTGCAAGAATGCACAAGTTTGTTTCTAGGATCTCTAATTTGGTTGTGAAAGAATGTTGTACGGCTATGCTGATTCGAGATATGGACGTCTCCATGTTGATGGCATATGTTGAATAGGTTGAGTGAGAAAAGCTCTAGGAGAAGAGGGTGTATGATTCTAAGAGGACCCGTTATGATGGTGGGTTCTCCAACTCCAAGAGTGGTGGTGGTTATGGTTGCTTTCAACAGGACCAAGTTTCTAACGCAACCAGGGTTGCCAATGCGTTCCTCCTCCCAAGAAACAGGTTGGAGGTTGGCCAATGCCTTCTCGTGTACTACATGTAGGAAGAATCACTCGAGTACTTGTTGGAGAGATTCGTGTACATGCTATGGGTGTGATAATAAGAACCACAAGGTTGCTGATTGTCCTAAAACTGCTTAAAAAGGTCAAGATCAAGTGGCCCAAGTAGGTCGAGGCTAGCAAAGAGCCCCACAAGGTGGTTCCCCCAGGCACAATAGGTTTTATGCTTTACATGCTCATCAAGAGGTTGAGGAGACTTTGGATGTTGTGACTGGTATGTTAAAAGTCTTTTGGATTAAATGCTTATGTTTTGCTTGATCCGGCTGTAAATTTATCTTTTGTAACTCCTCTTTTGGTTGTTAAGTTTGGTTTGAGCCGTGAAATTCTAAGATAGCCCTTATTGATTTATACTCCTATAAGTGAGTCTGTTGTTGCCCGAAGAGTTTATCGGGATTGTCCTGTTTCTGTGTTGCATAAGGTCTTTCCGTGTGATCTTGTGGAACTTGAGATGTTTGATTTTGATGTGATTCTCGGGATGGCACCCGCTAAGTTGAAGGAGTTGAAAGATAGTTGAAGGACTTGTTGGAGAAAGGCTTTATTAGGCCAAGTATATCACCACAGGGTGCTCCAATATTATTTGTAAGAAAGAAAGATGGGTCCCTTCGAATGTACATTGATTATAGGCAATTGAATAAGGTAACCATCAAGAATAAATATCTGTTGCCAAGGATCGATGATTTGTTTGATCAACTTCAAGGAGCGATGACTTGTTTGATCAACTTCAAGGAGCGACACATTCCTCAAAGATTGACCTCCATTCCAATTATCACTTGAAAGTTAGGGAGTGTGATATACCTAAGGAAAGACTCTCTTTTTCATCAAATTTCTTCCTATGTTTTCTTGGTTAGCTAAGATATGTGGGATTGATCATGGGCCCTTTCAACCATGAAGACTCCAAACTCTTTTACTCTTGATTTTTATGAAATTAGGCTTACTTTGAATATGGGTCTTTTAAATTATTATTTATTTGATTCAATTGAGATATGGGTTATGTTTTATTGTTGTTTTTAAAGTGATTTAAGACCTAATATGAAGAATTGCATTGATGTTATGAAGACTTGAATATGAATGTCCCCTTTATAGTTTCATTTGAGCATGGATAATCTAAATTGTAATTTGAATGTGGATTTTACATATGGATTTACATGAATTTCATATTGAATTATTGATTTGAGATTGTATCTCTATTGTCATTCTCATATCATTCATGGAATATGCATACATGAGCATTGGATTTTGATAAAAACAAATCAGTGGGTTAAGCCCACGTATGTTTATGAAAAATGAATTGGTGAGTTAAGTGCACTCATATAGTTATGACAAAAATGGGATAAATGTCTATGATATTGTCTCTTTGAGCTTATTGAGTGTTTACACCTTATTGGAAATTGTAAATGGGTTATTCCTATGCATGAAAAGTATGATTCGAAATGTGACTTGGCCTTTATGCCCAAGTAGTAATGATTATGAAAAATATTTGGCTTATAAGCCCAAGTACGCATAGAAATGATTTGAAATGACTTGCACCTCATTTTAAAGCATGTATATGTATAAGTATTCTTGTGGAATGAAAAATTAGCACCAATGAGATTGGAGGCATCAGGGTTACCCCCAAGGGTCCTCTTCCTTTCTCTTGAACTATGTGCCAACATAGGTATATGTATATGTAACCCTCACCAAAATAGGAGACCCGTAAGGTGCAGTTACAAAATTTAGATGATATGATAAAATTGTGAAAATCCTATCTAAAATGGGAGGCCCGTAAGGAAGGTTACTTCTTCGAAATAGAAGGCATGTACGGAGAAGTATGGTTTACCTCTGGCACGTAGACCACCTCTTTTCTGGTGTGGGGATAACATTATGATTCCAAGTAATAGTTCACTTAGTGTTATATGTCAGTTGAGTTCACATCCGCTCTTTATATAAGCATTATGCATTTTATACATCATGGATTTCATGGCATATTGTTATACTACTCTTCTTTGGATATATATTTCTTTCTATATTATGTGCCCTTGTATCCTAACAATGAACGCAGGTTTAGTAAGTCATATACATTGCATACCCGCATACTTAGTACATTCAAATGTACTAATGCATACTTTTTGCCTTTATGATCTAACCATGTAAGAACCGGAGACTACCTTCATCCACCATTTGATGGCTAGATCAGAGTTAAAACATTTGTTGTGGTGAGTCCTTTCTTCCAAGGGGAAGCCACCATTGCTTTATCTATGTTTCTTTCTTTTATGTCATTTACTCTTAGGGTGAGCCCGAGAGATGTCTTGACCCCCGTCTTGTCTTATGACTAGAGGCATTGTTGGATATCTTTTAGACTCTTGTACAGATATATATTATGTGTTGCAATGTCGCCCAAGTTACACCTCCTTTTTTGAGGATAAAACAGTCGTTGTCAAGAAATAGAACCTTACAAAGGGAAGGGTCGAACCCAAGGGAGTACGTAAACTTAAGAGAATTCAATTAATGCAATTTGAGTAGTTAATTAACTTGCTCCCCTAACGGTGGGGAGGGAGGAGGGTTGTAATAATCAGCAGAAAAGTAAACCTAACTAACGTAGGAGTTAAATCAATATGGAGAGAAACTAGGGTATTGTGTTCCCCATGAGTCCCTAGCTTAGTCTCACTAGATAACCTAATTCTTTTCTAGTGTATAGCATCCAGGACAATAAGTTAAGTTCACCAAACCCTTTGGTCCAAGCGAGAGGCAAATTTCACTACGTGATTTGGCCCATCTACGTTGTGTGCATTACTAACACTTACCTATTAGTCCCAGTACAACCTCCCCTTGGCCCAGTTCGGTTGATTAGATGAGAACACATTAATTGAATCCTGTTAATTAATCTCTTTTCTTATTCATTACTACCTTGGTCCAGTCAGTTACACTTGGCGGGTTCTAATGTTGGCCACCATCAGAAAACATGCAAAATAAAGAGAATCAATTAATACATGCATACACTCTTTTCGAAGAATTATAAATTATTTGGTTTTATCTTGTTAGTTCTTCATAGTTATCACAACCCTAGTTGTAGATTTAGCTTTTCATGATTTGTGTAGATGCAAGACTTATGAATTGGAATAACATAATAGAGAACTTACAAAATTGAATTAAGAACAAGCAAATCCAAACTTCAAAGAGAATCACAAGATTAAAGATCAATCAAATTAAGAGTGTTCTCAATACTCTCCAATATTATCTCTACTCAATCTCACTATTTTTCCTCTCTAAATCCCGAGCTCTATATGTACTATGTGTCAACCCTTTGAAAAATAACCTAAAAAATATTTAATATACAAATCCTAAACATAATAGGAAGTTAGGTCGGCAAGCCTCACGAACAAGTTTACGGGTCATATTGAATTCCATGGCCCAAAATTGGGGTCTCGTACAGTGCTGCAGAAAAAGTGGACTTCAAGTCTACGATACCTCTCTATGATCCATAAAGCGATTTACAACCCGTAGTGGGATCTTGTCTGATAAATCTTCAAAAAGTTCCTGATCTCTGATCCTCAAGGAAGGAACCATGTTATACGACTCGTATATCAATCCACGACCCGTCTGCATGTTCGTAGGTATAACTTTAGAAAATTATCCCCTCACTGGAATCGTCCACGAAACCCACTTCAAGGCTCATAGAGTGACCTACGGCCCGTAAAGGATCTCGTACTGCATCCAAATCAGCAACTTCTATACTTTCTTCCCAAAATCAAGGCCAACCCTTGATTCCAGCAAATATAAAACAAAAACACATAAAACCAACTATCATTGCATTGAGAACACATAAAATTTCAAGTTTTAAGCATAAAAAATATTGTATTTTGAGAGCACATAAACACCCTCAACTTAAAATTGTAGCTTGTCGTTAAGCAACAGACTCAATCTATATAAGTGATACAGTAACACACAGACCTCAACCCAATGGCATACATCACATTAATCTTAAACTCAGATGCCCACACCACCTTTTCAAACAAGAATCAGATAGCTATCTAGCAAACAAATACAGACTAGTGTATATGACAACATACAAGTAAGGTATTATCAGCAATCCACAATCACTGAATAAGTCTAATACTAACAACGCAATGCAAGTGCCCTCTCAGAACGAAATCCCATATCTATATCTCAGTGATGTTTTCATAATAACCTTCGGACTATGCAAAATCACTCACTCTCACAAAAGATATTCATGCATCATGCCCAGTACCATAGGCTTACCCCTATACTCATGACAAAGACCTTCAACTACTTGGACTAGGATCACTTTAGGACTTTCTAGGCTTGTAACGTTGGCTCGGGGGGCTTTGGTATGGCATTTTGGGAACATAGTGACTAAAGGCCCTCCTTGACACTGCATTTTCCTACACTTTTGCCCTACCAACTTTGTTATTTTCCATCTCATCTTCCCTTTTTCCTCTTTCAAGCTTTTTTGGGTGCCTTCTTTTCATTTTTAGCTTTTTGCCTTGCCTTTGCAATTCATTTTTCTTTTTTACTCATAATTAAGGCATCACTTATTTTTCTTGCACCCAATACATGATATTTCTCCCTTTTCTCTATATCAGTAACTCCCCCTTATTTTTGTATTTCACCCTTACACCAGCCGCCCTCAACTTAGGTTTTTGGCCTGACTTGAGGTGCACAATATCCATCCTCATAACCATGAAAACTTTTTGTAGCCACCCTCAACATACGCTTTTTGCCTTAGTCAAGTGCACAGAGTTCAAGGAAGGACCAGGGCCAATTTCAGGATTTTACAACTAACAAGGCTAGGTTAATTAGGGGTTTGAAAAAATAATAGGTACATGTTAGGCTTAAACATTAGGGACGAAGGATATATTGCAATTTCGGTTGGTCATTTAAGTCAAGTGGACTTTTAAGAACACTGGTCTACTATCCTTTCCCAATCCATTTAGTCTACAATCTAACTTAGAGTAACAGGACAAGTTCTGAATTAGCACACAACACATGAATGTAGCAATTTAAGCTCACCCTCTCATGGCACTGACTACATCATCAACAAAAGACTCTCAAATAATGCTTTTTATCTCAATTTATCCTCACTTATCAGAACAAGCATTGTCAACACACCTTAACATGCATGGTTGCTATTTAAACTAACTAAGAAATATTTGGTGTGTATCATTATTCAAACAAAACACAGAACATGTTCTATGCCACATGTATTAGTATTATATGCTAAAAATACTACCTAAACATCCTAAACGTGCCGGTTCTACGGAAAGTAAATATCAATGGGGAAAGGAAACAAAGGAAAGAAAACCCTAGGACAAAAAATTGGGGTAGTTATGCGCCCAAGCTACTCAGACTTCACTGAGGCTCATAACTACCCATACCCCCATCAAAAAGAGGTGCATTGTCCCCAATGCACACAATCAAAGCAAAACTAGCATATAGGGGGTAGAAAGTCTTTCCTGGACACCTCAGCGCCAGTGTCCACCTTGGGTTGCCTCCCAAGCAGCACCTAATTTATTGTCGCAACCCGACTTGGACAAATTGGTTACCTAGACTTCACTAATTACCTACAGATATTAAAGACAACCTTTTCGTCATTCAATTTGAACCTGAGTTGATCGGCTTCCATATCCACTAGTGCTTGCCTAATGGCCAAGAACAGTCTTCCCAAGATGATTGGAACGTCGAAGTTGACTTCGCAATCTAGGATCACAAAGTTTGCGGGGAATCTAAACTTTAACTTTCACCAGCACATCATATAGTATCCCCATATGTTTCTTCACCATGCGATCAGCCATCAACAACTTCATACTCGTCGAACTAGGGGCTCCTAATCCTAGCTTCTTGAAGACCGCAAGACGCATAAGATTAATACTGACACCTAGATCACATAGTGCCCTTGTGAACTCCACATCTCCAATGGTGCAGGGTATGGTAAAACCATCGAGATCGTCTTGTTTTTGGACTAAGGACCTTGTAGCAATCGCATTGCATGCTGAAGCTCTTGGGAGAGCTCCTAACTCACACTGTGCTTCTTCGTAACCAAGTCCTTCATGTACTTTGCATACCCTTGCATCTTCTCCAATGCCTCAACATGAGGGATGTTGATGGAGAGTTGTTTCAGCAAAGTGCTTGAACTTAACTTCCTCTTCCCTTTTTTTGATTATTTGAGGGAAGGGAGGAGAAGGCCTAAGAATAGGCTTCAACTTCCGTGGTGCATCAATAGCTTTACTCACCCTACCCTTGGAACGATCATCTCCTGTTTTTGTATCGTTGGCCACAGCTATCTACTCTCAAACATTATCCTCATCAACTGGCATAGGAGGATCAATGATGCTTTTTCCACCACGAGTAGTAATCGCCATGCACTGCCCTTCATTCTTAGGGTTCTGAACTATATTGCTAGGCAGTTTACCCTTCTGACGCTGATTGAAGTTGAGTCGACACTAGACCAAACTGTTGCTCAAGCTACTTGATAGCAACAGAATGAGACTTAATTTTCTGGTTAATACTGGAGATTTCAGATTTCATCCCCCTCAGAGTCTCATCTTTTGTCTTAGCTTTCTTCAACAAGCGATCAAACATCTCCTCAATTTTTGTACTACTTGCACCTGTGTTACAGTTGTATAGTGGCACATAAGGACCATTTCTGAATTATCTTTGCGAGCCTAATGTGCATCTCTCTCTTGGGACCTATTTTAGTCGTAGTGTCCTCTGCGATTGTCCATAAAAGCTCAATCTCTGTTGAAGTTCTTACCTTGATTTCCTTGACCTTGGCGCCAAAGTCCTGATTGGACTCTTGGGCGTTAGTACGAAAGTCCCCCGTTTGATCATCAATAAAACAGGTGTCTTCCGTATTGTTAGACTCATCATACGTTGGTGCGCATGGAGATTGATGAACTACTACAGTGACTCGCTCCTGATTCTACTTTATCATCACCTCCATGCCCGTGTAAATTTGGGCAAGCTCTTGCATAACCTCTTGATTGATCTTAGGTTGCTCCGAACCATCATTGAAAGTGCACGAACCTTTGGTAGATGTTATGTCCCTCCGCCCCAATGCACAATTGGTCTTGACCACTCTCTCCATTTTTTCTACACTCCTTGCAAAGGGTTGATCTAAGAACATACTTCCCATAATAGTATTAGCACAAGCCTGATTGTTTTCAGCAAGGGCACGATAAAAGATCTCCACCAAGGCATCTCGACTATCTTGTGGTCTGGGACACTCTTCAAGCATTTGGTGAACCGCTCCCATATAGTACTGATCGAATCACTAAGAAGTTGCTTAAAGTTATTGATCTAGTCTTTCAACTTGAGCTTCTTAGACCTCGGGAAGTACCTCTCCCAGAAGGCCCTCTACAATTCAGCCCAGCTGGTGATCGAACTCTGTGGAAGCTCAAATAGCCATAGGGCTGCATTTCCTGTAAGAGACAATGGAAGGCATAGAGTCCCACAACATCTATGGACAGATTTTGTGTTCCCATCACACTCTTGCAGACAAACACAACATTATGTAGATGGATATGAGGTCCTCCGATGGTAAGCCTACAAATAGCCCACGATTTTGAAGCATATGAAGCAACCCACTCGGAACTATGAACTTTGTGGCAACCGGTAGTGGTGGCAACACAATAGCTCCCATCATCTCCATAGCCATAGAATTCATCTTGTATTGATTCCACTGATAAGCATTGGCATTAAAATCATATGGTTGTAGGAAATGTCCTCAAGAGGAGGCGGGTTCTCATGATCAACATTCTCATTCTCGTTCAAGTTCAGAGATGCATTAGCCGCGTTGTTTGCCTTATCTTGGGCCACTCTCCTCCATGTTCTATGGATCTCTCGGTTAAATGGAGTCAAGGGTCTACCTCGACTTCGTGTGCTGGGCATACACTACACTTACACACTAAAAAGAAACAAAAATAACAAAAAAATGTAAATTGTGGAAATAAGGATTAATACACAAATCACTATGAATTAACCAAGTCTAGCCGTATTCCTCGACAACGGCGCCAAAGTCTTAATATCGCCCAAGTTACACCTCTTTTTTAAGGATAAAGCAATCATTGTCAAGAAACAAAACCTAACTAAGGTTAGGGTCAAACACAAGAGAATACGTAGACTAAAGAGATTTCAATTAACATAATTTGAGTAGTTAACCAACTTACTTCCCCAAAAGGGGGTAAGGTTTGCAATAATAAGAAGAAAAGTAAACCTAACTAACACAGGAGTTAAACCAATATGGAGAGAAACTAGGATAGTGTGTTCCCCATGAGTCCCTAACTTAGTATCACTAGATAACCTAATTCTTTTCTAGTGTATAGCATGCAAGAAGATAAGTTAAGTTCACCACACCCTTTGGTCCAGGTGAGAGGCGAATTTCACTATGTGACTTGGCCCATCTTAGTGTGCATTACTAACCCTTACCTATTAGTCCCAGTACAACCTCCCCTTAGCCCAGTTTGGTTGATTAGACAAGAACACATCAATCGAATCTTGTTAATCTCTTTTCCTATTAATTACTACCTTGGTCCAGTCACTAACACTTGGCGGGTTCTAATGTTAAAAACCATCAGAAAACATAGAAAATGAAGAGAATTAATTAATATATGCATACACTCTTTTCAAGATTTATTAATTATCCGGTTTTACCTTATTAGTTTTTAATGGTTCTCACAAACCCTAGTTGTGGATTTAGCTACTTATAATTTGTGTAGATGCAAGACTTATGAATTGAAATAACATAATAGAGCACTTACACAATTGAATTAAGAACAAGCAAATCCAAAGTTCAAAGAGAATCACAAGATTAAAGATCAAATCGAAGTACAAGTGTTCTCAAAACTCTCCAATGTTACCTCTACTCAATCTCACTATTTTTCCTCACTAACTCTCGAGCTCTCTATGTACTATGCGTCAACCCTTTGAAAAATAACCTAAAAACCTATTTATAATATTTAAAATACAAATCCTAAACACAATAGGATAGCTGGGTTGGCATGCCTCACGAACAGATTTACGGGTCATATTGAATTCTATGGCCCATAGTTGGGGTCTCATACAGTGCTGCTAAAAAACTGGACTTCAAAGCTATGATGCCCCTCTACAACCCGTAAAGTGGTTTACTGCCCGTAGTGGGGTTTCGTCTGATAAATCTTCAAAAAGTTTCTTATTTTGGATCCTCAAGGTAAGAACCATGTTCTATGACTCGTAAATTAATCAATGACCTATCTGCATGTTCATGGAATTAACTTTAGAAAATCAGCCCCTCATTGGAATCGTCCACCAAAACGCACTTCACGGCCCGTAAAGGGTCTTGTACTGCATCAAAATTAGCAACTTTTGAAATTTCTTCCCAAAATCAAGGCCGACCATTGAATCCTTCAAATAAAACACAAAACGCATAAAACCAACTAACATTGCATTGCGAACATATAAAATTCCAAGTTTTAAGAATCAAAAGTGTTGTATTTTGACAGCACATCATGTTGTATGCAAAAATTATAATTATGGCCACCTATTGGATATGGTTATTATGGATTGATTATGAGTATAACGATATGTGATTATGCTATGACGTGGAAGATCCTGAGTCCCATATTTCCTGCATAGAGTGAGTCATACTTACCCTCCCCTCCGCCCCCCGCTCTTATGTGCTATATGTCATGTGAATTCATGTTAATCTCCTATCCCTATGACATCCCCATAGCATGAGTCCTACTCTCCCGTGCCTTATAACTATGTATTTACTATTCCTTTATATGCTTTGATAATGTGAATATGGATACTTCGAGGCTTGTTTGGGGACTCTCGGGTTATCATTCGCCATGTCATTCCTAGATCCTAGGTCCGGATCATGACAAGCTTGGTATCAGAGCACTATATTTATAAATTATCCTCGGAGTCCAACATGTCACATCGAATAGAATCATGTTCATGGATGTGAAGTGCACTATGCTTATGAGTGGGAGGCTATGATGGCGTTCTAGGAATTATCTCACTTCTTCATGTCTTATGTCATGATTTGGACCGTATATTATGGTTTCCTAATCCTGATGATTTCCTTGCTACATTACAAAAGATGTCTCCACGAAGAGCTCCCCTACTAAGACCGCCCCCAACTGATGAGGACCAAGTTTCTTTAGGGCCTATGAAAGAGCCTATCACTAATGGAGAATTCCGCACTGATGTTGTTATGCTTTCCCAAGTGGTGACTACTCAGACTAGGCAAGCTAATGTTCCTTCCCGTGATCCCACTCCGGCTGCTAGAGCGAGAGATTTTACCCGGATGAATCCTTCGGAAATCTATGGATCAAAGGCTGATTAGGATGCTCAAGAGTTCATTGATGAGCTCTTGAAGGCGTTCACTATTATGGGATTAACTTCTGAGGAGAAGGCTGAGTTAGCTGCTTATCAGTAGAAAGATGGGTACACTCAATGGTTAATGGAGAGGGTTTATGGTAATGGTGTTAATTGGGAAGAGTTCAAGTTCACATTTCTAGATCGTTTCTTCCCTCTTAAATATAGGGAAGCTAAGATAATAGAATTTAACAACCTTAAGCAGCGCGGTATGTGTGTGAGGTACTATGCCCTTAAATTTATAAAGCTCTCCAAGTATGCTCCTATGCTTGTGGCTAACCCCCCGTGCAAGAATGCACAAGTTTGTTTCTAGGATCTCTGATTTGGATATGAAAGAATGTTGTACGGCTATTGATGAGTCATGAAAATACGACTTTTACGACGCTTAAGACATAGAATTATTGGGCGTTCTTGAGGGATGTTATTGGTTTAATGGGTATGTTTTGATATTGTGCAGGAAAATGGCTAAGGCATGGGAAATGGCAGAAAGTACAAGGAACGGGTGAAAAACGAAGCCAAGTGTCAGACCACGGAAGGCCCACACGGGCCGTCGCACGCCAGACGGTCCGTGTGACCGATCGTGGCACGACACTTGACGTGCTATGTAAATCACACGATCAGGCCACACGGCTCGTCTGACGCCAGACGGACCGTGTGACGGACCGTGTAACTGACGTAGCTCGGAAGGCAACCCGTCGAAAATTAAAGAAATCATGCAAGGAGATTCACATGGACCACCACACGGATCATCTCATGTCAGACGGACCGTGTCACGGGCCGTGTAACTGACGTAGCTCGGAGGGCCTTCGTCGAAAATATCAGAATTCGTGCAAGTGGATCCACACGGAGGAGCCACACGGCCCGTCTCACGCCACACGGGCCGTGTCACGGACCGTATTGGCGCAGACAGTCCCCAGACGGTCCATTCGCACGGCCCATCTCACTCTAGACGGTCCGTGTAACGGACCGTGTCCCAAGCCGAAGTTATTTTTCCTAAATTATATCGACTTAGTTTTACTTTGTATAAATAGGGTATTGTTTTATTTTATTAGACTACTTCGTTTTTACGGCAGAAACTAGAGAGAACAAGGAGAAAAACATTAGTTTGGCTTTTGTAATTCGGGAGAATCGCGTTTGTGATTATTGTGCGAAGCTTGTAACACGGATTCTTGTTCTTCAATTGTAAGTCAATCTTTATGTTTTCTTCTAATTTTTGTGGGCAAATTATCAATAGTATGCTAGGCTAGACCCACAACTAGGGTTGTGGGAACCATGACGACCCAATTAAGATAACGCAAACTGGGGGTAATTCGTTCAAATAAACAGCGCATGTATTGTTAAATTCTTCATTTTAACTTCGCCTTAATGAGTCGACGCATTAGGGTAAGCCTGTATTCGTTACATGCCCGAGAGGGATGTAGTGATTGGGAAAAGAGTCTAACAACAGAGATTCGGGATCATGAACCTAGTCTAAGTGCCTGAGACCAAAAGGTGAGGGTATTCTGAGATCAGAAACAACGGTTAGAATCGCATACACTCGGAGACCGAAAGGAGAGGAGTGAGATATACCTAGGAAGGACCGAAAGGTGACCTAGATATTAGTTAAGTTGTAGATTTTGCATGCATCATTAAGAACGAATTTACAAATCCAGTTTAGTTGTCGTAATTGTATGTCATGGGGAACACAACCCTAGCCTCTTTCTATCTGTCTAAAAATCGGAACGTCTTTATTAATTACTTTACGAAATTAGTTAAATTAAATAACGCAACCCCCATTTACTTTATGTACGTTTATCTTGGGAATAGCATTTACAACTAAAAGTCGATACTAATAGAATAATTTTTACGTGTTCCCTGTGGGCTCGACCTCAACTCTGGTTGAGTTCTATATTTGACCAACGACCGCTTTACTCTTCTATTTGGAGTGTAATTTGGGCGTATCAAATTTTGGCGCCGTTGCCGGGGAACGCGGCAAAGAACTAGTCTATTAGTTGCTACTTTCAGCTTGTAAGTCTAGTCCCTCATTTTACTTTGTTTCTTGTTTTTGTCCTCGTAGGGGTTCAGCATTGTATGCCAAGTACCCGAAGCAAGGGTGCAACACTTATTCCCTACGATCCAGAGCTTACTAAGTCAATTCGCAGAATGAACGCACAGGACCGTGAAGCAGCAAGGCAGAGGGAGCTGGCAGTGAATCTTGCGGATAGAGGTCAGGATGGGTTGGGAATGGATGATCTCGCTGGTAATGTGGTACCACCAGCGGCACCACTTCGCCAGGTACCACTCGTACCACCACAGCAACACCAACCCCCGGTGAGACCTCAAGGCCCTCAGTACCCACCAGCAGTGCAAGATGATGATGATGGTGCTGGGACTACTGGGGCAGTAGTACTACCACCTCTGCCTGCTGGGATCAAATTCACGATCACCAGCACCATGCTGCAAATGTTGCAGTTGAAGGGGTTGTTCACTGGAGCGGCCACAGAGGATGCAAATCAACACTTGCTGAATTTCTTAGCGACATGCCAGTCGTCCGAAATTCCAGGAGTTAGCCAGCAAGCATTGAGGTTGAGGTTATTTCCATTATCTCTGTCTGGGGAGGCAATAAGGTGGCTGAACGAGCTCCCCCATGATTCCATCCGCACATGGGGAGAACTAAAGGAGGCCTTTCTGGAACGATTCTTCCCTGCTTCACGGCAACTGAAACTCAAAGATGAGATCGGATCCCATAAACAAATGCCGAATGAAGCGCTGTATCAGTCTTGGGAGAGATTCAGGCAAAAGCTCAAACAGTGCCCAAACCATCATCTTACCGATGAACAATTGAAGGCAGTCTTCTACAGGTCCTGCAACTTCGTTACCAAGCCCATCATTGATGCAGCTTGTGGAGGGTCATATATGTCCAGAACTTTCCCGGACATAGTGGTCATCTTAGATCAAGTGGCAAAGAACAACAGGGCATGGTATACTAGAGAGGCAGACTGCTCAGGGATGGTATTTGAGATGAGTGAGGAGCAGCGCAAGAAGGAGGAAGAACGGGTTCAGGACATAGCCCATATGCGGACACAAATTGATTTGCTGTCGAAGAGGTTGCTTGGTGGGGACACTGAAAAAGTCAAAGCAATGGAAGCACTACCCAGGTATGATGATCAAGGCAGCGACTATGATGAGGAAGCACAGTTTCTTGGTAGTCAGGGGGGTTACTGAGGTTTCAACTCCGGTAACCAAGGTCGGAACTTCAATCGGGAGAATTACCAAGGGAACTGGCAGAATAGGGATGGCTACAGAAACCGTGATCGCCAGAACGAGGGTGGGAGCAACTCCAAGCTAGAGGATATGATGACAAAAGTCCTTAGCAAAGTGGAGGCCACTGAGGCAGGGGTGCGAGATGTCAAGAGCGAAATCTCTAATGTCAGGCAGCTGGTAGATTCGCACTCCACCTCAATCAAGCAATTAGAGCAGCAGATAGGGCAGCTTTCGGCGGCATTTAATCAGAGGAAAGCTGGGTCACTCCCGAGTGACACAGTGCAAAACCCGAAGAACGATGGCCACTGCATGGCGATCACCACGAGAAGTGGTCAGGTACTTGCTAACCCAGTTGTTGTTCCTAATGCAGGTCAGGTGAAAGTCGATGACAACATGCCTATCCCTATGGAGGGTCAGGTTGACATTGGGAGTGATGAACCAGAGGCGGTGGCAGCAGAGCCCGAGTCGACCAAGAAGGCAGTAGTGACAGATACCCCCAGCGGCCCAAATCTGCCAGCCATCCCAAAACCGAGGCCGCCATTTCCCCAAAGGCTACAAAAGAAGGCGGAGGATGGCAAATTCCAGAAGTTCCTGTCCATGTTGAAGGAGCTGTCTGTGAACATACCTCTGGTGGAAGCACTTGAACAAATGCTTGGCTATGCTAAGTTCATGAAGGACTTAGTTACTAAGAAGAGGATAGCCACAATTGAGACAGTCAATAATTTACACCACTGTAGCGCCATCGCTATGAGATCTTTGGTAGAAAAGAAGGGAGATCCGGGGGCTTCACCATCCCATGCACCATTGGTGCATATGACTTTGCACGGGCTCTTTGTGACCTTGGTGCCAGCATTAATTTGATGCCGTTGGCAGTTTACCAGCAGTTGGGCTTGGAAGCCCCCACACCCACGACCATGCGGCTGTTGATGGCAGATAGATCAGTAAAGAGGCCCGTGGGAATCCTATATGATGTTCTTGTTTGAGTTGGAAGGTTCATCTTCCCTGCCGACTTTGTCATCCTTGACTGTAAAGTGGACTTCGAGGTACCAATCATCCTTGGAAGGCCATTTTTGGCAACCGGCAGGGCACTGGTGGACGTCGAGCGAGGTGAACTCACATTCCGGTTAAACACCGAAGAGGCGAAATTCAGTGTGTGTGCTGCCATGAAAAGGCCTAAGGAGTTAGCTGTGATGTCCATCCTGGATATTGATGACGACAACGTTTCTGAGGCCTCGTTGGAGGAAAAGATGACTGTCGACCCCGTGGCAGCAGTGCTGATGAACTTCCCAAAAGATGGTGTTGAGGGGTACAACGACACCATCTATGCCTTGTAGGGCATGGGGACCAGACCGTTCGTGCCAAGGAAGTTGGACTTGGATTTGCAAAATAGGCCAACACCTCCGGCGAAACCCTCTATCGAGGAACCGCCCGTTCTGGAGCTCAAGGAGTTGCCGCAACACCTCAGGTATGCATGTTTAGGTACTAACAACACTCTTCCTGTGATTGTGGCTGCAGATCTTCAGGAACATCAGGTGGAGGCATTATTGGGGGTCCTACAAAAGTTCAAACGAGCCATTGGATGGACCATTGCTGACATAATTGGCATCCCCCCAGGCATCTGCACTCATAAAATCAAGCTTGAGGATGACTGCGTGCCCAGCATTGAGCATCAGCGAAGGCTTAACCCACCCATGCAGGAGGTGGTGAAGAAGGAGATCATTAAGTGGCTGGATGCTGGGGTGGTGTATCCAATCTCGGACAGCAAGTGGGTGAGCCCAGTGCAGTGCGTCCCCAAAAAGGGGGGCATGACGGTGGTCGCCAATGATAAGAACGAGCTTGTCCCACTGAGACCTGTCACCGGATGGCGAGTGTGCATGGACTACCGGAAGTTGAATAAATGGACTCTAAAGGACCACTTCCCCATGTCGTTCATGGATCAGATGCTAGACAGGCTAGCAGGGTGAGGATGGTATTGCTTCCTCGACGGATACTCGGGATACAACCAGATCTCAATAGCCCCAGAAGATCAGGAGAAGACCACCTTCACGTGTCCGTATGGGACATTTGCTTTCAGAAGGATGTCGTTTGGGCTTTGCAATGCCCCAGCCACCTTTCAGCGCTGCATGATGTCTATCTTTTCAGACATGGTCGAAGACACCCTTGAGGTATTTATGGACGATTTTTCAGTAGTGGGTGATTCTTTTGATGATTGTTTGCAGAATCTAAGCAAGGCACTGCAGCGCTGTGAAGAGGCCCAGTTGGTCCTAAATTGGGAGAAGTGTCATTTCATGGTCAAGGAGGGCATAGTCCTTGGTCATAAGGTGTCAGAAAAGGGGATAGAGGTGGACAGGGCAAAGATCGAGGTCATTGAGAGATTGCCGCCTCCTATCTCGGTCAAAGGGGTCCGGAGTTTCCTTGGACATGTTGGATTCTATCGCCGATTTATCAAAGACTTCTCCAAGATTGCACACCCATTGTGCAAACTGTTGGAGAAGGATGTCAAGTTCCACTTTGACGATGCGTGTCGACAAGCGTTTGAGACCTTAAAATTGAAGCTCATCTCAGCGCCTGTCGTGGTCGCACCTGATTGGGACGCTCCGTTTGAGGTTATGTGTGACGCAAGCGGAGTTGCTGTGGGTGTTGTGCTGGGGCAGAAGCGGAACAAAATCTTCCATCCTATCTACTACGCCAGCAAGACGCTGAATGAGGCTCAAAGGAAGTACACTGTCACAGAGCAGGAGTTGCTAGCCGTGGTGTATGCCTTTGACAAGTTTCGAGCATATTTACTGGGCACGAGGGTGATCGTACACACTGACCATGCCGCACTCCGGTACCTCATGTCCAAGAAGGACGCTAAGCCTCGCTTAATCAGATGGGTGCTCTTGCTACAGGAGTTCGACTTCGAGGTCCAGGATCGTAAAGGCACGGAGAACCAAGTGGCCGACCATCTATCCAGGTTAGAGGACGCAGCCCGGGCCAATGAATGGTTGGACATCGATGACTCGTTTCCCGATGAGCAGGTATTAGCCGCTTTTGCGGACCTAGTCCCTTGGTATGCTGATTTTGCTAACTTCCTGGTGAGAGATATTATGCCGGAAGGCCTTAACCCTCACCAGAGAAAAAGTTTTTTCATGATGTGCGCATGTACTTTTGGGATGATCCATATCTATTCAGAACATGCGTAGATGGGGTCATCCGACGATATGTCCCAGAGGCAGAAATGTTGACCATCCTGGAAGCCTACCACTCCTCTCTAGTGGGAGGGCATCATGGTGGTGCCAGAACTGCCAAGAAGATCCTGCAGTGTGGGTACTACTGGCCCACCATCTATAAAGATGCCCATGACTTGGTGCAGGGGTGCGACCAGTGCCAGCGCCAAGGGAACATTTCAAGGCGTCAAGAGTTACCTATGACCCCAATTTTGGAGGTGGAGCTGTTTGATGTGTGGGGCATTGACTTCATGGGCCCGTTCGTGAGCTCTTATAGGATGAAGTATATCTTGGTGGCTGTGGACTATGTCTCCAAATGGGTGGAGGCAACAGCGCTACCTACCAACGAGAGTAAGAGTGTGGTATAGTTCCTGAGGCGGAACATCTTTGCTAGATTTGGGATACCCCGAACTATCATTAGTGATGGGGGCTCCCACTTCTGCAACAAGTCCTTTCGGGCTGTACTGGCGAAATATGGGGTACGCCAACACAAGGTGGCCACGCCCTATCATCCGCAGACAAGTGGGCAGGTCGAGGTATCCAACAGGGAAATCAAGGAGATCCTGACCAAGTCTGTGAATGCCACAAGAATGGACTGGGCTAGGAAATTAGATGATGCATTATGGGCCTATAGGACAGCTTATAAGACACCCATTGGTATGTCTCCATATCAGTTGGTGTTTGGTAAGGCCTGCCATCTGCCAATTGAGTTGGAGCACAAGGCACTATGGGCTCTCAAGGCCCTGAATATGAATTGGAAGGAGGCAGCTAACATGAGGATGGACCAGTTGAATGAGCTGGATGAGTTTCGGCTACAGGCTTACGAGAGTGCTGCTCTGTACAAGAATAAGATGAAGGCTTATCATGATAAGCTCATTGCCCCACGAAGCTTTGAGGTTGGTGACAGAGTGCTGCTCTACAACTCCAGATTACGGTTGTTCCCAGGGAAGTTGAAGTCAAGGTGGTCTGGCCCATACAAGATCACACAAGTATTGACTAATGGAGCAATTGAGTTAGAGACGAATGACGGACACCGGTTCAAAGTTAATGGGCAGCGCGTGAAAAAGTATGTGGGAGCTGTAGAGGAAACCTCGGTGATGGAGGTTCTCCCTCTTGACGAAGTCTGAGTAGTCAGGACCACCACGTCGAGCCGTGACGTTAAACCAAGCGCTGAATGGGAGGCAACCCATCAATCAAAAAAAAAAAAAGAGAAGAACACTGACTTATGCTTTCTATTGGTTTATATTTTGTCTCAGGAAAGGATGCACATGGTGACAGGAAGGCCAATCAAGTGTGCGGGCAAATGAAGGGACAAAATGCCACAAAGGGGCCTCCCATGGACTGTTTACACGGCCCGTCTGACGCTAGATGGACCGTGTCACAGTCCGTTGAAGTGCGCCCCAATACGTGCGAAAAGGGAGCCCAAGGCCACCCACACGGCCCTTTTACACGGGCCGTGTGACATCGAACGGACCGTTCAGCGGACCGTTTGGTGGGTGTGCCCTAGGTAAGTATTTTCACGTCGCTAAGGCAAGGTACACGATCCGTTCACACGGTCCGTGTGAGTTTGAATGGTCCGTGTAGCGGATCGTTTGAGCTCGCCTTGGTACGCCGCACGGTACGCCACACGGGTCGTTCCACGTGTAACGGTCCGTGTAACGGACCGTTTGGGCGTACGCCTCGGGAACCTGCTACTGCCGCACACGGCACGCGACACGGAACGTGCCACGTGGCACGGTCCGTTTCCCCACACGTCTTGGGCCACGGATTTATGAGTATTTATACCCTCTTTCCAACTTTTATTTTTTCCTTACATTCATTCTTTCTCTCTCTACTTCCCCCACACGCAAATACTCTCTCCCTTACACCACCAAATCTTCATTCTCTCACATGGTTTGTGCACTCCACTCACGATCCGTCACACTTTCCTTAGGCAAATTTTCGAGTTTCAAGTCTACTTCTCTCTTTCAAGTAAGTTTTTTTTTCTATTTTTTTTATTGTTATGTTGGGTTAGTTGTTCTTTAGTATGTTTCTTGTAATTTTGCTTCTAGTTTTGTTCTTTTGTATGATTTTATGCATATCTTTGTTGATTTTGAAGTCTATAACTCTCTAGGGCACGATTCCTTAAAGATTTGCTCATGGGTAGTCCTAACCACCATTGTTGCTTCCTTGAACTCTTGAAACATGGGGTATTTGTGATTTTAGGATGGTTAAAATAGGATTTGTGTTGAAGAAAGTGGGTGCGCGTAGTTTAAATGCCCGATCTGGAGTTTTTGATGACTTGTTGTGCGTGTGAACTTTGATTTTATGATTATTGGGTTGATTGGGGACGAAGACCGTGTAACGGTCCATTACACGGTCCGTGTGGCATCACACGGGCCGTGTCTTGGACCGTCTGGCTCGCGTTCCCCATTTCACGCCAAGGCACGCCACACGGTCCGTTTGCACGGACTGTCTGACCCTACACGGGCCGTGTGGTGGCCCGTCCCAAACCACTTGGCGGCTGCCCACCCCCCAGGCCCCCCACGAGCCTCTATACAACCCGTGTACCCTTACACGGTCCGTGTAGGGCCACCGTACTATGGCACTTTATTTTTTTCTAGACTTCATTGTATTTACTTTCATTGATTATCATATGCATTTTTAGTGCGAAATTCCCTATGATAGACCGGGTGACGCCACTCTTAAGGGTTTTTGTCACTACATTTCCACAGGGGAAGTCTGAGTACCCGTTAGTGTGTCGTCCCAAGCATCCTGGCATAACTAATATTTTCTTTATTTTTTTGTGATATTTGCAGGATTACTATGGCCCCACGTTTAAGACCTCGCCAACACCGTGACGAGCATGAGTCACGTCTCCGGGATTCGATCACCGATTCCTCCAGTCAAAATCCGGGGGGTGACTCAGGCAATGACTCCGACGGCGGGTCAGTTGTGCCCTCCCACCCACCTCGTACTGCCCGTTCCAGGCCAGTGAGACGCTACATAGCTTCCGATTCTGAGGAGGAAGCCCCAGAGGGGGGGGGTGGAGGGGGAAGCTGTAGCCCCAGAGCAGGAGGAAGAGGCTGGCACTCCAGTCACTGCAGAGCATGATGTTAGAGGTGAGGAGGATATTCTGCTTCTCCGCAACAGTGATGATGAGGCCACTCAGCAGGCGGTTGCCCGGACTTCTGACCCGGAAACCGCCAAGTGGCTTCTGGTTTTCTTACGCAGGAGGTGGTCAGTCCCCGGGGCAAAGGAGATTTATGTGAATGGCATCACCAAAGGTACCGGCGGATATCAGGGGAGGCCAATTATCCCGGAGGTATGAGTCCTCGTGGACAAATTGGACTCCATCCCGGAGATACGCAACGCCTTTACAGCGTACCAGTTTGGATGGATGGCCAACCCTTCTGGATATTATGGCCTGGACATGATCACAGAATTCTATTCTAGCTATGCCGCCAGTCTACTTGCCTCCATAGATGGCAACCTGCCCCGGAGATTGAAGAAGCGGCTCGCTGCCAAATTGTCCCATCGGGACTTTGTCACCATCCGGGACACTCAGGTAGATATCTCGGCAGAAATGATCAACAGATTCTTATTTGGCCCAGACTACCATGCCCCGCCGGATGAGATATTCATTGCACATTATGTGAATGTCACCGATGAGGTTCGTATCTCAGACCCGTCTATCCGGGCCAAGGAGTTGTAGTGGATTGCGGAGCAGATTGCGCTCCAGGGGGTGGAGGCACCTTGGGTGACTAACCCCAAGATTCCTATTACAAAGGCCTCCCTTACGTTTGTCGCAAAGTTCTGGTGGTCGGTGGTGCGGGCCCGGCTTCGACCCACAATAAACGACAACACGCTCCAACTCTCTCATGCTTCGTTGGTAGCGAGTTTGGTGGCCCGCCTGGGTATTAATGTGGGTCGTGTTATTGCCATGGAGATAAAAGATCGTGCCCTTTCAGAACGAACAGGTATGTCATTTCCTTGTCTGATTCGGGCACTATGCAGGCAAGCCCGTGTCCCTACCACCCACTTTTTGGACAGGAAGATATCGCCAACCGGTGTAATCAACATTGCCATGATCAAAGATATCGACAACCCGTTGTATCACAGCAGGTCCCGTCGGCTTGGGATTCCGACGCAGCTTCTGCGGGCTCCTACACAGCAGCCCTTGTCATTTGAGGAGCCCCCCATGGGCCCCCCGCCAGGTCCTGATTCTGAGCAGCCCGGGGGCAGTGGCACGGCCCCTCAGATGCATCCGGGATACACTTATGTCCCTTATGACCTTCTCGCCCGCATGGTCACCGAACAGCGACAGACACGGGCCCTTGTTGACCAAATGGTGGTCAGGGTGCCTCAGGTGGTGCAGGCTCATGTGCAGCTGGCTGAGGACCGTCTCCGAGCAGAGCTCGTGGGTCAGATACAGAGTCTACAGGAGCAGGTCAATACGTTGGAGGGCTACTTCCATCGTATGTTTGGATGTTTGTCTGATGATGAGCGGGCACACTTGGTACAGACGATGCAGGATATGAGGGAGAAGATCACAGAGTTGTACGCCCGGTATCACACCACGGCGCCAGCCCCGGTTCCACCGCCAGATTCATTGATCTCATTGTTCAGTGCCCCGGTGGAACCGAGCCTGACTGAGGGCTGGGGTGTCCCGGTCGTGTCTCCTGCGGCCCAAGTACCTGCTCCTACGGCTTCTGGTCATAAGGACAAGGGTAAGCGCTGCAGCCAGCGCACGAACCCCCCGGAGGATCCACAGCGTGAGGAAGCAAGGAGGCTGCGAAAAGCTTTGAGGGCCCAGAGGCGTGAGGTTGCTGGACGGGAAGAGCAGGCGCGCCTCGCATTTGAGGCTGCCCGGACAGGAGCATCCGGAAGTACTATGGGGCCAGCTGATGATGTTGCCTGCCCGGACCCACCAGTTGGTTCGGGCCAGATGACCCGCTTGACGCCTAAGGCGTCCCAGGTATGTCCCGCTCCCATTTTTGCTTTGATGTGTATTCTGGTGCAATGGAGACATTGCACTGTATTTTGTTGGGGGTGGGGCATCTTAACTTTACCCTGACGAGTTTTTCTTGCCATGTTTCTTTTCTCTGAAGGTGTATTATCTAGTAGAACTGGCATGTTTAGGTTTATTATGTTTGTTTTGTGTGGTAAAGACAAGTGGTTATAAGAGTTTATAGTAACCCCACCAATTTGAAAATGAAAATCCACGAAACTTGTGGGTGTGTACCCCATACGGACTGATTCTATGATCCTCTGAAAGCACAATGTACATTGTTTAGTTGGCATCTTAACGATTGAAGTTTGACTGTGTTGTGTAGTGCTGAATAGTGGGGGATATGTGCCATGTGTGTGGGAGTGTATTTGCTTGAATTTAATTGACACACTTGTAAGCTAGAACTTGCCTGGTTGGTCCCCCTAAAATGATTGAATGAGTGGATTAGGAAAGGATCTTAGGCCATTGTTGTTGAGAAGTCACTAAGCCTAAAATGAATTAACCAAATGAAGTTTATCCCTTTGAACCAAATAATTGAGCCTTAATAGACCTTTTCGTTCTTATTACCCAATCCATGTTTCCAATCTATCTGTAGACCATACTCAGGCCCTGGTCCCTTTAAGGACATTGTGAACCTCAACCCAGGCCAAAGGCCTAAGTTGAGGGTGGCTTATATTGGCCCTGGTCCTTGAAAAGACATTGTGCACCTCAACTCGGGCTAAAATCCTAAGTTGAGGGTGGCTATTGTAAGAGAAGCAGAAGAATAGGGATGGAAAGGATCCGAGTGGTGAGAAGAAAAGTTGGACTAAAGAAATTTGGGGCGTGAATAAAAAAAAAAAAGAGAAAACGAGGAACGTAACCACGCCCCTCTGCAAAGCAAAGTGGTAAAATAGGGAAAACAAAGATTTTGGGAGGCCGAAAGTAGTGGCTGAGTCAAAGCAGGGTCTTGGAACAAAACGCTAGTCACTTTGATCCTAAATATATCTCACCCAAGCCCGAGCCTAAGTTACAAGCCTTAAAAGTCCTAAAGTGATCCTGAAAAGGTCATTCGAGAGTCAAGGTGGTGAAAATAAAGGCAAGCATATGGTCTAGACTCGTGTGTCGGTTGAAAATTCTTTCTGAGCGTGAGTGTCTACATTCCAGTCTCTGTGTGCTACATTATTACATGGTGTGTGAGACTTCTTTGTAGTAAGGGGCACTATCACCGCACTATTTGGGTGCTATACATAACTGGTTTATCTTTATTCGCGAACTTAATAGGAGCCAACGGGATATAGTATCGTGTTTAGGTCGATCTAATCAGAGTCTGTTGGGATATGAACACATTACAAGTATACGTGTTGAGCATGAGTTTAATGATCAAAGGGGTTGCTATTTACTTCTTCTTAAGGACTTGTCTTTTGTGTGTCGTAATGTGTTTTTGGTCATCGCTTGAGGACAAGCAATGGTTCTAAGTTGAGGGTGTTGATGAGTCATGAAAATACGACTTTTACGACGCTTGAGACATAGAATTATTGGGTGTTCTTGAGCGGTGTTATTGGTTTAATGGGTATGTTTTGATATTGTGCAGGAAAATGGCTAAGGCATAGGAAATGGCGGAAAGTACAAGGAACGGGTGAAAAACGAAGCCAAGTGTCAGACCACGGAAGGCCCACACGGCCGTCGCACGCCAGACGGTCCGTGTGACCGACCGTGGCACGACACTTGACGTGCTACGTCAATCACACGATCAGGCCACACGGCTCGTCTGACGCCAGACGGACCGTGTGACGGACCGTGTAACTGACGTAGCTCGGAAGGCAACCCGTCGAAAATTAAAGAAATCATGCAAGGAGATTCACACGGACCACCACACGGATCATCTCATGTCAGACGGACCGTGTCACGGGCCGTGTAACTGACGTAGCTCGGAGGGCCTTCGTCGAAAATATCAGAATTCGTGCAAGTGGATCCACACGGAGGAGCCACACGGCCCGTCTCACGCCACACGGGCCGTGTCACGGACCGTGTTGGCGCAGACAGTCCCCAGACGGTCCATTCGCACGGACCATCTCACTCCAGACGGTCCGTGTAACGGACCGTATCCCAAGCCGAAGTTATTTTTCCTAAATTATATCGACTTAGTTTTACTTTGTATAAATAGGGTATTGTTTTATTTTATTAGACTACTTCGTTTTTACGGCAGAAACTAGAGAGAACAAGGAGAAAAACATTAGTTTGGCTTTTGTAATTCGGGAGAATCGCGTTTGTGATTATTGTGCGAAGCTTGTAACACGGATTCTTGTTCTTCAATTGTAAGTCAATCTTTATGTTTTCTTCTAATTGTTGTGGGCAAATTATCAATAGTATGCTAGGCTAGACCCACAACTAGGGTTGTGGGAACCATGACGACCCAATTAAGATAACGCAAACTGGGGGTAATTCGTTCAAATAAACAGCGCATGTATTGTTAAATTCTTCGTTTTAACTTCGCCTTAATGAGTCGACGCATTAGGGTAAGCCTGTATTCGTTACATGCCCGAGAGGGATGTAGTGATTGGGAAAAGAGTCTAACAACAGAGATTCGGGGTCATGAACCTAGTCTAAGTGCCTGAGACCGAAAGGTGAGGGTATTCTGAGATCAGAAACAACAGTTAGAATCGCATACACTCGGAGACCGAAAGGAGAGGAGTGAGATATACCTAGGAAGGACCGAAAGGTGACCTAGATATTAGTTAAGTTGTAGATTTTGCATGCATCATTAAGAACGAATTTACAAATCCAGTTTAGTTGTCGTAATTGTATGTCATGGGGAACACAACCCTAGCCTCTTTCTATCTGTCTAAAAATCGGAACGTCTTTATTAATTACTTCACGAAATTAGTTAAATTAAATAACGCAACCCCCATTTACTTTATGTACGTTTATCTTGGGAATAGCATTTACAACTGAAAGCCGATACTAATAGAATAATTCTTACGTGTTCCCTGTGGGATCGACCTCAACTCTGGTTGAGTTCTATATTTGACCAACGACCGCTTTACTCTTCTATTTGGAGTGTAATTTGGGCGTATCAGCTATGCTGATTCGAGATATGGACATCTCCATGCTCATGGAATATGTTGAATAGATTAAGGGAGAAAAGCTCTAGGAGAAGAGGGTGCATGATTCTAAGAGGACCCGTTATGATGGTGGGTTCTCCAACTCCAAGAGTGGTGGTGGTTATGGTTGCTTTCAAAAGGACCAAGGTTCTAACGCAACCAGGGTTGCCAATGCGTTCCTCCTCCTAAGGAATAGGTTTAAGGTTGGCCAATGTCTCCTCGTGTACTACATGTAGGAAGAATCACTCGAGTACTTGTTGGAGAGATTCGTGTGCATGCTATGGGTGTGATAATAAGAACCACAGGGTTGCTGATTGTCCTAAAACTGCTTAAAAGGATCAAGGTCAAGTGGCCCAAGTAGGTCGAGGCTAGCAAAGAGCCCCACAAGGTGGTTCCCCCAGGCACAATAGGTTTTATGCTTTACATGCTCATCAAGAGGTTGAGGAGACTCCAGATGTTGTGACTGGTATGTTAAAAGTCTTTTGATTAAATGCTTATGTTTTGCTTGATCGGGCTGCAAATTTATCTTTTGTGACTCCTCTTTTGGCTATTAAGTTTGGTTAAAGCCGTGAAATTCTAAGATAGCCCTTATTGATTTATACTCCTATGAGTGAGTCTGTTGTTGCCCGAAGAGTTTATCGGGGTTGTCCTGTTTTTGTGCTGCATAAAGTCTTTCCGTGTGATCTTGTGGAACTTGAGATGTTTGATTTTGATGTGATTCTCAGGATGGCACCGGCTAAGTTGAAGGAGTTGAAAGACAGTTGAAGGACTTGTTGGAGAAAGGCTTTATTAGGCCAAGTATATCACCACAGGGTGCTCCGGTATTATTTGTAAGAAAGAAAGATGGGTCTCTTCGAATGTACATTGATTATAGGCAATTGAATAAGGTAACCATCAAGAATAAATATCTGTTGCCAAGGATTGACGACTTGCTTGATCAACTTCAAGGAGCGACGACTTGTTTGATCAACTTCAAGGAGTGACACAATCCTCAAAGATTGACCTCCATTCAAATTATCACCACTTGAAAGTCAGGAAGTGTGATATTCCTAAAATTGATTTTCAGACTAGATATGGACACTTTGAATTTATGGTGATACTGTTTGGTTTGTCTAATGCTCCGATTGTGTTTATGGATCTTATGAATCAGGTGCTCAAGCCATTTCTTGATAGTTTTGTGGTTGTCTTCATCGATGATATCCTTATTTATTCTTGAAGTGAGCGGGAGCATATGGATCATTTGAGGTTGGTTCTTCAGACTTTGGGGGAGAAGCAAGTGTATGCTAAATTCAGCAAATGTGAGTTTTGGTTGGGTGAAGTAGCCTTTTTTGGTCATGTGGTGTCTGGTGATGGTATTAAGGTTGACCCAAAGAAGACCCAGGCCGTGGAATTGGCCTAGACCATTGACTCCTTCGGATGTTCAAAGTTTTCTTGGGTTGGCTGGTTATTACGGGAGATATGTTGAAGGTTTCTCATATATTGCATCTCCATTGACCAAGTTGACTCAAAAAAAGGCCAAGTTTGTATGGTCGAATGAATGTGAGAAGAGTTTTCAGACTTTGAAAAACAGGCTCACATAGGCTCATGTTTTGACTCTACGAGATGGCTTGGATGGGTTTGTGGTATATTGTGATACTTCTCAAATTGGGTTGGTTGTGTGCTTATGCAACATGGTAAGGTTATAGCTTATGCATCAAGGCAATTGAAGGTACATGAGTATAATTACCCTACTCATGATCTTGAGTTAGTAGCTGTGGTGTTTGCTTTGAAGATTTGGAGACATTATTTGTATGGGGTTCATGTTGATGTTTTCACCAATCACAAGAGTTTGCAATATGTATTCACCCACAGAGATCTTAACTTGAGGCAAAGAAGGTGGTTGGAACTCCTTAAAGACTATGACATGAGTGTGCAATATCATTCCGGCAAGGCAAATGTTGTAGCCGACGCTTTTAGTAGACTATTTATGGGAAGTGTAGCTCATATTCATGAAGGAACGAAAGAGTTGGCAAAAGATATTCACCATTAGTCTAGATTGGGTGTTAGGTTGGCCGACTCTAATGATGGTGGTATTCATGTTCAAAATAGGGCTGAATCTTCAGTGGTTGTTGATGTCAAGGCTAAGCAAGATCTAGACCTGTCATTGGTTAAGTTGAAGAAGTAAATTGCCGAAGAGAAGATAAAGGTTTTCTCCCAAGGGGGAGATAGTGTGCTTCAGTATTAAGACCGATTGTGTGTTCCGGATGTCGGTGATCTTATAAGGGTGAATATTAGTGAAGCCTATGATTCTCATTATTCCATTCACCCGAGATCTACCAAAATGTATCGGGATTTGAGGGAAGTGTATTGGTGGCACTAATGAAGAGAGAGAGCCTAGTTTGTACCTGAATGTCCTAATTGTCAACAAGTGAATGTAGAGCATCAAAGGCTCGATGGTGAGAGATTCCTACTTGGAAGTGGGAAGATGTGAACACGGATTTTTTGGTTGGTTTGCCTCGGACCCGAAGGCAATTTTATTCGATTTGGGTTATTATTTATCGGATGACTAAATCGGCTCATTTCTTACTGATTAAGACTACCTTTAGTGCTGAAGATTATGCAAGGTTATATATCCAAGAGTTGGTAAGGTTGCAAGGTGTACCAAGGTCTATCATATTGGATCATGGCAACCAATTTACTTCTCACTTTTGAAGGTCATTTCAAAGAGGACTTGGTACCAAGATGAAGTTTGATATCGCTTTTCATCCTCAAACCGATGGACAAAACGAAAGGACAATTTAAACTTTGGAGGACATGTTGATGGCTTATGTGTTGAAATTCAAGGGTAATTGGGATGATCATCTACCACTCATTGAGTTTGCTTATAACAATAGCTTTCCTCCTAGCATTGGTATGGCACCGTTTGAAGCTTAGTATGATAGGAGATTTAAATCTCCTGTGGGGTGGTTTGAATTGGGAAAGATGGCCTTGATTGGCCCAGATTTGGTGTTGGAGGCTATGGAGAAGGTGAAGTTTATTAGGTAGAGGTTGAAGACGGCTCAAAGTCGCTAAAAGCCTTATTTGGATGTTAGAAAAAGGGATCTTGAGTTTCATGTTGGAGATTGAGTGTATGTGAAGCTCTCATCCATGAAGCGTGTAATGCATTTTCGTAAGAAGGGCAAGTTAAGTACCCGGTATGTAGGTTCTTATGAGATTTTTGAGCGGATTGGGAATATGGCTTATAGGTTGGATTTGCTTCCGGATTTGAGTTCTATTCACCCGATTTTCCATGTGTCTATGTTAAGGAATCTAATTGGTGATCTTAGTACCATTGTGTCTTTGGAAGGTGTTGAGGTTGAAGAGAACTTATCCTATGAGGAAGTTTCGGTTGAAATCTTGGATAGGCAAGTGAAGCAGCTTCGCAACAAGGATGTGGCTTCGGTTAAGGTGCTATAGAGAAATCAACATATGGAGAGTTCCACTTGGAAGGCGGAGTTGGACATGATGAAAAGATATCCCCATATTTTCCAATATACTCAAGCTGAAGGTATTAGGTTCTTCCTATTCCAAGTGGTCCTAATTCTTTCACTCCTGCATTTCATGACATGACATGCATACATATGCACGAAAATAATCTAAAGATGTTTTGATATGAGTTTTAATGACATTATAATTTTCAAATGATGAAATATGCGTTGTACTTTGTATTTGGATGTTTCATGTTTAAGTCAAGCCTTGTTCTAGCACATACGAGGATGAATGTTCCCAAGGGAGAGATGATGTAAGGACCCAGACTTGATATGACCTTTAAGGTTCTTGGATTTTGGTTACGAAATGTTTCGACCAAGGTGACCCTTTATGGGTACCTCCATGGGTCATGTGGCTCACCACGGGTCGTGTGGAGGGGCCTTAAAGTGACCCTTGGCCTTAGGTATCAAGTGTTGCCAAGGCACGCACCACATGAACCCCACAGAGCCCGTGTGGCACTTTATGGACCGTGTGGAGGCTTGTGTGAAGTGGCCTTGGCCTTGAAGACCATATTTTGGCTAAGGATTGGACCACATAAACCTCTGACGGACCCTTTACGAGCCATGAGGCCCTCCGTATGGGCGTTAGAGTGAAAGTTTTCTAAGTAGGGGATCACCGTCTCAAAACTTCGTCATGGAGAAATTTTCATAAGTAAGGCATCATGGGAGACCACACAGATATGAGTTGTGAGGCGCTCCGTATGGGTGTTGGCATGCAAATTTTCTAAGTATGGAATTACCATCTCGAACCTTCCACAGTGGAAATTTTTCTAAGTGTTGGATCACGAAAGAGGCACACGATCCATGTGCCTTGGTACGGACCATGGTGCTTCCATAGGGGACCCCTGGCAACATTTTTCTATCCGTTTTATTAATGACATTTTCTTAATTATGGCTATTCCTAAGGGACTTTTGTGACTTCCTATGCTATCCTAAAATATTCAAATGACCTATACTTTTCTCCTCTAATTGAAATTCATTCTCACACTTAGAATTATTTTCAAACACTTTCTTAAGAACTCCCCTAAAGTGAACCTCGGAGGATTGTCTTGAAGACTAAGGAAAGGCTCTCTTCTTCATCAATTTTCTTCCTATTTCTTCTTGGTTAGCTAAAGTACGTGAGATTGATTCTTGTCCCTTTCAACCATGGAGACCTCAAACTCTTTTACTCCTGATTTTTATGAAATTAGGCTTACTTTGAATATAGGTCTTTTAAATTATTGTTTATTTGATTCAATTGAGATATGTGTTATGTTTAATTGTTGTTTTTAAAGGTATTTAAGCCATAATATAAAGAATTGCATGATGTTATGAAGATTTGAATATGCATGTCCCATTTAAAGTTTAATTTAAGCATGGGTAATCAAAATTGTAATTTGAATGTGGATTTTACGTATGGATTTACATAAATTTCATATTGACTTGAGATTGAATCTCTATTGTCCATTTCTATTCTCACATCATTCATGGCATATGCATACATGAGCATTAAATTTTGATAAAAATGAATTAGTGGGTTAAAAGCACATACGTTTATGAAAAATGAATTGGTGAGTGTAAGCTCACCCATATGGTTATGACAAGAAAGTGGTCATATAAATGTCTATCATATTGGCTCTTTGAGCATATTGGGTGTCTACACCTCATTGGAAATTATGAATGAGATATTCCTATGCATAAAAAGTATGATTCGAAATATGATTTGTCCTTTGAGCCAAAGTATGAAACTATGAATGATTATGAATAATGTGTAGCTTTTAAGCCCAAGTATGCATTGAAATGATTTAAAATTACTTGCATCTCTTTTGAAAGCATGTATACGTATATGCATTCTTGTGGGATGATGAATTAGCACTAATGAGATTAGAGGTGTCAAGACTATCCCCAAGGGTCTTATTACTTTCTCTTAAACTATGTGCCAACATAAGTATAAGTATATGGTAACCCTCACCGAAATGGGAGACCAGCAAAGTGCGGTTACAACATTGAGATGATATGATAAAATTGTGAAAATCCTATCCAAAATGAGAGGCCCGTAAGGAAGGTTACTTCTCCAAAATGGGAGGCCCATAAGGAGAAGTATGGTTTACCTTTGGCAAGCAGGCCACCTCATTTTCGGTGTGGGGATAACGTCGGGATTCCATGTAATAGCATGCTTGATGTTATATGTCGGTTAAGGTCATATTCCCTCTTTATATAAGCATTATGAATTCATGCATCATGGATTTCATGGCATATTGTTATTATACTCTTCTTCGGATGTATATTTCTTACTACATTATGTGCCCTTGTCATCTAACATTGAATACAGATTCGGTAAGTCATATGCATTGCATGTCGCATACTTAGTACATTCAAACATTCTAACACATACTTTTTGCCTACATAATCTAACCATATAGGGACCGAGGACATTTAACAGCTAGATCGGAGTTGAGATATTTGTTGTGGTGAGTCCTATCTTCCAAGGACAAGCCACCATTCCTCTACCTATGTTGCTTTATTTTATGCCATTCACTTTGAGGGTAAGCCGGAGACATATCTTGGCCCCCGTCCTGTCTTATGACTAGAGGCATTGTTAGACATCTTGTAGACTCGTGTGCGGACATATGTTATTTGTTGTATTCAGAGATTATGATTATGGCTACCTATTGGATATGGTTATTATGGATTGATTATGAGTATTATGATATGTGATTATGTTATGATGTAGAAGATCCTAAGTCCCATATTACCCCCATAGAATGAGTCATACTTACCCGCCGTTAGTTCTTATGTGATTTATGTTATGTGAATCCATGTTAATCCCCTATCCCAATGACATCCCCATAGCATGAGTCGTACTTTCTCATCCCTTAGAACTATGTGTTTACTATCTCTTTATATGCTTCTGAAACAATGATGTGAATATGGATACTTTGAAGCTTGTTTGGGGACTCTCGGGTTCCTATTCTCCATGTCACTCCTAGACCCTAGGTCCTAGTCGTGATACTGGTTTGGTGTTTTAGGCGTAGGCCCCATTTTTTCTATTATAGTCGCAATTGACCTATTTTCCCTTGTTTTTGGATATATTACAGCCAAAGCAGCCGTATTTATGTTATGATTCATGTTTTGACAGGTGAGCTATTTTTGGAGGCAATCATGAAGGGCAAAGCTAGCATGGACAGATTTGGAGCGCGGGGATTCGCCTTCTAGGTACGGTAGGCTTTTCCTTACCACTAGACTAAGCTGAAATATATATTAAGAGTCTGCCGCCCCTATATAGCTAAGTAAAGTGTTTATATATATATATATATATATATTGTTGAGACTGTGGTTACTGTTTGGATTTCGTAATACCTATATCCATTAAATTAGCTGGTTTTTAGTCTATTTTGGGTTGAGAATGCTTTTGATAATGATTGTAAAGAGGAGATAGAGCACGATGTGGGTAAGTCAAGCATTGATGATACTTTAATACATATATGTGACTATTTAAATGCAGGTGTGACCTGCTAAGCTCTCTGACACAGAAACCTATGTTATGCTATCATGGTTCTAATTACCCGTGACTTGTATTCTGGTTACATTATATTAAAGGCTAAGTGTGAATTGGTACCACTTTGGTTGATACGTAGGGATTTATCGAGTATAGGCTATACTTGACCGTTTGAGATTGTGATCACTGTTTTGGGGTATATAATAGTTATATCTGTCAAACTAGCTAGTTCTTAGCACTGTTAAGTTGTGAATAAACTTTCCATGGGTTATATATAACGTGTGCCACATTACTGGTATGTATACCTATCTTGGCACTTGTTTACATATGTAGGTAATTTGGTATTGGTGGTGAATATTATTTTGAGGGGTTGTTTGGCAATCATACTCGTGGCTACACTTTGAGACTCTATGATTGTGATCCTATTGATATACTATCTTCCTGATTCTCTGGTGATAGAATTATTTTCTGGATATTGGTTGTACCTACTAGCTAGATTGTCTATGGTTATTTTGGATACTTGTAGTTGGCCTGCATTGTGATGAACCTGTCAATGGTAAGACATGAACTTATATTGCTCCTATTACTACGCAGTCTAGTTGGTAACTTGTATACTTGGTTGGGTTGTCAGGTACTGGAAATATGTTATACTCTAGGGATTGATTGTCGGTTGTACTCCTGACTATGCATTGAGGTTCTGTTATTGTGATGTAACTAATATACCGAGCCCCTAGTTACTTAGTGATAGGGTTATGATCCAAATTGTGAGATAGACACTATATCCTAGGATTTAGCTAAATTATCTATTGTTATGGGGATGTTGTGTTGCACTGATCAGCTAGATTGCCTACTATTATCTTGGGAACTTGTTACATTTATCAACTGGCCTGTCTATTGTCGCCCTGGGTACTTTTTATGCTTACCAGCTAGGTTGTTATCATTATTTTGCATACGTGGGATACTTTTGGTTATCTGCTTCCTACGGGCCTTAACACCGGCTTGTGCCAGTGTTGCCCTAGATTCGTATTATTCAGAGCCTATTTAAAATTATCTCTTAACTAAATAAGGAAAGTTATCGAATGATCCAAAATACCCATTAAATTATACGGGATAAATAATTTATGGAATAAGAAACTCTAATACTCAAAATGGCCTAATGAGTCATTACGTCAAATAACAATTTACCTACTGTTCCTCCTTTAACGATCAAAAGAAAAGCAAGGATAAGAAAGGGTATCTGGCTCAACGAAAAGATGTGGACATCGTCCACCCATGTCTACCTCAATCTCCTAAGTGGACTACTCAACTGGACGATTCTTCCACTAGACCTTCACTAATGCAATCTCCTTTGACCTCAACTACGGACCCATTAGGTCGTTTTGAGTATTAGAGTTTCTCATTCCATATATTATTCATCCCTTTTAATTTTATGAAATAAGAAACTCTAATACTTAAAACGACCTGCTGAGTCATTATAATATAGTTGTTTTTAGTAATATTTTTTAAATGTAGTTGTTTTCAATAAATAAGTTGAAAATTTTTACTAGTACCACAGTTTTTCCTCATTATATTTGTATGTATACTAGTTACAAGAATCGTGATGCTAGCACAGGCCTAACATTTATTTATTTTTAATCTCAACTTTATGTGATACAAATATATAGAACTAGAAGAGTCAAACAATTTTTTATATAATTTTTAAGGCAAATGAAGCTCAAAGATGAGATCGGATCTCACAAGTAGATGCCGAATGAAGCACTGTATCAGTCTTGGGAGAGATTCCGACAGAAGCTCAAGCAGTGCCTAAACCATCATCTCACAGACGAACATTTGAAGGTAGTCTTCTATAGGTCCTGAAACTTTGTTACCAAGCCAATCATAGATGCAGCTTGTGGAGGGTCGTACATGTCTAGGACGTTCCCAGACATAGTGGTCATCTTAGATCAGGTGGCAAAGAACAATAGGGCATGGTACACCAGAGATACAGACTGCTCTGGGATGGTCTTTGAGATGAGTGCGGAGCAACGCAAAAAGGAAGAACAGCGTGACCAAGATATGGCCCATATGCAGACACAGATAGACTTGTTGTCAAAGAGGTTCCTTGGTGGGGGCACTGAGAAGGTGAAAGCGATGGACACAACCCCTAGGTATGATGACCAAGGTAGCGACTATGATGAAGAAGCTCAGTTTTTGGGCAGTCAGGGGGGTTACCGGGGTTTTAACTCCAGTAACAAAGGTCAGAACTATGGTCGCGATAACTACTAAGGGAACTAGCATAACAGAGTCGGCTATAGAAACCGAGAACGCCAAAATAAAGGTGGCGGCAACTCCAGGCTAGAGGATATGATGGCAAAGGTTCTTAGCAAGGTGCAGGCCACAGAGGCAGGGGTGCGAGACATGAAAGGAGAAATGTCTAACGTGAGGCAATTGGTAGACTCGCACTCCACCTCGATCAAGCAACTAGAGCAGCAACTGGGGCAACTTTCAGTTTCATTGAATCAAAGGAAGGCTGGGTCACTTCCCAGTGATACTGTGCAGAACCCGAATAATGATGGCCACTGCATGGCGATCACCACGAGAAGTGGTAAGGTACTTTCTAACTCTGTTATTGCCAATGATGCAGGTCAGGACAAAATAGTTGGCAAGATGCCTAGCCTGATGGGGGTGCCTATGGATGATGCAGATAATGAGATTGATGCAGCACCAGCAGAGCCAGAGGCTGCCAAACAAGCAATAGATGTGGATACTCCCACTACTCCTAGCCTGCCAGCCATCCCGAAGCCACTACCGCCATTCCCACAAAGGTTGAAAAAGAAGGCTGAGGATGGCAAGTTTCAAATGTTTCTGTCTATGTTGAAGGAGCTGTCCGTGAACATACCTTTAGTGGAAGCACTTGAGCAGATGCCTGGCTACGCTAAGTTCATGAAAGACTTAGTCAGCAAAAAAAGGACAGCCACGATTGAGTTAGCTGACAATCTACACCACTGTAGCGTTATTGCTACAAGGTCCTTGGTTGAGAAGAAAGGAGATCCAGGAGCCTTCACCATCCCGTGCACTATTGGAGCCTATGATTTTCCACGGGCCCTCTGTGACCTGGGTGCCAGCATAAATTTAATGCCGCTAGCAGTGTATCATCAGTTGGGCTTGGGAGCCCCCACACCCACTATCATGCGACTACTAATAGTAGACAGATCAGTGAAGAGGTCCATGGGGATTCTGTGCGACGTATTGGTTTGGGTTGGCAGGTTCATCTTCCCTGCAAATTTTGTAATCCTTGATTGTAAGGTGGATTTCGAGGTGCCCATCATCCTCGGGAGACCGTTTCTGGCAACTGGTAGGGAACTAGTGGATGTAGAGCGTGGAGAACTCACCTTCCGATTAAACACCGAGGAGGTGAAATTCAGTGTGTGCGCTACCATGAAGAGGCCTAAGGAGTTGTCTGTGATGTCTGTCATGGATGTAGACGACAATGGTTTCTTAGAGATTTCGTTAGAGGAAAAGATGACCGTAGACACACTGGCTACAGTGCTGATGAACATCCCAAGAGATGGTGTCGATGGGTACAAGGACATCGTATACCCATTACAGGGCATGGGAACCAGACCATTTGTTCCCAAAAGCTGGCCTTGGACTTGAAAAACAGGCCAACACCACCAGCAAAACCATTTATCGAGGATCCTCCTGTTGTGGAGCTCAAGGAATTGCCCCAGCACCTCAGGTATGCATTCTTAGGCGACAATAACACTCTTCCTGTAATTGTGGCCGCAGAACTTCAGCAGAACCAGGTGAAAGCACTGTTGGGGGTCCTCCAAAAGTTCAAGAGAGCTATTGGTTGGACCATTACGGACATCGTCGGCATTCCTCCAGGAATCTGCACTCACAAAATCAAGTTGGAGGACGATTGTGTGCCCAGCATTGAGCATCAGAGAAGGCTGAATCCACCCATGCAAGAGGTGGTGAAAAAGGAGATCATCAAGTGGCTGGATGCTAGGGTGGTATACCCCATCTCGGATAGCAAATGGGTGAGCCCCGTGCAGTGTGTCCCAAAGAAGAGGGGCATGACAGTGGTGGCTAATGACAAGAATGAGCTTGTCCCTTTGAGACCTGTCACTGGATGGCGAGTGTGCATGGACTACAAGAAGCTGAACAGATGGACTTTGAAGGATCACTTCCCCATGCCCTTCATGGATTAGATGCTTGACAGGTTAGCAGGTCCAGGGTGGTACTGCTTCCTAGATGGGTACTCGGGTTACAACCAGATATCCATCGCCCCGGAAGATCGGGAGAAGACTACCTTCCCTTGGCCCTATGGGACATTTGCCTTCCGGCGGATGTCATTTGGGCTCTGCAATGCCCCGGCCACTTTCCAACGTTGCATGATGTCCATCTTTTCGGACATGGTCGAAGACACCCTCGAGGTATTTATGGATGATTTTTCTGTGGTGAGTGACTCATTTGACGACTGTCTATTGAATCTAAGCAGGGCACTTCAACGCTGTAAAGAAGCTCAGTTGGTGTGAACTGAGAAAAATGCCATTTCATGGTCAAGGAGGGGATAGTCCTTGGCCACAAGGTTTCCGATAAGGGCATTGAGGTAGATAAGGCAAAGATTGAGGTCATTGAGAAGTTGCCACCTCCCATTTCGGTGAAGGGGGTCCGGAGTTTTCTTGGGCATGTGGGCTTCTACCGCAGGTTTATCACTCCAAGATTGCACACCCATTATGCAAGCTCTTGGAGAAGGATGTGAAATTTTGGTTTTATGATGCGTGTCGGCATGCCTTTGAGACTTTGAAGCAGAAGTTGATTTCTGCGCCCGTAGTAGTTGCACTAGACTGGGGTGCCCCATTTGAGGTGATGTGTGACGCGAGCGGAGTTGTTGTGGGTGTTGTGCTAGGGAAGAAGCGCAACAAGATCTTTCATCCTATCTATTATGCCAGCAAGACTCTGAATGACGCGCAACGAAATTACACTGCGACTGAGCAGGAGTTTCTGGTTGTGGTGTTCACGTTTGACAAGTTCCGTGCATATCTATTGGGCACAAAAGTGGTTGTGCATACTGACCACGCAGCATTACGGTACCTCATGGACAAGAAGGATGCTAAGCTAAGGCTAATCCGATGGGTGCTCTTGCTGCAAGAGTTTGACTTCGAGGTGCAAGACCGAAAAGGCACGGAGAACCAAGTGGTAGACCACTTGTCAAGGATGAAAGATGCGGCCAGAGCTAATGATTGATTGAGCATCGATGTTTCGTTTCCCGATGAACAGGTATTGGCAGCTTCTGCTGACTTAATCCCTTGGTTTGCGGATTTTGCTAACTTTCTAGTGAGCGACATTATGCCTGAGGGCCTTAACCCTCACCAGAGAAAAAGGTTTCTTCATGATGTGGGCAGGTACTTTTGGGATGACCCATACTTATTCAGAACATGCGCAGAAGGGGTCATTCAGACGGTGCATACCGGAGGCAGAGATGTTGAGCATCCTGGAAGCCTGCCACTCTTCTCCAATGGGGGGGCATCATGGTGGTGCCAGAACAGCGAAGAAGATCCTGCAATGTGGATACTACTGGCCCACCATCTACAAAGATGCCCATGACATGCCACGCGGGTGTGATCAGTGTCAGCGCCAAGGCAACATTTTGAGGCGTCAAGAGTTACCAATGACCCCTATCCTGGAAATTGAATTGTTTGATGTATGGGGCATTGATTTTATGGGTCCGTTCGTGAGCTCCTTTGGGATGAAGTATATCTTGGTGGCAGTGGACTACGTCTCCAAATGGGTGGAGGCAATACCATTGCCAAACAATGAGAGCAAAAGCGTAGTACAGTTCCTCAGGCGGAACATTTTCGCCAGGTTTGGGACACCCAAAACTATCATTAGTGATAAGGGCTCCCACTTCTGCAACAAATCCTTCCGGGTTGTACTTGCTAAGTATGGGGTGCGACAACACAAGGTCGCCATGCCTTATCATCCGCAGACAAGTGGGCAAGTTGAAGTGTCCAACAGGGAAATCAAGGAGATCCTGACCAAGTCTGTGAATGCCACGAGAACGGACTGGGCTCGGAAGCTAGATGATGCACTATGGGCCTACAGAACGGCGTACAAGATGCCCATTAGTATGTCCCCATATCAGTTGGTGTTTGGTAAGGCTTGTCACCTGTCGGTAGAATAGGAGCACAAGGCGCTCTAGGCTCTTAAGGCCCTGAACATGAAGTGGAATGAGGCAGCCAATATGAGGCTAGATCAGTTAAATGAACTGGATGAATTTCGCCTCCAGGCCTATGAGAGTACAGCACTGTACAAGGACAAAATGAAGTCCCATCATGACAAGCTTATTGCACCAAGGAGTTTTGATGTTGGCGACAAGGTTTTGCTGTACAACTCAAGATTCAGGTTGTTACCAGGAAAGTTCAAATCCAGGTGGTCTGGCCCGTACAACATCGCGCAGGTATTCCCATATGATGCAGTTGAGCTGGAAATGGACGAAGGGCACCGTTTCAAAGTCAATGGCCAGCGCGTGAAAAAGTATTTGGCACTGCAGATGAAACCTCTGTGATTGAGGTCTTACATCTTGACGAAGTCTGAGTAGTCAACACAACCACGTCGAGCTGTGACGTTAAACCAAGCACTTAATGGGAGGTAGCCCATCAAATAAAAAAATAGTTATTTTATGTCAAGTTGCTTTTGCTTTTTGGCCCAGGGAAGGATGCGCACTGTGAAGAGAGGCGTGAGCAGACGTGCGGGTAAAGGGTGTGACAACAGCAACCAAATTGGCAAAGAAGGTCACATGGAGACCCAAACGGCCCGTGTACATCCGAACGGACCGTTTAAAGGTTCGTGTGGCGCATGGCCCAGGTAAGTGTTCCCCTGAGTCAAAGGTTGAGCACACGATAGGGTCCACGGACCGTTTACCCAACCATCTGAGGGCCGCGATAGGTAAGTGCCTAAAGAGAGTCACACAATGACCTACACGGCCCGTGTGACCCCAGACGGACCGTTTAATGGTCCGTTTGGTGCGTGGCCCCAGCTAAGTGCCCAAGGATGTACATACGGCACGTTTCACGGACCATGTCATGCGACACGGCCCATTTCTCAAACCATCTTGGGACGCGTGTGGACGGGTATTTATACCCTCTTTCCCACTTTCACTTTTACATTCCCTCTCTCTCTCTCTACCATTCTTCACACGATCTCCCCTCTTCTCACCCCCACAAAAATTCCATCTCTTCTTGTACAAATTGTGTAACACTCTTACCTGTAGCACTTCCCTTGGCGATTTTCTTGTTCTGATCTCACCTCTCTTTTGTCAAGTAAGTTTTCTTTATTTGTCTTTTCCTCTCCCTTTTTAGTTTGAATTGTTCTCTAGTGTTTAGTCTATGTGTGAACCTATGTCTTCCCTTTTGTCCATTGCATGTTACATGACCCCGTAGTGTACGGATTCTTGAAGATTTGGCGTGGGTTGACTTAAATCACCATTGTTGAACCTTTGTTTCTTGCACATAGGGGTTTTGTGATTTTAGGGCTTTTAGAGTAGATTAACGATGTCTTTTATGTGGTAAGCAAAGTATAATGGTCGATCTAGTGTGTTTATGATGAATTTCTTGTAGGTGTGTGTCTTTCTAAGACTTTGGGGCTGACTGGGGACGACGAGCAGTGGCACGGTTCATTACATAGACTGTGTGATACGACACGGGCCGTGTAGTGGTCCGTGTGGAATCACTTGTTGTCCCCGAGAGAAGGCACCTCTCACGGACCATCCACACGAACCGTGTGACTCTACACGGGCCATATGGCCGTCCGTGTCAGGTCACTTGACACAGCAAATCCCCAAGGGCACTCACACGGGCCAGATCACGGACCGTGTAATGGTACACAGCCCGTGTGAGGCCCTCTGTTTCATAATACTTTGCCCTGATGTGCTTCACTGTATTGATCCTCGTTAATTCCGATATGCATCCTAGTGCCAAACTCCCTATGATAGACCGGGTGATGCCACTCTTAAGGGTTTTTGTCACTTTGATAACACAGGGAAAGTCTGAGTACCCGTTTGTGTGTTGTCCTGCGTATTCCGATATAACTAACTATTTTATTCTTTGTGGTATTCGCAGATAAAAATGGGTCCCCGTCTAAGATCACGCCAGCCTAGGGACAAGCATGAATCACGTCTCTGGGATTCTATCACTGAATCCTCGAGTCAGCACCAAGAGAGTAACTCAGGTGATGACTCCTCGGTAGGGTCCGATGTGTAGTTTACCGGCAATGTCTCCCCCCACTCCCCTCATACTACACGAGCTCGTGCAGTGAGCCACCATATAGCTCCTCAATCTGAGGAGGGAGTTCATGAGGTGGGAGTGGAGGAGGAAGATGCGGCCCCAGAACAGGAGGAAGAGGCAGCCACCCCGGAAACCGCTGAGCACAATGCAGGGGAGGAGGACATCTTAATCCTCCGAGACAGCGACGATAAATCCACACATCAAGCAGTTGCTCGGACATCGAACCCTAAAACTGCAAAGTGGCTTCTCGTGTTCCTGCGCAGACGATGGACAGTCCCCGGGGCTAAGGAAATATATGTGAACGGCAATACTAAAGGCTCCGGGGGTTACCATGGGAGGCCAATCATTCCTAAAATGTGGGTCCTGACTGAAAAACTGGATGCGATCCCAGAGATACAAAATGCATTTGAGGCCTACCAGTTTGGATGGATGGCGAGCCCTCGCGGCTACTACGGGCCAGATATGATTGCTGAATTCTACTCAAGTTATGCTGCCAGCCTACTAGTGTCCATCGAGGGTAACCTGTCCAAGAGAGTGAAAAAGCGGTTGGCCTATAAATTGTCCCCACGGGACTGTCACCATTTGTGAGACGGAGATAGATATTTCAGCGGACACCATCAACAGGTTCCTATTTGGCCTACCACTCAATTAAAGTGGGTTGCGGAGCAGATCGCGTTGCAAGGAGCTGAGGCAGCTTGGGTGTCCAACCCTAGAATTCCCATTACCAAGACCTCACTCACGTTTGTCGCAAAGTTCTGGTGGTCGGTGGTGCGGGCCCGACTATGACCCACCGCTAATGACAACACGCTCCAACCCTCTCATGCTTCGTTGGTAGCGTGCTTGGTCGCAAGATATGGTATCAATGTGGGTCGAGTCATTGCCATGGAGATAAAGGACCGCGCCCTATCAGACAGAGCAGGTATGTCATTTCCATGCCTGATTCGGGTGCTTTGCAGGCAGGCCCGTGTCCCTGCCACCCATTTCCTAGATTAGAAGATGGCTCCAACGGGCGTGGTTAACATTGCTATGATCAAAGATATTGATAACCCGTTGTTCCACGGTAAAGCACGCCAGCTTGGACTACCTACGCAGCTTCCTCGGGCACCTCCACAGCAACCCTTGTCTTTTGAGGAGCACACCACCGCCCCACAGCCAGGTATGGCTTCTGAGCAGCCCGGGGGTAGTGGTACAGCTCCCCAAATGCATCAAGGGTACGCTTATGTCCCTTATGACTTTTTAGCCCGAGTGGTGATAGACCTGTGGCAAACACGGGCGATTGTTGATCAGATGGTGGTCCGGGTGCCTCAGGTGGTACAGGTTCATGTTCAGCAAGCAGAGGATCGTCTCCGCGCAGAATTATTGGGCCAGATAAGCAGCTTGCAAGAACAGGTCAACACCTTGGAGGGCTACTTCCATAGCATGTTTGGAAGTATGTCCGGCGATGAGATGGCACATTTGGTGCAGACTGTGCAGGATATGAAGGCTAAAATTGTCGAGCTGATAGCCCAGTATAACAGCACGGTGTCGGCTCCGGCTCCACCGCCAGATTCTTTGATGTCACTGTTCACTGCCCCAGTGGAGCCGAGTCTAACCGAGGGTTGGGGTGTCCCGCTCGTGCCAGCTGCTGTCCAAGTGCCACCCTCGGAAGCCCCCACAGGAAAAGACAAAGCGAAGAGTCGCAGTCGTCGCAGCAGCACTCCGGAGGATCCGCAGCGTGAGGAATCACGGAGATTAAGAAAGGCCATGCGAGCCCAGCGTCGAGAAGCTGCAGCCCAGGAAGAGCGAGAGCGGCTAGCCTATGAGGCAGCCCGGGCAGGAGCTTCCGGGAGTGCCGTTAGACCTGAAGCAAATGTTGCCGACACGGACCCACCTGGTGGATCCGACCACGATGGCCCGACTAACGCCTAGGGCATCCCAGGTATGTCTACTCCCATTTTTGCTTTAGTGTTAATTATGGTGCAATGAGGGCATTGCACAGTATTTTTAAAGGGGGTGGGGAATCCTGAACCCTGAGGAGCTTTTCTTGCCATGTTTCTTTTCTCTGAAGGTGTATTATCTAGTAGAACTGGCATGTTTAGGTCGTAATGTTTTACGTTTTTGTAAATACATGTGCTTACGTTTGTTTAGGGTAATCCTTGTTTTGAATATTAGCACTAACAATGTTGAAAAAAGGCTTATATATGCATAGATCCCATCCTGACAAATTGTTATGCATTAGGGAAAGCATGTTATGCATGGTATGGTTGGCTCGTTGAAAAAGGAAGTGTGACTAGGTTGATTTGCACTAATTAGTGTAAGGGATGTGCCATATGCGTGTGAGTGTATGTGTTGAAACATCCAGCGACGCACTTGTATGCTAGAAGTTGCCTAGTTAGTCCCACTAAAATAATTGAATGATTGGATTAGGATAGGATCTTAGGACATTTTTTTCTGAAGTCACTCAGCCTGAAATCAACCAACCAAATGAAATTGCTCCCGTTACCCAACTCACCGTTCTAACCTATCTATAGATCTTTGCTTTGGCCCTGGTCTCTCTAAGGACACTGTGAACCTCAATCTAGGCCAAAAGCCTAAGTTGAGGGTGGCTTACATTGGCCCTAGTTCGTTAAAAAGATATTGTGAACCTTAACTCAGGCCAAAAGCCTAAGTTGAGGGTGACTATCGTAGGAAAAATAGGAAAGTAAGTATGGGAACAAGTCAAGTGACGAGGAAGAAGGGAAGTTTGGGGGTGTGACCACAAAAAAAGAGAGAGAAAGAAAAGAGTGTGGGGTCACAAAACCCCCAACTGCATAAAAAGTCGGAAAGATAGGAGCAACAAAAATGTTTGGAGGCCAAAAAGTAGAGCTGAAGTCACAACAGTGTCTGCGAGAGGAAAAGTAGTCACTTCGATCCTAAATTTACATCACCCTAGCCCGAGCCTACATTACAAGCCGTAAAAGTCCTAAAGTGATCCTAAAAAGGTCATTCGAGAGTACGGTGGTGAAAATAAGGGCAAGCATATGGTCCATACTTGTGTGTCGATGGAAAGTTTTGTTCTGAGTGTGAGTGTCTACATTCCAGTCTCTTTAATTGCATTTGTACACTGTGTGTGAGACTTCTTTGTTGTGAGGGCACTAGCTTTGCACTAATTGGTCACTTATACAACTGGTTCATCTTTGTCCCGGATCATATGGGAGCTGACTATACATGCGGGCTGCCTACCTGAATTTATGCAGGTCGGTGTGGGGTGTGAGCATATGTAGGGCATGGTTTTGAGCATACATCGTAAAATGAAAGGGTTACCCATAAGATTAATGAGGCACTTGTATTTATAAGTTGTTTGTGTGTGTTGTTGTTGCTTGAGGACAAGCAAATGTTCTAAGTTGAGGGTATTGATGGGTCGTAGAAATACGACTCTTACGATGCTTTGAACAAAGGATTTTTGCACGTTCTCAAGCAAATGTGTTGGTTTGATGTGTGTATTTTGGTACTTTGCAGGAAAATGACGAAGGCATGGACTGATGGAGAAAGTGTGAGAAAAAGAATAAAAATTGCAGCGAAGTGGTGACATACGGACCATCTCACGGGTCGTGTAACATCACACGGACCGTGGGATGGTGTGTGAAGGGCCCAACATAGAGAAACTGGAAAATGGAGCCAAGTGAAGGACCACGAAGGTCTTCACGGGCCGTGTCGCAGTACACGAACCGTATGACCGGCCATGTCACCGCACTTGGGAGCGAAACTGGAACTACGCTAAGGCAAGTCACACGGGAGGAGCACACGGACCGTCAAAGAGACCACGGACCGTATCATGCACCGTGAAGTTGACGTGAACTAGAAGGAGCATCGTCGAAAATAAGAGAAATTGTGCAAGTAAAGACTCACGGACCGTCAGACACAACACGGGCCGTGTCAATGCTCGTGAGGAAGCATAAGGCAATGGCAGACGAACCGTGTAACGGTCCGTCTGGACTCACACGGACTGTGTAATGAAAAGTACTCATGCCGAAGTCTATTTTTCCTATTTTTAATTGGATTAGTTTTTCCTTATGTATATATATTTTGTTTTATTTCGTTTGAACGTTGTTGACGACTGGAGTCAGAGAACACAAGAGAGAACAATAGTTTGACTTTATTTTACGTGGATTGTAATCATCTCTTTGAAGATTGTAACACGGATTTATTGTTATTTCAATTGTAAGTCAATTACTATGATTTCATTACATTGTTGTGGGCAAATTATATTGAACATGCTAGGCTAAACACACAACTAGGGTTGTGGGAACCATGACAATGCAATAAGAAAACACAAACTGGGGTAAATTCGAGGGATTGATCGTTGCATTTATTGTAGAATTATTCGCTTTAACTTTTCCCTAATGAGTCGACGTATTAGGGCAAGCCCGTATTTGTTACATGCCCGAGAGGGATGTAGTGATTAGGAAAAGAGTTCTTCTACAGAAATTCGGGATTTTTAACCTAGTCTAAGTACCTGAGACCGAAAGGTGAAGATATTCTGAGATCAAAAACAAAGGTCGAAATTACATACACTCTGAGACCGAAAGGAGATGAGTGAAATATAGCTAGGAAGGACCGAAAGGTGAACTAGGTATTAGCTAATTTGTTTGATCTTGTATGCGCAATCAAGAACAAGTTTACCAAGCCAGTTTAGTTATCGTATTAGATGTCATGGGGAACACAACCCTAGCTTCTCTTTACTTGTTTGAAACCCAGTATCAACGTCCCTATTAGTTACTTTAATGGGAATTTAAATTGAACAACGCAACCCCCTATTTATTTTATGCAATTTTATCTTGGGAATAGCATTTACATCTGAAAGTCGGTCCTAATAGATTCATTCTTACGCGTTCCCTGTGGGATCGACCTCAACTCTGGTTGAGTTCTATATTTGACCAACGACCGCTTTACTCTTCCTCTTGGAGTGTAAATTTGGGCGTATCATTGATAATTATTGTAACTTGTAGTACCTTTATATCATTTGAAATAATATATGTTCTTTATCTCAATTTAAATTGCTAATTATTATAATTTATAATATATTTTACGTAAAAATTTTAATTTATAGTAGTTCAGTTGGTTGACTACCTAAACTCTCATGGTGAGGGTTCAATTCCCATATTGTAATCCTCCTCCCATTTTCCGCTTCCCCTACCCACAATTTTTTTAAAAAATTATAATATTTTTTTGACTTGCAAAAATTATAATATTTTTTACACACTTCCTTTAAAAAGTTATAATAGATTCCAAAAACATATAAAAAATAAATAAAAACAGACATGTTGACGATCAACTGGTTGCTTCTAAAAGCAAAACAACCCAAAGCTCCTCAAACTATTTAATAACAGTGGTATGAGGTCACTCTATGTAATCTGAACCATCAAAATTAGCCAGAAGGTGACATTTTCTCCCCTTTGTATTGTGATTCTTGTTGAACCTTGCTTTTTTTAGCTAAACATTTATGTTGTAAACGCAAGAAATAAGGAAAGAAAATGAAACGATTCTTGTCGGAGGTTACTATGCTGAAAAAAGGTATGCCACATACTACTTATATGTTTTTTTTAGATAAATATTTGTTTTCGATAATATAGAAATCATTGCAAAATTATATATAATGGTCTTGTATTCATCTGGATACGAAGGAAGCATTCCACTATACCTTGAGATGAGCATGCTAAACCATTTAAGCCTTCCTATATCCACATGAATCCAAAAATTACAAGAACAAACATGTCATTGTTGGATACTATACAATGGATAGCATACCACTAAACCTGGTAAAGGGGCACAGTACGCTATCTAAGCCCTTCTATACCCACCCAACGACAAAAACTTAACAGAAAAATGTGCCATTCTTGGTTAGCCTCAGTTGCTAACATGTTAGGAAACATGGCAAATGGGCCGGTTTGAGCCACCATAAGATTAAGACCAGACCCCAAGCTTGGAGGCTGGTCCTTTCTAAGAGGGACAGCCTAGCCGGTAAAATCTTAAAAGGGAACCATCTGAGACCGAGCTTGTAACAAACTAGGGTGGGGTCAATCCAACCTCTGGAAAACATCAAACTTCCGAACTCCAAAATCTTCTTCTATCTATCCAAAACTTGAAATATTTACACCCCTGCAGTAGCAGCAGAAAACATTATTGAGAAACCACAGGGCATGGCAAAGTGCTAAATACTTTAATCTTTCTGTTATTAGGTACAAAGGCATAGAGGTCTCATGGAGAAGGCCTATTATCTGTAATAACAAACATATTCCTGATAGAAGAAAAATAAAGCTGCACCCAAATGTAACTCTCATGTGGAAAAAAAAAATTATTAACCCTTGAAATTTTTTGAATGTAACACAGTGTAACATCACCTCTCTTTTACTAGATCAATTGTGTGCTTTGTATTGACAGTCCAAAGGACAAAACTAGCATAGGAGAAGAGGAAAACAGATAAAAAGACAAAGAAACCCTTGAGAAAAAAGAAGAGATTCTTTAGAGTGAATGAGGATCCAAGTACCTTTAATATTTCCTCTACTTTTTTCTTTGATGGAGGTGCTTCAGCCTCACTTAAGGAATTGCAGGATAGGTACTGCAAATTTGAAGAAACTACATACGAGATTATTACAATGCTCCAGCAAATGATGATGTTTCTCTATGATGAAGGGTGAAAAGTGGATAATAAGAACAGTCATAACAAATGAAACATCACATATGGCGACCATGATAACAACTACAACACTGTTCCAATGAAGCGTAAATGGATTCCTGAAGTGCAAGAAAAATGATGACTCTTTTGGAAGAATACACATGCTAAAAACATGAATTTGCAAACTTGAGCAGTTTCCAAGTAAAAGACTTACTAGTTCTTGTCTGAATTCCTAAATCGCACACAACATCCGGAAGCAATTGCGTCTTCATCATCAGAACTTTCTTCTTCAAAACCACTCTGTCCGGTCACAAGTTCAGGAGGTGCAGAGGCCTCTAGTGGAGGTAAACCTATCTGTGTAACTTCAGCAATAGGAGAACTCATACTAACTGGAGCATTTCCTTGTCCTTGGACCTGGTTCAAAGATTTCTTCTTCAGGTCCTCGTTGTGACACAATTCTTCTTCCTCCCTGGACAGTTTCTGCTTTGATCTATGGGATCTAGGTGGTGATATCTTGGATTTTGGTCCGGCTGCCACATGTTCATGAGTAACAGAAGCCTCTGGTTGAGGTGAAGGCATCTTCGTAATTTCACCATCCAAGGAATTTCTACCAACTGGAGCGCTCCTGGCCTCTATGACCTCATTCAAAACATCCTTATTGTTTTTATCATAGCACAGTTGTTCATCCTCTCTAGACCGGTTCATCTTTGTTTTGCGTGAGTTACGCGAGGATCTCTTTGATTGTCGCCTAGCCCCAACACCAACAAATGAAGTCAAATCTTTCCTCGCAAGTGAGGACATCTTTTTACTTTCTAGGCACTCAGAAATTGCTCGAGAATATGCACAAAAGGGGCAGTAAAAGTTTCCTCCACTATCAAAGCTGGGAACAGAACCCAAGCAGCTCTGATGGACCACTATCAGGCAGGTGTTCGAACTGCAAATCAACAGTTGCCCCCCTTCATTACATTTCACACAAAGATTGAGCACTCTACCATTTTCAGTTGTCAAGGGATCTTGACCCTGAGAGCACTGAGAGCTAACAAAATCATTTCTCTTTGCAGAAATACGTAGCTTTTCATTGTGATATCCATCACTGTCACTAGAGAACTCAGGCTCATCACTTTCCATAATATTCTTTTTGGCTCCTTCAGAAGATCCATCTTTGAGTAAATTTCCCCAAATGCACTTCTGATGATCTTCAGCTCCATGAATGCAAGAATCCTGATAAATAACCTGTCGGGATGAACCACTTGATGTTCTCAATTCATCGCAAGCTTTGCTGCTACTCCCAACATTTTGGAACTTTTTTCCTGAAATCATTGTTTCAGGCAATCGATCATCATGGCTACTGGTATCAATGTTCTGTCTAACCACTTTTGATGCAGCAACCTCACAACTACCATTCAAACCCCCAACAAGAACTTCATTTTCCAAGTTCCCTTTTTGGACAATAGCATGGGGAATTTGTGCAGACAACTCTATTGAAACACGATCTCTTTGAGATGATTCAAAATCATGAACTGCATCATGCCTGGGACTAATGACCTCCTGCTTAAACCTTTTGGAGGGCATTATGCAAGTACCAGAACTGTTCTCTGATAAGGGTTCAGTTTGGCTGTGTTCTCCTTCATGAGCAGTAAAGACACCAATCCTCCTCTTAGAAGGAACCAGAATCCTAGGTTGATTTTCTTGCAGGCCATTTGTGTTGGTCCCCAAACAAGGTGTTGCATTCCCACTCGATAAAACATGTTCATGTTGAGCATCACCACCTCTTACTTCACGACTCTGCTTAATGCCATTAGAATCATCATCATTATAATGATCTCCATCTCTGGAGTGACTGCCAACCTCCAATCCACTCTTTGCTTTCAAAGATGTAGAAAGCGGATTGGTAGAATCTACAGTATCCTTAATCTGATTGTCAATTGAAAACACCGCAAATACCAGACAATCAGACAGGTAAATTACAAATGTGAGAACTCACTAAATTCCACATATAAATTAAGATTAGCTCACTTGTTGCAAAGCACATGTTGGCAAGCAAGATCTTTTTTTGGTAATAAATGACTGAACATCCCATTTCGACACCTCCAGCCCAGCCATTTTTTGATCTGATGAAACCTGGTCAAATGTACACAAGATGCAGAGATTTAAACATGTGAAAACAGCACTATTCAAAACTCTCAAGCATAGATTGTCCCTTGTAAGCAAATTACTAAAATCACAGGAAAAAATTCATTTAATAAACTGAGTTACTGAACCATATAACCCAACCATGATTACATAAACTGAGGTATTTACCCCCATCAATAAGTGACGAAGGACATCTTCGCAGTATACTGATCGATCCAGTTCAATTTTATAACCGGGAACTGAAGAATCATTATTTGCATTTGAGATTTCCTGGACAGACAAGGTCTCTAAAACTCTCAAGGAGACAAGCTCCCTTGCATTTCTTCCCATTTCATCAGAAATTTCAGGAGTCCGCTTAACCAAATCTGCTATGCATGAACCAAAAAAGTCAAAGCAGCCATCATTACAGTTGAACAACAGTTTTTGTCACAAAGTAATTGTAATTTCATACATACCAATGAGTAAAGATGTGTCTATCTCATTGGAAAATGCCAATGTTTCAATCACCCATATCCAAGGTAGATTTGATGTGCTATGCTTGGTATCCATGAAGGCTGTTGGAGTGCTTCCGAGATCATATAATTGATTGTCAGTCGACCTTACATTTATGTTATCCCAAAGAACAGTTTTAACACAAAGATAGAAGACACATAGGTGCTATAAATTGACAACAGAATCAGAGAGCAGTGCAGCTACATGAAAATTTTAAATTTCCATAATGGACGAAATACAAAATTATTGCAATCTTTAAATTTGGAATGAAGATATTTGGGACAAGGTGAGAGTGGCCTCCATGGTGGAAAAGATGAGTGAAGCAAAAATGATATGATTTAGGCATATAAAGAATAGATGCACGAAATGCCTTAATGAGGAGGTATAAGAGGTTGGCTATAGTGGGTACTAGGATAGGTAAAGGTAGGCTACAGAAGTATTGAAGAGAGATTATTAGACAAGACATAGTATCGCTTTAGCATACCAAGGATATGACCTTGGATAGAACGGTTTGAAGATTGCGAATTACGCTAAAAGGTTAATAGGTAATGGAGTGTTCCCTTGCTTTTCAGCGGAATTAAGCTTGGTGATGATCTATACCACTGTGTTTGTCGTAGTATTAACCTTATTCATGTAGTTTCTTGCATTTGATATTTGTTATCATCTGTTGTTTATTGCATTTCAATTATTTCACTATATTTTTGTTGTTGTTGTTGTTCTTTTCTTGAATGTTTTCTTCACTATTATTTTTCCTTTCCATAACTACTTTGATGTGTTGCACTTGAGCCAAAGTCCTTCAGCCAAAGCCTCTCTACTTCCACAAAGTAGGATTAAAGTCTGCATACACTCTACCCCTCAAATCCTATTTGTGGAATTTCATTGGTTATGTTGTTGTTAACTTAAAAATTTGAAAGTTCCCCAACTTCAACAAACAAGAAAAAAAAAAATACGGTCATAGGCTGGGCAACAAAGATATACATAACTCACCTTCGCAAAGTATTCCTTCCAAGACTAGCAACACTATTTCTATAATAACTTCATTTTTCTTAACACTATCTAACCCCCCACCCCACCCCACCCTCTCTAGTGAAACATCAGTCATTTGTTTTTCACAACCGATAAAAATCCCTCGTGAATTTACTAGCCCAACACCAATTGGCACAAAGTTCAAAAAAGCAGTAAACTTTTAATCAGTAAACTATGAATAATGGGAGTGCAAAAATAATTGGAACGGACATACATTTCAATAACAAAATCATTTGTTCCTTTTTTTTTATCGAGGATCCTGAAATAATAGATGAATATTTGTAAATTATTTATATTTGATTAAAGGATATAATGTGTTCTTGTGTTATTTGATTTTCGAAGTATGACAAAGAAACCATAATATTGAAAAAATAATTTTTTTTAAAGGTCCTAGTGCACGTGTTCCTCCTTATTATAGCCACAATTTCATAATGTTTGATGCTTTTCCCAGTTACCAAAGCAAAGGAAATTGCCCGTTTCTACTTTTCAGCAGCTTCTTCAAACGTTGATCCAGTACAATTACATAAGATATTTATAAAAAAGTTAGGATAAGGTCCTATTTGTGTTAATTGATCAACCATGGAGGGTGTGGTTGAATACGGAAAAATGGAAAAACACTCAGCAAGGGTTTAGGATACAACGATGCAATGTTATTTGGGAGTAAATGTTATGCCTATAAAGTCCAATATAAGCATAAAATGAGTATCTCAGAGATGTGTGACCATACAAAATTAGATAAGATTAACAAATGACCACATTCAAGTAAGCACAAAAAAAATGTCAGTTGAGATGGTTTGCTCATGCCCTGTGTACAACTCCATTTATATATAAGATGAAAATATAAAGACTAACCCCAATTTGTCTCTAGTGTTTGTGACTACTCGTAATAAAATCAAAGAAAACATAAAAAACTCTTTTCCCATTCGAACTGTACACCTTTCTTTTTTCTGAAGAACCATGATAACACATTATATAGCTCAATAGCATGAACTAAAACACAAAAAAGAAACAAAGACGGACACCTTCTGATGCATACCTCAAAGGATCATTGGGCAACTACTGCTTGGTAATCCGACAAAAGATTGAAATACTTTGAAAGAGTTGGGTCGGCCATTGGTCTCAAGGTTTTAGAAAACGCTACTTTTTCCCTTGAGATTTGATAAACAGGAAACACGCCCTAATTTAATGTGAATGAATGAGAAGTATTTGTGATGACAAAAAGAAAATGAAAAGTATTTGTCACCTTCCTATTTAAAAACCTGAAAAATATTAATTTCATCGCTAAATTTAATAAACTCATAATTATATCTCCCAAAATTGGGAAAACCCTTGCAATTAATCTCCAAACCTCTTAATAAAAGTATGAAACATAACAGAATTAGTTTAGATATTTAACAAGCGCTTTTAAAAATTTGAAGTTTCCTAAAAATTACAATAGTCAAGATAAAATGAACCTTGAATGTTTATTGTAATTAATAGATTACCTTCTTGTCTTAAATTTTATTCTCCTCTTTTTCTACTTTACATGATATATAGGTACATAATTTTGTCACAATCGGACCTCTCGGGCTGAGATGGCACCTAGTATCCACTAATAGGTAAGTATAACCCATAGCTCGAAACCACTGCAACGAGCTATCACGCAGAAGACAACAATAAGAAGCAAGAGTTAATAAGAAAGAGAGGAGAGAGAAAACAAATTAAATAATACACAAGAAACCCCCCCCCCCCCCCCCCAAGACTTGACATCTGTCAGTAATCGAGAATCTAATTAAAATAGGATTACAAGACTTTTATAAATATAGTATCAGTAAAGGCTATCTTTGAATACAACAGAAAGACTAGCCTAGACAAAAGCAGATGGAAATTAGTAGCTCTGAACTCCGGGAGCTCACCCCAATCTCTGAGACCCAAAAGCAGCTCTACATTAAAAATTGATCGGCAGCAAGGACTCATACTAGAATCTATAGAGTGCAGAAGTGTAGTATGAGTACCAAACAAATGGTACTCGATATGAATAGGTCGATAGATCCTGAGATACTTGAAGAAAACATGAGACCTGGTCCTATACTATCCTATGGGTGACTCTCTTGAGTTGCTTGGTTATTTGATGTTGATTATACTAGATATCAAGTTGATAGAAAGAGCACTTTAGAATGGCTCACTTTCTTGGATCATGTCTAGTATCTTGGGAAACCAAGAAACAAAATTTTGTTGCTCTTTGCCTCTTGTTGTGCTCAACTGCTATGGATAAAATGGAAACTAAAGGATTTTGGTGTCATAACACACATTATTCCATTGTTTTGTAACAATACAAGTGCTTTGAATATGGCAAAGAATCCGGTTTATCATAAAAGGACAAAGCACATTGATGTGAGACATCACTTCCTAAAGGACAGTGTTTGAAAAGGAAATATTTGCATGAAATTTTGCAAGGCTAAAGATCAAATTGTAGATATCTTTTCAAAGGCTTTGAGCAAAGACCAGTTTGAGAAAAATAGGCTGAAGCTGGAATGAGCTCTTGGTTTTAAATGCAAATCAACTTCTTTTTTGCTATGATTAGAAGGGCAGGTATCTTTTTATTTTCGCAATACTTGCTATGGTAAAGATAATTCTTGTACCTTTCTGCAGGTATACCATCATAAATGATTTAATCAAGATAGCTAAAAGATGAAAAATAGTTTTTGAGCATAATATCCGTAATTTTAGAAGTACATGGTCCTTTCTTAAAGGTATGCACTCTGTTCATTACATTTGATTTGTAATTGATAACCATAATTACTGCTCTGTGTCAGCTTTGTGTTGGCTGATAGATTTCTTATTAGTCTCGAAAAGTTGTTTCATGCCTTGCACTTTCCAATGTACCTAGAACCTTTTTATTCACTTATTCTTCCCCCTTTGCTAAGCTAAAAAGTCACAGAGGACCTTATATATTGCAGCTCCTTCTTTGGGATTTTTTGAAATCAAAAGTTCATCTTCTCTTTTTAATTTTTTCACCAGTTCCGTGATTAAAAAAATGTCTCGACCCTTGAACTCCAATCAGCAAAAGCTCCAAGCCTCAAACGAAATAGTCCTACATACTAGTATTGTTGGTGAGTCTCCCATTCCTTCTTCCCAAATCTACTTTATGGAAACCAATGAAATGATCCCTATTTCTTCTTTCCAAAACCTTCAGTCTAAAGAACCATTTGAAATTCCTGACTAAACTTCTCTCAATATCCAGTACCCCTTGACTCTGTACAACCTGTGCTCCTTTTGGGTTGGTATGACACTGACCCACAATGTCAACCTAGTTCTCCCTCAAATCTTTCTTCTAACTTGGCTATAGAGGGTGATTTACCTGTGGATAAAAGGGGTGAATTCAACGTTCTTGTATCAAGTGAGGAACTTGTGGCAAGGAGTTTGTCTGAGATGAAGGAAGGTTTGCATGCTCCTTTTGAAGAAGAAGACTAGTAAGACTCCAAAATTAAGAAACCTTTCCTATAACTAATATAGCTTTTGAGGATGAGCATGATGAAGATAACGTTCTACTCTCATGGAAAGTTAGGAGAAAAATGGTTCCTACTTCTAAAATGGGGAAAGAAGAGGAGAATGTTGATTCTGAATCTGAAAGGTGCCAGTATGAAACCGGGGGTCAGCTAACAAGTTGATGAGTGATGCGATAAAGGAGAGTAGGACTCTCACTTCTGGTGGAAGAAAGTTGAGGAAGAAAAGTACTATGAGGGACTAGGTACTTAAGACCTGGTGCAGTTGATGTGTCTGAAGAGTCTATTGAGAAAAAGAAAAAGAAAAGTGTCAGTTGAGGAGGAAACAAAGAAAGTAAAAAAGAATTGTTATTAAAAAACCTGTCTCTAAGTCTAGTGAGGGACCTGGTTCACATGAAGAGCTTGAACAAGAACTAACAAAAGGGGGAAGAATTAAAGTGATGAGAACCCAAAAGGTTCTCAGTGGTAGAGTGTTTGATACCGAGGTGTTGCCCAAGCCAAGAATGAATGACCTGACAGATGCAATAGAGTTACAATCTTCGACACATATCTTTGTAGGGGTTTTTACTTATATGAATCTCAATAGGAAGTTTTACTACAATATTGTGATTGAAGATGATGGAAGTTTAACTTCCAAAGTTGTTGAGAGAAAACTAGTTTTAGGTGAGAAAGTGTTGGAAGTACCAAGAAAAAGGATCAGGTTGGCTATTAGAAAGACCTGCTCCAAAAATTTTATGGAAGAAATTGGGAAGATGCCTAACCTGAACACCTCTAGTGTTTCTAAGAAATTTTTGAAAGGAGGTTATCTAATTCTTTTTGAATTTGTGATCTGCCACTGATTTGTTTCTCGTGGCGAACTTGAGTCAATTTTATCCTATCAACCTCCCTGCTATAATCTTGGAACATATGAGGAAGATTTTGACCGTAAGAGATGGAAACCATGGGTTAGGATTTGGTTACTTATTGACTAGAGTGTTTAGGAACATTGATTTTCCTTTATAGGCTGGGACTAGGGGTGTAGTAAAGTGGACCTTTTCTTTGCATACTCTAATAGAATGTGAGTGCATAGAAGGAAGGCTAATGAAGTTAAGTACAACATCTGAGATGATAATAGAGAAGAAGACTTTGAGGCACGAGATTGAAAGCATGACAACTCTTATCAGTGCTAAGGATGATGTGATAGCCTTACTAAAGGCTAAGTTGGTTATGGCTCAAGCAACGAGACCTAGTTCTAATGAGTTGGAGAAGTTGAAAGCCAAGAACGATGACTTGTCAATTGAAGTGGTCAGACTTAAGGACCAACTACTTAACTATAACACCCAATAAAAGAATTACAAAAATACCCCTAGGAGAGAGAGGTGTGCATAACGCATCTTCCAATGCTCGTATGGAAGATCCGAGGCCAGATTATTGATTAACGTGAAAACTTGAATGGGAAAATAGTCTCGGTCGATTTTTAGAGCAACCCGATCAAAAGATAATTTTTCGATCCGAAGTATAAAATAGTGTTAGTATGCGACAGAAGCGCGTCACGCACCTATCGCGGACCAGCACTTGTATTCTTTTTGAAAAATTTTGACGGGATTGAGAAACTCGTTCAGAAACCTTTACCTAAAAACGTACAGTACGCGACCAGTTTGCGTCGCAGACTGGGTCTTTTCCGAGTTGAAAATTCTAATTTATTAAGAGGGGAATTTCGGTCGATTTCCAACCCCTTCTAAACTCTATACACGATCTAATAAGGCCATTTTGATGTAAAAGGGTCTAAAACTCTCATTCCAAGTCATATTCTATAATCTAACAAGGCTAGGGCTTGAGGAGAGGAGAAGAGCTTGAGTTTGAGAAAAATTGAGGAGAACTCTTTGACGTGACAGATTGATAACTTCATTTCAGGTATGTAAGGCTAAACTAAAAATATGGGATTGTTTTCTTATGTGCCCCATAGAGGTCAAGATGAGTTGATGGTTCAAGAGTCTACATGCATGAATTCTTGATGGTGTTTCTTGAAAATTTAATTTGAAATTACATGTTTTCTATGTTGATGATCATCATACAAATTATTTTCTTGAATTGAACATTTTCATGAAGAACTTGCATAACCCTACATGAGTAATTTGAAAAGCATGCATGATGAGCTTGAGAATTGAGTCTAGAGCCTTGAGTTGAGATTGTTGATTATGATGAGAGGATGATGATGAGTTGATAGAATTTGATTATCTTATGAGTCCCTATAAATGAACTCTACCGATGTGTCTATTCAATTGATTCCTTATGATTGTTCTAAATCTTGAGTCATTGATATGATTGATTGATGAAAGGGTTAAAGTCCCTATGAGGTTGATCGATGAAAGGGTTAAAGTTCCTATGAGATGATTGATGAAAAGGTTAAAGTCCCTATGAGATACCGATCATTGACGGGGTTCGAGTCCCTATGATATTAGTTGAGATGGAGGTTTTATGAGCATTGAGTCACAAGAGGAGTATCGAGCGCCGAAATGGGTAAGAGTGAGTCCCACCCAAACTCAGTAATAACATCACCAAACATAGGAGTGGACTAAGTCTGTTAGAGTCAGACAAGTTTCTATCTTGAGGGCCAAGTCCGTTAAAGTCGGACAAGTTCTCATTGGAGGGCTAAGTTTGTTAGAGTTTTCAGACAGGTTCTCATTCTATGGATTAAGTCCGTTAAAGTCTGACAGATCCTCACCTTATAATCCCTGAAACAATAGAGGATTTATTGAGTACTGACGACATATTGGGTGAGCTGAAACGGTTTTTGAGCGTTCCCTACCCGACAAGTTTGGAACAGCTGTGGCAACATCAGTGTGATTGTTGTACATTCACTGGCTCATAAACTCCCATAAATTACCTATCTTGAGTACTATAAGTCTGAAATGAGTTTTGAGATGAGATGAGAGGAGGTATGCTCCTTTGAGATGCGTCTAAGACGATTGATGAGTTTGAGTTGTTGATGTGTCACTTGTTTACTCTTTATTGTTGTATAAATAGACATTTGATGATTTGATGTGATTTGATGTTTATTTTGAGTCGATGTCGTTTCCATATTTTTCAACCTGTTTCTGTTTCACTCAACTATTTTACACACCAATACATTCCAAGTACTGATATTCCCTCTGGACTGCATCATTTTATGATGCAGAAGCAGGTGCTAGAGATCGTTAACTGGCGCTCTGTTGAGGATCTGAAATTCGCAGCTGATTTGGTGAGCCTCCCCTACTCCAGAGGATCCCCTACATTTATTTCATCATGCCTTAGAGTCAGATTGAACTATCTCCTTTATATTTGATTTGGGTAGTCATGGGTCTGTCATTGGCACCACATGAGTAGTAATAGAGGCTTCATAGACGATGGTTGACCGCTGATGTTGAGATTGTGAGCTAGTTCTTTCTACTAGCCCTTATTATTATCTATTTACTTTGAGACTTTAGATGAGATGTTCCCATTTACTTACTTATACTTTTCACTATTCAGTAGAGTTTATTGATTGAATGATGTGATGAGGCTAAGTGGTTGGCTTGGGGACTAGCAATAGTCTTTGAGTACTGGCCACGCCAAGGGTATCCTCTCGGGGTGTGACATAACCATCACTTAGAGTTAAATGCTAGGCTCACTCTTGTAATATAGTCTTTGACTCAGAAACCCCCTCCTCTTCCTAGGTCTAGTTGTTTTTTTTTTGTGATGTTGGCCCTCTCTTGCATTTTCTTTTGTAATGAATGTTGGTGTTTTGGCTTTAATGGAATGCTCTGTTTATATTTTCTTCCTCTGGCTATACTTCATTATGTCAAGTTATGATTATGTTGTCTTTTGACCTTGTTCTTACGATGCCTTTGTATTGCATTAATTTTGGTTTACTACTCTTTCTTTTTTATGATGCTAAAAGGGGGGATATGATAATGCTTCTAGAACCAAACAATTGCACCGACTTATCGAAGACAGGGGGAATTAATATAGGGATTTGGTACCTATTGAATTGTAGATGTGATGTTATTGATAAAGGGAACTTGTGATGTTGTGCTGAAGAACGTCGAATATGCTAAAAGTCATTGCTAGAAAACGTTATGTGTTTGTCATCATCAAAAAGGGGGGAAATGATGTTATGATGTTTTGATGATTTAACAAACGATGGGAACAGGGAACAGATAAGGGACCTAGTCCCATATGTTCTGAGACCTTGAAAGCGACACCCAACAAATAGTATACTGTGCATATGCAGGTTTGTTATTTGTTGGTGCGCGTCAGCCTGCTATGCAGAAATTGTCTAGCCAATGAAATTTCTCCAAATGGAGATGATGTTGTGTAACGTTTCTTGAAGAGAAATTCTTGAGGGTTTTTATACACATTGAGTGAGTGTTCTTGGTGAGGCTCTTGAGAAGTACAATTAGCAAAATCAGAGTTGTATTTTACTTTGTGTACTTCATTATGCTGAAACTGTGCTTGCATCTTGTAAGTTGATTTCTAATCTATAAAAAGATCCAATATTTAAGCAAGCTTTTTGCTCTTTATTGCTAAAGTTAGCTATGGTAAGTGTTGAAGTCTAAGTTGTCTAAAGTTAGTCGATTTAGTGGGTAGCAGAGTAGCTACTTAGTTTGCTCGTATATGTGGTAGAGTTATCACAGTGAGGAGGAAGGGATCTAGAGTTAGGTTCCTTAGTTGTAAGAGGTTGTAATTCAAAGCTTTGTTCCCTTGAAGATTAATGTATTTGGATTGAAATCCTTTGGTACAGGTCATAGTTTTTCTCCCTTGAGCAAGGAGGTTTCCACATAAAACAACTTATTTTGTTTTACGTTGTTGCTTTTACTATTTTAGATGTTTCTATTCACTGTTGTTCTGACTAGGAACCTGGTCCCTTGCACTCAGTGGAAGCCTACAATTTTATCAATATTCAATCTCATATGTATGTTATAAAGTTTTAGAAAAAAAATGTATCGAACAAGTCACGCGATTGAATCTGCCACACGAGCAACAACATCTTATGCTGGAGAATGTGAAGAGATAATCCTACTATCATGTTATGACTTATTTTATACACCAGACTAGAGTCTCTCTCAGAAAATCATAAGTTTGAGCATCATTGAAGGGAGAAACTCGGGTTAGACATCTAAAGATGTCTAGATCAAGGTCTGTACAATCTTGGATAACTAAAAGAGTGAGACACATGTAACAAGATAAGGTAAGAATATCATATAATTCATACCACATGTGTTAAGCGGTCAATGGGTTAATAAAAGAATGATTTCCTACTTATTCATTGTGTGAGACCTTGAAAAGTTGAAATTAACTTTTCATTGGAATAACTTTTGACTTTTTACTATTTCTAGAAGTTTCAATCAATGTTACTACTTTAGCATGCCACTAATAGCCATGAATGATTCGGTAATATAGTACATGTCTAGGAAAGCAGTTGATTGAAATAAATAGATTTGAGTAGAAAATTAAGAATAATCTGAATTATATACACAAACCGCTATTACAATGACCATATAGATATCGAGTATGTATATAAAGTTATAAATGCACTCAAGTTCACCTCTTTAAAAGGATGGGGGATCAAATAAGTAGCTACTAAAGTAGTGAATGAAGTTTGGGGTATTGTGCATCATGGAATTCTCATGTTACACTACAAAAAATAGGGGTTATTGCGATAGTTTTTCATACGTAATCCAATGGTTTTAAACTGTCACAATGCACTGTATTAGCGTTCTGTGAAAATGTTGTAATCTCGTCTGCCACAAACTTATTATGACATTTTTTAGAAACTGCCGTAGTATATAAATAAAAACCATCGTAATATTTATTTGATAATACAAAATTTATTCTTGTGTATAGAGTTGCAGTTTACAACCGCCATACTATAAATACCATTTAACCATAGGTTACAATGGTTTAAAAATATCGTAATATTTAGTTTGTTGACTGCTGAGCTTTGTTACAAGAATATTATATTTTTTAATTTTGTCAATCCACATTTGCATTTTATTTATTTCAACCAATACATTTAAACTCCTATTATTAGTAATTTTTAAACAACACTAAGGATCAAGTAAGCAAAATATTCATCATATAAAATAAAATGCTTCAAAACTACATCATCAAATACGAAGGTTTTGAAATGCTCTTCGATACTCCAATGTCACATCATCAAAATACTAATTTCAAAGTGTCATTCAACGAGAATCTCAAAAGAAATTTTTTTAATATGATTTCTATTTAATGCTTGATCCATATGAAGATCTCTAATCGACGCTTGGTCCAACTGGTGATTGATGAACACCACTTCCTGTATCAGATACCGGAAAAAAAATATTAATTGACAAAAGACTATCATCAAGCAAACTGATCATACTCCATAAAATAATTTCAAGTTCTCCACATAATTTCCTTCAAAATGTATAGCAACTTCTTCTATTGGAGAAGACACTCAACCTTTCTGTCATCAAACTATAATTTCACTCACGACCCTCAACTTTAAATAGCCTCAATTGGCATAATATCAAAAAAAACATTCATCAATCAAGAAAGAAAAAAAAACTAAGGGAATAGAAGAAAAAAGTAAAAATAATGAGAATCAGAAGATAAAAAAATTTCAAGCTTAGCATTCTTGATTCTACTTCTTTTCATTTCAAAGTCTTGCATAGGAGTGGCAGTAGCTGCTGAGAAAAATAAGAAACAAAATCTTGGAACAGTGATTGGGATTGATCAAGGGACAACATATTCTTGTGTGGATGTATAAAAAAGGGAGAATAATATTGAGATCATAGCAAACGACCAAGGGAATAGAATCACCCCTTCATGGGTTGCATTTACTGATACAAAAAGGTTAATTGGAGAAGCTACAAAGAATCAAGCAACTCTTAACCTCGAATGTACTATATATAATGTTAAGGCTCATTGGAAGGAAGTTTGATGATCCAGAAGTTCAAAAAATTATCAAAATGTTGCCTTTTAATGTTGTAAACAGAGATGGCAAGCCTTATATAGAAGTAAACATTAAAGATTGTGACATTAAAGTGTTTAGCCTAGAGGAAATTAGCGGTATAATCTTGCAGAAAATGAACGAAACAGGTGAGGCATATTTAGGGAAATCAATTAAGCACATTGTCATCACCATTCCAGATTATTTTAATTATGCACTAAGGCAAGCAACCAAGGATGTTGGCACCATAGCAAGACTGAATGTAGCTAGGATAATATACGAGCCTACCACGACTGCTATATCCTATGGCTAATCACAAACTAATGGAATATTTCACCAAGTTGATTAAGAGGAAATATAACAAGGATATTAATAATGACAAGAAAGCTCTTGGAAATTTTAGAAGAGAACGTGAGAGAGCAAAAGGGCCTTAAGTAACCAGCACCAAGTTCAGATTGAAATCGAGTCTGGGAATTGAGAAAGTTGGTAACAAAGTTAATTCCAAGAAATAGTAAGATACCTGTAAAGAAAACCCAAGTTTTTCACCACCTATCAAGACCAATTAACATCTGTAACAATTAAGGTATATGAAGGTGAAAGGAGCTGCTTATGGGTTGTTGAGACGAGGGTTCTCAAGAAACAGTCTCTCTACTTTTATGAGGTAGTGGTAAGGTCTGCGTACATTCTATCCTCCCCAGACCCCACTTGTGGGATTCCATTGAGTATGCTGTTGTTGTTGTTGTTGTTGAAGGTGAAAGGAGCTTAACAAAGGATTGTCGTGAACTTGGAAGCTTCAATTTGTATGTTATACCTCCTGCTCCAAGGGGAGTACCACAAATTGACTTCATAAAAATAATACTCAAATTTATAATGTACATACCTATGGAGGAGCTGGAAATAAGTGAGCAAACTCTTCGGAGATATTTCCTATGTTCCTTTGATATAAGGTAAGTAGGACATTTAATTGTGATTTCACGCTCTTCACCTCTTGTTGCAACTCTAGAGCTGGAGCGGTAGTGCTAGATGAATTCACATTAACATGATTAAATCTCCTAGATGTCTGTTTGAATGCCATAGTTGGAACAACACCCAAGCCTAACCCTCGGAAACGTCCCGGATGTTTGGGACCGAGTACTATACAAAGTGCATCATTAGGTGAAACTTCGGCAATACTTTCTAGCCTTTGACTTTGAATTTCTTCAATTTTCTCTCATGCAAAAGATAAATAAGCATATTACTATTGTCATATACCACTTGATGACTCAATGAACCACACATTAATTGAAGGAGATATTACTGATTTTACCCTAGCTGCTGGGAATTAAGACACAAAAAATATAAGACACTTAAAATACCACGTATACTGATATCTTATTTCATAATTTTGGTACATTAAAAATGTATATCTAAAGAACAACTTTTTTCCTTTCAAATATTAATGAATAATTTCTTTCCTACAAGATTATAAGAAGACGAGATCCAAAGTTGATCAGGTAACGAGAAAGTTGATCAAAGAGCTACTCGTAATCATATATAGGAAGATACTTACCTCAATTTCTCGAGCCATCCCAGTTACATAACATCCATCTTTTCTCTTATGAGTGTCAATCCACATTTTGCCTCGATCAACATCTTTTCCCTTTGCCCTCTAAAATTTTCAAATAGTAAAACATTAGTAATTAATTAACAACATACTTATCTAAGCACATTGCAGTAAAATATCATTTTTAGCTCTTCTTCTAGCCAAACTCTTAGCACCTCTAGTATGAGGAATTTGATTTTGTCGAATTTGTTGACTCTTCTTACAAAGTTTCTACACGTCAAATAGGAACATTATGAAAGTAGAAGAAAAATAAAATGATAACAAAGAAGAAGCAGCAGGAAGAAAATAAAATGGACAGAAGAATAGTGGAAGAGAAAAAGAAGCAATAGAAAGAAAAAAAGAAAGAAGAATTAGAAATGTTGAGTACTTGCGTTAACAAACAGTGCCCACTGATCCATTGGTATGCCATTTGGGGATTTTCTAATAATCTCTTCTTTACTCAATAATGGATCTTTTGCCGCATGCCACAATTTATGCCCATGATCCTTTCACTTTTTATTAAGATTACCGCGACTCCATATTTTTGCTTTTTGATAATCGATCTTAAAGAGAAATCGAGCCTTCAAAAAAAAAGATGTCAGTTTAACGTAGTTTTACATATTTGCTCAAAAAATTTAAGCTAAGAAATCATATATAAGTATCATTAGACTTTCATCAAAAACACAATCCAAATAAAAAATTGGGCATGTGTGAACCTTTCGTAAAACTAATAGGGAAGTACAGAGCATTTGTGGCAAGTTGTCCCGTAACTCCTGCAATGATGCCAGCTGCCTTTCCAATTGATACACCATATTCATCACATTCTACAACTATCTGGAATCCATTCTCCATGTTATGGACATCTTTAACCTTCATTCTAACCAATATTGTTACTTGATGTTGATCTAAAACAAAATAAAGAGAAAATATATGTTAGCTACTGATAAGATTAAAAATAACTTTACTCATGTATAGAACAGCAATTTGATAGGTAAATATAACAGTACTTTTTATGTACCTATAACATCAACAAACTAATCAGGATTGGCTTTATCATCTTTATGTTTAGTTGGCTTTGAAGAAACTCCATTGAAAGTAGATGAAATGACAGATTGTGAAGAATCTCCATCAGATGATAAAGATGGAACATCTTGAATTGTTTTTTATTGTGATGATGAGGATGAAGCTTGAGCCTGAGGTCGAGACAGTGCTGACTGTCCTAGAGCAAGGGAAGAACTCTCAGTTGATTTGAACATATTTTTATACTGATTTTGCTTCGGTATCTCTGCATAAATATTAAACAAACTATAGACTTGCACACATATAGTCAATTTCAAAGACAAGTATGATATAATTAAGATTGATAAGTAATCTGAGTAAACAAGAATCAGATGCAAATAATTATAGTAAACAAAAATAGTTAGATTAAAAGAGTCATACAAATTGCATCCTTCAAAACAAAACTACAAAAACTTAATTAATGAAAGAAAGCAGCTAGATGAAAAAGTCAGAAAAATCAAAAAGTGACTCTAATCTCAAACCAATCTAATCTTGCATCGGGAATTCATCAGTTTCATCCTCCCTACACAGAATTAGCTCATTAACATCACCAAAGAATTGATCCAAATCTTTCACTGAAAACTGATTCAAGAACTTCATTTTCTCCTTCTCCCATATCATATAAGTCTCTTGGCTTCAAGTGAACAACTGAAACCAGCCTTTATCCAACTTATCATCCACATAATATATCATTTGAGCTTGTGAAGCTTCAATGAATGGGTCATGCTCTTCACAATCACCAATATGGATCAATTGTGAAAAATTAACCGAAGGAAATCCCCATGTATCCTTCTTAAACCCCCTATCTCTAGTTATGTCAGCCCATTTACATTTAAATATTGTAACTGTAAATCGAGCTATAGTTAAGTTCGATGATGTCTTCTAATTTTTCATAATAAGGCAAATCCACCAGCCTCAAGTTTCCATCAGAACTACTAGCGATACAAGATGAGGACGAAATCAGAAAAACTTCATTATTCTGTGTTTTCAACTCATGTTCTTGACTTGTTGTCCGAAATTTGATTCCATTGATATTAAATATTGTAAACCTTCTAGTATGTGGTGCTAGACCATTTGCTAGAAACTTTAAGTCATCTGGCACAACATTTGAAATGTCTAGTTTCATAATCTAAAAAAAATGAAAACGTATTAGCACAGCAGTCACCTTATCAGGCAAAATTTTGCATATTGCAATTGGTAACCAGTGTTGCATAAGAATGTGAAAATCATGACTCCTCAATCCAAAGAGCTTTCGTTGTTTCATGTCGATACATCTCGAAATGTTGCTTGCATATCCATCAGGCATTTTGACATTTTTTAAAGTCCTCAAAAGTACATCTTTCTTATAACCATTTTTCTTTATATTTAAAATAGTAAATAAAGATGGGCGATAATACCCATCCTAATCTGGCCAAAGTTCTTTTCTTATACCCATTTCTCTAAGATACTTTCGAACTTGAAGATTGTCTTTCGATTTTTCTAAATCAGCAAGCAAAGTGTATATCACATTCTCTTACACATTCTACTCTATGTGCATATCATCTAAATTATGACGCAACACGTTAGATTCCTAATAAGGAAGGTAAAAAAAGATGCTCCTCTTTCTCCATTGTCTTGTTTCATCTTCCACAACAGTTTTTCCTCGGGCTCTTTTACGCTTATTATTTGACTCGGGTGCTTTTCCAAAATCGACATTAATGCCCTCCATTTGTTTTAAGATATCTTATCCTGATAATATAAGTGGTGGATCCCGTTGCTCAATTTTCCATTAAAACAAAAACGTTACAATCTAAATCGATGACCGCTTTCAAGAAAACGACGATGATCCATAAAACACTATTTTTTTATCATGCTTCAACCTGTAAGAATCAGTAGCAAAGTTACATGTGCGGCAAGCAAATTGAGTATATGTGTTCCATCCAGATAAGTTACCAAGTCCAGAAAAATCACTAATTGTCCACATTAAAGTTGCTCGCATATTAAATGTTTCATTTTTTGAAGAATCTAATGTCTGCACTCCTCATACCACAATTCTCTCAGCTCTTGGATAAGAAGTTGTAAGTAAATGTCTACCTCATTTCTTGACATTTTTTTCCTGGAATAATCATTGAGAAAATGAATGAAGACTATTTCATGCACTCCCAAGGAGGACGGTTGTATGGAATAAGAATCACTGGCCGAATACTATAGGTTGTTGACATTGTTCCAAAAGGATTAAAACCGTCACTAGCTAGACTTAGTCGTACATTCCGAGGATCTGCAGCAAATTCAGGATGAAGCAAGTCAAATGTTTTTCAAGCCTGAGAATCTCTAGAGCACATGAAGAGTCTTTGTAGCCTCGACTTTAGTGGTAAGTCATGGAAAATCTTTGCAGGCTGTTTTTTTATTATCCTTCCACCTAGATGTTTTGCACTTTTTGCATTCCTGTAAACCTTCATCTTCCCCAAAAAATAGCATACAATCATTTGAACAAACATGTATCTTGGCATAGTTAAGACCAAGTTTTTTGATGGTTTTGTTTGCTTCATAAAAGAAACATGAATTTTGGCATCTTTAAAGGCATCTTTTAACAGTTCTAATATCATACTCATTGTTTTGTCAGTCGTTCAACATAAACATTTTATGTGATATAATTTGACTATAAAGGACAATTTAGAATACTTCGTACACCCTTCATATAATGGTTGTTTGCCATCTTCAATCAATTCATAAAACTTTGCATAATCTTTATTAGGCCTTTTAATATGCTCTTCATTAAATATTTCTTCTCCATTCATAGGCATACAAGACACATCAGGCCCGTTTATATTGTTCCCAGTTAATCTACATGCATTATTAATCATGGATTTCACTGGATCATGGGGTTGCGTTGTTTCTTCTGTGGCACATGTACTCTGAAATGCTTGTGGCATAATGGAATTTGACTCTTCACCATGCAAATACCAAAATTTATAATTTATTGGAAAAGGCTTTAATGTTATGTGCTCTAGAACTACATCTCTTTTTTGCAGCTTATTAAAACTGCATCTCGAACATGGACATTTAATTACATGTCCTACCTATTAACATAATCATTATCAAAGACAAATTCAAAAAACTTTTGGATCCCGTCTAAATATTCTGGAGTGTTTTGTGGTTTGCCAATCCAAGATTTATCAATTGGCATGACTAGAAATGACAAATTAACCAATCAATTTAAAGTTCAATAATACCAGTATACCACAATATCAAAATGAAAAATTAGAATAACAAGTATATTTATGCTAGTAACATTTACCTTAACTGTGAATCTAAGTTTTGGGCACATACTGAACTTCTTTCTTACTTGTGTAAAACTGAAAATATAAGCATACATAAATATAAAAATGAACTAATAATCTTTATTAGCAAGTTATGTCTATATATTAATGAAGTTACTTGTAGTAACAAGAGATCACTTCTTATAACATACAGAGACAACCAAAAAGATAATACAGAGATAACCAAAAAGAAAACTATTGAGAGGATTATGTATCTATCAAATACATGAAACTTCAATAAAAAAAATGAGCATGTCACTTTCTAATAGAAAGTACAATGCACAAAATATTATTATAATAGTTTATTATAAGAACGCCATTCATGGAGCAATAACATATCAAATTAAAAATATCAGAAGCTCAAACACTCTATAGAAAGAAAAGTTACACTGATAAGATATACCAGCAAATGATTTACTATCCCCGCAGATTTCGATTAGCAAATTTTTATGCCTGTGCACAAAAACATATGATAACTGAGTTGATAAAAGATTAACAAGTATATGCAAACTTAAAGGAATAAAAAACCCTAACAAAAGCTTGAACCCTAACAAATATTTATAATTCCAAACATGCACGAAATGAGATTGAGAAAAACAGACTATTGGGAGCTAATTACGGGAGCAATCGACTTGGAAGAGAAATTGGGAGCTAATTACCGAGAGCAATCTCCTTCAATGTACAATTTGGAGCTAATTAATGAAGAAATTTGGGAGAATTTTGGGGAATCATTGGGAGCTAATTTGGGAGAACATTGGAGAATTCGTGACTGCTGCTCGAAAAATACATTTTAGAGCGGAGAAGTCGAGCTTTACTTTATGGTAGAGTTGTGTTTTATTAAAGAAGGAATATTTCGGACTGATTTACTTCTTAATTAAGGAATTTATTTCATAATTAAGGAAAAGAGAAAAGCTGTAATTATTTCTTAATTAAGGAAAAGGGAGCAAAATCTTCAACAAGGAAAATAGAATGAGAAAAATAATTTAAAAAACTAAAACATATAAATGGCGATTTGAAAATATCGTAACTTAGGTACAAACTGTCGCTATTGAAATATTTAATATGACGTATAGGAAAGTCGTAGCATTGTATTATATTTACGATGGTTCATTGAAACCGTCGTAATATAACCATCGTAATTTTACGATTTTTTTGTAGTGTTAGTAGCGAATTCTTTCTACATGTGATTGCATTCCTATGTGGAGCTTGTAAAACATATATGCAAAGCTCTTGATGCTCGCAGGTCGCACGAACTATTTGTCGTATGAATTGAGTGTCTCGTTAATGTCGCATTGATTTGGGCCTTGTCCAACATGTGCAAAGTGGGAGATGTTAGATTTTGCGGGTCATGGATCGCCCATGTCTGCCAATCCAATTCGACCCGTATACTTAAGGGGTGAAAGGGATAGGAAAAAGAATTTTTTTTCTCAAATATGAGAGGGAACAAATACTACTAAGTAACTGGTGAACAAAACACTCCTTTATGAATGGAGTGTCTCCTTCTTATGAACGTAATAAGTGTGAAAAAGAAAGAAAACTGAAGAAAAATCAAAAATAAAAAAATTATCCCATCTTTCGACACTAATATCAACGCAAAGGTACTTAGTTTGTGAAAGATATTCTTTGTTTCCTAGTGACTTGAAGAACAAATTTGGAGCAATTTTCGATTTGTGATTTTAATATCCACTGCAATACTAAGATGCACAGACCCTAAAATGTATCTTATTAATATTTTGATAGTCACTATGTTTAAAAATGTCAAATAAGCCTGATTTTAGGAATAAGGGTTGCTTTCAAACCTGAAAGCGGTCCAGGTCTTGGAATCGGGCTAGGAGCAGCTATTGAATTTGTCCAATCGAAAGGGAAAGGCGATGACTATCAGTTTTGACTCTTTTTCCAAAGGAAGCGAGTGGAATATAAGACAACGAGTAAGGGAGTGAGTCTGTCCAAATAAGCTCTTAAGAAGCGGAGTTTCACTTGACAAAAAGGATTGTACATGTGGTAGAAAAATTATGTCAATCCATTGAAATATGGTATTGCCAAACAAAATACTAAATTAATCATATTTTATCACTAATTAAGTTTATTATTTAAAGTAGTATGCACATATAAGTCTTCCTAGAGTGTAATTGAGTGGATTAGGCGGTGAAAGAAGTCTTTTTCCTTTCCGAAGGTGAAAAAGAAGAGAAAAAAGGGTCTACTTTCCAAAAAGGGAAGAGCAGGTTAAACAGGCCAACCCGGCCCATCACAATGAGTGGATCCAACAAGTAAACCTTTCCGGTGTCTCTTACTCCATGACTCTTCTGCTGTCTGAAGTTCTCGGTCTACAACGCAGAAAAAATATTATATTATATAGACTAATAAAAGTAAGTAAAGCTCATCGTTACTTTCATTGAGAATTTGAGATCTTCTTCGCTTTACTCCAAGGAAAACTGTCTTCTTCTTGTTATTCCTGAGATTTTCGACAGTTCATCTTGATCGCTATTGTGCTGGAAAAGAGCGGACTCCGTTTCTTCTTCTCTACATTTCAGCAGTTCTCGAAGCATAATTGAGGAAAAGAGGCGAGTTATTTCTCTAAACAGTTAATTACTCAATATTATATTTTGTACTTCGTGCAATTGGGTTGCTCTGCAATTGATTAATTAACAAGCATAATTTTACGAATTACTATTGAACTGGGTGGGTCTATGAAAAAATTAAAATAAAAGTAACTTCCTTGCAAGTTTAACTGGGTGTTATTAGCGATCAGCTCCTATTTTGTTTGATTTTCCTTTTTACTGTTAAATTTCTGTAATTAAAGGGTCTGAATCTGAAACTTTTAGTTTTCTGAGTCTATTGTGAGGAATACGGCTAAGCTCCTCATCAGAGTGGTTAAGAAGGATATAATTATGAAGTCATTAGTCGATCCTTGCTATTACAACTATATAGTTTGAAGAATCTCTCTTGCTATTATTTTCAGCTGAATTTCACATCTTTGTGCTAGACTGAGTGCCTGCTTGAAGTTAGAGTAAAAAGTTGGTTTCCTAATTTTGTTTTAACATGGGCATCTTGATTTTGCTAGCTGCATATCCATGTAACCTTGTGCTTTCTGGAGCTAGTTTGTGCTCTTTTACTTGTGCTGCTATTTGTAATGTATGTGTTGCAGCTAGATGGAGTTTTATGCTGTCGCTTATACCTGTGTTTCTGCTTTTTGCCTGTTAATTAAGTTGCTTTGATGTTGAGTAACGCGGTGATGATATCTCATATACTCCCACCGAAGTGGCAGCTTCTAGTATTCTCCAGTTATTGGGGAACATATCAGATTCTTGAAAGAGGAAGGAATTTGTTGCTTTATCTACTGAAGTTGCTATTTTTTGGATTTCTGAAAATTTTATTATTTCACCAAACATAGGGTAAAATAAATCTCTGTGACCCTAAAGATAAATAGGACCACAAATGTTGTATATTCTCTACTTTTTGGTAACCAGATATTTTTTTTTCATTTTTAAATAAATTATTTACCTTAATTAAAAAAGATAAATAGGACAAAGGAATTTGCAATCCTAGAAAATTTAAGAGAAATGATGATGCTGGAACATGAAATTAGCCAATATTATAAGCTCCCAACCAACTTAAAAAATGGGAGGGAGCAATGGCTTATTGCACTTTCAATTGAGCAGCAAGGGAGGAAGTACGTTCCTTAAACCGCCTATATTGATATGTATGAAATCAGAAGCAGAAGGCAATGCTGCTAAAGATGGTCTTACAAAGCTTTCAGAAATTGTCCTTTCTGATTGAATATCATCTTCATCGAAATAGCAGCCATTTATAGAATCTTTATTAAGATTGAAATGGGGGAAAATAGAATTTTTTAATGCCGGCTTCAAGTCTTTTGACATCACTAGATGGCAGGTCAGCAGTTCACTCTGGTTTGGATGAGTAGAGAGAAGTCGGAAGATGATGTGCAGATCCACCATGAGCAGAAAGTGTATGGACTGGATTTGTTTCACTCTCAAAGAAGCTTCCCATGGCAAAGGAACAAATCTTAGGAAATGGAAGTTTACAGAACAGGGAACTGAGCATTTCTGCAGCAGGAAACATAAGTCGCACTGGAGATTTATGAACTTTGTCTGATTAAGTAAGGGGTAAGAGATGTCTTAATCATTCCTGAAATAGCATTGAATGCTTGCTGGAAGGAAATAGCATTCAAGATTGAAAGATTCATTAAAAGCTTCAAAAGCATAACACTGAATGCTCCCCCAAGATTAACAGAAGTCACCTACACATACGTGAAATGCTGTCCAAGAGAGTAAATGGCACACCAGGACCCTCCACAAAGCTGATGAGGCAAGCAAGAAAGGTGATATTACCATATCTAGAGTTGACGAGGGACATGAGAATGAACTTTTGAAAAGAAGTTTAGTTGGAAGGTTGGTGACTGAAAGAAAGACCCACCCTTTCGGAAGTAAGGAGGTGGTTTGTCTCTACATGGAAAAAGGCTTTTGGAGTAAACATCTATAAGATGTATGGTGAGATGTTTCTATTCGGATTTCCGAGTAGATTCATGGCTGAGACAATCATTCAAGGATAGTGGTGGTGGAACAATCAAAGAGTACAACTCGAATGGCTGGCTACATCCCAAATTCTAGCAAAGTGACTACAGCCTGGATAAAAAAGCAATCGGAGTCCTCTTCATCTGTAGTTGCTGTAAAATTAGGTCTTGGGCCTAACTCACACCCCAAAAGCTTGCTCAAAGGAAGGAGGATTGCCCAAGCCTTATAAAGAGTCCACCCATCTCATTATCCACCAATGTGGGACTTTTTGTCATTCCTCAACACCCCACCTCACGCCTAGTAGCATCTAGTGCGTGGGCAATTCGGGGGCCCAACATTGGGTGAGATGGGTCCTGCTCTGATACCATGTAAAATTAGGTCTTGGGCCTAACTCACACCCCAAAAGCTAGCTCAAAGGAAGGAGGATTGCCCAAGCCTTATAAAGAGTCCACCCATCTCATTATCCACCAATGTGGGACTTTTTGTCATTCCTCAACAGTTGCAAAAACTTCTCGAGAAATAGGAGAATTTTGTGGGGGATGGGTAGGCAGGTAGCCACTAAGGAAGAATCAGAACTCAAGAACCATTTGAGATGGGCATGTATTCTCGTGGAGAATGATGGGAGATCCTTACCGAAAGAGGTAGTCATAACTCAAGGTGGAATCACTTACTATATCCCCATTTGGCTGGAAAGCAAGGCGAGATTTGAAGAATCACTGGAAGTGGAGGAGGAAGTGGCCGGAGAAGATGATGCAGGCTTATGCCCGGCTAGTGTGATAACCCAACAGATAAAAGAGAAAAGCTTATGCCGAGAAGTACAAGTACCCCCGTTTTCTAGGGATTCTGTGAACAGAACCCACATGGGATAAAAATGCTTGACAGCTTAAATAATATGCATATGAGGAGCACATGCCTCTTTTAAGTGATGAAAGTAATGTGGGCCAAGGCCTTAGGTTGGGCAAGCAGTGGGAACCCAAAAAGGGGATAGTCCATAGTGGACAAATTGGGCCCATGTCATTTTTTATGACTTCCAAGTAAAGCTCTAAGGATTAAGTGGTTGTGGAAGTTCACCAAAGAAAACCACCTCCTACGGGCAAGAGTAATTAACGCCAAATATGAACAAAAGGACAGCTGGATGACCGAGGTTAATACTCCATATGAGGTCAGCCCATGGAGGTCTATTAGATCCCTCTGGAGTGAGCTAAAAACTTAATTAAGAATCAAAGTAGCAAATGGAAACATAACTAGATTTTGGAAGGACAATTGGCATGAGGTTTGTATCCTAGAACTGGTCTTTCTAGATATCTTCAACCTAGTCTTTCACTAACAAAAAAACTATAGCTGACATGTGGACATCGGAGGGGTGGAGCTTGAATTTTAGAAGAAATTTCAATGATTGGGAAGTTCAAAAGGTGGCTGATTTCTTTATCAGCAATTTCTTGGAGTTCCAGCTGGTGAAGATCTTTTGTGGGTGCAGGCCAACTCCACAGACATTTTTAAGGTCAATGCTGCCTACAAGATTATGAATCAGTTCAACCATCAGATAGCAGACCGGTCATGGAAGCAGATTTGGAGGATAAAAGTTGCCGACAAGGTATCAATTTTTTTGTATGGTTACTAGCAAAGGATGCCACTTTAACAGAGAACAATTTGATGAGCAGAGGTATGACAATGTGCTCAAAGATGCTTCCTGTGTAAAAACACAACTGAGACAGTCAACCATCAATTTCTGCATTGCCCTTACACAGCTCACTGGTGGAGAATCATCCTCAACCTTAAAGGTGTAGCATGGACAATGCTAGGCAAAGTCACAAAGGCTCTTAGCAGCTGGGAGGGAACTTGTTCACATGCTAAGGATAGGAATAGATGGAGAAATTCTCCCAGTTTGTAATTGGTGGACAATCTGGGAGGAGAGGAATTCCAGATGTTTTGAGCTTAGAGAATGATGTCCTGAACATCAAGTTGAACTTCATCGTACTGCTATATTTTGGTGTAATCAAATATATTCTAATGATATTGTGTCTGTTGTAGATGTTCTAGATTCTTTATAGCTAAAGAGGGAAGACACTAGAGCTCTATTGTAAATATTGTTTCAGTTACCGAAGTACTGTTTTGATCCCTGATATAATACAAAGTTACTGATTTTTAAAAAAAAAATTGTTAATGTTTTATATTCATCAGCACCCTAAAAAAGCCTGGTGTAACATATCTACAGATACAGACTCAAACAAAAGAGGCCATATAGTCTAGTAATGATTCAACATTATCAAGAAAAGAAATGCAGGAGCTCTTGATCTTCTGGATTGAACTGCATCTGCCTTCTAAACATCTTGCGTTCCTCTTTTAACAAATTGTCCACTATATGCAAGCTGGAACAACAAATTACTGATTTCAAAAAAAAAAAGGGGGGGGGGGGGGGGAAGCTATGCTGCCACTGATCTAAACATTTCAACATTATGTATTTAGATAAGAAGTAAATGAAGCCCTTTAACTCCCAAATGAGACTTTCGATTCAATAGCCTTAAAATCATTCCTATTTCTTCCATAATGGCCATAACATGTAAAGGGGTTCCAATGCATTTCTTTTGTCCTTGCTCTCCACATGCCATTTTCTACTATACCAACATGTCATTTAGACATGTACTTCTTGGTGTTGACAGCTTATTGTAGGGGGCTTACCATGTCTTTCACTTCACGTTGAGAGATGATTAAAAGTGAAAAGTGAGAGAGTCCATTGAAAGAAGTCTTTGACAACTGAGTTGATAAGCCAAATTCAAGGTTTGCTTCTAACATGAAATCATTGAACTTGGAGAACTCAATTTTCCCTCAATAATTCCTCTCTATACTCCACTAACTTGAGATGTAGAAAAAGTTGAAGAATGGCAATCATATGTTTTAGTCTCATAGCACATTGCAACTCTAAGTTGCTCGGACTCTTCATTTTTGGTACCGCACCCGTGTCGACACGACATGGGGTGTGGGTTTGGGTTTGGGATCTGTGTCCAATTTGATCAACCGATTTCGGGTACTTTGACCAAAATCGATGGGAAAAGTACTAATGGTTTTTGTAATCAATACAAAAACTAAGGTGAAATTAAAGAAAATAGAATACTTTTTATATAGAAATTTCTATGTCATTCCTTTTCCTTTAATCTCCTTCCAAATATTTTCCATAAGTTCTCCATGTAATATCTCATAATTTAGGTTTTATTACTCTATTTCTAGATATATTAATTATTTTTAGGCAAATCCTTGCACCCGTATCCATATATGGGTCCATATCCCTGAATCTTAAGAATTAAATTATGAGGGATCCAACCTCTAGATTTGCACCCCTATCGGCCACCCGCACCCGAGTCCGAGCAACTTAGTTGCAGCTACTCTCCTCGTTACACTCTGTTTGTTGGAAGATATCCAAAATCATCGAGGATCATTTGCCTACTTGAAGGATGACAGATTACCCATGGTCAGGAGAGTATTGTTTTAAACCTACTATTAAGTAGTATCTCTTTTCCCTTTAGTGCTATTCTAGAGGAATTTCAAGATTACCTTTTCATGCGTAGATCCGCACAAGGTTGGCTTACTTTTGCTAGAAAGGTATGATTTTGCCAAGGCAGCCATCATTCTGCTAAAATTTGAACTCATAGGACCCAAAACCTTAGTGCTGCATCTAGAGCCCAGATGGAGATGCGTATACTTACAACCCCTAAAAGACTAGCAAGATTTTGGATATTTGAATCATCATTAGCCAGAATGAACTTTGTTTTATGTGTATGGCGCATAATCTTGATACAACTCTGATGCAACATTAAATGCCATTCAACACTTCTACTCATCTAAGTTGTAGGAAGTATGTGTTGTTGGCGAAAAGTAAATAGAAGATGGACGGACATCAGAATTCCACAATCCTCAATCTTGGGACAATACATTGTTCATCTTTTTCTTGTAAACTAGAGAGAAATTTGTTGACAATGGCTTCTTCAGCATCTTGCTCAAGACCTGTAATAAATAGAACAAACTAAAGAAGCATAGGGCAAAGAAGGTGAACTCTTACATCTCAGAGGAGTATTACTAGCTTTTGAGGTTGTATCAGGCTTGAAAATAAATCAAGAGTATTTGTTTAGTATTAATGTTGAGTATTGATGATCTGACAGATGTTATGGGCTGTAAGGTGGAGCCACTACCAACCACCTATTTAGGCCTATCACCTGGAGTTAAACAGAATTCAAAGATGTGATGGGGGTCCTGGATAGGTGTAGCAGTAAACTGGTGCCATGGAAGAGACAATATTTATCTTTTTGGGGTAGACTTGCACTAATCAACAGTGTCATGGATGGTATACCGACTTATTTGACATCTCTCTTGAAATGCCAAAACAGTGGAGAAGAAGTTGAGTATATGAGGTATAAATTTCTGTGGGAAGGCAATGTTAATAACAGAAGTTCTATTGGGTCAAATGAAAAAAAATAAAAAAGACAGAGGGTGGACTCTTTCTACCTGCTAACTCCTAGGATGAGAAACAAATCCCTTGTTTTGGCACGAAAAGTTCCAAGAGGGGGATTAAGACTGAGGAATCTATAGTTGCATAGCAAAATTATTGTAACGGTTTTGGATATATAATGATGACAATAAAAAATCATGGAAACAGTTGATAGATGCCAAGTATGGTTGGAGCCCACAGTTAAATCTTCTTTCACGGGGGAGTGTGGAGCACATTCAGTAATTTAGTGAATCAATATAATCAGTTTGTGAAACTGGGGAATGGTAATAATGCCCAACTCTGATCTGATGTATGGCTGGGAGGTGAAAGTTTTAGATCAAAGTACTTTGTTTTCTATGGCTTCCCCACAAACAATATGATTGGTGTCAGACTTGTTGTGAAGCGTTGGTTGACAGCTGATCCTTAAGAGAGGTCTCTCAATGACTGGGAAGTATATGAATTTGCTCGATTGATGTAATTGTTGGACACTGTTAGACTGGAGCAGTGTTGTCAAAGATGCGGTTAAGTCCTAAAGCGAGGCTCAAAATGTGTTGAGTGCTTCCCTCGCTTAATGTGCACTTCAGTGTCGTTATCCATGTTTTGAGACATACTTTTCCTTGCCAACGAGTTTTTTCGGAAGGGAGACCCTAAACAATCGATATTTTACTTTATCATAATTCTTTTTTAATATTTCTCTGTTCATATATTTGTCATTCATGCTTATAATTATTAGTTTTGAACTAAACATATATATTTGTATTGTTTCTCCATTTGCATCTTTTTTCATTAAAGCTCACGCTTTATTTGCGAGTTGCACTTAAAGATCCAACAAACCTGAGCATTTTCACACTATTTTCTTTTGGTGACACCGAATTGGAGGACAACATGAAAGACTCATTAACCTTGGCAGCAAGCAATGATGGTATTTTCACATTCAACTGATGTTATAGGTTATAGTCTGTTACAAAAACAACAAGGGCTTTATCACAATCAGTAATTTATGGAAATCAGCATCAGTTAAAGTTGCTTGTTTTTGTTGGATTGCAACAAAGGAAGCTTGCTTAACTTAGGAGAACTTGCATTAGAGAGGAAGTATTCTATGTAATAGGTGGTATGTGAAGAAGAGGTAGAAACGTTAATTATCTACTCATACATTGCAAAGTGGCAAGACACTGTTGAGAGATCTTCCTTAACATATATGGTGTCAAGTGGGAAATGCCTTCGGGAATAAAGAGTTAGTGGGAGATACGGGCAACACCAAACAATGGCAAAAGGACAAAAGATAATCGCATGGAGAAAAATTCCTCTGTTTTTTCTGGATAATATGGTTGGAAAGAAATAGAATTTGCTTTGAAGGGAATAGGGATCATATATTCGGGATTAAAAATGATGCTTACTAACTTTGTATTTATGGTCTAAAAGACATGTTACAGAAAATATATGTTTTATTCTAGAGGAGATAGGAGGAATGTAGTTACTTTCTTGTGGTTATTGCTGGTTTTTTGGGATTTTGTACCATATTGGTACCTTTTTAATAGAACTTATCTTCTAAATAAAATAAAATAAAGGGTATTGTCTCAAAACCACGAGCAACTAAAAGAACCTTTGGAAGCTATATAAGAAAAGGGTCTTCTAGCTGCAAAGCCAAAATCAACTAAATTGACCGATTGCGACAACTACAAACCCCCTAGCTAGGTCTCTTACTAATGCTAACTAAAAGACTAGAGGGGAGGAAGTGCTTGCTTAGGTATGCGGTTGGTAATCAATTTCATAGATAAGATACAAGCTTATTCCAATGACACCATATTTGACAATGCCTGATGGATCTTACAATTTTGGTGGGAATTATCAATTACATGGTCATATGTCATTTCCACTTTCTATCTCCATTTTTCATATTTTTTATATGCCCTCCATCTCAATTTATATGAGTTAATTGACTTGGCACGGAGATTAAGAAATAAAGTAAGACTTATAAAACTTGTGGTTGAAAATAAGTCAGAGATATTTGTGTGGCTATAAATCATTTTATTAATGGTAAAATGAGCATTTTAAAGTTGAATTGTTACTAAATATAACAATGTGTCATAAAAGTTACTAGTTTCAAAAAAAAAAAAAAACAAGGTGTCATTCTTTTGGGACTAACTAAAAAGGAAAGTACGTCATATAAGCTGGGATAGAGAGAGTAATAATAGTAAGTACAACAACAAAAAAAAGCCCAATGTAATTCCACAAGTGGGTCTGGAGAGGGTAAGATGTACGCAACCTCACCCCTACCTTTATGGGGTAGAGAGGCTGCTTCTGATTGATCCTCAACAACTATCCTCTTTTATCTGGGTTTGGGACTGGCAATTTGAGCAAGTTCACCCAGGCAGAGTTTATATAATAATTGCAAGTGCTGCTGATATTTAATGTTGTGATTTTGCTTTGCCCACCAGCATTTGAGTTTGATTGACCCAGAAGTATGACTTATGCTGGCAGTTGTCAACGTACTATCCTATTAACGACAAGGGCTTTTTCAAGTCTTTCTTTTATGAATCGTCTTGGAATTTCGACGAACCTAATTAGGAATAGGCTTATAGATTAATAGATGCTTTTTTAAACACATGTACTGTTGATATCCAAAATATCTGGATGAGTGCTGCAAGTTATGTGTTGTTTTAAGTGAGAAGTCAGAATTTAGATGAAAGTGATGCAAGAACATATATGTCCCTGCTCAGTAAGGAATTATATGTTGTACATTTCTAGTTAGAGAAATCAAGTTTCCTTCATCTATCAATTTGAATCCCTAGGGTTCCAAGAAAGATGAATTTTGTTTGCTTGGTTGGTGGTTAGAGGTGTGATTCTGATGGTTCAAAACTTGAGAAAGAGGATGATTCCGATTACATATGTTGGTTTCTGCTCATGGGTAAACACTTAGAATTTAGAAGAGGATGTGGATCATCTGTTACTGAATTGTCAGGGAGCATCATAGGTATGGGGGAAGATCTTAATATAGTTCATGATACAATAAACTATGCTAGGTACTATAAAGGGTGCACTATTCAGTTGGGCCTATAGAGGATGGAAAAGAAGATGCCAGACATGGAATGTCGTTTCATTAGCACTCATACAATATGGAGGGAGAGAAATATGATGGTTTTTGTAGGGAAAGAGCTTGATTTTGTACATTTGAGGAATAACCTCATGTTTTAATGTCTTTTGCTTGCAGTTGTGAAGTTCCCATTTCTGTAGAAGATTGGATGTCGTTTGTAGAGAATCATATCTTTCCATATTCCTTACTTTTTTGGTGTACCTCATGTACGGGAGCTTTTTGCCATTATTAACAAAATCAGAATTTGATTGATAAAAAAGGTTGCCTATTCAGTATAAGGTTGGTCTAGAGCAGATGTAGTTAATGGAAATGGCAAATATGCACACTTATATCTCATCGGAATTTTGATTTTGTATGAAATTTCTTAGTGTCTTGCGGCTTTAGTTTCTCCCTTGCATAATTTATATTCAGTGAAATTCATTTTTATCTTTTTTTTTGGTTGCTACCTTTTTCTTCTGTAGTTGTCTGTCATATAGTCGTTTTCAATGCACAAATGAGGACTGATTACAGTTCTTCTGTTGTACGCCAGCTTTATGCCTACTTTTTAACGTGGTTTTGCTGCTTGTCAAATGATTAAAATCTGGTTACTTAGTAAAGATGACGGAGATAATTTCTGGTTTCATCTTCTTTTGACTTAAATAGATGAGAGAGACTAGAGATGGAATGAAGGCCGACAGGTTTTCAAGATCTGCATCTGCCGACTCTGATCCGCTTGTTCTTGACATAGATGATTTTAAGGTGATGCCTTGGATACCATTTAATGTGACTGGAAGATTATGCCAACTTAAGCTTTAGAAATTTGGTAGTTAACTGATAGCAATGTGTGCTCTATATACTATATGCAGGGGGCTTTCTCCTTTGATGGCTTGTTTGGTAACTTGGTGAATGAGATTTTGCCTTCTTATCAAGAAGAAGAATCAGACTCAGCGGAAGGGCATGGAAATGGGGTTGGAAGTGATGCTCTACCAAATGGGAATTTGCGAGCACCGCCAGATGCGGGAAAGTCAGCACAAGGACTGTCAAGTCCGTCATTCCCTGAAGTTGATTCCTTATTATCCCTATTTAAGAATTCTTGTAAACAATTGGTTGATCTCAGAAAACAGGTATAGTAAAGGATTATATGTGGATTCAGTGAGATAATATTTTTGCTGATGACTTTTATTCTAATCCCATCATATTTGATCAAAGATTGATGGGAACCTTAGTGATCTTAAAAAGGAAGTCGCTGTTCAAGATTCAGAGCACCGGAAGACACTTTCTGAGGTTAGTGTATTGAATTCACTGTTGTGGACATTATAAAATGAAGTAATATTTCAATCATGGGAAATATTTTTTCTGGAAAATATCCTTGGAAAAAAATTACCCCGTTGTGCTGTATTCTGCCCCTTAATAAGTGTCTTGGTAGAATAAATAAATGACAAATTGATGTTGAGTAACATTTTAAATCACAAATGTATTGGCATATATTCAGTATGCTTCGGAAATTGGTTTTATGAAAATGAGAGTGGATCCACTTGTTTCAAAATGAGTGTACTTCCAAAGGTGTTCAATATCCTTCATGCTGTGTGGAGCTTCTTTTTTACCTAATTAAAGACCTCAAGTTAAAGTTTGCTGAACATTGTATTGTGCAGCTGGAAAAAGGTGTTGACGGCTTATTTGATAGCTTTGCACGTTTGGATTTGCGGATATCTAGTGTAGGTCAAACGGCTGCCAAAATAGGAGATCATCTACAGGTATAGCTGCTTAATACCTTTGTTTTTTGAAAATCTTGTAAGCACTTGTTTTGATGCTTGATTAATGTTAATGTGTTTATTTTATGGTCAAATGCAACTTCCAGAAAATATTCTTCCACTTTTACTTTGCATTTCTTCTACTAATAATGAGATGCCTACTTTTGTGAGCAGAAAGAAAGAGAATCTTTTGCTTAACTCCATAATTTCTATATTGATCTGTTTCGCAAGCTGTTTGAGACCATGTCATCATAGAATGCAGTTAGTATGTTCTGAAAATATTGAATCTCCTTTTGTGTTCAGAGTGCAGATGCTCAGAGAGAAGTTGCTAGTCAGACGATAGAGCTCATAAAGGTAAACTTTTACTGCCTAACTTCTCGGTTATAAAAAGAACTTTTGACTAACTTTGAGCATGCTGTAAAACAGGTTCTATCCTCATTTAAAACTGACAGTATTAGTTGCTTCCTTTGATAGTACTTGATGGAGTTCAATAGCAGTCCAGGAGACCTGATGGAGCTCTCTCCTTTATTTTCTGATGATAGTCGTGTCGCTGAAGCTGCTTCGATTGCTCAAAAATTAAGTGAGATCCATATGTTTTCTCAATATTCTCATGTTGTAAATATCAAACTTGCTTTACCCAATTCTTTTCCCATGATTGTTTGAGCTGTCAATTGTATTAACTCTTTGCATTTATTACCTAGTAGCCAATGAATAAAAAAAAGGGCAAGCCCGGCGCACTAAAGCTCTTGCTATACGCAGGGTTCGGGGAAGGACCCGACCACAAGGGTCTATTGTACGCAGCCTTACCTTGCATTTCTGCTAGAGGCTGTTCCGAGGTTTGAACCTATGACCTCCTGGTCACATGGCAACAACTTTACCCGTTACTCTCCTTCAAAGTAGCCAATAAATAAAGTGAAGGATATTTTCTGCTTCTTAGTTTTAAGAAAGATAACATGTCATTTGGCTTTTTATTTTTTCGGTAACTATAATTTGCAGTTTATACAGTACAACAACAACAACAACAACAACATGCCCAATGGAATCCCACAAGTGGGGTCTGGGGAGGGTAGAATGTACGCAGACCTTACCACTACCTCATAGAAGTAGAGGGGCTGTTTCCTAGGAACCGTCGTCTCTACAATCCATAAGCAGAATAAACTAGATTTGACAAAAAGGAAAGGAAAAGAAAGGAATAGGAAGAAGGACTACTAATGAAGCACATGATACTACGTAAATACAATAAATTTAACACGTATAATACAGATAAAGACAACACATGATATATGGACTCGACAAAACCTACTACCCTACAATACCCCACGGCTAGACATCCACCTAACCCTGCTAACCTATTAACCTTCTACTCTAATTCGTGACCTCCACTCCTTCCTATCTAAGGTTATGTCCTCGGTGAGATCAAGTTTCGCCATATCCTGTCTAATCACCTCTCCACAATACTTCGTCGGTCTACCTCTACTTCTCTTAGTGACTCCTAAATCCAACCTCTCGCACCTCCTTACACGAGCATTGGTACCTCTTCTCTGCACATGTCCAAACCATCACAGTCTCGCTTCCCTTATCTTATTAGCCACCGGGCCACCTCTAGCTTCTCCCGAATGGTCTCATTCCTAATCTTATCTCTCCTTGTGTGCCCACACATCCATTGCAGTTTATACAATAGACTTCAAATTTAGAGTTTTATAGCAGTGTCCTGAATCTAATCTCTATATTTTCCCTCTATCTTGTCTTTGTCCTCTTTTCTTTTCCTGTTCAGTTCCCTTTTCCTAAACAACAACAACAATAACATACCCAGTGGAATCACACAAGTGGGGTCTGGTTCAGTTCCCTTTTCCCAAAAAAAGAAAAAAATTAGCAATGCATAGAGTAGCCTGAAGCGTGGTCCTCTCTTTCCTGTGTAGACGCTGGATTTAGATATTTCCTTCCTAGACACGCAAAGCTAGCACTTCGTCTTTCCCATAAGGTTTTCATGACATAGGATCTGTATCTCTGATTATCATCTCATAATCATGGAGGAGACTTTGTGAACGACAAATCATTTTGGCCCAGTGCCATAAAATGTGTAATGGCTTGCATTCTGTAGATGTTTTCCATTACCGAGAGATATGTCATATGTATGGTAAATGACATAGTAGAATAGCTGATGTGAATATCTCTGGGAGGAAGAGTAACCTTGATTAATTCAGTGTTGGATTCTGTTGCCTACTTATGTGATGTCATTGTTCCCAATTCCTGGGAAGGTGATAACGGCATTGGATGTCTTGAGGAGGAACTATGGCAAGGAAACAAAATAGAGAAGGGGTTCAATTTGGTGAAATGGATGGCAGTCCAACAGAGTAAGAAGAATGAGGGATTGCGCGTCAGAAACCTAAAATTACAGAGCAAGTGTTTGCTATCCAAATGTCTATGGAGATATGTTCGTGAAAATCAGGCCCTACAGAAAGAGGTAGTTCATCGTAAATTTGGGCAAGAAGACTGCTGGTGCACAAATAAAGTGATCTCTACCTATTGAGTTGGGGTGTGGAGAACTATCATAAATTACTGGACAGAGCTAAAATGCAACACTGAGACTCTTGTGGGGAAGGGAGATAAGACGGTCCTGGACAGACAGATGGCGTGATCAAGAATAAAGAACTTATTCTCTGAACTCTTCTTCATAAACTCTAATTCCGATTGCAGAATAGAGGAGATGAGGACCACATTTTGGTGGAACCTAATCTTCAGAAGACTTCTTAATGACTGGGAAATTGGTGAGGTGGTGGAACTCTTGAACCTGATAGTTGGGTTCCCTGGGACCAATTTAGATCCAGATAGGCTGACTTGGTCTCAGCAAAATGATGGGAAGTTCTCTCTTACAGGCTATACAAATGAGGGGTGGTGGGAAGAGCAGGCAGGTCTTTAGGACCTTGGAAAACAGTCTGGAGGAATGTGGCTCCTTCTAAGGTAAAATGTTTCACATGGTTGGTAGCCAAAAGAGCTTGTTTAACTCATGAGGCAATGCAAAAGAGGGGCATCAAGTTTGCATCAAGGTGTCTCTTGTGTAAGGAAGACCTTGAGACCAACAAGCATTTACTTCTAACTAACGTGACAGCACAGGTTTGGGCCTTTTCACTAGAATATCCACCATTAGCTGGGCCATGCTAGAACACACAACAGATCTACTAAGTTGCTGGATTAGAAGGGGAGGCAACAAAAATCGAGAGATGGTGGAGATCAGTTCCAGCATGCATTTGGTGGACCATACGGGAGGAAAGAAATCAAAGAATTTTTGAGGGGAGATTAAGTGGAACGTAATTACTTTGTCAGGCTTTTGGTGTAAAGAACAGGACATAGATGAAGAGATCCAACTGGTGGGTTTCATTGGAGCATTATAAGTATCTCTAACTTTTTCTTTTTGTTTTCCTATTCCCTGAAACAACTTTTTGGAGGTGACCAGCATAGCCCTTAATGCCGAGGAACACAAGATGTTATCAGTCTCAGAGAAAAAGATAATTAAGTATATAATCACAGAAAATATCATCAGAAAAATTTAAAAAATAAAAAATGAATGGGGCAGCTTTAGAAAGAAGGCTGTTTTAAAACCAAACTTAGAAAAGAAACAAATGGCAGTAAGTGGGATTCAATCCCTTGACTTGACAGAATTAAAACTAGCTCTTAACCAATGAACCACTCCATCTCTTTTGATCATGCCTTCAGATAATACTAGATGGATTTTAAGTATTATACAAATAATATATTATTTTAGTTGAATGATAATGGGTTGCTGCGGGTTCCTTGTCATCAAAATACTAAAAAAAAGATAATGGGTTCACATGACCCTTTACACATAATTCACCACTGGGGAAGGGCATTTGAGAGTGGTATGGTGTGACAGTTGGATTTTCCAGGTCCAGGTCAGTGACCAATTGTTTCAATCACTATTCATTCTTCTTATTGCTTGTATTACTTAGACCTAGGCTTTTTAATATCTTAATTATGCTGATGCGTGCACTTTACACAATGTTCTTTTTCTTTTGACGATTTCTTATCCTTCCCTTCCATGATGTTTCTCTTTATATGAAAGAAATGGACTTGCGCTGATATCTTTCTTGGTATACAAGAATATAACAATAGAGTTTTTTTCTAGTTGCAGTTACATTCACTAATATTCTTATTTTCCAGGGATCTTCATGTTAGTTCTTCTTTACTTCATTTTCCTTGATTTTTATGAAGAGTTACATTATTCCACATGCATACTAGGATCATTTGCTGAGGATGATATTGGAGGACAAACCATGACCGTCTCATCAGCTGTCGGTAATGCAACTGCGAGTAGAGGACTGGAAGTTGCTGTTGCCAATCTCCAAGAATACTGCAATGGTACATAATGAGGAACTTATTACTCCGTTTACCACCTCTTCTCATTTTATCTTGTTAGAACTGTAATACAGATTTTAAAGATCTCAAATCTTCCAATAGCTGCTCTACTTTATAAGTGCAGGAAGTATTTTTGTAAAGGAACAGGGTATTTGATTGAACTCCATTCCGTAGATTGATGGGAAAAAAGGAAGTAAATCTATCACTAGAAACGTCAAATATGAAGCTTCAAAACCCTATAGAGAACTCTTTAAATTCTTGAGACAAGCACGTAGTGACTACATGGTTCAATACTTTCTACTGTCCTGGGTGTTCCTTTTAGTGGCTGAGAAATCTGTCTCCTTTTAGGCCAACTGCAGCCCCAGAAAGTCGGGGATGATGGGCTCTCCATTCTGTGCAAGGCTCAAACTTGTGACCTAAGACACAAGTCCCTCAACCTTTGCCAATTGAACTAAATTCCTGTGGGGCTCAATTGGCATATACTGTCCGAGTTCCTCTAGTCTTTTTCTAAGTGAAGGGTTTATAGTTTGTTTTGATTCTGGCAAGGGTTGTTTGGTGCAGGAACTTGTGAAGGCTTCAGTTGGGTATGCCAATGCCGCTAGCTCAGTAACCTAATGCGAGTATCTATACTGATACATAGTCCCATTTCAGTATCTTAGTTTGGCTGTGATATACCCCTATAGATTATTAGAGATCATATCTCATGGTCTAATTTTATGTGATGTAATTAAGGTCTAAAGAAGCCATTTCAATTTTTGTAACATTTTATGCAGGTTGTTATGAAAGGGATTTCTTTTGAGAAGGGAAAAAAATATTTTCCTTTCGTATTTGAATGCTTGAACCCCATGATTAGTTGCATAAAGCATTACTATTCATTGAAGTGACCGAAATATATATTAGAACATCTAAAACCTGAAATTTATATTATAAAACTAGGGATGGAGGGACAAAAAGTTAAGCCACAAGTTCAAATTTCATGAGGATAAGGTAGGGATAGCCTAGTAGAAAGTATTCTCCACCTCTAACCTTGAGGGTGGTGTTCGAGTCACCAAGGAAAAACGGGGAAGGTAGAGGGGGTTAGTGGGGAAAGGAGTCAGGTTCGCCATATGTAAAATGAAAGAAAATAAACCAAGAATTTCATGAGCCATGACTAGTATGTAACTTTTAAATAGTACAATGTTCAAAAAGAATGATTCCTATATGCAGATGATAGGAGGTGAGGTGGGAGCATTGCCTGCTGTCTACTTGGGGATGCTACTGGGGGAAAAATCAAAGTCCATAGAAATTTGGAACTAATACTTATCGGAAGGGGGGGGGGGTGGGGGTGCAGGCTCACTTTGATCAATGCAGTCCTGGATGCCCTTCCTACTTACATGCTTACATTATTCCCACTACCTGCAGGAGTAGTAAAGAGATTGGATAAACTAAGGAACTTTTTTTGGCAAGGAAAGTAAGGGATACCATCTGGTAAAATGGAAAGCTCTGATCACAGGAAAAAACAAGGAGGTTTAGGCATAAGAAACTTGAAGAACTAAAGCAAGGCTTTAAAGTTAAAATGGTTGTGGAGATATGCTCATGAACCAGACTCAATGTTGAGCAAGGTGATTAAATTGAAGTATGGGGGAGATGGATTCATGGGTCACCAAGGAAGCAACCAACCCCCATGGTGTTACTCTTTGGAGAACAATCAGGTATTGGTGGCCTTCCCTAAGAAATCATACTACCATTACAGTACATAATGGTATCAGGACAAGTTTTTGGAAAGACAAATGGCTTGGTAATAGTAGTTTGTTGGAGTGCTTCCCAGACATATTTGAGTTAGTACAACATAAAGACAGGACAGTGGCTGAAATGTGGTCTCCCCAAGGATGGGATCTGTCTCTCAGAAGGAACTTAAATGATTGGGAAGTCACCAGACTAGTTGAACTTTTCAAAATGTTGGATTCATTTCAAGGCTTAAAGGAAGGGGAGGATTGCCTACGGTGGACCACAAAGGAAGATACAAAGTGAGTTCAGGTTACAAGACCATGAATAGGGTTCCACTAACCCTCAACTGGCCTTGGAGGCAAATATGGAAAGCCAAAGTTCCACTCAAGGTGGCATTTTTCACTTGGCTACTAGCAAAGGAGGCAGTACTCACACATGGAAACCTAAGGAAAAGAGACAACATTCTATTGACACACTGTTGTTTATGTGGGGAAGCAGCTGAGACAGTTGGACATTTGTTCTTACACTGCAAAATCACTGATCAACTGTGGAAGATTTTCATCAATCTCAGAGGCATTCAATGGACAATGCCTAGTAAGATTGTTGACACTCTCTCAAGTTGGGAGGAAGCAGGAATAGGGGCAAAGAACAGATATTATTGGAGGACCATTCCAGCATGCATCTGGTGGACCATTTGGAGAGAAATGAATGCTAGAAGCTTTGAGGATAGAAGTAGATCCCTACAAATGATCAAAACAGATTGTATTTTGCTATTGTGTTTTTGGTGTACAAAGAGCTCCCTGGTAGATGTTGAAGCAATCTTAGAAGTTTTAGATTCTTGCTTGGTTTGCTGTTTCTGTTATTACATCGTCACACTTTTCTGTAAAGGGGTTTTCCGTACTACCTAAGTACTGGTTATAATACAAATCGTTACCTTCTCAAAAAAAACAAACAAAAAAAGAATGATTCCTTTCCTTTTTTGGCAACATTTTAGTTTCAACTTTCACATGGCATGTTCAAGACCACAAAATTAAAGGGAAATTTTGTCCATTTGACACAAGAAGTATTGGGGAGAGGTGATTAGACAGGATATGGCGAGACTTGATTTCATCGAAGACATGACCTCAGATAGAAAGGAGTAGAGGGCGCGAATTAGAGTAGAAGGTTAATAGGTTAGTAGGGTAAGGCTGATGTCTAGCGGGCAGTAGGTAGTGTCGAGTCCGTATATCGAGTGTTGTCTTTATCTGTATCATATGTGCTAAAATCTATTGTATTTACATATTATCATGTGCTTTTTGATTAGTAGTTGCTCTTCCTATGCATTTCTTTTCCTTTCCATTTCGTCATATCTAGTATTCTGCTTATGGGTTGTTGAGACGAGGGTTCCCAGGAAACAACCTCTCTACTTCTATGAGGTAGTGGTAAGGTCTGCGTACATTCTACCTTCCCCAGACCCCACTTGTGGGATTCCACTGGGTATGTTGTTGTTGTTGACATTACTTTAATTTAAGACCACAAGATTAAAAAGTCTTCTTTATTTTCTTAAACTTCGTGCCAAGTCAAACTAGGTCAACAACAACAACATACCCAGTGGAATCCCACAAGTGAGGTCTGGGGAGAGTAGAATGTACGCAAACCTTACCATTACCTCATAGAGGTAGAGAGGCTGTTTCGTGGGAACCCTCGTCATAAAAACCCATAAGAAGAATAAGCTAGATATGGAAAACAGGAAAGAAAGAGAAAGTGAACAGGAAGAGCAATTAATAACGAAAAACACATGTTAGGCAGATAAATAACGACACCGGACAACTCCTTGTTATCTAACCTATTAACCTACTACTCTAATTCGCGACCTCCACTCCTTGCTATCTAAAGTCATTTTTTTGAAACGGTTGGAAGTAAAAGATTTCACAATTCATGAAAAGTATAAGCAATTTGGATTTATCCAAATGGGAGTGAGATATACCAAGTGATGAGTGGATAACTAAGACAAAGGAGACTCTTAAGAATAGTTTCTAGACTTGGGTTGTTAACTTAGGAATTGTGTGAGTTATTTGGGCTTGAACCATGTTGGTTTTACTTATTACCTTTTTTTTCCTTTTAAATGTAGGATGGAATTATTAAATTAAATGTAGCTACTTTAATTGCTTATGTGCTAGGTAAATTTGAGTAGCTTGTCAAGCAATAGAGTTATATATTCAGTATAAGGAATTCTTTGAGCTTTATCCAGTTCTATTTCCTTTATTCGTGTGCTTCGTTTGTTTGTGAGATTTCTTTTTTCAATTGTTTTGAGAAACAACTTCGGATAGGTAAGGTTTTGCAGAGACTCACAGCTCCATAACAGAAAGTTATATAAACCTGCACCTTGCCAAAATGCTTCATCAAACTTATAGCTCTCCTCTGATTGTCACCTACATTGGTTGGCACTGTTGATGCTGTGCATATAGTGATTTATTTGAAACCCCCTGGATCTACCATTAGTAGCTTTACCAAAGGCCTTGAATGCAAAAAATCACACCTCACATCTCTAACACATACTTCTTATGACTGATCCATCTCAAGCCAAATCTTTGGGCCAATCACAACAACAACAATATCATATCCAATGTGATCCCACAAGTGGGATCTGAGAAAGGCGGGATTTACGTATACCTAACCCCTATTATTGTGGGGTCTAAAGGTTGTTTTCGATAGACCCTCGATTCAAGAAACAAATGTCTTACTAAATAGTTTTTAAATATACAAGAGTAAAATAAGCTATGATGAAAATATCGCAAAAAGACCGAAGTAAAAGAAACAACAATAGTGATAGTATTGAAGAGTAGGAAAATCATAGAATGATACAAATAATACCATGTTGGACTAGTACCATTGTATCCTAGTGAAAAGAGAGAAACCTTACAACTACCTACTAACTTTCTACCCTAATTCTCTACTTTCATGTGCTCCTGTCTAGGGCCATATCCTTGATGAGCTGCAGATATGCCATGTTATATCTAATCACCACTCCTCAATTCTTTCTCAGTGTACCTCTACCTCTTCTCAGAACTATCACCGCCAATCTCTAAAACCTCCTTACTGGGGAATCTGTTCTCCTCCTTTTGACATGCCTAAACCATCTAAGTCTCACTTCCCACATCTTTTCTACCACAGAGGCTAGTGCACCTTGTCCTGTATATCGTCGTTTATAATCTTGTCTCTCTTAGTATGCCACACACCCATCTAGCATCCTCATTTTTGCTACTTTTATGATTTGGACGTGTGAGTTCTTGACTAGCCAATGCTTTGTCCCGTACAACATAGTTGGTCTGGCAAGCTTTCCATAAGTCTTACCTTTTAAGTCTTAAGTCTTTGTGGTGCATTCTCACCACTTAGGACACCAAATGTGAGGGTATCTTTCCACTTGTCTAATCTTGATGGACAGGAAGACAAAATAGAATAACCCTATAGTTGTGTTGGTTGGATGTAGCAGGTTTTGGGTTGGTTAATTTAGGTGCCGACAGCCCGATAATACTGCTATCAACCAAAAGAAAAAGGACAAAAGAAAAGATGATAAATCTATGTATAAGGTATGCTTTCTCAAAAAATTATATCTAGAGGCATGGCTTCTCAAAATATATATGTATGTGATATGCTAGTAATGACCCATTATAAGTCAGAAATGATGTAGCTCAGAGTGCTGGTGTTTTTACAAAAATTACACAACAAAATTGACTGACATTTTAATTTGTATATGTCTGTTTTAACCATATATTTTTTTTGCAATTGCTAACTGTTATCTGTTATAGCCATATAGTTGAACCAGCAACCGTTACTTTTGTATCTGTGTGAACTGAGAAACCATTACTGTGTATGAAGTCTGTCTTTTCTTTCATGCGTCTTTTATGAGGCAGACACATAGTACCGCAATTTAAGATCTGTCATAGGTGCTACTGGGGAAGGTTTCCGCTGTTAATGTTTCCTGTGTTTGGCAGCCATTTTTTTCTAAAAAAAACTCATCCTTGTTATACTTCTGCTTTTAATATTTGGACTTGGTTGTTGTTATACTTACATTAGGCTTGTTCGTTAAGTCCTGCTATTCTATTTAGAGACATATTAGTCCATGTAAGAATAAGTGAGATTTACTAAACCTCTAGATATTGACCCTGAATGTTATCTACCTATTTTGCATGCCAAAGAAATAGACCTGATAAAGCGAAGTAAATACAAAGGATCCATAAAGTTGACACCAAATAATTTAGGATTTAGACGTAGTTGATTGATTGATAGTATATATGGTATGCATGATTTGTAGAACGATGATGTTGAGAAAATAACATTTATAGAAACTGTGGCAACTTGCTGATTGGGAAAAAAAGAATGAAGTGAGAACTCCCGTTATCCATCTTAATTTTCTTTTAATTTTCTTCCTTGCCTTTTACCTACAATTCAATATGAGTTTGCCTAATTGTTAAACGACATATTTAAGCTTTCTTCTTCTTTGGTGACTGTAGAGTTGGAGAACAGATTACTATCTCGATTTGATTTCGCATCACAGAAACGTGAGCTGTCTACAATGCGGGAATGCGCTAAAATTTTGTCACAGGTAAACAAGTAAATTATGTAGACCTATCATTTTGTTCCTCAGGTGAAATCTCCCATGTGTAAAGTTCTTCTATGGAGAACCTGTGATAAGGTGCAGTTGATCATGATCTTGAGAAAAGAAAGTGAACGCAAAACATGGAGCTTTATGAGAATGGTTATTAAATTTTTCATATTTTTCATGCTTGATCATGTTGTTACTTCCCCTTTTAAACATCTGAAATTTTCATTGTTTGCTTAGAATTCTGTATCAGCTTCTAGGTTATATACATTCAGAAAGTTTTCCTGATTTTAACATATTAATATTGGGAATCAGTTTAACCGGGGTACCAGTGCTATGCAACACTATGTGGGATTATGCCCAATGTTCGATCTGGAGGTCATGAATGCAGATGTTGAATTGGTTCTTGGAGATCAGGGTGCACAACCCAGCCCTAGCAATGTTGCACGTGGTCTTTCTTCAATTTTTAAAGAGATTACAGGTTATAATTACTGAAGTTAATCTGAATCGTAAAGTGGTTTTTTTACTTCTGCCTCTTGATGCCTTATATTTAATTTTAGAGACTGTGCGGAAAGAAGCAGCCACAATAGCAGCCGTTTTTCCATCCCCAAATGATGTAATGTCAATACTAGTTCAGGTATGGTTGTATTGTTACCTGCATTATGCTTGAGGTAGTTAGTTGTTAGATTATCTTCTGATGTGATGTTGCATGCCAGCAATAAGACAAGCTAACTCAGAATGAGGATAGGGCAGAGTGATTTTGCTAAATTTTCTTGCTAGATGACTTAATATACTACTTTCTTATGAAGATTCACTGTTTTTTCTAAACACCGCTCCCTATTAATTGTTTCTGAGTTTCCTCTAAGCCATCTTATATTCTCTATTGATTCTGCTGTCGCCATTCAAGTATAAATGATTGCCGAATACGTTACTGTAAAACTGTATTTTGAATTGTGATATAGTGACTGATCTGTGGTGATTGTTCAGCGTGTCTTGGAGGATCGTGTTCCAAAGCTACTTGAGAAACTCTTGCTGAAACCATCTCTTGTTAGTCCACCACCCATGGAAGAAGGAGGACTTATATTAGTGAGTAACATGACAGGAAATTTTCTTCTGTTGGTATTGACTGTGAGGGAAAAAATGAGCCACTAATTTATCCTTTTGTTAATTCATTTTTGTGCATTCAGTATCTCAGATTGCTAGCTGTGGCATATGAGAAGACACAGGAGCTTGCTAGAGACTTACATGGTGTAGGGTGTGGCGATTTGGATGTTGAAGGTAGATCCTTTTCATCCTCTTATCCTTGCAAACATCTTCTTGAACCTTTTATTGTGTAAATGTGATCCAGACTCCAAGTGAAGAATACAAAGATCTGCATATAACGGCTTTCCGTTTGGACCAAAAATTTCTCCAAAATAATATTTTGAGATGCACTTTTATGGAGACATGTACAAGCCTCAAAAAATAGTGTTAGTGATGTGACCTGAAATCTCTTTATTAACTAAGATGCAGAAATAATGAAAGCTGTGAAAAATGTCTAAAGCGCTACACTTGAAGGTATTGTTATTGGATGTAAAAAAAAAAGATTTACCTCAATTCCCTTGCAGACAGTTCGTTTTTCTAGTCTTGAGGGAGAGAATGACAAATGTCTAAAGCGCTACACTAGAAGGTATTGCTATTGGCTGTTAAAAAAAGATTTACCTCAAATCCATTGCAGATAGTTCATTTGTCTCGTCTTGAGGAAGTGGAAAAACACTGAAGTTTGCAGGAAAACAACTAAAAAATAGCAGAAGAATAAGCAGCTAATCAATTTGATCTACTAGGCTGTGAAAAAAGATGACAGAGTAAGTTCTTTCTTTTGATTCTTTCCTTCTGGCGTAATGGAAAGAAGAACAATTAATTGAATGGGAGGTAGAAGCAAAAGAGAGAAGATTGGATATCTTCAATTATGGATGAGGAAAAAAGAAGGTAAACAATTAAAATTAAAAAAAGAAGGTAGAATAAGGCTAGTGAAGCTTGGTCGTTTACAGATTGCTGAAGAAACTACTACCCAGTGTTATTAAAAGCATGAGCTTCAGCGCTTGAAGAGTGAGGCGAGGCGTATCGCGTCTCTGTCCTGAAGTGAGGTGTAGTGCTTCTCTACTCTGAAAAGTGAGGCACCAGAGGAAAATCATGCGCTTTTGGTGATAAAGCGAGAAGCTTCGAAATGAGCTCTGAGAGAAAAGTGAGAATCTACTATTACACTCTCTCTATATGTGTGTATACACAAACCAGGACTGGCGACGGTACCGGAACCGGTCCCACCGGACCGGCATTGACCGGTACCGGGACCGGGACCGGTAAGGCCAAGGGTATTATTTTCCGGTACCGGACCGGAACCGGGACCGGTATTACCGGGAAATATTACCCATACCTTACCGGTCCCGGTACTAACCGGTACCGGACCGGACCGGACCGGACCGGTATTACCGGGAAACCGGATATTAAAAAAAAAAAATTAAAAATTTAAATTCAAGTTTAAAATATTAAAGGTTAAAATAAAATGTTAAAATGGTAGTATTATTATTCATAAATTATTATATAAATTGTTAAAATTTAAAATGAAGTTTGAAAGTTTGAAATTTTGAATTCAAAATTTCAAATTTCAAAATTGTTATAAGTTATTTATAAGTAATTAAGTATAAGTGTATAACACTCAGGACTGGCGACGGTACCGGAACCGGTCCCACCGGACCGGCATTGACCGGTACCGGGACCGGGACCGGTAAGGCCAAGGGTATTATTTTCCGGTACCGGACCGGAACCGGGACCGGTATTACCGGGAAATATTACCCATACCTTACCGGTCCCGGTACTAACCGGTACCGGACCGGACCGGACCGGACCGGTATTACCGGGAAACCGGATATTAAAAAAAAAAAATTAAAAATTTAAATTCAAGTTTAAAATATTAAAGGTTAAAATAAAATGTTAAAATGGTAGTATTATTATTCATAAATTATTATATAAATTGTTAAAATTTAAAATGAAGTTTGAAAGTTTGAAATTTTGAATTCAAAATTTCAAATTTCAAAATTGTTATAAGTTATTTATAAGTAATTAAGTATAAGTGTATAACACTATAAGTTATATAATTTATAATTCAAATTTAAAGTTGTTAACTTGTTATAAAGTTTAATTTTAAACGATTAAAGTTTGAATGTTTCTTCTTGTATTTTAAATTTTAAAGTTAATAAAGATTTGAGAAATAAAGGGGCAAATATATTAAAAAGAAGTTAGTAGTGAAAACTCAAAACTTAAATTAAGATTAAGTAAAAAGAATAATAAAAATAAAAAAAGAAATAAGGCGAATAGCCTCTAATTTTATTATGTAATTTTAAAATTTAAATTGTACAATGTAGAAAGGTAAGATATTAGAAATCAACCCAATCTACGCAGCCACCTTCTAGGAAGGGTTCTGTTTCAACTAGGTATAATTTATTGTAAATTTGTAATACAAATATATTTAATCACTAATATCTTAAACTACTTTGAAACTCTTGTCTAAGAGTTTCTAACATTTCAGCTGTCACATTTTCTGGAATCGGCTCTTGAGCTTGTTCTTCCAGAAATTCCATGCCGTCTTCGCTTGATTCCGATATAACATTATCGATATCGGCTTCAAACTGTGAAGGCAATGTCGGACGCCCTAAATTCCTCCGCTCCGCATTTATCCAGTCTCGAAATAAGACTGAAACTTCTAAGCTATCGCCAGCTAGTGAATGCCTATGGTCTCCTACTTGGAACCTAGCAGCGCTAAAAGCGCCTTCCGAAGCAACTGAAGAAGCTTGAATTGCCAGCACATCACGAGCCACCCGTTGAAGTCTTGGAAAATTTTTTCCACGAGTGTTCCACCACGCCAACAGCTGCGGCTTCCCCTCTGAGTCCTTGATGCTTTCCGGTGCCTGGTTAAGATATTCATCAAAGTCGTTGTTTGTGTTAGTTTCTAACCCAAGTTGTAATTCTAACATTGTGTCCATGTCATCATCAAATCTAGCCCTAGTAGGTTGTGGTTGGTGTTGTACATTTTGTATTGAATTATATTGTTCTAAATCATATAATTTCCTAGCTTCAGGTCTAACGGTACTTAGAACTGTTTCTAAATGAAGTGATTGATTTGATCCGTCGTATACTATTTCTAAGTCTGTAAATATACTAGTTACCATTTTAGATACACCAAATTCTTTATAGGCGGGATTAAATAAAGCAGCAGTTAAATAAATTTGAGGGATTGGAAAAAAGTATTTCCTAAATTTTTCAATCATTTTTCTAACAGGTTCACTAAATCTTGGATTATTTTTAAACGAAGCTAATTTATTACAAATAGTACAAATATTAGGCAACACAGAAGAAATAGTAGGATAGTAAAGGCCGGAAATTTGTTTTGTTGCTAAATAAAAAACTTTTAAAAAATCAACCAAATCTTTAATATTAATCCAATCATTTTCATCTAGACGGAAGTCGGGATCTGCATTATGTGCATTCCAGACCATACTAAGCGGTCTCCTATAGTCGTAAGCAACTTTTAACATTTCATAAAATGAATTCCACCTAGTTGCTACTGATTTAGGAATTTTTCTAACAGGTAAATTACATTCAATGCAACGCTGGTTAAATTCCCTACGCCTAGCCATTACTTGACATGTAAAAATAAAGTGGCATGCGGCTTCCACTTTAGCACATCCATGTTCAAATAAAGAAATACCATCTTTAACAATTAAATTATAAATATGTGCAGCACATTTAATATGAAAACCATCTTCATAAGTTGGACAAATAACAGGTTTTAAAAAATCTACAGCACGTTTATTATTACTAGCGTTATCTAAAGTTACACTAAATATTTTTCTACCTATACCAAAAAATTGTAAAACATTAAGAATAGTTTGGGCAATATAAGAACCTGTTTTTCGAAATTCACAAATTTTATATCCTAAAATTCTTTTTTGCAAATTCCAGTTATCATCTATCCAGTGGGCCGTAATTGTAAAGTAATCGATACCGGTTACACTACGTCCCATATCAGAAGTTATTGCTATCCTACAATTATTATAAGCAAATAAACACCTAAGATATTGTACATGGCGTGCTTGAAAGTCAAAAACCGCTTTTTTTATAGTATTTCTAGAAAATCCATTAAAAGACGGGTTATACACAATTTGAATATAATGCACAAAACCGGGATTTTCTGCAAAACTGAAAGGCAAACCAGTAACAACAATCATTTTAGAAAGTTCATCAAGGTCACGTTGTCTACTATAAGCTCTATGTGTACTAGGACCGGAAATATTACTAGGATTTAGTTGCGATTGCACCATATTTGAACCTCCCGTCGATTCATCGGGAATGGGAGTTCCAAATTTTTTGGCGTCCGCAACTGCCTGTGCATGCAAAAATTCTATTTTACAACAATGCATAAGGTGATTTTTCAAATGACCCGTCCCGCCCCCCTTTCCCGAAGTTTTATGGTTTAAAACATGTTTACATTTGTTACAAATAGCTTTTGTTTTATCTTCATTTTGAGTTAAAAATTGCCAAACAACGGATTTTTTTGCACGTTCCGTCTTAGGCCTATTAGATGACGTAGGTGGCACGGGGGGAGCGGGAGCGGGAGTGGGAGCGGGAGCGGGAGCGGGAGGGGGTGGGGTAGTAGCACTATATGGGGGTTGAGTTTCATCGTCATCAAAAGTATCTTCATTTTCATTTATTTCAAAATCATCTTCTGGTAAATCTTCGTTAAAATTCCCAAAATGTTGTTCAAGAAAATCATTGTCTAATCCCGTGTTAGAGTCAATATTAATAAAAGTGTTGTCTACGTAAGTAGAATCTTCGATATTTAATCTAAGTGGTGCTTGTCTTGTAGACGAACTACCACCTGAACTTTTACCGGTTAAAGCCTTTTTAATTCCACCAAAAAACGTACTTTTTCCCTTTCCTTTTCCACCGGAATCCATTTTAAATTTAATTAAAGTTTAATTAAACAAATAACGATTATATGCAAAAAATCAAATTTATGAATGTAAAAAAAAATAATTCAAGGAGACAACAACTCAACAAGTAAAAGTAATCAAATAAGTAAATTTGGAAGAACAAATAAGTAGAATTTAGGAACGAAGGTACCAAACGTCTGTGTAAAAACAGACGTAGAAGCCGAAATTGATGAAAGTTGAAGCTTGAATATGCTCCAAATTGATCCACCAAATTTTGCTCCAAAATGCAATTACCAAAACTAAATAATATTTTGGAATAATGATTGAGAGAGTAGATAATGAATATATATAATATATAATATTTAAGAGTAGTATGTAAATATGTAATATGTATATAATTATAAATTTGTAATATTAGTAAGTGGAGAGAATTTGATTGAGAGAATTGGATTGAATTGAGAGAATTGGATTGAGAGAATTGAAGTGAAAAATTATGAAATATTTAGGGGTATTTATAGTTGAGAAAATATTGAATTTTGGAAAAAAAAAATAAAAAAAATAAAAAAAAATATTTTCTAACGGTCAAAAACGGACCAAAAACGGGCAAATTTTTTTTATTACCGTTGGTGGGCCCCACACCAACGGTAATAAATTAAAAAATTAAAAAAAAAAAAATTTGGACCGGTATTACCGGTTCGGTACCGGACCGGAACCGGTAAACCGGAACCGGTAATTACCGGTAAAAATCACGGGTCCCGTCCCGGTTCCCCTACCGGATCCCCCCTCTACCGGACCCTACCGGTAAGTACCGGAACCGGACCGGACCGGCACCGAACCGGCACCGGAACCGGTCCGGAACCGGTAATTACCGGTTCCGCTGCCACCCTTAACACAAACACACACACACATAATTTTTGGTGTCAAAGCGAGAAGCTCCGAAATGAGCACTATGAGAAAAGCGAGAATCTGCCATTCAACTCTATATATATGTATGTACACACACAGACATACACATATAACTTCAGTTGACTAAAGTTTTTCTATTCTTTTGCACCGTTGTTAAGGGCTACCCTAAAGTACAGTTAAGCCCAGAAGCTCAATGAAGCCCTGTGTGTTTCTTCACCTCGCTTAATAGGTGCTTTAGGACAAGGGACCAAGGTGTGTGCAACTTCACCGACGGGGGTTCTGTCTTCAAGGGCACAGCATATATATATATATATATATATTTTATTTTTTTCTGTGTGTGTATGTGAGTTGTACACACCTTTTTTCCTTGTCCTAAAGCACCTATTAAGCAAAGCTGAAACACACAATGTGGGCTTCCCCGAGCTTCAGGGCTTAAGTGTACTTAGGCTAGCCCTTCACAACGGTGTAAAAGAATATAAAAACTTTAGTCAACTGAAGTTACTAAAGTTACTTGGATCTTTACCTAGATCTTAGAGGATTGTTACCATATGAAGAACTAAGAGAAGAACAGATACTGATGATTTGGTTATTGGATAAATTAAAGACACACCTCTGTAGTTTTTCAAAAAAAAAAAAAAAAAGGAAATACAAACCTCTGTAGTCTTTATTGGTGTCAACCACAATGCGCATATGTTATCTGTCCAATGTTGGAGAATACCTTACTTTAGAACTGAACACTTTTAATATTCTAATTCAACCTTTGACATCCTAACATTGAATGCTACTGGTCCTAGTTGCTGACATGGTTATCTTAGGTCAAAATAGACCTAACTACAATGGAGAATATGTGGATGTAAATATCAAATCTTTTAACCTGACCTTTTTTGTGCTATCCTGCCATTTTATTGCTTGAGTTCCAAAAAAGCACTGAAAGATTTGATTGGTAAAATCAAGCATAATTGCACTGTAACACTTTTTGTTGAAGAAGTTTTATACTATTTAAATATGGTTGCACCTTTGCTTCTGTTATACTTAATCGTGACTTTGGTGTTTGTGAATTACAATCTAATGCCAATTTTATTCTGGGTACAGGTTTAACAGAATCTTTGTTTCTACCGCACAAAGACATATACATTGAATACGAGCAGGCCTCTCTTCGACAACTTTACAAAGCTAAGGTTGGAAACAGTCTGTCTCTTAGTGATCTATTATCTTAAATTTAGGATATACCTCTGTCTAGTTCTCTCTTTCCGTTTTGCTTTTTTTAATCCTCTAACTTACAGAAGAAAAATTAAAAAAAGACACTTCTATAACATGGAGAATAAATAACCCTGGAAATAACACTCTAAAGGGTCATTTGGTTTGGATACTAAGTTATGCTAGGATTAGTTATGTTGGGATAAGTTATGCAGAGAGTAGTTTTCATTGCTTGTTTGGTTTGTCATATTCAAAATTATATTCATTGCAGAATTTCTAAGCATAAGTTGTTTCTTTAGTTATTCATTTTTAAAAATAAAATTTTCATCTTATTTAACTTAAATATTTGTGTATGCATTTTCATGATTGTGTTGTGTGTTTTTAAAATTAAACTTTCATCTTATTTAACTTTAAAATAAAATTTCCATCTTATTTAACTTATGTGAGAAATATGGGGAAAAATATATTATTGAATTGTGTATTTACATTGTTACATAAAGACCCTATTTATAGACACTACAATCTAATCCAAATCCAACTAGGACTTGTAATCCTACTCCTATTCTAACACTCCCCCTCGAGCTGGTGCATACAAATCATAAGCACCTAGCTTGTTACAGATATAATTAATACGAGGACTAGTGAGGGCCTTGGTGAAGACATCTGCAAGCTGATCACTTGACTTCACAAACTTTGTAACAATATCTTTTGAGAGTATTTTTTCTCTGACAAAGTGACAATCAATCTCAATGTGCTTGGTCCTTTCATGAAACACTGGATGAAAATGCAATATGAAGGGCCGCTTGATTATCACACACAAGTTCCATTTGATCAACCTCACCAAACTTTAGCTCCCTCAATAACTGTTTGACCCAGATAAGCTCGCAAGTTGCTGTAGCCATTGCTCGATATTCTGCCTCTGCACTCGATCGAGCAACCATACTCTGTTTTTTGCTCTTCCACGACACCAACTTACCTCCTACTAATACACAATATCCGGATGTAGACCGTCTATCAGAGGGTGATCCTGCCCAATCAACATCTGTATATCCCATGATATGCTCATGTCCTCGATCTTCAAAGAGTAGTCCTTTCCCAGGCGCTGACTTTATATATCGCAGAATACGAACAACTGCATCCCAATGACTATCACAAGGGGAAGTCACAAACTGACTTACAACACTCACAGGGAACGAAATGTCAGGTCTAGTCATTGTGAGATAATTTAACTTTCCCACTAGTCGTCTATACCTTTCAGGATTACTAAGTGGCTCCCCCTGTCCTGGAAGCAGTTTTACATTCGCATCCATAGGGGTGTCAATGGGTCTACATCCCATCATCCCTGTCTCCTCAAGAATGTCTAAAGCATACTTGCGTTGACAAATAACAATACCTGATCCAGACTGAGCAACCTCAATACCTAGAAAATACTTTAATCTGCTAAGGTCTTTAGTTTGGAAATGCTTAAAGAGATGTTGCTTCAAACTAGTAATACCATCTTCATCATTGCCAGTGATAACAATATCATCGACATAAACAACCAAATAAATACATAAATTTGTTGCAGAATGCCGATAAAATACAGAATGATCAGCTTCACTGCGAGTCATGCCGAACACCTGAATTACTTTGCTGAACTTTCCAAACCAGGCTCGAGGAGACTGTTTCAGACGAAAGAGTGACTTGCGCAATCGGCATACAAGTCTACTAGACTCCCCCTGAGCAACAAAACCAGGTGGTTGCTCCATATAGACTTCTTCCGCAAGATCACCATGTAGAAAAGCATTCTTAACATCCAACTGATGAAGAGGCCAATGACGAATGACAGCCATAGATAGAAGAATACGGACAGATGCCATTTTAGCCACAGGAGCCAACGTATCACTAAAATCGAGCCCAAATATCTGAGTATATCCTTTGGCAACAAGGCGAGCCTTAAGTCGATCAACCTGACCATCCGGACCAACTTTTACTGCATAAACCCAACGGCAACCAATAGTGGATTTACCTGCAGGATGGGGGACAAGTTCCCAAGTACCACTCGTATGTAAAGCAGACATCTCATCAACCATAGCAGGCCTCCATCCCGAATGAGAAAGTGCTTCACGTGTAGTTTTAGGAATGGAAATAGAGGACAAAGACGATACAAAAGCATGATAGGATGATGTGAGACGATGATAACTCAAGAAAGTATAATATGGGTTAGCATTTCGAGTGGACCGTATACCTTTTGTAAGTGCACTCAGTTGGCTAGGAGTAGGCAAGGCCGCAGTAGGTGCAGGGTCTGGCGCATGACATGAATCATTTAGAACTGGTGCTGGGCGTGGACGACGATGATAAGTCAAGAGAGGTGGAGGTGTGGTGGGTTTTGTTAGAGGTGGCACTATCATTGGAGTTTCCTCAAAAGTCGGTACAGGTAGGACCTGAGGTAGAGGTAAGACCTCAGAGATATCTGGACAATCAGATGATGTATAGTTAGGTTGAGTTCAAAGAATGTGACATCAGCGGACATAAGATATCGATTAAGGTCAGGGGAATAACAACGATACCCATTTTGAACGCGAGAGTAACCAAGAAAGACACATTTGAGAGCACGAGGGGCTAATTTATCTTTTCCTGGAGCTAAGTTATGAACAAAGAATGTGCTCCCGAAGACACGAGGAGGTATAGAAGGGAGATGTGACAAAGGGAACAGTATGGAATGTGGAACCTGATTCTGAATAGAAGATGAGGGCATTCTATTAATTAAATAACAAGAGGCAAGGACAGCATCGCCCCAAAAACGCAGCGGAACATGGGACTCAATGAGAAGAGTGCGAGCAGTTTCAATAAGATGCCTATTCTTTCGTTCTGCTACATCATTCTGCTGAGGGGTGTGTGGACAAGATGTCTTGGTGAGTCACAAACTCCTGAAATTGGGAGGACATGTATTCTAATGCATTATCACTACGAAGAGTACGAATGGAAACACCAAACTGGTTTTGTATTTCAGCAAAAAAATTTTAAATATAGAAAATAACTCCGAACGATCTTTCATTAAAAAAACCCAAGTACATCTTGAATAGTCATCAATGAAACTAACAAAATAACGAAATCCTAAGGTTGAACTAACTCGACTAGGACCCCAAATATCAGAATGAACTAAAGAAAAAATAGACTCAGAATGACTCTCATTATTACGTGAAAATGTAGCACTAGTGTGTTTCCCAAGTTGACACGACTCACAATCTAATGAGGATAAACTAGACAAACTAGGCACCATCCTTTGCAGTTTAGATAGACTAGGATGTCCCAAACGTTTGTGAATTAGGTCTGGAGTATCTGTGACGGAGCATGCTGTGAAAGAATTGGAAGAGGTAAGATAGTAACGGCCTTGTGATTCATGTCCTGTGCCAATCATCTGTCTCGTACTGCGGTCCTGTATAAGGAAAAAATCATCAAAAAAAAATGCCACAATGTAAGTCCCGCGTCAAACGACTAAGAGATGCCAAATAAAAACGAGAACCAGGAACATAAAGAACAGAATCTAAGGGGACAGAAGGTGAAGGTTGGGCTTTTCCAATCCCTTTAGGTTTTGTCTGGATCCCATTGGCCAAAGTAATAGCAGGAAGGGATTGTGAGTAAACAAGATCAGACAAGAGATGTAACTCCAGTTCCTTCGGAATCGGTAGTCAATCCTATTTCCGATAGAGTCCTTTATTAACATTAACTGAAGACCAAGCCAATCTCGATGAAAAATAGAGAAATACAAGTACATCTCCTTGTTCTGCCATTTGACTTTCTGTGAATTTAAACTTCTTATCTCGAGGGGCTATCCTAATTGAATGAATATAAGGAATTTGTTTAAGATTCGTCACTACAAAAAGGATAATGGTAACCCTACCATTAACTACTTCATTTATGAATTTCATAGTAGTGTTTTGTTACCAGAAATATGATCAGAAGCGCCTGAGTCCATAACCCATGGTCCAAAAGTACTAGACTATGAAACACAAGCAAAAGGATTACCCGCAACAAGAACAGTAGGTTGAGAAACTGATGCTGCTTGTGGAGACAGTTGCTTACGTGCTCGATATTGAAGGAACTCATCATATTCAACCTGAGCAATATGAGCATTATTGGATGATCGGTCAGGTGGAGCAACGGAAACATTAGGATTAGTAACAGTTTGCTTATTTGCTCGATTTCGAAGGGATTCATTATATTCCTTTATAACAATAGGATCATAACTGGGGGTGGACCATGCAAAGTATAACATATGTCACGAGTGTGTTCAGACTTGTGACAATAACTACATTTAGAGCGAGATCTTTCAGAACGGCCTCCTCCCCGTCGGTTCTCCATAGTAGATATCTGTTTATCAATAGTTTGAGATGCAAGAATAGATGAGTCAATGGTGGGTGATGGAACTACTTTATGACTGGGCGGCGCAACAAGACGAAGTAAACGAGAGAATAATTCATCCATTGTAGGGATGGTAGGACTAGCTAAGATCTGGTCACGCACAAAATCATGATCAGCAGGAAGTCCAGCAAGTGTAAGGACTAAAAGCAATGTTTGTCTGTGCTCTTGTTGTGTTGTGACGTTCGCTGTGACTGGCATCAACGTTTCAAATTCCTCCATGACTACTTGCACTTGTCCCAAGTATGTAGACATATTAGATTCATGTTTCTTTAAGGTGGTCATTTGAGATACCACATCATAAAATCGAGATATGTCATTAGTATATAAAGCACAAGCCTTTTCCCAAACTGAATAACATATCTGGAATGGGCAAAATAAGGGCATCAACTTGGAATCAATAGAACGCCATAGGATACTACACAATTGAGCATCAACCCTCTCCCATTGTGCTTTGGCCGTTGCAGATTCCTCAGTAGCCTTTTGCTTTGCATACACCACATAAGCATTGGTTGTTAAGTGTTCGTGAACACCTTGACCTTTGCACCATAATTCAACCGAGGAAGCCCATGCTAAGTAGTTGGAACTACCCATTAATGGTTCTTAAGTGATCATAGGATGAGAACTTCCTATTCCTGTACTTTTGGAGCCAAACATATCAACCCCAAAAGACATCCTTTAGAATAAAAAGAAAAAATTGATCAAATAAATAAAATATAGATGGGTCTGCCTCAGAATGCAGAGGCGATCTCACTGAGGGAAAAAAAGGTGAAAAAAATGTCGGAAACACTGAAAAAGTTGCCGGAAAAGGTTGGAAATCGCCGGAACCCTAATTTCAAAGGTCGAAATCAGGAAAACATTGTATGGGCAGCCTCGGAATGGAGAGGCGACCCATCTGGGAAAAATTTGGTTGCCGGAAGTGATCGGAACTGACCTCACGCGCCGGCGCGTGGTCAGATCTCGCTGGAAAATCTGCAGGTTTGGCGCATGCGGGCGCATGCGAGGTTATTTTCCGGTGCATCTGACTGGGATGTGGTCGCCGGAGGGTGAGGGACAAGGTGGTGTTGTTGATTTTCACGCAACACTGACAGGAAATATACCGACACAAATCAGCAATCGATGCCGGAAAGTTTCTCACCAATGCTCTGATACCATGTGAGAAATATGGGGAAAAATATATTATTGAATTGTGTATTTACATTGTTACGTAAAGATCCTATTTATAGACACTACAATCTAATCCAAATCCAAATAGGACTTGTAATCCTACTCCTATTCTAACAACTTAAAAAGAGAACTTTCATCTTATTTAGCTTAAAAATAAAACTTCTATTTTAAGTTTATTAAAATAAAAGAAATTTTATTATTAAAATTATCTACATTTTAATTAATACATAAAATATTTGAGTAAGTAATAAACTATTTAATCAAAAATATGTTATTTAATAGTGGTGGAGTGAACATTTTAAGAGAAATCAAAATATAAATAAACATAAGTATTAGACAAATAAATTCAACTTATAATATATTCATAAATAAAATTATATATATAAGATGTAATTTTTAATAGAAAAGTATATTATCATAAAAACCACGATTGATTAAGGTTGTGAATGTTATTATAAATGTTGCTAAAATTTATGTTAATATACATGAATATAATAATGGTGTATAAAAGAGAGTTTAAGGAGGGTATCTTTGTTATTTTACATACTTTATCGCAAGATAAGTTATCCTGGGATTACCATTCCACCCATAGAAAAGGATAACTTATCCCAGTATTACTTGTTAATCCTAGGATAATTTATCCCAAACTTTACAAACAAACAAGGGATTAAAGGGCACTCAAGAATTATGTCGGGATTAACTCCTCTTATCATCACACCAAACAACTCCTAAATACTAATATATCTGCTTATATATATATATATATATATAAATTAACTGGAGATTGAAGTGCTGCAAAGAGAAGGGGAAAGATTCATTGACTGGCAATTGGCTGTGTTAGCAGATTGTGGAAAGCTTGAGATTATTTTCTTGCAGAGCCCAAATAAGTTGCAATAGGATGATATTGGGTGGATTCTAACCTAATCAATTTGTATAAACTAATGTTCATAGCTGACTCACATTTTTCTGGAAATCATTGAACTATTTTGAACTTCTGGAGGTACATTGTTAGCAGAAAAAGATCATTATTAGTGCCGTGAACTTGCAACAAGCTGCTGAACTCGGTGTTAATGAAGCTTCCACCGATAAAATATTAAAATAACTTTATGTTGATTCTTACTCATGAACTAGCATTTACACACTTTGTTTACACCTTGCAGATGGAGGAGCTGCGTGCTGAAGGCCAGCAATCCTCCGAGTCATCTGGGACAATTGGACGGTCAAAAGGTGCTTCAATGGCATCCTCTCACCAGCAAATTTCTGTTACTGTGGTGACAGAGTTTGTTCGTTGGAATGAAGAAGCAGTATCCAGATGCACTTTGTTTTCATCACAGGTATGTGACATATGTTTCAGGATGTTGCAGGAGCTACAACTTACTCTTTCTTGGAATGCATATACCTTTGAGATGGTTGGACACAGTTTCTGATTCATGAATGCTACAGATTTCATATGTGACTTTTTGTTTGACTGATTCTGTGTAATGAATCTTGACAATGATAGGTGGGTCAGAGATTGGATGCCAATGATTGCTTTTTCTTTTTACTCTGTGTGTGAGAGAGAGAGAGGGAGTGTGTGTGTGAGAGAGAGAGAGATGCTTTTATGTCCTCACAAAATTGCTGTAGAAGTGGGAAGAGATAATTGATAACAACAACAACAACATACCCAGTGGAATCCCACGAGTGGGGTCTGGGAGGGTAGAATGTACGCATACCTTCTTACTACCTCATAGAGGTAGAGAGGCTGTTTCCTGGGAACCCTCGTCTCAAAAACCTAAAAGCAGAATAAACTAGATATAGAAAAAGGAAAGGACAGGAAAAGTACATGATAGTATGCAAATACGATAAATTTAACATAACAAAACAAAAAATGACAACACAAGATATAAAGCAATGTAAATACGATAAAAGTAAACAAATATAATGGCAACATATGGTGTAAATATACCACCACTACTGCTATCCTACTATCACCAAGTCATATATCGACCTACCCCTACTAACCTATTAGCCGTCTACTCTAATATGCAACCTCCTCTCTTTTCTATCTAAGGTCATGTCCTCGGTGAGATGAAGTTTCGCCATATCTTGTCTGATCACCTCCCTCGAATAATTCTTCGGCCTACCTCTACCCCTCCCTGTATCCCCAAAATCTAACTTCTCGCACCTCCTAACAGGAGCATCGATACTCCTCTGCACATGCCCAAACCAACGCCCAGTCTCGCTTCCCTCATCTTGTCAGCCACAGGAGTTACCTCTAGCTTCTCTCGGATGATCTCATTCCTAATCCTATCACTCCTGTATGTCAATACATCCATCTCCAACATCCTCATCTTCGCAACTTGCATCTTCTGAACATGTGAATTTTTAATAAGCCAACACTCCACCCCATATAGCAAAGATGGTCTAACCACCATTTTGTAAAACTTGCTTTTAAGCTTACGTGGTATCTTTTTATCACACAATACTAAGCCTCCATTTCATCCATGCTGCCCCAACACAGCGTGTGACATCATCGTCGATATTGCCACTACTCTGGATGATGGACCCAAGATACCGAAATTTATCTCTCCTGGGGATAGACTGAGTGGAAAGCCATACATCAGTGTCTGTTTCATCCCTCGCAACACTAAAATTGCACCTATGTATTCTGTTTTGGTTCTACTCAATTTGAACCCTTTGGATTCCAAAGCATGTCTCCGAACCTCCAATATATCATTAACTTTAGTTCGAGTCTCATCAATCAGAACTATGTCATCTGCAAATAACATACACCGAGGGACCTCCTCCTGGATAGACCGCGTCAGCTCATCCATCACCAGGGCAAACAGAACAGGGCTCAACACAGATCCTTGATGAAGTCTCATCTCAACAGGAAAATACTCTGAGTCTTCTCCCACCGTTCTTACCCGAGTTTTGGCTCCATCGTACATGTCCGTTATCACCCTAATATGTGCCATTGGGACATCTTTCGCCTCTAGTCACTTCCATAGGACATCCCTTAAAACTGTCATAGGCCTTCTTGAGATCAATGAACACCATATGAAGGTCCTTCTTTCTTTTCCTATATTTTTCCACTAATCTCCGAACAAGATAAATTACTTCAGTAGTCGACCGTCCCGACATGAATCCGAATTGATTCTCTGAGATAGACACTACTTTTCTCACCCTTGTCTCCACCACTCTCTGCCAGACCTTCATAGTGTGTCTTAACAACTTGATACCCCTGTAGTTGTTACAGTTTTGAATATCATCCTTATTCTTGTACAATGGGACCATTGTACTCCTCCATTCATCAGGCATCTTGGCAGTCTTCATAATAGCATTGAACAGTCTAGTCAACCACTCCATGCCATCCTTGACCATGTTCTTCCAAAAATCCATCGGGATCTCATCGGGTCCGATGGTCTTCCCTCTCTTCATCCTACTAATAACACGTCTAACCTCTCCAACTCTAAACCGCCTGCAATAACCAAAATCTTGATGACTTTCAAAGTGTGCCAACTTATCAAGCTCAATACCTCTATCTCCTTTTTCATTTAGGAGTTTCTAAAAGTAAGCTTGCCACCTTAGCTTAACGGAAGTCTCATCCACCAACACCTCACCCTCCTCATCCTTGATGCACTTCACTTGGTCCAAGTCTCGAGCTTTCCTTCTCTCTCCTTAGCCAGCCTATACAATCTCTTTTCCCTGCCTTTATCACTTAACTCCTCATATAGGCACTCAAACACTGTTGTCTTAGCACTCGTCACCGCCATCTTTGCTCTGTCTTAGCCGTCTTATATATCTCCTTAAGCCTTTCTTTTTTATCCTCATCCCTACACTCCAACCACTTCGTATAAGCAGCCTTCTTGGCTTTCACTTTGCCTTGAACTTCGTCATTCCACCACCAATCGCCCTGACGTCCACCAAAGGCCCCTCTCGAAACCACTAGTACCTCCGTAGCTACTCTTCTAATGTAACTAGCAGCAGTGTCCTACATATCATTCACATTTTCGCTACTACTCCAAGCCTATAAAATTACCCAACTTTTCTTCTATTTCCCGTGAAAGGGCAGGGGTCAGGCCTCCCCATCTAATCCTCGGATGGGCATTAATAACCTTCTTCTTTTCTCTCTTAATCTCTAAATCCGTCACTAGAAGCCTCTGTTGAGTGGAGATATTTTCACTCGGAATAACCTTGCAATTCTTACAAAGGCGTCTATCGCCTTTTCGGATAAAATGTAATTGTACTTGTATTCCGTTTATTAACAAACTGCATCAAGGACAGAATTTAGTTGTTTATATTTTGTATCATGCTTTATTGTTGCTAAGATTTCAGTCTGGCTTATCCATATATTTGGTTAGAAATTGTATTTGTTCTATATTTCACCATGCTTTGATGTTGTAAAGATTGATATGCTAGCTTTGTCTGTATTAGTGTGAACTGATTGAATTTTATGTGCACATATCTCTGGTTTTTGTTAGAACGAAGTCAATTAATTAGCGAACAGTTCTAAAGAGGACTAGTGTGTTTTATCTGTACATGGTCAACAACACAACTTCTTTACGGTTTCATATTTATTGGTTCTCCTTTGTTGGCATCCTATTCAGGCAGTTCTCCTGAAAATGTGTATGCTAGTTATCCATTGCAAAAATTAGAAAATTGATGCATTTTCTTGATGTCCTGATGAAGCTGTCGTGTTCTTAATCTGCAAAACACCACGTGAAGTCAGCATTTTTTCTGATATTTTTATCGGTCATGTTAGAGGAATAAAATAATCAAACGTTATGTTGTCTGTTTCCTGTAGACCGGTGGGATCCTTGTCCTCAGACTTTGATATTGATCAAAACTGATTTGTTCAGACCTACAGAATTGAACTAATTGCTGCTTTAATTTGTTTGTACAGCCTGCGGCAATTGCTGCTAATGTAAGGGCTGTTTTTACATGTCTTCTGGACCAAGTAAGTTAATTGCCTTGCTATTTCAAAGTTTGTTTCTGCTGGAAGTATTTACATTATTTTCATTTGGCAAGCGGACCATGTATTGAATATTATTTTTTTGGAAGGTTGAGTGTAATTTCTTCAGACATAGATATCCTTTTATTTCTTCTACTTTTCGGTGATTGGGTTTTATGTATGGATCAATGGATCATTTCCTACAGAACTACCTTGCATTGGTAATGTAGCATATTCAATGACGGAGGATAGTTTTGGCATTGTCCTCTCATCTCTGTCCTTTTTACGTGGTATCATTAGCTGCCTTTATTCCAACTCTTTCAGGTGAGTATATACATAACTGAAGGTCTTGAAAGAGCCAGAGACAGTCTCACTGAGGCTGCTGCTTTAAGGGAAAGATTTGTACTTCCTAGTGTAAGTCGAAGGGTTGCTGCTGCAGCTGCTTCCGCGGTAACTACTTTGGCCTTCATGTCTACTACAGTCTGATGTTCTTGTCAATTATCATTGTAGATGATTATACATTCATAGTTTAGCTGATTTAAGCATATCATCTGTGGTATGTAGGCAGAAGCAGCAGCAGCTGCTGGTGAAAGCAGTTTCAGATCTTTCATGGTTTCTGTGCAACGCTGTGGGAGCAGTGTGGCTATTGTGCAGCAAGTATGTTGGTTTGATGCTAGTGGACCAGTGGAAATCTTTATTTGATTGGATATATAACACAATCTCATGTACAAATAAATAAATGAATCTCATTTTGTCTCTTTTTGGGTTCACATTTGAACTCCTTTTCTTCAGTATTTCGCGAACTCTATATCTAGGCTTTTACTACCTGTGGATGGTGCGCATGCTGCTTCCTGTGAAGAAATGGCTACAGCTATGTCAAGTGCCGAGGGTGCTGCTTATAAGGGGCTTCAGCAGTGCATTGAAACTGTTATGGCAGAGGTTTGATTTGTAACATTTAATGTCTTTTGACTGTTCTGGTAGTCTTTATGTGGGACATCACAATGGCACCTTTTATCAGTCTTTTTGAATTCCTCAGATTCTATTTTGTTTCCTTTCAGATCAAAGTTTGCGTTTGATATTAGGTTTCACTCTCTTTGACTGTTCTCAGGTGGAACGTGTACTATCAACTGAACAAAAAGTCGCAGATTATCGATCACCTGATGACGGCATTGCCCCTGACCATCGGCCAACGCAAGCTTGTTCAAAGTCTGAACTAATTTAAGCTTTAGTTATGCCATGTAGAATAGAGAAGCTAAATAAGATGATCTCTGGAAGGCTATTAAGCTGCCTATTATTTTACTGGATTTCAAAATATTAAAACACGCCATCTCAATATGTCAAGAATGCATTGGAGTCCGAAATTGTCAATGCTTAATGTTTGGCTTTCATATATTTTCTCGTCTCTTTCCCTCATCTTAAGTTTTTTTCTTTTCTGAAGGATATTTCCTGTATTCTTATGGCTTCTCCCTTTACCAGAGTTGTCGCATACCTTTCAAGGGTGCTTGAATCGGCATTCACAGCGCTGGAAGGGCTTAACAAACAAGCCTTTCTGACTGAATTGGTATATTCTTGTTCTTATTTCTGTGTACTCTTATATCCTAGTCTGACCCCTTAATGCTGACAATGTTCAGTGTGCTAAGTTGTTTTCTTGATATTGCTCCATCTTATTCTACAAATTATGCTAGGTGATCCTTGATTCTACTGGTTAATGCTTTAATTTTTTATTTTTATTTTTTTGTTAGTATTATTTACATGGACCACGGTGAGTGTTGGTGTTGAAAAAGGGCAGGTAGACCTAAAATCAGATGGAAGTTGTCTTTGAGGGCCTACAATTTCTGGAGATCAAATGCGAACTTAGTGAAAGATGGGTGGGAAGGAAAGGATTTTATGTAGGCGATACCTATTGGTTCAATATGTTTTAGACATGTTAAACTTCCTACTTTAGGTCCTATGCTTTCTAGGAGTGGTTTAGCTTTTAACATATTTATAGGTTTAGGAAATGTAGAGAATTTCTATGACTTCTTAATTGTCTTTGCATAATATTGGCATGAGTTGAGTTTAAATGGAATAACATGGCCAGTGAAAGTTCATATAAACGACCCCAACTTGTTTGGAACTGAGGTATAGTTGTTGCTAGTGTTATTGGTCTTATTTACATGAATAGCCCAACTTGTTTGGTTTGAGTCCCCTTGGGCACCAAGCAAGCCTTTGTTAGGGAGCGCTCAACCCCTCAATGTGGGACTTCCTGCCGCGAATCTAGATTTAGTTGGGCTCCAATGCAGGTATTGGACATTGGATGGGAAACTGAAAAAAATCAGATGGCCTTAAATATGCCTCAGCCCATAACTTCGAAGTTCCTAACAAATGGAAGCTCCAAGTGACTTAAACTACTAAGCGTGCATCTTAAAACAGGAGAGTTTCTCTGCATGTTATTTTTTTGGACTGTCGGGAACATGTTAATATTTAGGCTGTCTATAGACGTTTACTGCTCTCCACAATGTGCTGTGTTGATTCAGCTGATAATATTTTCTGCAGTTTTTTCCAGTCTGTAATTATTACTCTTTAGCATCAAAATTTCTGGTAACAATATGGTTTATGCTTCTTTTTTTTTCTCTTTTAATAGGGGAATCGTTTACACAAAGGCTTGCTTAATCATTGGCAAAAGTTCACCTTCAATGCAAGGTACTCGCTTTTGGTATTGCTGTTATTGCTGCTTGTTTAAATTAATAAAATTGAAGTTGCAAAAATTACAGTGACTTATAGGATGCATAGTAGGAATAGTGACCTGCGTATAGTAAGCTAATGCTTATACTTCCATTAGTGTCAGTGAGTTGAGAAAGTTGTCTTCCAGCTAATATAACTATTGCATAAAACCAACAGAGAAATTTCTGATGTTTGTGTCATTTTAACATTATAGAAAATAAAGAAAAATGAAGTCTCTATTTGGTAGATTGTAAACCAGGTGGGAATCTAGTTTCATGAAGTTCAATAATTGTGATACTTTTGGTAATATATTGAGGGCCAGACACAAGATTACCTTCATCTTCTATTTTTAGTCACGCATCAATGCTTCAAGGATTTAGGTTGAGAAAGTAAAACATTTTGAAAAGCATTGTCATTACTCAACAAGGACAACAACAAACTACTCTACCTCTCAAATCCAAAGCCATTTGTTGTTGGTTAAATAAAGCCATCGTGATCATGTTGTTCTAGTTAAGCTCATATTTAGGGGCGTCAAATGTGGCCCAAATATTATTGACCCTCCCAGAATTTATGGGTAGGTTTTTGTTGGTGAGGATTTGATTCTCCTTCTTGTAATCCCCCACCTCCATTTCTCATCTCCCTATCCTCTGTTTTTTTAAAAGGGCTAAATTTTAATTCATTTTATCACAACCTATTTTAAACTTAGCCTAGTTCTATGCCCAATTCAACCCTCTTTAACCTGGGTTACTAATCTCCATTATACCATACTTTCTTAGCTGTTGTGGATTTGTACATGTGATCATTAGTCTATGTTCTTAATGCATGCTAAAAATTCTGGGTACCACAATATTTTTTATTTTTTTTTATTCTCAAAAAAAAAAAAAAATTGCCTATGGAATTACCCATGAAAGAATATAATGTTTATATATTAAAAATACAACCTTGTTTTAAAGAGATGCAACAAGTTTCCCTACCAATTATTATTTCCCCAATAAACCTCATCTCCCTGAGTTACCTTCTTATATTTATTTACATTATTAATGTTTTGAAAGAAGGTAATGACAAAGGTTACAAAAATATCAAAATTCAAACCAAGTTAATCACTTCTGCTTAAGTCTTATATATTTTCCCTTCATTTTTCTATGATTAGTGGGCAACATGACTAGTTATATATGGGTGTGTCATGACCCGACTCAAATTTTTGTCTTCCCATTTTAACCCTCCTAATTTCATCCCTATGCTGACACCCTTACTCTTATTAGTCCAATAAAATAAGATAAAAATATAATTAAAAATATGAAGTACTTGAAGTTCTATATATTTTCTACCTACATGAATCTCATCGGGATTAAAAGCTTCCTAGAAAATATAAGACCTAAGGTAAACATACTAGCATGGTCAAAATATAATCGCAACTACTTTGTATCGCCTATATAGATACTTTTCTTCCTTGTGCCTTGTTTTTCGTTAGGTATGCATGGATTATAAAAGATTATAGATCCTTCAAGACTGCTTCCTCTGATGTTATTTTAGGTCTACTTCATCTCCTTTCTAAAACCTTCACTCGCTGTGGTTCTGTACCTACAACCGGTGCATTTGGAGTTCAATATAGTAGATGGCCAAACCATTTAAGTAATTTTCTCTCATTTATCCTGTAGATGTGCTACTTACATCTTTTGCCAAATGTGATCAGTTTTAATCTTGTCTAATTTGGTATGACCACATCCATCTTAACATCCACATCTATTAGACACTATTTTACCGGTATGTTAGAATTTTGTTACCCAATTCACTCTCATATAATATTCTTGTTCTTATAACTGCTCTATAAACTTGCCTTACAAAAAAAGGAACTGCTCTATAAAACATGTCTTTTACTTCGGTAGGTATCTTTCTATCACATAACACTCCAATAACATTTCTTCATTTCAAATGTTGTAGTTTGGTTTTAAATGTAACTTCTTTAAGTTTTGGGCTGTCAACTTGATTGGTTTAGTTAATTAACACAGTAGCGGCATAGATCATGACAGTGTTGTCAAAGGCATGCTTAAGCCTTGAAGCGAGGCATGAACCATGTTTAGTGCTTTGCCTTGCTTTATGGGTGCTGTTGTATCATCATCGAGGCTCTAACACATGCTTTCCTTGTTAATAAGTGCAGTCCTGAAGATGTGATACAAAAAAGTTGATGTTTCATGGTATCATAATTTTTTTTTCAATTTATTTGTCTGTATAGTAAAAAGACTGCAAGGTTATTCCTAGTGAGAATCTTCCTACTCTACGTAAACTCCTGTTGAGGAATGCAGAGATCAAGAGGGAGAGGAGGAAGAGGATTGTGGATGATCAGTTAACAATCAAATGGGGTAGCTTGACTATGGCCAATGCCGTAGAGATGGGGAGAAGTTGATGGCTATGGGGGCTTTGAAGAGTAGTGGGAATGTAGATAGTGTATGAGAGATAAATGTGTCTAGTTGCAATAGGGAAGCATCTGAAGAAGTGTTGGGGTCTTGTGAGGTCGATTTGATGGGCATCAAAGGGATCAGTGATGAAATGGAGAAGTCCAAGGGAAGGTGGAAGCAAAAAAGGTGAAGTTTGCAAAATTAGCGGATAGTAAAGATGAGGAAAAAAAGCAAATGAGTAGGGGAAGGTACAAGATATCAGGAAAGGAGGAAAGATTAGCGGCCATGGTGGCAAACGGCAACTTTTGTACACTTGGTATGTAGAATTAAAGGACAAGGGCAAGGATAAAAGTTGTGCAGACTAGCTAAAACAATAGAGAAGTGGGCATGTGACTTGCCTGAAAAAGGAGATGGAGTATGATAAATTCATTGTGTAAGAACAAAGGTGACTTTCAAAATTGCAATTGCAACAATTATAGAGGTATCAAGCTGCTAAGCAACACTAAGAAGGTTTGGGATAGGGTGGTGAAGTTGAAGGCAAGGAGGGGTGGCTATTCTTGAGAACCAATATGAATTTATGTCAGAACGCCCAACTACAGAAGCCATTCATCTCATGAGAGACTAGTAGAGCAGTATAGGGAAAATGACTTACATATGATGTTCATCGACCTAGAGAAGATGCATGACAAAGTCCCAAGGAAAGTCCTATAGAATTGCTTGGAGGCTAGAGTTGTACTTGTGGTGTACACAGGGCGATCAAAGACATGTATGATGAAGTCAAGGCTCTTGCGAGGATGGTGGGAGGAGTCTCGGAGCACTTTTCATTTGGATGGGATTGCATCAGGGATCAATCCTTATCTCGTCGTTATTTGTCTTTGTGATGGCGTATGTTATTTGCTGATAACATAGTTTTGATTGACGAGACTCACAATTGAGTTAATTAACACTAAGTTGGAGGTTTGAAGACAAATGCTAACGACTAAGGATTCAGGCATGACCAAGACAATATTTAAAGTGCTAGATTAATGACGTAACACATGAGGTTGATGTGACAGTGAGGCTTGACACACTACTCAAAAAAATGAGGTAAGTTCCAAGTATCTTGGATTTATTATCCAAGGAAATGGTGAATGATCAGATGTCACTAACCGTATTGGTGCAGGGCGAATGAAGTGGAGGCTCACATTTGGAATCTTGTGTTACAAGGTATCACCAAAACTTAAAGGCGTGATCTACAAAGTGGTGGCGGGTAGAGTATTAGCTAGTCAAGAACTTCACATTCAATATATGAAAGTTGCTAAAATGAGAATGTTGTGATGGATGTATAAGCATACTAAGGGAGATACGATTATAAAAAAGGATATTTGGGACAAGGTGAGAGTTGTTTTGTGGAGGACAAGATAGAAGAAGTTGGGTTGAGATGGTTCGAGCATTTGAAGAGGAAATGCATGGATGCTCTAGTGTGGAGGTAGAGGTTGGTTATGGTTGAGTTGTAGATTGAAGAGGTATTGGAGAAAAGTGATTAGACAAGACATGGCATAGTTTTAGCTTACCAAGGACATGCCCTTAGATAAAAGGTATGGACATGAATTAGGATAATAGGTTAGTAGATAGCAATTTGTTGTCTTGTTACCTGGTCATATTAGTACTCGTAGTATTGCTTCTGTAGTTTCTTATCCTTGGATTTCTGTTACTATCTGTAGATTTTATATCTTGATTACATGACCTACGATGTGTAGGATTTGCACCAAACTTCACCAACTTAGAAGTGTTGTTTCAGGTTATAGTGCTGACTATAGTGCGGATGTATGGTAGGCGTACGTCACAAGTTCAAATTATGACTGGTAAACCAAGTTTGGTGCTCTAGTGGGGAAGGGTAGAAGGTAGAATCAAATAGCTATTGAGTTCCGAAGATGAAAATGGCTGATTTCTTGGAAAAAGGAAGTCCTAACAAGTGAATTGTTTTTTGTTATCAGTGTTAACTAGTAAATTGTTTGTAGATTATTCTCTCTTTTCTCTCAACTGGTAAGCTAGGCCCTAGTCCAAGGGGATCATTTACTCGGATTAATCCGAGTTTGCTGGGTGCTGCACCTCTATTTCTTTTTGCAATGCTAAGAAAATTCCCTGTACCTCAGTAGTTTAAAATTACTAGTCAGGAACTCTGTAATGCTTTAATCGTTTACTCACATTTAAAGCCATTGTATATCTCTGTGTTCATTTAATTTTACACATTTATATTAACTCAATATGCTCCATGTTTTATGACTTGGTCAGTCACTCATGATGTTTAATAGCTGTTGCCTGTCTTTCTGAAATCGAAATCATGGCATAGTAAACACAGGTGACGGAAAATAAATGATGCTGTGCTTTCTTGTGCATTGCATAATATCTCTCTTGTCTATTGCAGTGGAGGATTGCGTTTGAAGCGTGATATAACAGAGTATGGGGAGTTCGTTCGTAGTTTCAATGCCCCTTCTGTTGATGAGAAATTTGAACAGCTGGGCATGTAAGTTGGTAGTTTATTGAAATACTGCATGCCTTCCACAAAATATGATATAATCCTGATTACTGGTTTTATCTTTCTTTATATATATATATATTATTTTACTTTATTTTATTTTTTTATTTTTTTATTTTTTTGCAGCATGGCAAATGTGTTTATTGTTAATCCTGAAAGTCTTTCCACACTCTTTGAGGGAACCCCAAGTATTAGGAAAGATGCACAGAGGTAATTATCTTCTTGAAGTAACCTTGTATACTGTGAATAAACAGGACTGTTTTCCTGCAGATTTTCTCATATAGTTAAATATGTGTTTTACACACGTCTATCATATATCTCAACCAAGGTAACTCTGTTATATCAGCAGTAAGATGGTACTAGAAAGATTGGATGATATCAAATTAAGATTTCATGTGTTTTCACTTGATGAAGATCTTAATCATTCAAATCTCAATCATTAACTATCTTTATTTTTTAGGTTTGAATTTGTAGATCTTGATTATTAATTGAGTTTGTTTTTAAATTTTTACAACCACTTAATTGGTATTAATATATCTGAATGATTAAATGTCTATTCAAGGATTTCTACCAAGGCAATAGTTTACCATTACTCCATCCACTTTAACTGCTAATGTCGCCGCAATTTCACCATTATCAATAACCACCATCCGCAAGTACGATTCCCGTTGTCGATTATCAGAGTCAATTGTCACTACCATTAGCCATCATTTACAATCATTACCACTGACCATCATTACAACCAACTCCTGACTATTACACCATCAACCTTCAGTATATCTCGCCGTTAGTTATCGCTATTGTCAACCACAATTATTAGCTGCCACCACCAATTACCACAATCAACAACAACTATTAATCACTATTGCTAGTCATTATCACGACTACCTACCACCCACACCACCATCATCCAACAGAGTCCTCAATCAGCACCCACTACCATGCCACTGCTAGTCGTCATCATTGACTGTCATATTATTTTTGAAAAAACAATTATTGGTATAGTATAAGATTGATTTAGTATTTATTTGAATTTTATATTAACATTTAAACAAAAGCAAATTTGATACATTCAGGTGTTGAGAAAACAAACAATCTTTAATTATTTAGTATTAAGATTTTAGTACATCTTAATATTCATATGTGCATTCAGATTAAGACATCTAAATCTTAATGTACATCTTAATATGCAGACGTGTGCATTCAGATTCAGACGTCATAATTTTAATAATATAACTAGTGGGTCCATTTATGAGTTCATTGTCAATTACTAAAGAGTTTAGGAATATGTTCAAGGACTTAATATTTTTGAATTCTTCTGTTTTCTATCAATTCCAGGTTCATTCAGCTTCGAGAGGACTACAAGAGTGCAAAAATTGCAGCGAGACTCAGCTCCTTATGGCCTAGCTCTAGTTAGAACAGAAGTTGATGAGCTTTTACAATCGTGGTGAGCTTGATAGAGCTATACAGTTGTATGGGGAGGGTTTTTCCACCTCTTAATACTTGGCGTCTTTTACCTGAGCTCGAAGATAAGAGTAATTCATCCTTGGAAGAAGTTCATATGCAGCCCCTTCTGTGGAATCATCATATATTGTTTTCTTCACGATCTGCTGGTGTATGTTTTGGAACTCGATATTGAACATGTTGCTGATTGTGACTAGTGTTTATATGCTAGGTGTGCAGTTGTATTGTTAGAAGTAGATGAAAGAAATGTACCAGTTTATTGTTATAGATACTGATTGCCCTATACTTTATACTTGGATTGAAATTGTAGTAAAGGTAGCTTTCTTCACCGTGTGCAGAAATTTAAGGACATGTATGTTTCATAGCGGAGTCTAGCCGATTATTAACTTGTGGTTAAGTCTCCAAATCATCTTTCTGAAGGGGAAAATAATTGGAACATAAATTTATGCGGAGTTTTAACATTAGCAGTGTATTCATTGGATAACAATATGTTTGGATTTGTTTATATTTTAATTGGAATCAAGGATAACAATTATATCTAGACACGTAAATTTAGTTTTAAAACCTACAAAGTTATGCCTTAAGAGGCATGATTTATTCCTATAGAATTTTTACCAGATAAGGTAGAAGTTTTCTCAATTTGTGCATTCTGAAGTATATACGCTAAACTATTACCTTAGCAAAATTATAAGTCATAGCTATGGTTACTTTTGCCACGAATTTTGATTATATGAAAGCTAAAGATTAAAAATTATAAATTTGAGAGAACAAAAATTAAAAACCACCTTCAAATAGAGGTAATCTATACAAAGTCCTAAATGTTAAGTATGAATTGTTGTAATGAAAAGTCTGGCTCCTTATTTTGTGAGCCACTCAAGACTTTGGTAGTCCACATTAGTGGCTACCAATGCTCTATATATATATGTCTTCAATCCTGTTTGTAAAAAAGAACAGAGATCAGTGAAAGGAAATATTACACTGCAATATATTATTCTCCCTTCTCCTCAGTTTTAAGCTTTTGATTTTCCTTACATATATTCTAGTTAATCCTAGATTTATTTTATAACACGTTATCAGCACGAAGCTTCGCCCATTTCAAGCCATTGTAAACAGGTAAAAGAGGTAAGAATTTATTTTATCAAAATGTCTAACATTTCAAAAGTTGAATTTACTGTACTTAATATTTCTGGATCTAATTATTCATCATGGGCACTAGATGCTGAACTGCATTTAGAATCAATAGGTCTGACAGACACCATTAAAGATGAAAATAAGGCATCCAGTCAAAACCGTGCCAAAACTTTAATTTTTCTCCGCCACCATCTTGACGAGGGACTAAAATTACAATATTTGACAATAAAAGATCCCCTGAAATTGTGGAAGAATCTAAAAGATAGATACGACCACCTGAAGTTGGTCGTCCTTCCACAAGCGCGTCATGATTGTTTAAATCTAAGATTATTAGATTTTAAAAATATAACTAAGTATAATTCAGCAATGTTTAGAATTATATCACAGTTAAATTTATGCGGAGAAGAAATAACTGAAACTGACAAGCTTGAAAAAACATACTCCACATTTCCACCCGCGAATATGCTCCTGCAGCAGCAATATCGCGGTATAGGTTTTACAAAATATTCTGAATTACTTTCACACCTTCTTATTGCTGAAAGACATAATGAATTATTGATGAAAAACCATGATAGTCGGCCCGTTGGTTCTTTGCCACTGAAGTGAATCAGGCGAATTATAACCAACGAGAAAGAAATTATGGCCCCAGAAGTGGTCGTGGCCGTGGCCGAGGTCAAAGAAGAAATCATGATAATCGTCTCGCACCGAGGCACGATCAGCAATCTAAAAAGAAGGAAGAAAAGCCAGAAGCTTTTCCAAAGAAAAATTCAGAAAGTATATGTCACAGATGTGGAGGCAAAAGGCACTGGTCAAGAACATGCCGGTCATCTAAACGCCTTGTTCAGCTATATCAGGCATCATTAAAAAGAGCCGAAAATCCAGAGACAAATTTTTTGTCTGAAAATAATATGGAACATATGTATCTGGATGTAGCGGACTACTTAAATTTTCCAGAAGAAAATTTAAATATTAATGAAAATGTGAACGATGATGAGCATGATAATATATAAAATAATTTTCTTTATTTATATGTGTGCTTATATTTTTATCCCGTGAAGATAATAATAATAATAATTTGTATCTTGTCTTCCTTATTCTTATATATTTAAATTATGCAAGACTTTTCATTAAATACGCGATGAGGTCCAAATAAATATTTACTTTATTATTTTTCTCTTTGAAGAATGGATATGCCTCAAATTTTGTTTGGATCAATAATCAATCGCGAAGATATTTGTGTTATTGACAGTGGAACGACTCATGCAATTTTTAAAGACGAGAAATATTTTTCTTCTTTACTTAAAAGAAAGGCAAATGTTACTACAATATCTGGTAGTGCAAAAATAATTGAAGGCTCCGGAAGAGCTACTATTTTTCTGCCTAAGGGGACAAAAATCGTTATAGAAGATCCCCAAGAAATCTGCTAAGTTTTAAAGATATCCGCAGAAATGGATATCATGTTGAGACACTAAATGAAATGAATATTGAATATCTTGGTATAACCAAGAGTGTCTCAGGCCAGAAATATATTTTAGAAAAATTACCAACTTTATCGTCTGGCCTATGTTGTGCAGAAATTAGTGCAATTGAAGCACATTCGATCGTAAACCAGAAGTTTACTGATCCAAAAACTTTTGTGCTATGGCATGATCGAGTAGGTCATCTTGGATCAATAATGATGAGACGAATTCTTGAAAATTCAAGCGGTCATCATTAAAGAACCTGAAGATTCTTATGAATGACGAATTTTCATATGCTGCTTGTCATCAAGGCAAATTAATTGCCAGACCATCAACCTTGAAGGTTGACATTGAATTCCCAAAATTTTTGGAACGTATACATGGGGACATATGTGGACCTATTCACCCACCTAGTGAAGTGTTTAGATATTTTATGGTCCTAATAGATGCATCATCAAGATGGTCTCACGTGTGCCTTTTATCATCCCGCAACCTGGCGTTTGCGAGGCTACTGGCACAAATAATAAGATTAAGGGCGCAATTCCCAGATTATCCAATTAAATCCATTCGTCTAGATAATGCTGGAGAATTTACATCCCAAGCTTTTGATGATTATTGCATATCAATTGGGATAAAAATTGAACATCTGGTAGCTCATGTTCATACTCAAAATGGCCTTGCAGAGTCATTTATTAAGCGCCTGCAATTGATAGCTAGACCACTGCTCATGAAATCAAGATTACCCATTGACGTGTGGGGTCATGCTATCTTACATGCAGCAGCACTTGTACGTCTTAGACCGACTAATTATCATAAATATTCTCCATTACAATTAGTATTTGGTCATGAACCAAATATAGCTCCTCTATGAATTTTTGGCTGTGCGGTATACGTGCCTGTAGCACCACCGCAACACACTAAGATGGGCCCTCAACGGAGGTTTGGTATATATGTTGGGTTCGACTCACCCTCCATAATTCGCTACCTCGAACTGTTGACAGGAGATTTATTTACTGCTAGATTTGCAGATTGTCGGTTTGATGAAACAATTTTCCCGCAATTAGGGGGAGAGAAAAAGGAACCCCAGAGAGAAATTGGAGAAATTGCGTGGAAAGTTTCATTACTATCTCGTTTTGATCCACGAACACGCACATGTGAACAGGAGGTCCAGAAGATCATCCATTTGCAGACAATAGCAAATCAAATGCCAGATGCATTTACTAATTTGAAATGGATAACTAAGTCACATATCCCTGCAGTGAATGTGCCTATCCGGATTGAAGTCCTAAAGGGACCAACTGCCAGTATCACAGCTTCTGAATCCCAAACACGCCTGAAGCGAGGTAGACCAGTGGGTTCAAAGGATAAAAATCCTAGAAAAAGAAGCATAAGGAATGATAAAAATGATACTACAAAAGGACTTCCTGAAGAAGATCCAGACTTTAGAAATCCTGATATTCCTGAAGAAATCAGTGAACCCGAGACTCAAGTGAATAAAGAACTTCCAATAAGTTTTATTGATGATGAGATAAGTTTAGATCGATCAAAAATTACAGTGGATAATGTTTTTGCATATAATGTTGCACTTAGCCTCATGCAAGACAATGAAAGTCTTGAGCCTAAATTTGTCGAAGAATGTCGACACAGAGATGATTGGCCAAAATGGAGAGAAGGTATTCAATCTGAATTGAATTCACTCTCTAATCGTGAGGTATTTGGACCTGTAGTCCGAACCCCTGACGGTGTAAGACCAGTTGGCTATAAATGGGTTTTTGTGCAAAAACAAAATGAGAGAAATGATATTGTAAGATACAAGGCACGCCTTGTTGCACAAGGATTCTCTCAGAAGCCCGGTGTCAACTATGAGGAAACATATTCACCTGTTATGGATGGAATAACCTTTCGATATCTCATCAATTTAGCTGTACATGAAAATCTTGAAATACATCTAATTGATGTAGTTACAGCTTACCTCTATGGTTCACTTGACAGTGAAATTTACATGAAAATCCCAGAAGGATTCAAATTGCCCGAAGCATGTACTAAGTCTCGGGAAATGTTGTCAGTCAAATTACAAAGATCATTATATGGTCTGAAACAATCAAGGCGTATGTGGTATAATCGCCTTAGTGAGTACTTGATAAATAAAGGATATATAAACAATGTCATTTGTCCATGTGTTTTCATTAAGAAAACAGGATCGGAGTTTGTAATACTCGCTGTTTATGTTGATGACATAAATCTCATTGGAACTCCTAAAGAGGTCCAAAAGGCAATTCAATATTTAAAGAAAGAATTTGAGATGAAAGATCTTGGAAGGACAAAACTTTGTCTGGGTTTACAAATTGAACATTTAGCAGACGGGATCTTTGTTCATCAATCTGCCTATACTGAGAAAATCTTAAAGCGATTCTATATGGACAAAGCATATCCGTTAAGTACTCCAATGATTGTTAGATCACTTGAAGTGAATAAAGATCCATTCCGTCCCCCAGAAGAGGACGAAGAACTTCTTGGTCCAGAAGTACCATACCTCAGTACCTTTGGTGCACTCATGTATCTTGCTAACTCAACCAGACCTGATATAACATTTTCTGTTAATCTGCTAGCAAGGTATAGTTCTTCCCCAACGCGAAGGCACTGGAACGGTATCAAATATATTTTGTGATACCTGAAAGGTACAATTGATATGGATTTGTTTTATACTAACAAAGGCTGTGCAGACCTTGTTGGTTATGCAGATGCAGGTTATTTATCAGATCCACATAAAGCCCAATCTCAAACCGGCTATCTCTTTGCATATGGAGGAACTGCTATATCATGGCGATCTACAAAGCAGTCAGTCGTTGCTACTTCCTCAAATCATGCTGAAATAATTGCAATTCATGAAGCTAGTAGAGAATGTGTATGGTTGAGATCAATGATACATTTCATCGAAGGAAAATGTGGACTGAAAAATGATGTCATAGTACCCACAGTCATATTTGAAGACAATGCCGCGTGCATAGCACAATTGAAGGGTGGCTTCATAAAAGGAGACAGAACGAAACACATTTCACCGAAATTATTCTTCACACATGATCTTCAGAAGAAAGGTGATATTGATGTACAACAAATTCGTTCGAGTGACAATCTTGCAGATTTATTCACTAAGGCATTGCCTACGTCAATATTTGAAAAGCTAAGATATAAGATTGGAATGCACCGTCTCCAAAGTATCAAATGAAGTCTTCATTAGGGGGAGTAAAATACGCGTTGTACTCTTTTTTCCTTAACCAAGGTTTTATCCCACTGGGTTTTCCTGGTAAGGTTTTTAATGAGGCAGTTAATAATGCGTATTAAGGTCACCTAAAACTTTCCTTTACATAGACAATTCAGGGGGAGTGTTAAGTATGAATTGTTGTAATGAAAAGTCTACAAATATGGCTCCTTATTTTGTGAGCCACTCAAGACTTTGGTAGTCCACATTAGTGGCTACCAATGCTCTATATATATATGTCTTCAATCCTGTTTGTAAAAAAGAACAGAGATCAGTGAAAGGAAATATTACACTGCAATATATTATTCTCCCTTCTCCTCAGTTTTAAGCTTTTGATTTCCCTTACATATATTCTAGTTAATCCTATATTTATTTTATAACACTGAATCTTTTCACAAAATATCAATGGGACTCACATCACGTGTAAAAAGATACCCTAAAGGCTGGAAAAAAGATTTATAGGACAGTAAAATAGCAAGATAGCCTAAAGGCTGAAAAAAAAAATTTATTGGGCAGTAAAATAGCAAGTCTTTTGGGTGAGTTAATTAATGGTGACAAAAAAAATTTGAAAATTAAAAAGAGTGACAAGAGTTTTTGAGAGTTGGTGACAACTTTATGATCAATAATTAATGAGCTTCAATCACTTTTTCAACAAGTCCTCAAGTTTTTGTTTTTACACTTTGACCCAACCTTTATTAACTCTAATATATTTTTTTTAAAAAAAAGTTGTGCATCCGCACACCCGCCATCCAATGACCATTTCGTGCCTTCCCCTTCCTCTTCCTCTTCCTCTTCTGCCTCCTCCTCTTCTTCCTCCTCCTCTTCTTCCTCTTCCTCCTCGTCCTCTTCTTCTTCATCCTCTTCCTCTTCTTCTTGCTCTTCTTCCCTCTTCGTCTTCTTCTTCCTCCTCTCCTCCTCCTCCTCCTCTTCTTCTTCCTCCTCCTCCTCTTCTTGTGTTATTGTTGTTGTTTTTTGTGGCTGTTGTTTCTATTGTGTTAGAAGAAGAAAGGAGAGAACATAACATTTTTTTTCTCGAAAATCTTTTGCATTTGAGAAAAAAATGAATTTTCATCAATTTGATACTCAATTTCGTTGTTGTATCACTAGGCATTGCTTATGAGGTGCTTTTCGACTATTTTGGTAAGTTAATACTGTTGTTTTGTATGTACTGCTCATCTGGGTTTTATCTACTATTTCGATTAAATTTGTTTCAATAATTACTGAAATATATTTCTAGCAACTGTTGCACGTGCTCTAACTGCCATTTTAGCAATTGCTGAATATTGTTCAACAATTGTTGAAACGGATTTAGTAACTCATCCAACAATTGTTGAAATATAATTCAGCAATTGCTAAAACCGTTGTACGTGCTTTAGCTGTTGTGTTAGCAATTGCTGAATAGTGCTCAACAATTGTTGAAACACATTTAATAACTCATGCAACAATTGTATAAATGTATTTAGCAATTGCTATAACTGTTGTATGTGCTCTAGCTGTTGCTGCAGCAATTGCTAAATATTGTTCAACAATTGTTGAAACATATTCAGTAACTCATGCAATAATTATTGAAATATATTTAGCAATTGCTAAAATCGTTGTAGGTGCTCTAGCTGCTGCAGTAGCAATTGTTGAATGTATTTTCACAATTGTTGCATGAATTACTCAGTTTGTTTCAACAACAACATACCCAGTGAAATCTCACAAGTGGTGAATGGCAATGGTGAATGGGTCGAGTCCAACAATCATTATATTTGGCATTGAAAAAATAAAGAAATGGTAGAGACAATAGCAATTATGGTGGATCGAGATATCACGTATGAAGATTTTGCAAACACAATAATTTCCTATTGTGAACTATATTGTGAATTGAAAGATCTTGCCATCACCTACATGCATAGTTGCGGTGAAAAGCAAAGGGCCGGTCCATTTAGGATAAAAAATCAAATAGTTTGTGTGTATATTTGGAAGATGAAGGTAGACCCATTTTAAGGATATACATGGTTGAAAGATTGACTGAAAATTTTCAAAACCAACAAATATTAAATGATGAATGTGATTCGGCGGACATGAACCTTCTAGATAAAGAAAGCGTTGGTGCACAAAATACTCCTCAAAATCTTACTCCTATTCCCGAAGTTGCCAGCAATATATCAGGAACCATACAATCATCACAGTCTAATCATGCTCAAGATGATGAAACTGGTTTTTACATCGGTATGTCATTCAAGAATAAGCAAGAGTTAGATATTTCCTTGAAAATTGTTTGTGAAGAAAGATTTTCGAAGAAGAAGGTGATCAATTCATGTACTGTGTATTGTGTGAAATGTGTACATCCCAAATGCAAGTGGTGGTTAAGAGTTGTAAAGTTCCAAAGTTCTGATAGGTTTTACGTTAGAAAGTATGAAAAAATGCATACATGTGGTTCACAACATATCACGAGCCATAATCCCCATGCCACGTCAAAAGTCGTTGGTGCATACTTCAAGGATAGGTTCCCAAAAGGTAAAGGTCCTTCCACAAGAGATATTGAGAATTCAATCCGCATTGAGTTGGGCTGCAAGGTTAGTTATTGGAAGGTTGGGACGGGAAGTGAGATCACAAAGGCTTTGGTAAGGGGGGACATAATCACAGTTATGCAATGCTTGATGCTTACTGTTATATGCTTACGACGGTAAATCCTGAGAGTAAAACAGGTTTGCAGCTTGATGAAAATGGTAGGTTCAAGTATTTTTTTTGTTGTCCCTAGAGCTTGCATTCGTTGGTTTCGATATATTTGAAAAGTCCTAGCTGTGGATGGAACATTTTTTAATAGTAAGTACAGAGGCGTGTTGTTTTCTGTTGTAACACAAGATGTAGAAGCTCATATTTTTTTTTGGTGGCATTTTGTGTAGCCAACACTAAGTGAGATGCCTCCTATCGATACTTTTTCGAGCAGATGAGCAATTTTGTGGATGATACCCCTGAATTATGCATTATTTTTTACAGACATCCAAGTATTAGAAAGATGGTTGAGATTGTGTTTCCTTCGGCTCATATGGTTGTTGCGTGAGGCACCTCTGAGAAAATATCCGAAATACCTTTCACAATGGAAAATCATCTACCACTTTTATAAAGCAGCAGAAGCATATAATGTAGATGAATTTAATGACCACTTCAACCAAATAAGAGATATGGTTCCAGGAGTTGCCGCACACTTGGAACATGTTGGATTTCACAATTAGAGCAGGGTATTCGTTCTGGGAAATAGGTAAATCTCATGTGTTGAATTCTTTTGCATATTTTTCTTAAAAGTTGCGTGTTAAGATTGCAGTAATTACAACAATTGTTGCAGATATTTCAGCATCTATTATATCAGATGCATGAAAGTGCAACAATTATTGATATAAATGAAATAGTTGTTAAACCTGCTGCTTCTTGATAGATTTACTAATTTTTTGTAGGTATAAAATCATGAGATTAAATATAACTGAGTCGATTAACGCAATGCTTCTTGATGAAAGAGAATATCCAATTGCTGCTCTTTTTAATAAAATAAACCGAATATATGAAAAAAAATTTCATGAGGGGCTCAATATGTTCATCAATGCATCAATCATCTTTGTTCCAAAGATAGAAGAAAAAATCACCAAAAATATCAATTTGCGGAATAAGCTATTGGTTCATCAAACTGCAAACTATGAGTATCTTGTCACTGGTCACAATGCAATTGCAACAGTTAATTTGCAATGTAAATCTTGCACCTGTAGAGTCTTTGACCTTGACAAAATACCATGTCCACATGCTATGACAATGCTCCGATGTCAATATGGTGATGATTATGGAAGGCGCATTTATGAATACTCATCTCTATGTTACAAGGTAGAGACGTATCTTTTGCATACTTAGAAGAAATTAAACCTGTACCACCCAAAGATAATTGGGAAATTCCTAAAGAATTTTTAGAGAGGGAAATACATCCTCCTCATGTTGAGCTAGGCAAGATGGGAAAAAGGGATAAGAAGAGAACGAAAAGAAATTGGAGAATCATTCCCAACAAAGAAAAATAAATGTTCTATATGCAAAAGGAGTGGACATAAAAGAACAACATGCTCGGAGCGAAGTGCTCCACAGGTATAGATTTTGATTACTATTTGTTGTTTGTAAACATTTCTTAAATTTTTTCTAATATTGATGTTGAACAAATATTGTTGTTGAATGCTTCAGTTCTCAAGGAAGAAATTAGCAGTATTAATGTTGATAGTCGCTTCAACAATTGTTTAACATGCTGAAAATTTTCTCAACATGTCGTAGTAGCTTCAACAATTGTTGTATACTTGATGAGAAACATTTCAACAAGTAAGGTAGACTACTTTAGAATTTTTTGAAATTGTTGAGAAATATTTTAGCAAGTGAGTTGGCTGATTTAACAATTGTTGAAATTGTTGAGAAAATTATTAGCAAGTGAGTTGTCTGATTTAGCAATTATTGAGAAAATTCGTAGCAAGTGAGTTGTCTGATTTAGCAATTATTGGGAAAATTCCTAGCAAGTGAGTTGTCTAATTTTGCAATTATTGAAATTGTTGCGAAAAATGTTTTTGCAAGTGAGTTGTCTGATTTAGCAATTGTTGAGAAATATTTTAGCAGCAAACTCAAGTCTAAGTACCAATATACATATAAATTACTTTATTTATCAATTAACACGATTTATATAATCAATTAACAATTAAATTGCTCAATTAAGGTTGATTACACATTCAATTACTCGATTGATTATCCGTTATAAAAATAATTACCATGTAATTGCACGAAATTGCCAAAAAACTCAAGTCTAAGAACAATTATACATATAAATTACTTTATTTATCAATTAATATAATTCATATAATCAATTAAAAATTGCTCAATTAAGGTTGATTACGTGTCCAACTACTCGATTATTGTCTATTGTGAACAAATTACCATGTAATTGCACGAAATAGCCAAAAAAACTCAAGTCCAAGTACCATTATACATATAAATTACTTTATTTATCAATTAATATGATTTATATAATCAATTAACAATCAAATTACTCGATTAAGGTTGATTACACATTCAATTACTTGATTAATCGTCCGTTATGGATAAATTACCATGTAATTGCACAAAATCGTCAATACACTCAAGTCTAAGTACTATTACACATATAAATTAATTTATTTATCAATTAATATGATTTATATAATCAATTAAAAATCAAATTGCTCGATTAAGGTTGATTATGCGTCCAATTACTCGATTAATTGTCCGTTATGAACAAATTACCATGTAATTGCACGAAATCGCCAATAAACTTAAGTCTAAGTACCATTATACATATAAATTACTTTATTTATCAATTAATATGATTTATATAGTCATTTAACAATCAAATTTCTCGATTAAGGTTGATTACGCGTTCAATTACTTGATTAATTATCCGTTATAAACAAATTACCACATAATTGCACGAAATCGCCAATAAACTCAAGTTTAAGTACCACTATACATATAAATGATTTATTTATCAATTAATATGATTTATATAATCAATTAACAATCAAATTGCTCGATTAAGATTTATTACGCGTTCCATTGCTCGATTCACTGTCCGTTATGAACAAATTACCACATAATTGCACGAAATCGCCAATAAACTCAAGTCTAAGTTCCATTATACGTATAAATTACTTTTTTACCATTTAATATGATTTATATAATCAATTTAGAATCAAATTGCTCGATTAAGGTTGATTATGCGTTCAATTACTCGATTTATTGTCTGTTATGAATAAATTACCATGTAATTGCATGAACTCGCTAATAAACTCAAGTCTAAGTACCATTATACATATATTACTTTATTTGTCAATTAATATGATTTATATAATCAATTAACAATTAAATTACTCGATTAAGGTTGATAACACGTTCAATTACTCGATTGATTGTTCGTTATGAACAACTTACCATGTAATTGCATGAAATCGACAATAAACTCAAGTATAAGTACCACTATACATGTAAGTTACTTTATTTATCAATTAATATGATTTATATAATCAATTAACAATCAAATTGCTTGTTTAAGGTTGATTACACATTCAATTACTTGATTGATTGTCCGTTATGAATACATTACCATGTAATTGTATGAAGTCGCCAATAAACTCAAGTATAAGTACTATACGTATAAATTACTTTATTTATCAATTAATATGATTTATATAATGATTAATAATTAAATTATTCAATAATTTGCTAAAATATTTCTCAACAATTGTTTAACATGCTAAAAACTTTTCTTAGCATGTCGCAGCAATTTCAGCAATTGTTGTATACTTGCTGAGATAATTTCAACAAGTAAGGTAGACTCTTTTAGCAATTGTTGAAATTGTTGAGAATACTCTTAGCAAGTGAGTTGTCAGATTTGGCAATTGTTGAAAAAAATCTTTAGTAAGTGAGTTGTCTAATTTAGCAATTGTTGAGAAATTTTTTAGCAAGTGAGTTGTTTGATTTAGCAATTGTTGAGAAAATTCTTAGCATGTGAGTTGTCTGATTTAACAATTATTGAAATTTTTGAGAAAATTCTTAGCATATGAGTTGTCTGATTTAACAATTGTGAAAATTGTTAAGAAATGTTTTAGCAACAAACTCAAGTCTAGGTACCATAAATTACTGTGTAATTGCTAACTCAAAATTACCATAATGTTGAGAATTTTTCTCGATTAAGGTTAATTACGCGTATTCAACAATTGTTGAGAAAATTATCTCAGCAATTTCACCAATTGTTAAATCCAACAACATACTTACTAAGATTTTTTTTAGTAGTTGCTAAAGCAACCTATCTACTTGTTAATTTTTTTCCAGCAAAAGAAGAAATTATTGAAGAAGTCTTTACTATACTCCAACATTTCTTAACAACAGAACCATTTAATAAATAAGACTGTTCAACATCATTTTTACAACATAACCATTCAAATAAAAGACATAAAAGAAAAATATTGTCTATCATTCCAAAATATACATTAAATGTTTTCTAAAGTTATTCATAACTAACAAATATGAATATTATGGTACCTGTTCCTTTTCAATTATGCCTTCCATCCACCTGTACCACATTCTATTAGCTATATTTGTAAGGACCCAGACTTTGTACGACTTCAATGGAGCTTGAAAATTTGGTCTCGAAAAGTTTTGGACCAAAGCGACGCTTCATGGAAGCCTTCACGGTCCGCGTGCTGCTATACAGACTGTGTGAAACCTCCTTGAAGTGTCACTTGGCCTTGTATGGGGTATAAGGGCCTTAATGTGGAGTCTGGGACTAAGGCATACAACACTTATACCCCACACGGGCCATGTGGTAGACTGTATGGTAGCTTTGGGCTTGAGACTCCACAGCTTTGAGCCCAAGGAAAGTGGTACGACCCCTCTCACGGACTGATTGGTGCTTCACAGTTCATGAGGCGCTTCCGTATGGGTTCCAAAGTGAAAATTTTCTTAGTGTTGGATCACCATCTCAGAATTTTGTCGTGAAGAATTTTCTAAGTGATGTGGTACGGAGGAGTACACAGTTCGTATAGCTTGGTATGGACCGTGAGACCAACCGTTTGGATGCTTTTGTCAAATTTTTCTAAGTATGAAATCTTCAATCTCAAGCTAAGTTCACTTTCAAGCCCTCAATTCAAGCTTACTTATGTGTTTTAGGGGCATCATGTGCCTCCTTCATCAAGCCAAGTTCAAAGGAATTCCATTGGCTAAGCTTTTCATCAGAATCGATAGAAGGGTCAAATTTAAATGGTCATATCTCTTAGCATAAAAATAACTGGATATCCTAAGACTTGCCACATTAAAGCTCTTTGAATTATCTGTCCAACACATCTGGTTTCACCTCTTTCCGAGTTGAGATAAAAAAGTTATGCCATTTTCATAAAGTCCGTCTGTGCAGTGTTTTCTGAGAACTGGCTAAGTATGGTCTCACGTGAGGGTTTCGAGGTCCGTGAGACCTTGTATGGACTGTGAAAAATCTTGTTCCGTTTCATTAATAGTTTTTTGTTTTTGTAATTATGGCTACTCTAAGGGACTTTTGTGACTTCCTATGCTATCCTAAGACCTCCAAATGACCTAAACTCTTCTCATTCAAATTCATTTTCACACTTAGAATTATTTCAACTCTCTCTTAAGAACTCTCTCAAAGACTTTTATGAAGACTAAGCTTGGGAATCAAGGGAAGACTTTTTTCTTCATCAAATTTCTTCTTGAATCTTCTCAATTAGCTAAGGTATGTGGGATTGATTCTTATTCCCTTTCAATCAAGAAGACCCCAAACTCTTTTCACTTGAATTTCATGAAATTTTGTTTACTTTAAATGTGGATTTTGAATACTATTATATATTAAATACAATAAAAGTATGGGCTATGCTTATTTGATGTTTTTAAGTTGGTTTAAGCCCTAATATGATGATTTGCATTGAAGCTATGAAGTTATAAATGTGCATGTCCCTTTTAAAGCTTGATTTGTGCATGAGTAATCTATATTATGATTTAAATGTGAATTTTACTTATGTCTTTATGAATTTCATAATGTATTGTTGCTTTATGTTTGAATATCTATTACCCGTGATATTCTCATCTCATTCATATCATATGCATTCATGAGCATTGGATTTATGAAATTATCATTGGGTTAAGCTCACATATGTTTTTATGAAATGATCTTGGTAAGTTAAGCTCACATATTGGTTATGACAAAAATGTGATCACATAAATGTCTATTGTTATTGGCTCTTTGAGCATATTGGGTGCTTGCACCATATTGTTAAATGAATTAGCTATTCCTAAGCATGAAAAGTATGGATTGAATTAATATTTAACTTTTTAGCCCGATTATGAATGGTTAAGAAATATGTTTGGCTTTTAAGCCTAAATGTGCATTGAAATGATTTGAAATGACCATTGCCTCTTTTGAAAGCATGTATATGTATAAGTATTTTTGTGGGATGATGACTTAGCACCGAATGGATTTGGGGTGTCAGGGCTATCCTCAAGGGTCCTCTCCTTTTTCTTAAACTATGTGCCAGCATAGGAATGGTAGCCATTACTAAAATAACCGGGTCATAAGGAATAGTTGCACATTAATATGATATGATATGAAATGAAATGAAAATTCTTCCGAAATGACCAGGTCGTAAGGAAGGTGTCCATCACACCGAAATGACCATGTCGTAATATCACGAGTCGCTAGTCCTCCGTAAAAGAGGGGAATATTCTAGAGTCAACAAGAGGTCTAGAGAAGACTTTAGAATATTGAAGGAAGATCATGTAAATACTAAAAAAACTAGAAAAATGTAGTCATGTCTTAGGATGACTTGAAATACTCTAGATATGTAGAATATTCTAGAGATAGGGACTGAAGTGCAAATACTTAGGGATCAAATGTAAACATTAATTACACTTGGACCCTAAGTAAGAAGTATAAATAGAGGGGGTCATTTGCATTATTAGACATTCAGAAATTGTAAGCATTCTTCCAAGCAATATACAAGCCTTCTTTCAAAGTTCTCTTTATCTTCTTCAAATCTAGCATTCCCTTAGTGATCAAGAGTTAAAGGCTTACTTGTATTTGCAAGATCGTGAAAGAGTCGTGAGCAAATCGACAAGTTTCGCATGGAAGTCTTAGCTTGAGTTCTAAGTCCGTGATAAAGTGGTATTAGAGTAGGTTTGTACTAAAGGAAGCATGGCAAGCAGAGGAGACTTTGACGCCACCAACATTATGTTGGATGTTGGCAAGAAACACAAGGAAAAGAAAAGCTCCAAGAAGGTTGAGGAGGTGTCGGTCGGACCGACACTGAGTGAGACCATAACAACCCACTCACTCTTGATCGCTGAGTTGAGTGATGATAAACAAGGCAAGAAATCCACCAACGTCATGCTCGACATGCGATGGGTCGCGAGGGTGGATGCTGCCAGGCAAGCAGTGGAGTTCTTAGGAAAGTGCTTGAATCAGTTCGATGGCAAGTTTCAGACCTTGGAGGAGTTCACCCTTGAGGCGAATGATAACATTCAAAAAGAGTTGGGGCAGATGTCAGGCGGCGGAGTACGAGCTGAGGGAGACCATCAATTCCTTGGAGTGTCGAGTCACTTCCTTAGAGAGCCGATTCATGGGTGCACTGGAGGCCATGAATTCTAGAGTGAAGGCACTCGAGGAAGTCATAGAGAAGGGGAGATATGCTACACCGACCATTAAAAGGGAGGCCAGGATCGAGGCACCCAAGCCACCTATCTTCAAAGGCGTTGGTGACGCACAAGAGGTGGAAAACTTATTGTGGCACTTAGAGAATTACTTCAAGTGTAACAAGGTGAGGGACGATGAGATGAAGATCAACACAGCTATGTTGTATTTGACAGAGATGGACATGCTATGGTGGAAACAAAAGGAGTCAAAAATAGGGAAAGGGGTATGTGTCATCAACATATAGGAACAGTTCAAGAGTGAGTTCAAGAAGGCCTTTTTCTCGAACAATGTCATCTATGAGGCGAAGTGAAAGTTCAGGGAGCTGAATAAAACGGGTAGTATAAGGGCCTACATAAAGAAGTTTACTACCCTCACGCTCTAGATCCCCAACCTCACGAATGAGGATATGATGTTCCACTTCATGGACGACTTGCAGAACTGGGTCAGGACAGAGTTGGAATGCCGATAAGTTATGACCATTAACGAGGCCATCACACAGGTAGAGGCTTTAACGAACTCTCGGCATGAAAAGTGAGATAGAGACCGAGAAGAAGAGTCGGGAGGTAGTCACGACCAAGTCGAGGGAGAAGGTGGCAAATTCAAGGGTTAGCAGCCACATCCCAAGCATCATGACACTTGTAGGCCTGATAATAGGAGGTCCGAGCGACAAAACAACGGAGAGGGAAAGGAACAGCCTGAGAAAGAGCTTAAATGCTACATATACAGGGGACCGCATAGCTACAAAAAGTGCCCCGAACTGAAGAGCCTTGGTGCCATACTACGAGAACGAAAGGAGAAGAAGGCACAGGAAGAAGCACCCGAATTAGAGGAATAATCCGGCACATCTCAGGTAGGTGTGATTGGGCTATGCGGAGTTCTCACGCAGCAACCAGAGAAGTCGAAGAGGTATAGCACGCAGTACATGGATATCACGATCAATGGATGACCTACTCATGCCATGGTTGGCACAGGCACAGAGGCCAACATCATGACCAAGTATGCGGAAACCAAGTTGGGGCTGAAATATGACCCAAGTAATGTGCAACTCAGGACGGTCAATGCACCAATTAGTCCTGTGTGTGGAGTTGCTCAAGGAGTCGACATAGCATTGGGCAAGTGGCATGGCAAGACCACTTTTCATGTCGCCTCGGTAGTTTCGTTAACATCATCCTTGGGCTATATATTTCTAGAAGTGCCATGCAATAATCGACCATTACCTCCAATAACTCGTAGTCTTGGAGCAAAGAGGTTCCTTCATGGTGCCCTTAGTCAAGATGCCTAAGTCAAAAGGAAAAGCTTAGTTGTCGACCTTGCGGCTTGTGGAGGGGTTCCAAGATGAAAAGCCATTATCGTATTCCATGCCCTCTAAGAGGAAAAATCATTGAAAGAGAAGTCGTCGAAACAAGCTAAGCGGGAACAGGGACAACCGACCGCAACAGTATTCCTTAGGTAAAAAAAGGGGGTGAACTCTAGAGAAGACCACAAAGGGACAACATGGAGATTTACGGTAGTCTGAAGGTAGGGACTAGGAGTTCCTACTGCAGCATTACGCTGAGGACATCGCAACATCAGGTGGAGGATAGTTTCACGACCTGCCAGTCCTCCATAAAAAAAGAGAAGATTCTAGAGTCAACATGAGGTTTAGAGAAGACTCTAGAATATTGAAGGACGATCATATAAATAATCAGAAAAATCTAGAAGAATGTAGTCATGTCTTAGGAAGACTTTGAACACTCTAGATATGTAGAATATTCTAGATATATGGACTAAAATGTAAATACTTATGGATTTGAATGTAAATATTAATTACACTTTGACCCCAAGTAAGAAGTACAAATAGAGGGGGTCATTTGCATTGTTAGACATCCAGAAATTATAAGCATTCCTACAAGCAATATATAAGCCTTCTTTCAAAGCTCTCTTTGTGTTCTTCAAATCTAGCGTTCCCTTAGTAATCAAGAGTTAAAGGCTTACTTGTATTTGCAAGATCATGAAAGAGTCATGAGAAAATCTACAAGTGTCGTACGGAAGTCTTAGCTTGAGTTCTAAGTCCGTGACAATAAGGTGTGGTGAAGATTACCTTTTGGCAAGTAATCTTCTCTCACCCAATGGGAGGTCAACATCAGGCAAATTCATGTAATAGCTCAGATGAGTTTGAGATGTTGGTTATAGTCCATCCCCATTATATATGAGCATTATTGCATTTCATGCATCATGAATTTTATGGCATATTATTATACTCTTTTCTTTGGATATAGACTTCTTTCTATATTATGTGCCCTTGTCATCTAACATTGAATAGAGGTTTGATAAGTCATATGCATTGCATGCTAGCATACTTAGTATATTCAAATGTACTAACGCATATTTTTGCCTATATGGTCCAACCATGTAGGGAGCGGAGATTTCCTTCATCCACCGTATGATGACTAGTTTGGATCTTGAGATACTTATTGTGGTGAGTCCTATTTTCCAAGGACAATCCACCATTCCTATACTTATGAAGTCTTGTTTATGTTATTTACATTGAGGGTGAGTCTGGGACATGTCTTGGCCCTCGTTCTATCTTATAATTAGAGGCATTGTTGGACATCTTGTCGAATCTTTTATGTTTATATGCTAAGTGTTATATTCGGAGATTATGTTTATGGATATGGATATCAATTAGATACCGTTATGTGGATTGACTGAGTATTATGATGTCCTTTTATGTTATGATGAGAAAGACCCTAAGTCCCGAATTGCCCCCATAAAGTGAGTCATATTTACCCGCCCCTTAGTCTTTATGTGCTACGTGTTATGTGGATCCATGTTAATCCCTTTTCCTATGACATTCCCATAGCGTGAGTCCTACTTTCTCATCCCTTAGAACTATGTGTTTACTATTCGTATATGCTTCTGAACCTATGATGTAATTATGGATACTTTGAGGCTTGTTTGAGGACTCTCGGGTTCCCATTTTCCATGTCACTCCTTGACCCTAGGTCTGGGTCGTGACAGAGATGATATCAGAGCACTAGGTTTATAAATGGTCCTCAGAGTCCAACATGCCACGTCAAGTAGAGCCTTATTCATAGATGTGAAGCACGCCATATCTATGGGTAAGAGGCTATAAGTCATTTTAGGAAATGTTTACTTTTTCATGATTCATATCGTTCCATGGAGTGTGTCTTAAGATTTCCTATCTCCATCCCTCCCTACCGAATAGGGAGAGTTACTTTGGGCCCATAATGTAATCCAGATAAGGAAGAAGTTGTAGCTGATCTTATAGATAAGGTCAAAAGGGAGATGGTGAAGGATGTGCATTGTATGACAAGATTGGGGAATTGGGTTAAGTGAATCTAGTGATGGTTTCACTCATGTTCAGAATGGGGATAAATCTTCCATGGTTGTTGAAGTTTTCATAAATCACAAGAGTTTGCAATATGTGTTCACTCAAAGGGATCTTAACTTGAGACAAAGGAGATGGTTGTAACTCCTTAAGGATTATGACATAAGTGTACAATATCATCCCAGGAAGGCAAGTGTTGTAACCGATGCTCTTAGTAGGCTATCTATGGGAAGTGTGGCTCATGTTGATGAAGAGAAGAAAGAGTTGGCAAAAGATGTTCACCGTTTGGCGAGATTGGGTGTTAGGTTGGCCGACTCTAATGATGGTGGTATTCATGTTAAGAATGGGGCCAAATCTTCGGTGGTTGTCGATTTTAAGGCTAAGAAAGATCAAGATTCTTCATTGATTAAGTTAAAGGCGTTGGTTATCAAAAAGAAGATAGAGGTCTTCTCCTAAGTTGGAGATGATGCGATTCGATATCAAGGTCGGTTATGTGTTCAGGACGTGATGATCTTAGAGAGATGATCATGAGTGAAGCCCATAACTCTCATTATTACTTACATCCGGGATCTACCAAAATGTATCGGGACTTGAGAGAAGTGTATTGATGACATGGTACGAAGAAAGACATAGCCGCGTTTGTATATGAATGCCCTAATTGCCAACAAGCGAAGGTGGAACATCGAAGGCCTGATTGCTTGGCCCAAAACATTGAAATCCCTACTTGAAATGAGAGAATGAGAAGGTGAACTTTGTGATTGGGTTTACCATACCAGGAGAAATTTGACTCCGTGTGAGTAATTGTTGGAAGAATGACCAAATCGGCTCACTTCTTATCAATTGAGACTACCTTCACTATTGAAGACAATGCCAAGTTATATATTTGGGAGTTGGTTAGACTGGATAGTGTGCCTATTTTTATTATATCAGATTATGGTACCCAACTTACTTCTCACTCTTGGAAATCATCATAAAAAGGGGCTTGGCACTAAGGTGAAGTTAAGTACAACTTTTCATCCTCAATTTGTTGGGCAATCCAAAAGAACAATTCAATTCTTGGAGGACATGTTGAGGGTTTATCCATTAGAATTCAAAGGAAATTGTGGTGATCATCTACCATTTATTGAGTTTACTTACAACAATAGCTTTCATGCTAGCATTGGTATAGCACTGTTCGAAGCTTTATATGGGAGAAGGCGTAGGTCCCTAATGAGATGGTTTGAGTTAGATGAGATGGCATTGATAGGCCCCGATTTAGTGTTGGAGGCTATGGAAACAGTGAAATTGATTAGGGAGAGGTTGAAGATGATTTAAAATCATCAAAAAGTCTTATTTGGATGTTTGAAAGAAGGATCTTGAGTTTCGTATCAGTGATTGGGTGTATGTGAAGGTCTGGCCCATGAAGGGTGTAATGCATCTTAGTAAGAAGGGCAAGTTAAGTCCCCAGTATGTAGGTCCTTATGAGATTGTGGAACAGGTTGGTAATGTGGATTATAGATTGAATTTGCCTTCGGATTTGAGTTCTATTCATTCGGTTTTTCGTGTGTTTGTGTTGAGGAAATTACTTGGTGGTCCTAGCACAATTGTTCCGTGGAAGGTAGTGAGGTTGAGAAGAACTTGTCTTATGTGAAGGTTCCGGTTGAGATTTTGGATAGGCAAGTGAAGTGGCTTCGTAACAAATATGTGGCTTCGGTTGAGGTGCTCTGGAGAAATCAACATGTGGAGAGTGCTACACGGGAGGTGGAGTTGGACATCATTAAATGATATCCCCATCTTTTCTAATCTACCCAAGCCTAAGGTATTAGGTTTTTCCTTTTCCTAGTGGTCCTAGTTCTTTCACTCTTGAGTTTCATGACATGACATGCATATATGTGCACAAAAATGACTTTATGAAGTTTTGAATGATTTAAGTACATTTTGATATGATTTTTCATGACTTTATGATTTTCAAATGATAGAATATGCATTATATCTTGTGTTTGAATGTTTCATGTTCTAAGTCAAGCCTTTCAAGCCCTATTCTAGCACATTCGAAGACGAATATTCCCAACGGCGAGATGATGTAAGGACCCGAACTTTGTACGACTTCAATAGAGCTTAAAAATTTGGTTTCGAAAAGTTTTAGACCAAGATGACGCTTCATGGAAGCCTTCACGGTCCGTGTGGTGCTATACAGACCATTTGGAGCCTCCTTGAAGTGGCCCTTGACTTGTGTGGGGTGTGAGGGCCTTAATGTGGAGTTTAGTACCAAGGCATACCATACTTGGACCCTACACGATCTGCGTGAAGTTATACAGACCGTGTGGTGGACCGTATGGTAGCCTTGGGATTGAAACTCCATAGTATTTAGCCCAAGGCAAGTAGTTCAGCTCCCCTCACAGGCCGTTTGGTGCTTCACGATCCGTGAAGCCCTTCGGGATGGGTTACAAAGTGAAATTTTTCTAAGTTTTGGATCACCATCTCGGAACATTGTCGTGAAGAATTTTCTAAGTGAAGTGATACAGAGGAGTACACTATCCGTATAGCTTGGTACGGACCGTGAGACCAACTGTTTGGGTGCTTTTGTCAAATTTGGCTAGGTATTGAATCTTCAATATCAATCTAAGTTCATTTACAAGCCCTCAATTCAAGATTATTTATGTGGTTTAGGGTCATCATAGGCCTCCTTTATCAAGCCAAGTTCAAAGGAATTCCTTTGGATAAGCTTTTCACAAAAATTGATAGAAGGATCAACTTTAAATGGTCATATCTCTTAGCACAAAACTAATTGGGTGGCCCACTACCTACCAAATTGAAGCTCTTTTAATTATCTTTCCAACGTATCTAGTTTCACCTCATTTCAAGTTCGGATCAAGAAGTTATGTCAGTTTTAGTAAAGCTTGTCTATGCAACGTTTTTTGAGAATTGGCTAACTATGGTCTCACAGGAGGGTTTCACGGTCCGTGAGACCTTGTATGGACCGTGAGACCTTCTTACAAGACCCCTGGCAAGAAATTTTATTTTGCTTCATTAATGGGTTTTTTTGTAATTATGGCTACTTCTAAGGGACTATTATGACTTCCTATGCTATCCTAAGACCTCCAAATTACCCAAATTTTTCTCCTCTCTTTCAAATTCATTCTCATACTTAGAATTATTTCAATTCTCTCTTAAAAACTCTCTCAAAGACTCTTATGAAGACTAAGCTTGGGAATCAAGGGAAGACCTTTTTCTTCATTAAATTTCTTCTTGAATCTTCTCAATTAGCTAAGGTATATGGGACTGATTCTTGGTCCCTTTCAACCAAGAATACCCCAAACTCTTTTCACTTGAATTTCGTGAAATTTTGCTTACTTTAAATATGAGTTTTGAATATTATTGTTTATTAAATTCAATTGAAGCATGGTTATGTTTATTTGATGCTTTTAAGTTGATTTAAGCCCTAATACAATGAATTTCATTGAAGTTATGAGGTTATGAATGTGCATGTCCCCTTTAAAGCTTGATTTGTGCATGGATAATCTATATTATGATTTAAATATGAATTTTACTTATATATTTACTTGAATTTCATAATGTATTGTTGATTTAAGTTTGAATCTCTATTACCCATGTTATTCTCATCTCATTCATACAATATGCATTCATGAGCATTGAATTTATGAAATTATCGGTGGGTTAAGCTTACATATGTTTTTATGAAATGATTGCGGTGAGTTAATCTCACATATTAATTATGACAAGAATGTGATCACATAAATGTCTATTCTTATTGGCTCTTTGAGCATATTGGGTGCTTGCATCATATTGTTAAATGAATGAGCTATTCCTATGCATGAAAAGTATGAATTGAATTGTGATTTGGCTTTTTAGCCCGATTATGCATGTTTAATAATGTTTGACTTTTAAGTCTAAATGTTCATTGAAATGATTTAAAATGACCATTACCTCTTTGAAAGCATGTGTATGTATAAGTATTCTTCTGGAATGATAACTTAACACTGAATGAATTGGGGGCGTCGGGGTTATCCCCAAGGATCCTCTCCCTTTCTTTAATCTATGTGCCAGCATATGAATTGTAGCCATCACCGAAATGATCGGGTCATAAGGAATAGTTGCACATTGATATGATATGATATGATATGGATATCCTTCTGAAATGATCGGGTCGTAAGGAAGGTGGCCATCACACCGAAATGATCGGATTGTAAGGTGTGGTGTGGATTACCTTTGGCAAGTAATCTTCTCTCACCCTCTAGGAGGTCAACATCGGAAAAATTCATGTAATAGCTCGCATGAGTTTGAGATGTTGGTTATAGTCCACCCCACTAAATATGAGCATTATTGCATTTCATGCATCATGAATTTCCAGGTATATTGTTATACTACTTTTCTTTGGATATATACTTCTTTTTATATTATGTGTCTTTTTCATCTAACATTGAATGAAGGTTTGATAAGTCATATGTATTGCATGCTAGCATACTTAGTACATTCAAATGTACTAATGCATACTTTTACCTACATGATCTAACCATGTAGGGACCGGAGATTTCCTTCATCCACCGTATGGCGACTAGTTTTGATCTTAGGATACTTGTTGTGGTGAGTCCTATTTTCCAAGGATAAACCATGATTTCTCTACTATGAAGTCTTGTTTATGTTATTTACTTTGAAGGTAAGCCCGGGACATGTCTTGGCCCCCGTCCTATCTTATGATTAGAGGCATTGTTGGATATCTTGTCAACTCTTTTATGTTTATATGCTAAGTGTTGTATTCAGAGATTATGTTTATGGATATGGCTATCAATTGGATATCGTTATGTGGATTGGCTATGAGTATTATGGTGTGCTCTTATGTTATGATGAGAAAGACCCTAAGTCCCGAATTGCCCCCATAGAGTGAGTTATTCTTACCCACCCCTTAGTCTTTATGTGCTATGTGTTATGTGGATCCATGTTAATCCCTTTCCCTATGACATCCTCATAGTGTAAGTCCTACTTTCTCGTCTCTTAGAACTATGTGTTTACTATTCGTATACGTTTTCAAACCGATGATGTGATTATGGATACTTTAAGGATTGTTTAGAGACTCTTTCGTTCCCATTCGCCATGTCACTCCTAGACCCTAGATCTGGGTCATGATAGTATTATCATTCATAAATGTCATAAGAGTGTTGGTAATCAGGTGCTCAATATACCCAAGTGAATATGAACTACAAGTTGCAGCTGAATTATTTTTTGGAGTATCCTCCAACCTCTCAAAGTCCCAGTCTCTATTCAAGAGTGTTTTAGGCAAGTGCTCAAACATTTTACTTGTCTTCAAAAATCTAGCAAACAATTCCACTATCGGCATCATGGCTACTACGAAATTCTCATTGGAATAAACACCCCTGTTGAAATCATACACATTAATCTTTCCCTCCTCGATGAGAATTTCAAGTGCAACAAAATGCTTTGATCCAAGATTTAAGACAGTGAAAAGTCTCTTAGCACCACGCCATGCGACACCGCCAGGAAATGGTTTACCTCCTTTGCAATAATCCAAATAATAATCATCAAACACACATTGCTCAATATGATCCCTCAAAGAGACACTGCCGGTGTCAAACTCTTTCTGGCCAATGCTTCATACATACTCATGAAGTAATTAGGAAAATCAAGATCAAGAATTATATCTGTTAGATCATAATGTTGGGGAATTCAATATGCCTTAGATGCATTAAGCACAATATTTCATCTACATGCTGCAACAATAAAAGAATTAATGATGCAACTTAAGATGATTATTACATCTGTTGCAACAACAATTGCTTCAGAAGAATAAGCGATTGTTGCAATAGCGGATAAAATTTCTGCAACAAGTGTTGCATTTGCTGACACACCATAATAATAAAATTAAATTAAAATTTTAAGAACTTACCCGATCCTCCCACCATTTTGCATGTTGTTAATGATCTCAAAGTCATCAAACCAAATTCATACATTGTGTAGAGCTTTTTCTGCCGATCTTTAGTTTTCAAGATATTTCTTATTTTCTTAGATGATTCATTCTTTGCATGCTTGTAGATATTCACCGGTTGCCGCTCGAATGTTGTCACCTCAACAGGAGGAGACCTGGCAACCCTCCTTCTTCTCTTTCCTTAGGCAGTCTTAAGTGCCTTTGAAATTTGCCTTCTCCTCTGCTTGTTAGATGATGTATAAGGACTTGAAATGTTTCTAGATGGCCTAACACCTCTCTTGCCGATAAAACTCTTGAGAGTTTTCTCCGGAGACTCAATTATCTCAAGCATCGAATTTGCAATTTTGGCGCATGTGTTGCATTTACATGCACAAAGAGGCATAGGCATCTGAGGAGTATCAACACCGGTTGTAGAAAACCTATGTCATGTGAATGGAGTTGTTGGATTTACTCCAACATTCTCACCGATGGGAGAAAATCCTCTGCCACCACCAAAAGCATTGGGAACAAAAGGAGTAAATCTACCTCCTCCACCAGCACCACTGCCACCAACACCACTACCACTACCATTATCAAGTGCCCTTTCTCTTTCCTCACCACGCATATCAATGGCCATTAAAGGATATTTTTTAATGGCCATACAACCATCCAAATCTTTCTCCAGTTTTTCAATTTCTCACCGCCAGGCAAATCCAACGGTACAATCCAATAAGAAACTTTATCTCTATCTCACTGGATGTAAGCACTAACTATGGATAAACAATCTACACTAATCATGGATAAACTATCTACATATATGAAGAAAAATTAAAATATGATTAGATAAAATAAAATCAACAATAATATTTAGCAATTGTTGAAATATTTGCAACAACTGTTGCAATCAACAACAGCTTCCACAATATATTTTAGCAGTTGGATTCAACAATTATTGAAATATTTGCAGCAATTGTTGCAAATAAATACAGTTGTCATAATGTATTTCAGCAGTCAGCTAGTATTTGTTGAGATGTTTCTGTGATTGCTGAAATATTTAGCAACAACTGTTGAAATTATTGCAACAATTGTTGAAATTAAATCCAATTGTCATACTGTATTTCAGCAGTCAGCTAGCATTCGTTTAGAGGTTGTTGTAGCAATTGAAATATTTAAAAGCAATTGCTAAGGTATTAACAACAATTGTTGTAAACAACTTTAACTTGCAAGTTTTTCGCAATCACATGTACTGATTGTTTAGCAGCTACTGAGTAAGTAATCAACAATTGCTAAAATAATCACAACATATTCTACAAACAACTGCAACAACTAACTAAATGAATTAGTCAATCGATGAGGCTTACCAAATGGGGGGGGGGGGGGTGAACAACTTAAGAGCATTGACAAAATGATCATTGACTGTTGACATCTATCTAATGAGTCGTGGTAAGGTTACTGAAGCAGAAATCACCTTTGATTTCTTTCAGAAATGGGAATCGTCTCAAATGCCCAACACTACATAAGAAAATGACATAGATAAAAATATGATCAAAATTCTAAATGAATGGACCCAAAAAAATTTAAAGAAGATATAATTTATCATAAATGCCCATGGAAAACCATAAAAATTAGTGGTCTTCCCATCTTGTTCTTTGTCCATAACCTTCAATGGGTAGTCAACTGTCTGCTCATAGTATTAACGACCCCACGCACTGGCACAAAAGGCCTTTCTATCGGCTGAAAGCAATACCATATCAGTCGGGGTCTTTGTGTATAGATTTTTTCCCAAAAGAATGCAATGTACAAAATAAACCAAGCACAGAGATCTTTTGACATCTCTTGAAATCTTATTTGATAGGAGAAGCTCCATCAGTTCATCCTTCTTAAAGATTTTTTTTTGTCGACTTAATAATTTCTCCTCGTCTTTCCTTAATCTTAGATGATGATTTTTCAAAATCAGCATCTTCTTTGATATGAAAATACAAACTAGTCATAATGATAAATTCTTTCATGCCAAAATAGAGAGGTACAACAACAACATACCCAGTGAAATCCCATAAGTGGGGTCTGGGGAGGGTAAGATGTACGCAGACCTTACCACTACCACACAGGTAGAGAGGCTGTTTCCTGGAAACCCACATCACAAAAACCCATCAGCAGAATACGCTAGATATGATAAACAGGCAATAAAGAGAAGAACACATGATAATACGTAGATACAGGATAGTAACATATAAAGACAGATAAATAACATATAAAGGCAGATAATTACCACTCCTTCCTATCTACCCTATTATCCTGCTACTCTAATTCTCGACCTCCGCTCCTTCCTGTCTAAGGTCATATCCTTGGTGAGATCAAGTTTCACCATATCATATCTAATCACCTCCCCCCAATACTTTTTTGGTCTACCGCTACCCCTCCTAGTAGCTCCCAAATCTAGCCTCTTACACCTTCTAACAGGGGCATCGGTACTCCTTCTCTGTACATGTCCAAACCATCGCAGTCTCGCTTCCCTCATCTTGTCAGCTACAGGGGCCACCTCTAGCTTCTCCCGAATGACCTCGTTCCTAATCTTATCACTCCTGGTGTGACCACACATCCATCTTAACATCCTCATTTCTGCGACCTGCATCTTCTAAACATGTACATTTTTTATTGGCCAACACTCCACCCCATACAACAAAGATGGTCTAACCACCATTCTGTAGAACTTACCTTTGAGTTTAGGTGGTATCTTCTTATCACACAATACTCCAGAGGCCAACCTCCACTTTGTCCAAGCTGCCCCAATACGATGAGTGACATCATCGTCAATATCCCCACTGCTCTGGATGATAGACCCAAGATACTTAAAGCTTTCCTTCTTGGGGATAAGGTGAGCTGCCAGTCTCACACCAATGTCTGCTTCATCCCTCGCAACACTGAATTTGCACTCCAAGTATTCTGTTTTGGTCCTGCTCAATTTGAATCCTTTAGTCTCCAAAGCGTGTCTCCAAACCTCCAACCTATCATTAACTCTGGTCCGGGTCTCATCAATCAGTACTATGTCATCTGCAAACAACATACACCACGGGACTTCCTCCTGGATAGATCGCGTCAGCTCATCCATCACCAAGGCAAATAAAAAAGGGCTCAACACAGACCCTTGATGAAGTCCCATCTGAACAGGAAAATATTCAGAGTCTCCTCCCACCGTTCTTACCCGAGTTATGGCCCCATCGTACATGTCCTTTATCACTCTAATATATGCCATTGGAACACCTTTCATCTCCAAACACCTCCATAGGACATCCCTTGGGGCTTTGTCATAGGCCTTTTCAAGATCAATGAACACCATATGAAGGTCCTTCTTACTTTCCCTGTATTTCTCCACTAATCTCCGAACAAGGTGGATCGCTTCAGTAGTCAACCGTCATGGCATGAATCCAAACTGGTTTTCCGAGATAGAAACTACTTTTCTCACCTCATCTCCACCACTCTCTCCCATGCCTTCATAGTATGACTCAACAACTTGATACCTCTGTAGTTATTACAGTTTTGAATATCACCTTTGTTCTTATACAGTGGGACCATTGTGCTCCTCCTCCATTCATCTGGCATCTTGGCCGTCTTCATGATAGTATTGAATAGTCTAGTCAGCCACTCTATGCCATCCTTAACCATACTCTTCCAAAAATCTATCGGAATCTCATCCGGTCCGAGTGCCCTCCCTCTCTTCATCCTACTAATAGCTCTTCTAACCTCCTCAACTCTGAACTACCTGCAATAACCAAAGTCTCGGTGACTTTCGGAATGTGCCAGCTTGCCCAACTCAATATTACTATCTCCTTTTTCATTTAAGAGTTTATGAAAGTAAGCTTGCCACCTTTGTTTAATGGAAGTCACATCCACTAACACCTCACCCTTCTCATCCTTGATGCACTTCACTTGATCCAAATCGCGAGCTTTCTTTTCTCTCTCTTTAGCAAGCCTATACATTCGCTTGTCCGTGCCTTTATCACTTAGCTCCTCATATAGGCGCTCAAACGCTGCTGTCTTAGCACTCGTCACCACCCTCTTTGCTTCTGACTTAGCCGTCTTATAAATCTCCTTAAGCCTCTTGTTTTCATCCTCCTCCCTACACTCCAACCACTTTGTATAGGCCACCTTCTTAGCTTTTACTTTGTCTTGAACTTCTTCATTCCACCACCAATCACCTCGACGTCCCCCACAGGTTCCCCTTGAAACCCCTAGAACCTCAGAAGCCACCTTTCTAATGCACCCAGCAGTATTGTGTACGCTTGCTCAAAATAGAGAGGTATGCCTTAAAAATTTATCCAAATTTCTTGTGTACGCTTGCTCAAAATTCGACATCGGAGAAGTTTGTACATCAATTTCATTTGAAACTGCTGAGGTATCTTCTCAGGTATCTCCAAATAGCTGGAAAATGTTATAGTCTTGAAATATTTTTCAATTTTTGTGACTTTAGTATTTTTCTAAAATCACTATAATTTTTTGTACTGGACTTTACAGTAATAGAACCAGTCAAATGTGGATATTTATCCATCATGGTCAAAAAGTTTGTAATTAGAATATCTGACAATCTTAATTGAGGTGTAATTACCTGAAGGTCTAGTTGGAGAGGACTCAACAGGATCAGTCGTCTCCGCTTGAAGAGATTGATCATGTCGAAATTTTGTTCTTTGTTCATAATCAATTCTTTCGTCCTCTCCATCATTCTCTGCATCATTATCATCATTTCTTAAAGAAATATCTTTTTCACCTTCTTCTCCTTCTCTTTCTTCTATGTTATCTCCTCCTCCTCCTCCTTCTTCTGTGGCATCTCCTCCTCTTTCTTCTACATTATTTCCTCCTCCTTCTTCATTCATAGCATCATCTCCTCCTCTTTATTCTTCTTCTTGACATCTTGTCTCTATGTTTTTTTGAATTTTTTTAATGTTATTTCGCTTTCAAAAATAATACTAGCATGTTTAGCAAGTGCTGACAGATTGCTGGTAACTCTCTTTCAGCTAGATATTCTACCTGCTGGGGCTCCAGTAACAAGGACATCTCCATCTCCAATAATTGGGGCTCTAGTAACATCCCCATCTCCATCTCTATCTATTGGTGCTTCAGTAGTTGTCTTTCTTTTTCAATCGGTCATTTATCTACATTACATGATATAAAATAAGAAGGCAACAATTAACATTCAAAACAAATAGAAAAAACAAATTAAAGATGATCAAATAAGTAAATAAAATAATTTTCTTAAAAAAGTAATTCACTGAGTTGCTAAAGCAATTGTTAACACATTTTATGTTAACTTGCCTCAGCTGCTGAAGTTAAGAAGCAGTAACTTCCGCAATTGTTATATAAAAGTTGTAGTTATTATTCAGTAGTTATTTCAGCAATTGTTGAACTAGTTTTACTAGTTGTTATACCAGTTACTACACTAGTTTCAGAAATTATTGAACTAGTTTTAGCAGTTGTTATATCAGTTACTGCACTAGTTTCAACAATTGTTGAACTAGTTTTAGCAGTTGTTGCACTAGTTTCAGTAATTGTTGAACTAGTTTTAGTAGTTGTTATACCAGTTGTTGCACTAGTTTTATCGGTTGTTGAACTAGTTTTAGCAGTTTTTGCACTAGTTGTCGTACTAGTTTCAGAATAACTTCATTCATAGGACATATGTGCAATTCAATCATATATGTGCTTACGTTCTGTAACAACAATGTATTTTTTAAGCACAACAACCCAACCATTAAGAAGCGACTAAAACAATGACAACAACAAACAAAAACGAAATATACACATATTTGTTATTTACAAAAATATAACATGTAAAAACCCAAAATAATATACTATACCGGGACAACAAAATAACAAAATATATAAAAAGCCATTACAATATACCATGCCAGGACAACAAAATAATAAAATAGTACAAATCCATAACAATATATCATACCAGGGCAACAAGTACGTTGTTGAGTGTTTATTAGGACATGCAGAAATAGAACATATCATCCTCGTTTATTTCTTAACCTGTATCACTATTTTTACTTCAACAAAAATATAAAATCCTAACATCCACGCTTTCTTTTTTTAAAAAAACTTAAAACAACATTTTCGTTTCAAAGATGCAAAAACCCTAAAGAAATGAAAAAAGAATTTTTTTTACCATTCACCTTCTAAAATCTCACAATGACGACGAAGATGACGAAGAGGGTGAATCGAGAAGAAAAGATAAAACAAATGGATTTACTGTGAGTTACCTTCGAGTTGTTGCATCGTTTCTTGAGAGAAATTTTGAAAAGAATGAAGGTGTATTGAAGAAGTTGAAGCAAAAACTAACTGACAGGTACAGTTGAAATGATTTTAACCTTTTCAAATATTACCTGCCTAGTCAGCCTTTTGAAATGACTTTTTTTACTCCCACCTTTTGTGATTGTTGTATATTTTAAAAGTTTAAAAATTCTAAAATTACACTTCAACCCTCATTTAACTTAATCCCCTAATTAATAGAAGATTTGGTTTGGCCTTGGTCAACATGTCACCTTTTTTTAATTAGAAACTTTTTTGTCACCCCTCTCTCAAATTTCTCAAGTCTTTTTAGATATGAGAATTTCAAGCTCAATAATAGTGGTTTCGAAGTATTCTTTCAAACTTGGTGATTTCAATGTGTTTTCGGTAGTGTTTTATTAATTAAAGGAATTAGTGTTGTTATTGTGATGTTTACTACCTCGTGGTGGAGGATGGTGAAGAAGAAGGTGAATTTTTTTTTGGGCACTTTGCTTTGATTGTCTAATCGGATTAAAATAGTAAACTAGGGATATTTCTTGTCCTTTGTTTATGTGGCTATCTATAGAGTGACAAATTCTCTTTCAGCTACAAGTTATAACTAATGTTTTGATACTATATGTCCCCAATTGCTCGAGCAACACATCTCACATGATACTATATATGACCTTTAAGGTATCATTTTATACAGAGGTAGTAGTAGGGTGAGCTTGAACACACCTTGACTATTTCATCAAATACCTGCTACCTCCTACTGAGGCAAATACCGATAGCTCTATCACCAAGGCTTAAGCAGATGAGAGCAATTAACTAATCTCTAATTCGATTTGAACTCTACACTCCCATGTTTTCACCTACTTCATCAACAGTTCATTCACACCATCAAAAGCAAGATCTTTAGATATTATTATCAGAGGAATGTTGGAACCAAGAAATCAATATTTGTTGGATGTTGCAATCCTGTAAGAAATGAACTGAACATATGTCACGATTCGGAATCGAGTGTGATGACACTTGCCTTTAACCCATCGAGTTTGATTCATAGGCATTTGAATCATAATAAAGGAAAATTTAAAATGGGGAAAGGGACTAAGGGACATTAACATAGAATTTATAAAAGAAAACCAACTCAAGACTTCATGCACTTTGTCTACACATACCATCTAGATAAAGACTTGGCGAGGTTAATACATTTTCAAAACTACCCTCAAGTATATGTAGAAAAAAGTGAATGCAACATAAAAAGTAAAAGTCTCAAAGTTACAAGCTTGAATGAAAATGGGTGTTGTCCTTGAACTAGAGAACTCACCAAAACTACTAGTCTTCACGTCCACAAATAGCCACGAGCCAGAGGAGGAGGAGGAGCATTGATCTCTACATGGTAATATCATGTAGGCAAAATATTTGTTAGTAATTTGAAATGTACTAAGTATATGGGATGCATATGCAACACATGACATTGTAATTTCATCATGCATGAAATTGTAATGTCGTCATAGGCAATATGCATAGTCATATTCAAAGAGTAAAGCTCAATATGTAATAAATGGTCATTGCATCATGTGAAAAATGCTTTGAAGTAACATAAACATTATATACATAACTATATGGGATGAAACTGTAACGGACATTTAAGACCATACAAGCTACTACATAGAATCTAACATAACCCCCTATGTTGGCACGAGAAGACCACTTGCCAGGTTGAACTCCATCAACTTATGCATGCACATCTTAACTTTAGCTTTGCTTTGTGAATACACTAGCCTAAGCCTACAAGAGCTCCTCTCGTGGCACATAGTTAATGATACAAAAGGTTACTACTAAGGTTCCCTTACCGAACCCAAGCTAAATGACCCGTTCCTTGCTAAGTCAAGTCTCATGGAATACTTTAAAACATTATCATAATCATGCATTCATAAGCTTGAAAACATAAAAATCATCGTATAGGAGTAGCTTATTAACTTAGCAATCCACTGAAGTGAGAATTGTCCTTTCACATGAAGGTCCATCTTTCGTGAGAATTATCCTTTCATCATCTTAAACATCAAAGCATGACATCTTAAAGACTTTATAAACTTTCATTAACTTTTACGAACATCAATAGGAAATCCCTTATCATTCATAGTACACTTTATATAGGAACTTAGCTTAAAACGTAGTAGACTCATGCAAGTAAACTTAAAGACATGCAATTCAAGAATGTTATGCAATAATATGATGAAATTCATACAACTAAAACCATCTTTAAATAGACCACTTTATACGTCCAAAACCCTAGATAGAGTCATCATGAAAACCATCATAAGTCATAGTATATCAAAATATTATACCAATATACTTCATATACTTGTAAATGCATCACAATTTTATCATTTAAAGAGAACTCATGAAATCTATAGAATTTCATAACTTAAAGAAAAGGTAAAATAAACAATTTGTTAGACTTTATGGATGAAAGAAATCCACTGATCAAACCCACATACCTGATTTAAAGACCCTAAGAGAATCTTGCAGTTTGGGGGAGTGGACCTTTGGAAACCCTAGCTCTTCTTGCCTTGCTTAAGAGGATTTTTGCCTTAAAGAAATTTGGGAGAATTTTGGAATAGGAGTGAATGAGGGTGTATGTTAGGGTTGGGGACTAATATGAGTAGATTTAGGCTTTAAAATGACGTAGTATTGAATTTAGGATGCAGGAAATTAACGAAAATACCCCTTATTAAAACTGATGGGACCCAAACCACCGACCACCATCTACGGATTATAAAATGGCTTACGAATTATGGAAAGGGGATTTCGTCCTGTTACATTTTGGACCTCTGAAATAGCCTCTGAAACTCAATCTACGACCTCTCTTTACGATCTGTGAAATGATCAACAAGTCATAAAATCCACTCGTAAAACAATCCCATACTTAGAAATTTTTTCAACTCAGGACCCCAAGCTACGAGCCTTTTTACGACTCGTAAAAACAACTATGACTCATCCTATTTGCTCGTAGTTGAAGATTCAAAACCCCAATTTTGATCAACCCAGACCCCAGTCTATGAACACCCTTTTACGGTCTGTAGTTTTATTTACGGATCATAAATGCCCCTCGTGGATTATCCCTATACGTAACCAAATTCTCACCCTAACTATCCAATCCACGAGCCTTATTTACGACCTACGGATTGAAGCATAAGTCGTAAATGAGGCTTCCACGTTGGCCTGCAATTTTTCAATTTAAACTTTTTGCATTTTTTTGATTTTCTTATTGACGGGGCCTTATAATATAGATAGATAAGCAACAAGGAAAAAAGATCTATATTCTAAAATTAACCCAAGACTGGTGTCACACGTACAAGCCTTTACTAACCTGAATTCGAAAGAAAATTTATACAAGTCTACATTGATTCTTAAATAGAACAAAAATAGTAAGCAAATAAAAGTCTCAAAAGTCAACTGAAATAGGCAAGTTGCTACCTTTTAGACTATCTCAATGCTTGGTCCACAAAAAGAGTGATGCATCAATCGGATCTAGGCTTACAACATATACACAAGTATAGACGTAAGGGTTAGTAAGAAACAATGAGGTACCTAGTAAGAAGATCTAAACTCAGATAGACAATAAAGAACACAAGTATTCCTTCCACTCCAATCGAACATCCAAAATAACAACCCGCACTCATGAAAGTCAGCATACACAACACATATACCCATAATACAAGTATACAATATATCAATAGATTGTTTTCAACAATTTACAAGTACAAAATTAACCATAATATCACACTTCATATGAGTATCAACATTAATATTATGAAATGTAATGTAATGAAGTGCAAATGATTCAATGCAATGTCAAGTAATCAAAATGCATGTTTATCCTAGGATACACATCCATTGATATGTGCAGATCAGAACTATGGGGTCTCATAGACTATGTATCAATCATCATCGCTGAGGTCGCCCAAGCTACACCTCCTTTTAGAAGGTTCAAGGGGTCGTTATCAAGATATATAACCTAACCGAGGTTAGGGTCGATCCCACAAATAATATGGTAGACTCAGAGTAATTTCAAGCAATTCAAGTAAATTAACATATTTATCTCCCAAAAGGGGGGTTTTGTCATTTGCAGAATGTAATCCTAAACTAAAGCAAGTGTGTGAAACCAGTGAGACGAGTAACTATGGTATTGTATTCCCTGTGATTTCATAACTTCATATTACCAGATAATCGCATTCTTTTCTAGTGTGTTGCATGTAGAAGGATAAGTTAAGTTTACCAAACCCTTTGATCCAGGCGAGAGGTAAAATTTCACTATGTGATTTGATCCATCCCTGCAAGGTGACATTACTAACCCTTACCTATTGTCTCAGGACAACCTTCCCTTGATCCAGTTTGGTTGATTAGACGAGAAAACAACATCGAATCCTATTAATTAATCTCCTTTTCCATTCATTACTACTTTGATCCAATCAGTAATAACTAGGAGAGTTCTAATGTTGTCCGCGGTTAAAAAATAATCAAAGAAAAGAGAATTAATTAATACATGCATGCACACTTCAAAGAATTACGAATTATCCAGTTTTACCTTGTTAGTTCTTCATGGTATCCACAACTCTTGTTATGGATTTAGCTACGCATTATCATTGTAGATAAACGAATCATGATATAGAATAATATAATTGATCACTTACAAGAATGAATTAAGGAACAAGACATCCAAGCTCTTCAATAGAAATTACAATGTATGAATTAAGATCACAAAACAATGTTTCAAATGTTTTTCTCAATGTTTCTGGTCGTTCCTCTCTTCTCTCACGCGTTCTCTATTGAAAATAACCTAAAAACCTATTTATAGTACTTAAAATACAACTCCAAATAAAATAAAAAAACTGGATTCAGCAGGCAATACAAGCAAGTTTATGGATCGTACTAAGTTTTACGGCCCGTATCGAGGCTTCATAGACTTCATTCTTCAATTCTGGGTATAGCTTTTACGAGACCTTTCTATAGGCCATATTTAGACTTATGACCGTATAGGGTTTCGCCTGATGACTTTTCAGAAAATCGCAACTTTTGATCCTCAAAGTACGGAACCTTATCTACAACTCGTACAACTTTCCATGACTCATCTGGCAGTTCGTAAATGCAACTTCATAAAATTATCCCTTTACTGGATTTCACTACGAGCCCAACTCTACGGCTCGTCAAAACTTCCACAGCTCGTAAAGAGTATCGTAGAACAGCAAAAACAGCAGCAACAACACACTTAGCCCAAAATCGTGCCAAATCCTGTAATCCTAAAAAACAAACATAAAAACGCATCATACCCACTAATATCGCATTGAGAACACATGAAATTTCAAGTTTTAAGCATCAAAAGTGTTGTATTTTGACAGCACATCAACACCCTCAACTTAAAATTATATTTTGTCCTCATGCGACAAACTCTATACATAAGCAGTACAGTAACACACAGACCTCAATCTAATGGCACACATCATCTCCAACTCAAGCACAGATACCCACACCACTTATAAATGCATATCAAATAGCTATAAAGCAAACCAATGCAGATTAATACATGTGACAGTGCACCTATGACAAGCAAAGTAACAACATATTAGCAACAATCACTGAATTAATCTAGAGTCAACAATGCAATGCAAGTGCCCTCACACAAAGAAATCTCATATCCCGCTCATGATAATATTTTCAAATTCAATGCTTGGGACTAAACAAAATCACTCACTCTCACAATAGATATTCAAATATCATGCTCAATACTATATAATTTTCCATATACTCATGATTATAACCTTAGACTACTTGGACTAGGATCACTATAGGACTTTCTTAGCTTATAATGTAGGCTCGGGGGGCTTTGGTATGATGTTTTGGGAACATAGTGATTGATAGCCCTCGTTGATATTGCGTTATTATACACTTTTTATCTACCAACACTGTCATTTTTCAACTCATTCTCCCTTTCTCCTATTTCAAGCTTTTCTGGGTGCCTTACTCTCATTTTTAGCTCATTGCCTTTTGTTTTCACGTCATTTTTTATTTTTAGCTCATTGATCAGGCATTTATTCATTTTCCTTGCACCCATAGCATATTTTTATCCCCTTTTCAATGTATCACTAGCTTCCACCCCATTTTATGTGATTACCCTTACACCATCCATCCTCAACTTAGGCTTTTGGCCTGAGTTGAGTTGCACAATACCCAACCTATAAACCAGGGTCACTTTTAGTCTGAGTTGAGTTGCACAATACCCAACCTATAAACCAGGGTCACTTTTAGTAGCCACCCTCAACTTAAGCTATTTGCCTCAATCAAGGTGCACAATATTCAAGGAAAGACCATGGCCAATTTCAAGATTTTTTTAATTCAACAAGGCTAGGTAACTTAAGTTTTACAAAGAAAATGGTACATGCAAGGCTCAAACATTGGGATCAAGGGATACATTACTCATATGGTTAGTTATTTAGGCTAAGTGGACTAATATGAACAATGGCCTAAGATCATTTCCTAAACAACAAACCTACAGTCTAAGTCAGAACAACAAGGCAAGTTCTGAATTAAAAGATAATATGAGAATTTAGCAAACAAAGGTCACACACATGGCACTGATTACACTATTGACATAGACTCTCAAATTATGTTTTTCATCACAAATAGATGCCACTCATCAAAACAAGCACTGTCAAACAATCAAACATGCATGGTTGTTATCAAAACCAACTAACAAATTTTCTAGTGTGTATCATTTTTCACACAAAACTACCATATGACATAGAATTTAGTACTACATGCTACTAATACTACCTACACATCCTAAACATGCTGGTTCAACAGAAAGTAAATGTCCTTGGGAAAAAATAACATCGGCAAGAAAACCCCTTGGATTCAAAATTAGGAATGGTTATAGGCCAAGGTTACTTAGACTTCCCTGAGGCCTATAACTACTGACACCCCATCAAAAAAACTTTGCATTGTCCTTAGTGCACAAAATATAATAATAAAGCACAAGGATCAAAAAATATACTTGGGCGCTTAAGCGTTAGTCTCTGGCTGAGTTTGACCACCCTTAACCTGCCTATGGTCTCCTCAGTAATAGAAGCATCTCTGGAGGGTACAACACCCCTCACCCTCTCTATCTCACGTGTTTTGCGCGCCTTCTTATCCTACATTGAGCGTAGCCTGGCGAGCTCAAAATACCGCTCCTCTATCATCTCCCTCGTTAGAATAGGGAGAACATATCACAATAGCCTGAGTCTGGGGCTCCCATACCTGTCTAGTAGCAGCCCATGTCTGGGGTCGCTCGGTGTCCGCATCGAGATGAACATTGAGCGCCTCTATAGATCCACTAGCCGCGAAGTTGCCCTGATCCTCCGAGGGCTTATCTCGTAACTGTCGTTGTAAAGCTCGGATCTCATTCTTCCTTGCCTTTTAGGCCATGGTACCTAAAATGCACAAATTTAGCAACACGATTAGCCTCGGGAGTAAAGGAACAAAAAATAAGAGTCTAGAAAGGCTCGTTTATGGGCCGTAGTGAAAACTACAAACCGTAAAAGACCCTCGTAGATGTCAGAGTGCAGTTATCTTAGCTACTAAAATTGCATCTACGAGACCAAGTATGACTCGTACATCAATTTATTGGTCGTGGACTGAGCCGTAAAGGTGATTCCAAACTGATTTTGTGCAGACAAGGCCCTACGAGACCTGTCTACGAGTCATAGATTAAACTATGACTCATAGAAGGTCTCATCTGATAGAATCCCAGAAATTCCAAGTTATTGGCTTTTCATATGAGGGGCAACTACGGCTCGTGAAATAATCCACGGGCCGTAGAAGACCCTCGTGGTGTGAAATTTCCAGTAATCTTAAATTTACAAGCCTATCAAATGGGTCCCAAAACGACATCATTGGACCACCATTAATTAAATCAACACCGAAGCAAGAATATTAAGCACCCATATGATTTCAACAAATTCCCCAACACCCCACATACATCGATTACACACTACCCCCTTTATTTCCAATTTAAATGTTTACACCACAATCCCACACCGTTTGAAAGGTAAACATTAAGCACACACGCAATCACATGTTATTTTTTTAGCTTTGATTTCCATCCAATTCGAATGATATGTGATGTCATGGTATTCTCATAATCACATTCAAACAAGACACGACCACAAACACATATTCAGACATTCGAAACTATTCAAAATAATGGAAACAACTCAATCAATGTTACACACATATCACATATGAAGGAAACTATTAATTCGAATCCATCAAATTTGGACTACCATACCCATTAATAATTTCAACCTAATGATATTAATTTTGATATTATAAGGATTTTGGGGCTAAGAAATTACCAAAATTAGAGCACAAGGATGAAGAATTGAAAGAGGGGCGAAACCCTAAGTTGCCAGAGTGATGCCGAAAAACTCACTGAAAAATGATGTTGGTGGATGGAAGGTGGTCAGAGTGCTAGGGTAGGAGAAGTGGTCGGGTGCTTTTGGGAATTTCTGTGAAAATGGGGGGTGGTAAAAATTATTTGACCCCCCTTTTATACTTTAACCAGGTTAATGAAAAAATTGAGTGTAGGCTTCTATGAAACCCCAATTATGGGTCATAGAATATTCTACGGTCCTTAGACCTGGTCTTGTAGACTGCCAAAACCTAGCTTGGAATATTGGCTTCACGGACCCCTCTACGGGTCGTATGCAGAAGTACAGTTCGTAAAGTGTGTCTTAGAATCCCCCAACACTTAGACAAATCAAGGAACATACTTGGGGTCCACGAGCCCTATTCATGGCCTGTGGTTTTATCTATGGGCTGTAAAGTTGGCTCGTGAACTAGAGTAAGCCTTGTTTTGCTCACTTGAAGTGCTCTATGAGTCAGTGTAGGGGTCATAGTTTTAGACACGGCCTGTAGAACTGGTCGTAGAACCACTTTTTGTTTTTTTCACCCCAAGATGGCTGACTTGGTCTTATACCTATACGTCTTCACAAAGCACACTAGTTACCCTTTATGCCACCAGTCTAGAATCCAAAAATTACAACCAAACTGCAGAAAATTAAACTACCTACTAGTCCAAAAGCTAAACAAATAAAACAAAACTACTACTATTACATCAAATATATTGGGTTGCCTCCCAAGTAGTGCCTGATTTATCGGCGCAGCACGACTTGGAAAACTTGGTTACTTAGACTTCACCAAGTTCCCAAACTTCCATCTTCAAATCATCTGGTCTCTTCGTCAACTGACAAATGTTGAAGATGACCTCTTCATCATTCAACAAAACTTGAGTTAGACGGATTCCATATCCACTAGTGCTCGCCTAGTGGCTAGGAAAGGCCTTCCCAAGATGATTGAGACTTTAAAGTCGATTTTGCAATCCGGGATCATAAATTCTTCGGGTGAATATGAATTTCTCCACTTTGACAAGGACGCCATACAGTGTCCCTACAAGCTTCTTCACCGTTCAGTCAGCCATCAACAGTCGCATGCTCATAAGGGTACGGGCTCCCAATCCTAGCTTCTTGAAGACCGCAAGGGACATCAGATTTATGCTGGCACCCAAATCATATAAGGCCTTTGTGAACTCAACATCTCTAATGGTGCAGGGTATGGTGAATGCTCCGGGATATTCTCACTTCTGCACCAAGGACCTTGTCGCTATCGCATTGCAATACTTAAGCTCATGGGAGAACTCTTGGCTTACAATTCACTTCTTTGTGACCAAGTCCTTCATGAACTTTGCATACCCAGGCATCTTCTCCAATGCCTCAATAAAAGAGATAATGATGGAGCTGTTTCAGCAATAAGATGAAGTGCTGGAATTTACCTTCCTCCTCCTTCTTTTTGATTCCGTGAGAGAAAGGAGGAGGGGTCTAGGAATGGGATTCAACTTTAATGGCATATTTGTAGCATCACTCACCCCATCCTTGGCACGAACATATCTGGTCTCTTTGTCTTTTCTCTCAACTATCTCCTCATGAACTTCATCATCATCAACCGACATCGGAGGATCAATGGTCTATTTCCACCACGAGTAGTCACTGCCATACACTACCTCTCATTCTTTGGATTCTGAACTGCATTGCTGAGTAATGTACCTTTCTAGCATTGGTTCAGTTGAGTTAACATTTGACTGAACTATTGCTTTAGCTGCTTGATAGCAATAGAATAAGACTTGATTTTTTGTTTAATACTAGAGATGTCAGATTTCATCCCCTTCAAGGACTCATCCTGAGCGTCAGCCTTCTTCAATAGACGATCAAACGTCTTCTCAACTCTAGAGCTACCAGCATCCGAATCTCGATTATGTAGTGGCACATATGGACCATTTTTGTAGCCATCTCTGCGTCCTCAATCAGCATCTCTATCCTGGCCCCTATTTTTTTCATAGTACCCTTCACAATTGTTGTCTATGAAGACGCCATCACTATTATAGTTCCGACCTTGATTTCCTTGACCTTGACGCCAATAGTCTTGAGTGGACCCTTGATGTTGGTCCAAAAATATGTCATCTGATCAGTGATGAAGCAAGTATCTTCCTCATAGTAAGGCTCATCGTACATGGGTACTTGTAAAGGCTGATGAGTTACTGCATTCACATGTTCTTGGTTCTGTTTCATCAACAACTCCACGTTGGTACTAATCCGAGCAAGCTATTGCATTTTATTCTTATCTATTTTTGCTTGCATCGAATTAGCACTGACTGTGAACAAGCTCTTTGTTGTCGACTTATCTCGTGTTCCTCATGCACGATTTGTCTTAACCACCTTTTCTAACCTCTCAGCAATCATCAAAAATAGGTGATCCAGAAATGAGCCTCCTGTAATGATGTTAGCAACAACTTGGCTATTCTCGTCTAGGGCTCGATAAAAGATCTCCACTAAGGCATCATCCATAATTTTGTGGTCAGGGACACTCCTCAAACACTTTGTGAACCTCTCCCACGTGGTACTGATCGAATCACCAGAAATTTCTCAAAGTTGTTGATTTGGTTTTTCAACTTTAGCCTCTTCGACCTCAGGAAGAACCTCTCCAAAAAGGCCTTTTGCATTTCAGCCAACTATTGATCGAACACTATGGGAGCTCGTATAACCATAGTGTTGCATCGCATATTAGAGACAATGGAAAGACACATGGCGCAACAGCATCCATAGACAGATGTTGGCTTCACATCATGCTCTTACAAACGAAGACAACATTGTGTAGATGGATATGTGGATCCTCTGATGGTAGGCCCGCGAACAACCAACAATTCTACAGTATTTGAAGTAACCCACTCGAAACAACGAACTTTGTGTCATCCGGTAGTGGCGGTAACACAATAGCTCTAGTGACATTCATCACCATAGGATCAAGCGGATATTGATTCCATGTATGAGTTACGGCATGAAGATCATGAGGTGGTGGGTCAATATCCTCAAGCATAGGTGGGTTATTATTGTTCTCATTCTGGTTATGGTTCTGGTTCAGTGCTGTATTCAATGCATTATTTGCAGCATTGTTCACGTTGTCCTGGGCCATTCTTCTCAACGTCCTTTGGATCTCATGGTCAAATAGAGTTAAGAAATGCCTCGACTTTGAGTGTTGTGTATACACTACACCTGCACACTAAGACAAAACAAAAATAACAAAAAACATAAGATGAAAGAAATAAGGATTAATTTCTGAATTACTCAAATTAAACCCATTGTCGTATTCCCTGGCAACGGCGCCAAAATCTTGATGTAGCCCAAGATACACCTCCGTTTTAAAGGTTAAAGCGGCCATTGACAAGATATATAACCTAAGCGAGGTTAGAATTAATCCCACAGAGAATATGGTAGACTCGGAGTAATTTCAAGAAATTCGAGTAAATTAACCTACTTATCTCCCGAAAGGGGGATTTTGTAATTTGCAGAAAGTAATCCTAAACTAAAGCAAGTATGTAAAACCAATGAGAAGAGTAACTAGGGTATTGTGTTCCCCGTGATTCCCTAACTTGGTATAACCAGATAATTGTATTCTTTTCTAGTGTGTTGCATGCAGAACGGTAAGTTAAGTTTACCAAACTCTTTAATCCAGACGAGAGGTAAACTTCACTATATGATTTGATCCATCCCCGCAGAGTGACATTACTAACCCTTATCTATTCTCCCAGTACAACCTCCCATTGATCCAGTTTGGTTGATTAAACGAGAAAACATCAATCGAATCCTGTTAATTAATCTCTTTTTTCATTCATTACTACCTTGATCCAATTAGTAACATCTAGGTGAGTTCTAAAATTAGCCACCATTAAAAAGTAATCAAAGCAAAGAGAATTAATTAATACATGCATGCACACTTTCCAAGAATATGAATTATCCAATTTTACCTTGTTAGTTCTTCATGGTTCCCACAACCCTAGTTGTGGATTTAGCTATGCATTATCATTGTAGATACATGAATCATGATATAGAATAACATAATTGAGCATTTATAAGAATGAATTAAAGAATTAGAAATCCAAGTTCTTCAATGGAAATCACAAAGTATGAATTAAGATCACAAAATAATGTTTCAAGTGTTTTCTCAATGTTTCTGGTCGTTCCTCTCTTCTTTCACACATTCTCTACTGAAAATAACCTAAAAAACTTATTTATAGTACTTAAAATACAGATCCAAAACAAAATAGGAAAACTGGATTCGGCAGGCAATGTGAGCAAGTCTACGAGCCATACTAAGTTTTACGGCCCACATCGGGGCTTCGTGGACTTCATTCTTCAATTCTAGGTTCAGCTTCTACGAGACCTTTCTATGAGCTGTATTCAAACTTACAGCCCATATAGAGTTTCGTCTGACGACTTTTCAGAAAGTCCCAATTTCTAATCCTCAAGGTACGGAACCTCAACTATAACTCATACAAATTTCTACGACTCGTCTGATAGTTCGTAGATGCAACTTCAGAAAATCACCCCTTCACTGGATTTCTCTACGAACCCAACTCTACAACTTGTGGAAACTTCAACGGCCCGTAAAGAGTGTTATAGAACAGCAAAAACAACTTCAACAGCACACTTAACCCAAAATCATGCCAAATCCTGTAATCTTGAAATACAAACATAAAAACACGTCAAACCCACTAACATCGCTTTGAGAACATACAAAATTTCAAATTTTAAGCATCAAAAGTGTTGTATTTTGACAACACATCAATTGCCAAAAGAGATCTCGATCGTCGAAAAATATCTCGACAATCAATTCACCTATCGAAAGAAACCTCTACCGTCAAAAAAGACCTCAACAATCACTATACTCATTGAAAGAGACTTTGGCCACTAAGAGACCTTAACAATCATCAATGGTTGATAAAGACCTTGGTCCTATTCTTATTCTCACACTCAATCTTGGTGGAACCATTTTCCATCGTCTTTTCATCAATAGTGGGACTCAATCAATATTTCATTTCAATACAATAATCACTTTCAAATGAGTATGAGTGTTTGTAAAGAGTCCACACAATTAATAATATATAAGTACATACAAAAATTTATATTTTGTATATATATTTATTATTAATAGTTGAGTTACTATTTCTCAAATTATTATTTAATTATTTTTGTAATATTATAAATTAAAGAGTCCTAAATAATATGATAAGGAGAACTAATAATTAATAAATCCTAATATATTGTAAAAAGTATGAGAAAATATAATAATTAAGGAGTCCTAAAATACTCTAAGAGGCATAGGAAAATAACTAAGGATTCGTAAAATATTAGAAGAATTAATACTTAAGGAATTAAGGAGTTCTAAAATATATGGTAAGAGACAAAAGAAAGTATATGTAAGAAGTATTAGAAAAATTAATAATTGAATCATTCTAAAATAAATGGTAAGAAGTACTAGGAGAATTAATTATTAAGGAGTTCTAAAATATATGATAAAAGAAAAATATATTTTAAATTTTTTAAAAAATATGATAAAAGAAAAATATATGGTAAGAGTTCTAAGATATTGCAACTGACCTTAATTGTAGGTCCTTTGCACTTTTAGTAAGTGTATACTTTAAAAGGTATTATTTCGCGTCTGCTAAAAGATATTTTCAGAACAAGTATTTAGGGCATAGTATATTATTTTTCCCTTTTTCACTTTAATTTTGTATTTTATGTCTAATTATGATAAAAATTTTGTGGTTCAATTGTACTTTTAGGTATACTGATTTAGTGACAAATACTATTGTGTTGTCAGTCTCTTGGTGAATGACTTTCAGTTTCATTTTATTGCAACTTTCAAGTTGTCATTTTCTGCTTTATCTTAATTATAAATTGTTATAAATAGTTGTGTTATATTATTATGCTTATATATAGTATAGTTCATTTTTTTTTTCTTTACCTTATTACTTAGAATATGTTTTCATGCATCAACGTTCAATATCAACATAAATTCAAGTTTTGATATTAGTAGTGAAATTTTGTTCAGTATATATTTTATCAACAAAAAATTGCATTAATTCTTATAACTTTTATGTAGCTAATGCCATAATAGACACACAATTATTTATTTTTTATTCTTTATTTATTATTAATTTACGCAATACACACATACAAAGCACGTACACTTGACTAGTACATATTATAAGTATGTTGCAATGCACTTGGTGAATATATAATTAAAATATTTTTAATACAAATATATTGTAAGTATTATCCATGAATTTTAAATATTATAATACTATTTAAATGTATTACATTGGATTTTGATGAATTTTTTATTTGATTATTGTGTTATTTGTTGTTGTTGGACTATTTGTTGGAGTGATGCTAGTGAAAAAGGAAAATAAGCACGTTGACATCTTAAAAGTCAGCATAAGAAAAGATACGACCCAATTTATAATAGGGTTACTCCCTAGAACTTCCAAAAAAAAATTCTAGTGGCATTTGATTTCTCAAATAATTTTATAGTTCTCTTTTTAATACTATTTGGGACTACTCTCTATACATTTCTATGAAAATATGGCAAGATAGGTATATAGTTAAAGAAAATAATAAATTAATTGTGATTACTAGAGGAACTTATGCTATGAACAATAATAAAAAGAAAGTACCCCCAAAAGGGGGTAATATTCAACCTAAAAGAATTCTTTTATGTAAAGAAAAACCTTTCTCAAATTCATTGCACATTAATTCAGTTTCATGTATAAATTGAAAGAAAAACATTATAAAGAAATGTAAATCGAAAATTCGTTGTCATGCACAAGTCAGAGGACAACTTGTAAAATAAACTTAAAATGCATCCTCAAATTCCAGACCACTGGTTCGTGCAATATACGACCAATTTTATCTGTTAATATATATTTTAAGACATAATGCCTTTTGCCATTTTTTAAAATAAAAGACAGAAGAAACAAAATTCAAGTTCTAAGGGAAGAAATTATGATACTACATACATTTTCTTTCTTTCGAATTTTTTTCTTTTTGGAAAGTATTACATCTCATCTCAGAAACAATTTATGTACGATATGGGAGTAAATGTGCATCTCTTCCTCAAAGAATCTAAGAGAGTGGCCGGCTGCATTCTGGCAGAGGCAACTCCCGGGATCCAATAAATGTCAGGTGGACGGATATTTACTTTGGCGTAGGGTAATTAATATTGTAGTTTTCTGTGATTGAATGGATTTAGTAGAAGAAGAAAGAGTTCTTGATGAACTTCTTGAGGAAGAATGCAGTAGAGTAGAAGAGAGAATGTAATAATAAAAGAAGTAGGGAGAATATTAGATAGTAAGATTAACTTTTTCATTCAATCAAAAAACCATAAGCTAATGTACAATGATATATATACAAGGCAAACTTAACTAACCTTCTAACTAACATTAAGAGAGTAACTAACTTCTGGAAGGTCAATAACTAACTTGAGTCTAACTGTTAATTATTAACTGTACGGTACAACACTCCCCCTCAAGCTTGAAGTGAGAAAATGTTATGAACTCCAAGCTTGGAGCTAAGGAACTGATGTTGAACTTTGGTAAGCCCTTTGGTCAGCATGTCAGCAGGTTGCTCTTGAGTTGTTATATATTTTGTACACACAAGGCCTTGTATAATCTTCTCTCTTATAAAATGGCATTCAACTTCAATGTGCTTAGTTCTCTCATGATAAACTTGGTTAGCAGCTAGAAGAATTGCTGCTTTGCTATCAGTAAAGATATTCACTGGTTTCTGAACTTCAATGCCTAGATCCTTCATGAGACCTATCATCCAAATGACTTCAATTAAAGTTGTTGATATACTCCTATACTCAGCCTGCTGAACTCCTGGAAACAGTAGTATGTTTCTTTGATTTCCATGAAACTACAGACTCACCAACCTTAATAAAATAACCAGTTACAGACCTTCTCATAAGAGGCATGATACCAGTCTGCATCACAAAAAGCTATGATATCATTATTTGGTGTACTGGATAATAAGATCCCTTGACTAGGTTGTCCTTTTATGTTTTAACAATTCTCAGGGCTGCTCCCATATGTGACTTTTTGGGTTGTTGGAGGAATTGTCTTAAGGTTTGTACTCCAAATGATATGTCAGGCCTAGTCATAGTAAGATAGAGTAGCTTTCCTATCAACCTTTGATATATGCCTTGGTTAACTTGAGGATCATTTTGAGTGTCATCTGATTTGGTATGGTCATCATACCGGTGATTTGGTATGGTCATCATACCGTTGTGAAGTCAGCTTGCAGTTGTTATCAATTGGAGTCACTGCTGGTCTTGCACTTCCCAAGCCTGTTTCTGAGATAAGTTCTAGTGCATACTTCCTTTGATGCATTAAAATTTCCTATTTTGATTTGGCAAATTCAATCCCTAAGAAAAGCTTCAAGTCACCCAAGTCCTTCATCTTGAATGTTTGATTCAGTTTGTCTTTTGTTTCTTCAATAAGCTGAATATTGCTTCCTGTAATCAAAATATCATCTACATATATGAGAACCAACACAACTCCTGTTGTTGTACGCTTAATGAATAGAGCATGATCATGTTCACTTTGTTTGAACTGAAACCTTATCAACGCCTCACATAACTTTGCATTCCACAGTCTAGGTGCTTGTTTCAAGCCATACAGGGATTTAATCAGTCTACATACTTTATTCTCCCCATGACTCTGAAATCCCTGTGGTAGTTGCATATAAATTTCATCAGTAAGATCACCTTATAAGAAAGCATTGAAGACATCCATTTGATGGATGTGCCACTGGTTTTGTGCAGCAATGGACAACACAGTCCTTACAGTCTTCATCTTGACAACAGGACTAAATGTCTTCCGGTAGTCTATTCCCTCTTTTTGATAGTATCCCTTGGCCACTAACCTTGCTTTGAACCTCTCAATTTCCCCATTAGCCTTGTATTTAATCTTGAATATCCACTTGCAGCCTATAGGAGTCTTCCCTTTTGGCAGATCAACAATTTCCCAAGTTTGGTTGTCTTGTAAAGCTTTGATCTCAGCTTTCATAGCCTCTGTTCACCTAGGATCAGTAGATGTTATTTTGTATGTTTGAGGTTCTATCTCATTTGACATTTTAGACAAATAAGACCTGTAGTTTGCAGTAAGCTTGTCTTATGTCACATACTTGTCAAGGTTGTATGGCCCTTCATGTATATTCAGGGACACAAAATCTTTCATCCACAAGGGTGGCTTAGTTCCTCTAACTGATCTTCTAGTTGGTACTTGGGATTCTTGTGCTACCTGATCTTTCTGCAAAAATACTTGTTTGTTGTAAGGTTGTGCTTGTATCTACTTCAAAATCTCTATCTTGCATTTGGGTTAATATGTTCTGATGATCATGTGTTCCAATAATACTACATTGAATCTCTTCCAAGTAGTCTAGTGTATGGTTTGTGCCATTGAACTTGAATATAGGTTCAGAGTCCTTTGCTTGTTGTTTGAATGGAAACATGTCTTCTTTGAATAGTTTATCAGTTTCATGTACCTTTTTAGCAAAACATAGGCAACCAACCACTCTTAAATAATATAAAGAAGGTTTTCTATTATATAGTTTCTCAAAAGGAGATTTATTTCCAATTACATTACCAGGTGTCCTACTAATGATGTACACAGCAGTTTGAACGCACATTCCCCAAAATTTTAATGGAATACCAGCTTGGAATCTAATATCTCTTGTTATTTCTAGAATGTGTCTATGCTTTCTTTCAGCTGTTCCATTTTGTTGGGGTGTATAAGCACAAGAGGTCTGGTGTATTATACCCAATTTCTTGAATAACTCATTGCAACTTGAATTAACAAATTCAGTCCCGTTATCACTTCTCACCACTTTTACATGTTTGGTAAATTGAGTGGTTAAGTAAAGAAGTTTTGCAAAACAACAAGTACATCAGATTTCAACCTTAACAGAAAAACCCAAGTCATCCTAGAGTAGTCATCTACTATGGTTAAGAAATATTTGTAACCATCAAAAGTAGCCTGTTTATAAGGGCCCCATATATCCATATGCAACAAATCAAATCTATCTACACTGCTAGAAACACTAACAGGAAATGGTAATCTTGCTTGCTTAGCACAAGGGCAAACAGTACACTTGTTTATAGTTTCCTTTATCGCAGAAAAACTTTGATTCAACAACTTTTGTAATACAGAACTAGAAACATGACCAAGCCTCTGATGTAATAGTTGAATATCTAGTTTATCAGTATGTTCAATGACATGACTAGAGTGTTTTGTTGTCAGAACAAGTTCTTCTTTATCTAAGTTGTTTGATAGAATGTATAAACCTCCATCGTCTTTACCAATCATCTTTACCTTCCCACTGAAGAGTTCCTGAAACAAACAAAAAACAGGAAAAAAGGAAGTTCAACAATTCAATTCCTTGGTTAGTTTTGCTACAGACATGAAGTTAAATTTGAATTGAGGAAGATGAAAAAACTCCTGATACTGAGTCTTTCCCACTCAATATACTTGATCTTACGTGTGCTACATCACCATTCGGAAGGTAAACTTTCTTTGGATTTTCAACCTTAGATATGGATTTGCAATCCAGTAGACTCTGGTCAGCTACCATATGATTGGTAGCACCTGTATCTACTATCACGTTTACATTTCCTGTATGAGTCACAAGGGTAGAGGTCATACCTGCCACATTTGTAGAATGTGGAACTTTTGATTTTTATTAGAAACTGCAAGACTTGATTATATTGCTCTCTGGTCAAGGTACACGACTCCAACTCATTTTTCCGAGTAGATTAGCTCCTGAGTGTTGTCATTGATCATACAAGACTGAACCAGCTCCTGCAGTCCCCAAGTTACCAGTGCTTGTTATCTAACTTACATGTAAATAACTCCCACTTGAGTTCACATCATTACCAACTTCAGTAATGACATTATAGGCTGAATTGTCCCCTCCTTTCCTTTTGAACTTAAGATCTTGTGGATAACCAATGATCTTGTAACAGTTTTCTCTAGTATGTCCTTTGAGTTAGCAGAAATCGCAGTACATGTAGCTCTTCTTGAATCTTTGCTGACTTCCATTAGATTTTGAGTACATCACAGCAGCATCAAACGACCCTTGTGTGCGTAGTAAATTTGCAGGAGCAGTACCCAATACACCTGCACTGGCCACAACTACCTTCTGACTTTCATCACTAAGAATCAGAGTATGCCAGATTGACACTAGGCACAGGATTCATCATGAGAATCTGACTTCTTGCTTGCAAATATGAGTCATAAAGACCCATTAGAAATTGGAAAAGCTTCAATTTCTGGAGGTGAAGGTTATACTCTTCTGGACCTTCACAAGCACATCCTGGTGCGGGGACTAGAGCTTCAAACTCTTCCCATAACCCCTTGAGCCTAGAATAATACAAAGATACAGAACTGGTTCCTTGACTCAGGGTTGCAATCTCTTTATGGAGATTAAAGGTTCTTGACCCATCCATCTTATTTAATCTCACATACAAGTCATCCCAGACAACTTTGGCATTTGAAGCATACATTATGCCTCCTAAAAGACTCTTGGACACAGAGTTCATGATCCAAGACAAAACAATGGCATTCACCCTTTCCCAATTACCTTCCAATCCTGGAACTTCCTCTTTTGTACAAGACCCATCAACCATCCCCAATTTGTTCCTACCTAGCAGCGCAATTTTCATGGATCTATACCAAACAAAGTAATTTTGACTCCAGCCAACTGAAAGGATATAATTTGAATTCCACTTACATCAGAAGCATGCAAGAACAAGGGGTGATTATGGTCAAATATCGGATGAGGATCCACCATTTCTTCCAGGAATTGGAGGCTGAGAATCTACAGAGTTCGAATCCATTCTTGAGTTTTCTCAGCAATTTGCACAGATTATCTTGCAGAATATACTGGATCAAGCAAAGAATTTCTTGCTTCAAAGCTCTGATACCCTGTAGTTTTCTGTGATTGAATGGATTTAGTAGAAGAAAGAGTTCTTGATGAACTTCTTGAGGAAGAATGCAGTAGAGTAGAAGAGAGAAAGTAATAATAGAAGTAGAGAGAATAAGAGATAGTGAAATTAACTTTTTCATTCAATCAAAAAACCATAAGTTGATGTACAATGATACATATAATATATATACAAGGCAAACTTAACTAACCTTCTAACTAACATGATCAATAATTAATTTGATTCTAATTGCTAATTATTAACTGTACAGTATAACAAATATGTAGTCTAGAATAGCTGGAAGAAAAGGCTAGTGGATCCATCACCAAACGATCTTAGATCAGCTGGTCTGACCAATGCTCTGCACAGAGGGCATGTTCTTTCTCTTTCGAACCTGATGACAACGTGAATGAAGTCTTTTAGTCATTGCACTGGGATAGCAAACATTTAGATATAGGTCTTCACATGTTGTATACAGTAGTAAGCAACAACCACGAAATAAATAAATCAAAGAAGATAAAGTGGGAGGACAATGACTCAATAATCGTTCATCTGTTTCTGCTGCATCAGCTTTTTCTAACAAAAACTGGAACCTGTAAATCAATTACTACTTCAAGAATAATGCATATAAACATTGCTCCGTCTCTCCTTTACTTTTTTCTAATTTTCCGTGTATGCATATATATATTGACAGGCCAGACCTGCCACTGGCAACGCCTAATAGACCATACATGAAAGTAATACAAAAACGATGTATTTGAGGTGAAAAGTCCACCGCACAAAGAAAATATACCTTCAGTTTCTTAAATTTTTTTTTTTAAAAAGGTGAAAGTACACCGTAAGAAAGATAAAGAAACATCAGCTCAAACATCAAAAACAATTAGGCCAATTACAAATTAAAAAGGAAATGAATGCCAAGTTATCCATGGTCAGCAAACATAGAAATAGTTACATTAACAACTTACCCAGCCTTAGAGGTTGTTTCTTCAAAAGCAGAAAAAATAATATATAGAATAAAGACTAAAATTAAAAACAATGACAATTTTATAAATAAAATAAAAGTAGCAAAATAAATGACGAGCAGTAACAACACAATATAAAAAGCCGCGACTAATTTTACGAACTTATGGCATCACAAGGCAAGACAACATCCTACCCCTACTAGCCTTATTAACCTTTTATCCTAATACGCAACCCCTATTTCTTTCTATCTAAATTCACATCCTCAGTGGTATGAAGTTTCGTCATATCCTGTCTAATCGCCCCTCCCCAATACTTTTTCGGTCTTCCTCTACCCCTATGCATAACCCCTAAATCCAACCTCTCAAACCTCCTAACAAGAGCATTGATACTCCTCTTCAGCACATGCCCAAACCATCTCAGTCCCGCTTCTCTCATCTTGTCTGCTACAGAGGTCACCCTTACCTTCTCCCGAATAACCTCATTCCTAATTTTATCACACCTAGTATGTCCACACATCCATCTAACATCCTCATCTCCTCAACCTGCATCTTCTGAACATGCGAATTTTTTACTAGCCAATACTCCACCCCATATAGCAAAGACGGTATAACCACCATTCTGTAAAGCTTACCTTTAAGTTTAGGTAGTATCATCTTACCACACAAAACTCCAAAGGTAAGCCTCCATTCCATTCATGCTGCCTTAATCCAATGCGTGACATCATCATAAATATCACCGACCACTACTCTGAATGATGGATCCAAGATATTTAAAGCTATCTCTCATGAGAATAGGTTGAGTAGCAAGCCTCACTTCGATGTCCGCTTCATCCCTCACAAAACTGAATTTACACTCCAAGTATTGTTTGTCTTGCTCAATTCGAACCCTTTGGATTCCCGAGTATGTCTCCAAACCTCTAACTATCATTAACTTTATCCCGAGTCTCATCCACCGGTACTATGTCATCCGTAAATAACACACACCATAGGACTTCCTCCTGAATAGACCGTGTCAACTCATCCATCACCAAGGCAAAAAGAAAAGGGTTCACACAAATCCTTGATGAAGTCTCATCTTAACAGGAAAATACTCTGAGTCTCCTCCCACGTTCTTACCCGAGTTATGGCTCCGTCATTTGTCTTTTATCACCCTAATATATACCATTGGAACACCTTTCGCCTCCAGACACTTCCATAGGACATCCCTTGAAACTTTGTCATAGGACTTCTCAAGATCAATAAATACCATATGAAGATCCCTCTTTCTTTCCCTATATTTCTCCACCCGTCTCCGAACAAGATATATGCACCAATTTTAATAGTTATATAAAACAGACATTAAAATCAAAGAGCTAAGCCCATCTTAGATTTTCCACGCTTCCTCTTAGAATAATTTGCTTTATATCACCAAACCTCTCTGTCCAAATTATATTGTAATAATAGCAGAAGGAATGATCCAAAAATAAATCCCTACAGACATTTTCTACTTTTCTCCATTGAAGTTAAATTTCTTGAATAAATAGCGACCCCTTCAAAATTGGAAGTGACACATTTAAGATAATTGACAATGCTAAAAATAAAGTCACTTCATTCTTTTAATATTAGAAAAAATACTCCCTCTATCCCAATTTAGTTGTGGCACATGCTTTAAAAAAAATTAATAAGATATGTAACTTGACTAAAATAACCCTAATAAATATTGTACTTTTTGAAAATTGTACCCTAACAAATGAGTTTTCATATTTAAGAGTAGCAATTACTAAGGATAGAATAGGAAAAAAATGATTAATTATTTTTTGATTCTTTAAATTGACAACTAATTTGGGGACAATTATTTTTAGTAACCCTGATAACTAAATTGGAACGGAGGGAGTAGTATATAAAGCACTTGGAAATGCATTTACCAAACCAGAGGGGTTTCCTGAAAAGAGTGCTTCAGAAATACTTACCATTCTGAGACACAGTCTTCACAGAAGATGTGTTTGCAACGTAACAAAATTGGTGCATGCATCTTCTCCTGGCAAATGGCGCACAGATCACCAGCTGCATTTACCTGGATATACATTTTAGATTACACAAGAGCTTTCAAACAAAACTCAAAATCTATAAGAAAATGCATAATGGAGCGGTTCTCACCCCACACCCCAACTCAAAACAAGATATGTTACTACTCCAACTTTATCACTAACTCTAGGGAAAACAGACAAATCAACCTTCCAGATTCCAGCTCCCCTCCCTCTAAAAAAAAGATATCTTAATCCAACTTTATCACCTACCTCTACAGACAAATCAACCTTCCAGGTTCCAGCTACTTCTAGGGAGCTACTGAGCACAATTAACAAATTAACCCAGGAAATAGCTAGAAAAAGAGAAAATTCCTGAAATTTGTAGCTTGAAAAAAATCTAGCATTATCATAAAGATTTACCTGCTTATATTAAGCCACAGACGGCTTTCTAAAATATTCTAGCTCAACTATTTATTTTGTAGAGAAGTCCTAGCTTTAACTCAACATGTACTTCTGAATTTGATGATTCTAGATTTCAAATCACATTCTCCATAATCTTGACTTGGACATGTAACAAAGTCAAAATCAAAAAATGTGATCCTATCAATGTAACTAAAGAGAGGCCTCTACCCAACAAAAAGGTACACCTGTCATTTCAGTGTTGAAACAACTTCATCTACTTGGAGATTAACGGTTTACTTTACCTTACAGTAAAGCCAAACGAAGAATTTACGTAAATACGAATAATCATCAGATACTCCATTATTCAAATTTATTTGACATAGTTGAATTGGCATGGAATCAAAGAAATAATGAAGACTTCCGAAACATGTGTCTCAAACATGCCATATCATGTGTGTGGCTATGAACTTTTAAAGCTACTGGACAGACATGCCTTAACATTTATGTGGATATAAAAAGTTCCCATCAAGTGTGAAGTTAATTTTTTTAAGTACAGAAATGTGTCTTCTTTTGGGAACAGACTAATAAGAAAATAGTGTCCCATGAGCTAGAACGGATGAACTAAATTTTTATATTGCTCGTTTATTGACGCAAATCTTGTCAACACATTTTGTTCCCATAGATGTTTAGAAGCCATATATGTGTTATGTGCATGTGTAAGGCAAACAAAGAAGAGATTTTAGAATGTATTTCAGATTTGTAACACCAACTTCAATTTTATCAAGTTGGAAGCACTTGAAAAAAACTAATAATAAGTGTAAACTGGACAACCATTATAATGATAGGATTGCTCCAGCACTCACTAAAGCCATGGGAAGTTGAAGGGAAATCAGAATGAAACTTCTTATCAAACCAGAGACAAACGAAAAGAATAACAACCCTCGAACAAAACCCCATCATTCTCCAAGAAAGGGGTGATAATCAGTAGTATTTGTTACATTTCGAACAAGTGAAGATTTCAATTATCTGACACCTCCTTGTTGTTAATATATTGCTCCTAAGAGTAAGTGTTAACAAGAAGGAGCAAGACAGTAACGACATTATACCTGCTCAGGTGTGGCATGAGACCCATAATGGACTTCCTTTTTTGACAATGCCTTCAAAGCAGTAAAGAATGATTTTACCTAAAAAAACAAACTGAGTAGTGAGAACAAGGGAGAGCAGGAACAACCAGTGCCAACACATATTTTCGGGAACACAGAATACTGAGGTAAGTGTGGGGAGGGGGGAGGTTCCCCACGAAAAACTTGATATCATTAAGAAAGGAAAAACAAGATTTGTTCAGCAGAATATGATTAGTTCTAAAAAGACCTTACCTTCTCAACAATTGAGGTAAGCTTAAACGTCAAGTACAATCCTGTTGTCAGTGATGAGAAGAGGCTTCCGTATTCTTTATTGAGAAAGAATCTATACCATACAGGAGTTGGTAACAATGCACGGTATAACAACAGCATGTACTCCACCAGAGTCAGCATTTGACCCTACAAGACAAACGGAGTTCAATTTCTTGAAAAACAATGGGAGAAAAATCACTAAATTAAACCACATAAGAAACTGCTTTATACTCTACCTGTCTACGGAAATTGTGGCCCCTGCCATTCTTGTAATACATAAGCAGCAGCAACTTCAAAGCCATTGCTGCCTGCCGCACCATGGTATCTGGAAACAATATTAAATGAGGATCAATTCTTTCTGAGACTTTAATGTAACAGCTTTATACTCCCAAAAAAAAAAAGGATAGAACAGCCTCTAGATTGCATATAATATGTGAACAACAAGAGAAGCATTATTAGGCCAGTCAAGAAACACACCATTTACCAGGATGATGAAAATAGCATGCCAGAAAGGTGGGATGACCTTCGGCGGAACCATAAGTAATGGATAGAAAAGGTCATCATTGTGATACCACCAGTAGATTCCAATAACATGAATCACAAAAACCGCAAAATAACCAACAAGGACATCTAACTTTCTCTCGCCCTGCAAAAGTCAGAATTCATTATGGTTGGATTCTCGCTGTTCCTTGGTCTTTTTGTTGAAGATAGATGAAAATGAATGATGCAAATGGAGTGCATATTACACCTTTAAAGCTGTCTGCTTCCGAAGAATGTCGTTTGACTTGAACATGACAGCAGTTATCCAAATTGTGACAAAGAAACCTGCACTCCGAGATTAGAATAATAATGACAAATGTGATTTGGCATAAATGGAAGTTAGTATGATATATGTTGAAGAATAAAAAAAGTCCCGCATTGGTGGTTAATGAGATGGGTGGACTCTTTATAAGGCTTGAGCAATCCTCCTTCCTTTGAGCTAGCTTTTGGGGTGTGAGTTAGGCCCAAGATCGAATTTTACATGGTATCAGAGCAGGGCCCATCTCCCCCAATATGGGCCCCCGAAAAAATTAAAAATTGCGCACGCACCAGATGCTAAGCACTAGGCGTGAGGTGGGTTGTTGAAGAATAAAAAAAGTCCCGCATTGGTGGTTAATGAGATGGGTGGACTCTTTATAAGGTTTGAGCAATCCTCCTTCCTTTGAGCTAGCTTTTAGGGTGTGAGTTAGGCCCAAAACCTAATTTTACAATATACATGTTTTTCCTTATCCTAAAACAGATGCAGACAACATGAATCATGAAACAGGCAGAAACAAGACAGGAACACTTGCAACCAATTGAAAATGCAATCCCAAATCTTCACATAAAAATAGACAATCAAGAATTGCTTGGAAACATTTGCATCAGTGCAATTTGGATTAACCTAGTATAGCCACCTTTTTTCTTCTCTTAGGGATGGTGTTTAACATAAAGATATCCCAATGAAAAGAAAAGAAAAAGAACCAAGTGTATCAGGCAGGAGTCAATTTAAATTGTCAATTAATGCACTCTCCACGAAACAAAGGCAACAAGTGACCCATCCTCGCTCTTATTTTGATAAACAAAGCATGTATCAAAATGCCGCCCAATAGAAATGCCTATTTCTTTTGAAGTTTCTATTCGTGAACCACAGCAACCACAAATAACTGAAAGCAGCACAATTTTCCGAAATGGGTATGAGTGATCATTAAACAACACCTTCACCATCAAAATGCTTTACTCAACATCTTCTCAAAGCCAGCATATAAGTTCCTAACTAATTTCATGAAATGATCATTTCTTTATCCTGGAAACTGTCCTACAATCAATAGCTCAATCTATTGCAGTTAGTACATAGACACACCAGAAAACAATTAAAGAAAAAAAATCCAATAAAGGTCTCTGTAACACCAAGACCTGATGTGAGGATACCAAAGCAGCTAATAATGATACTAGTGAGTTAAATCTCAACCTTCATCGGTACTAACCTAGGCACAGTTGTTAGTACATAGACACACCAGAAAACAATTAAAGAAAAAATATCCAATAAAGGTCTCTGTAACACCAAGACCTGATGTGAGGATACCAAAGCAGCTAATAATGATACTAGTGAGTTAAATCTCAACCTTCATTGGTACTAACCTAGGCACTCAAGCCTTGCAAATGATGAGACAACAATGCAGCTACTCTATATCCTCCAGATACAGATTTACCTGTTCAAACTTAATACTGAAGTTACTCTAACCTACTCAGTTTGCTCGTTCAATGTGCATGTATTTCTTCTTATCTGCCACAGCATACACATATATACAAGAATATGATTACATATCACCCAAGAAATTTGCATCTACACCCAAAATATTGAGTGGAGCCTACTTTCAGTGTACATTACACAGATTGCCAATAGCCACAATTTCTGTAATTTGTGATTGTCGATGCCCATTCAACCCCTTTAAAATACAACTTTGCCTAAGCCAGCTGAAAGACTAATACAGAGGTATATGCCCTGATTTCCCAAACCATTAAAGTAGCACAAATTCATAAATAAATAGCATGGCCAGTCTCACAACTCATACTGAGATTTCTCAAATTTGTCTTGCATAAACAAAACAACATTAATAGAAACTACTCTACTTTTCTTTGAGAATAGAAAAAGTTGTACCTTGCAAATGCTGGCGGATGAAAACAAACAAAAGAAGAAGGGAAAATGGAAGAATCTGCTCAATCCACCTAGCCACTTGCTGTATATCAAATCTTTGGTAAGAAGAATCCCTATTAGCATTACCAGCATCATCATCAGGCACCGTGGACGAGGCGTCCAAACCAGAACCCCTCTCTTCAATAGAACCCCCCTCCCCAGCATCCATCACTGACCCATCCTCTTCATCCTCAGCCCCTATCCCTTGGTTGTCCCCTGCACCAATTATCCTAATTGAAACCTCCCCACTGCTACTATTAGCTCCACCAACATTGCCACTGGATTCAGAGTCGTTGGTCAGAGTATCATCAGCTACAAAAGGCTCGGTTTCTGGGTTATCCGGTCGGACCGTCAAGAGTCCGGAATACTCAAGCAAAGTGGATAGAGGGGATTGGAAGAAGCTAAGTGGTGTGAATTGTACTCCAAAAGTGGTCAAATTGGAACTTGTGGGAGATGATGAAGCAGAAACATTTGCATTCTCAGAAGTATCCATGGTTCTTAGACAGATCCAAGAATGGCTTTATAAGGTATTTCTTGGAGATGAAGAATACAAGAATCTGAGAAAGAAATATCCAAAATTTGTGAGAGAAGTGAGATGATAGTAATAATATCAAACCTAACAAAAGTGATGTTCAGATACAGACAGGAGAATAAAATATAAGAGAGAAGGATCTAAAAGCTCTGTTTTTTAGCAGAAGAGTTAGAGAGAGGGGTTTTAGGGAACGGAACGGAACGGAACGGGAACGGAAAGTGTGTGAAGATGAAAGGCATTAAACATTGACGTGTAACGTAATTCTTTCTTTCTTTTCTTTTCTTTTTTTGTTTACGATAATAGCGTTGAATAAGAGTTACATATTGCTCCGTTTCGGAAAATCATCATACTAGGATAAAGGATAAAGATGCATGCTTTACAATTAACTCACAGAGAGATAGAGAGGCAATTAATAATAATATTATAAGAGAAAAATTAATCAATAAAATTAAAAATAACTTTTTATTTAAAAATTTATGAATCAATTATTTGTCGAAGTTGAAATAAAAAATTTACCAAGCAACAATGTGAATGGAGATTAAGTGTTCAAATGTATTTGCCTTGGTTAGAGGTAGAATTTGGGATTCTAACGTGATTCAATTTTAAGATCAGAAAATTGTGTTTAACATATGCATAACAACGTCAAGAGTTACAATATCAACATAGAGTTCCATCTAGTTGTTGTTAGTGGGCTACATACTGTAGAGATGGACTCAAATGTGCGGCCAAATCTCATAGAAGAGGAGTCGCAAGTGCAAGATCCTCTGGAACCAATCGACTTTTTAAGTAATCGCCCCCGCAGAAGAACTTCTGAGCCCTTTGGACCCACAAGAATTATCCACACAAAAAATCACCTTATGGACCTAATAGAATCGTCAAAACTCGATTTTGAACTCATTTATTCATTTTGTTGATTTTAGTCAAACTTTTATTTTCAAAATTTTAGGATTGATTTTCTTTTTCGAAATGCGGTTGATTACCTTAAAAATCATGATGTCCACTCTGCAAGTTAAAATTTATATAATAAAACAATGGAAAAACTACACAAAATAGAGCAAATGTGTAATTCTTTACTCAAATTGGACCCAACTCAAATTCTTTCCTTTTAATGGATCTATGACCCAAAGTATTTATCCTCTTGCCCCCGTTTTCCCTTTTATATTTTGCTCGTGACGTCAGCATGACTATTATGAATTAATTTTCTATGATACTATGACAATATATCGATACTTTATTGGTATCATATAGAATTATGTTTTTTTTATGAAATAAATAAGCAACAATTAAAAGAAAATTATTAAACTCTAAATTAGTATAAAATATATTCTTATTGATACCCCCGTTGATTTATGGATATTATATCGGTATCATATAGGACTGAGTTTAATTCTTGTGATACTTTATTGGTATATTGATAATCTATCGGTATCACATAATTTTGATCTCTTTTTTTAAGAAATAAAATACTTAAAAGGAAATTTTTAAAGTCACAAACTAATTATTTATCAAAATCTAAATTAGTAAAAAATATATTCTTGTAATATTCTGTCTGCATATTGATACTATATCGATATTATATAAGACTGAGCTTAATTCTCTATATCAGTATCATATAGGATTTAGTTTAATTCTTCGTGATCTCTTACTGGTATATTAAAAACCTATTGGTATTATATAGTGTGGATGCTAACATCATCAGTATGATATTAGTATACAAATTTTAATAGTAGATAAATTAGGAGGGATATTAATTATAATTATTTAGGGGACCATAAATAAAAGGAGGAGAGGATATAGAATGTAAATATTTTTCTTGTATGTTTAGTTTTCCTAAAACAATGGAAGAGTCTTTTGAGAGAAAAAAGGGCCCAAATTCTCAAAACAGCAATACCGAATGGTTACGTTTACATTTGTTATTATTATTAGAATACTTTTTTATGGTAGACAATGCCACCTTTTGCTAACAGATTTAGTATTAAAATTTTGACTTTTTTATGTTTTTATTCGACCTAATATTCTTATTATTAGATTGATTGCACTTTTAGAATTACTGGTGGTCAAGATCGTGCATTAAGAGTGTCAATGAAACGGTTTGATCGACTATCTTTTTAAAATTATATTATTTTAACTTTTTGGATATTTTATAATGTATAATCAAAATTAATTTTTTTAAAACCATCCCAATCATATTGGTTTCTCTTCCGTATCGGTACGGTTCGGTTAATTTTCGAATTTTTTTAAATTTTTATAGTATCACTTCAAAATACACTATTATTAACATATATTTTTTTCCAAATATATTTTTGAACAAACACTTTAATTCACCAAAAAGTCACTAATGTAAAATCTTCAATAATGTAAAAATCTTCTTGCCATATTATTTGATCTAAAACTTTAATATAGGAATATGTCACGCCCCGGGAGTAGGGGTGGGTCCGTAAAATCAAAAATCGAAAATCAAACCGAAACCAAGCGAAAAATACCAAAAAAAAAAAAAAATCGCACCATAAAAAACCAAAACCGAATACAAAAAACCGAATCAAACCGATTCTATGCGGTTTCAATTTCGATTTTGGTCTTTTAAAATCGAACCGAACCGTCAAAAATTGATTTTTCTATACTACGTCGTTTATACTTTATAGGCTACATGGCTAAGAAGGAAAGTCTTTCTTGTTGCACGAAAGAGACATAAATTTGAAGCTTCCAAGGAGAAGTCTTTGACTACTATCACCTGCAACTAATTGATACTTCAAGGAGTATTTGATAATTGTTTGTTAATTTCTTTTGGCTACACACAATTGACTTGAACCTTCCAAGGAGTATTTGATATTTGTTTTTCTAGAACATATGTTTGCAATTTTCTTGGTGATAATTGTAGTTTTTATAATGTGATAATTGTACTAATCCAAACTTTATTCTTTACCAATTGTTTAGCATATCTATACGATGATATGTCTCTACCCAACATATTATTTTACTTTAAAAAATTATTTTTAAAAACCGAAAAATCAACAAAAAACTAAAAATCGAACCGAAAAACCAATGGTTTACTTTTTTTTTTTTGCAAAATCGAACCGAACCGAACCGCCAAATTTCCTTCCGTTCTGTCTTTGATTTTAGGGAAAAACCGAACTCACCCCTACCCGGGAGGGTACCCTAGGCGTGGCCGGTACCCAGAGACTATTATTAGTTCCTAAGCGAACCACTCGTTCTCAGGATTGTCATCAACATCAATACAGCGGAAAGGGAATAGTGAGCTACCTCAGATAAAGGCCAAATGGCCAACATCAGTCTCAACATCATACTCATCATACTAAGTAAGTAAGAGTACTACTCAGTTCATAAAGAGGACATCAACATTAAACCTTGACTCATGTCTATGAAGCTTCTAACCTGACTCAACTGTCTAAGATGGTACCATGACAGGCCATGGTTACCTAACTCAATAAATAAAGAAAGCATCAAATAGAAGGGTCTCCTCCGGACGGCAAGGAGGCTCACCAATGTAGGAACTCGTAATCTCTGACCTCAACGGTGCGTCTGCTAAAGTCCTCTAACTCCTGTATCTGCATCATGAAACGATGCAGTGCCAAATGGCGTCAGTACGTAGAATGTACTGGTATATAAAATAGCTGAATAACAATATAAGTACAACAGCATAGGGAAAAAATCAACTCAACATCATACTCCATCAGAATGTCAAATGTCTATCTAAAGAAAGAGATAAAGAATAGACAAATAACCCATTAACATCCGACCAATACCTCATCAATACATCAGACTCACCCTCAAGGAACCTCGACTCAACTCAACTCAGGGAACATCAACCTCAACTCGGCTCAGGGAACATCGACATCAACTCAACTCAAAGGACTCGACTCAAAACATCACATCGACATCAACATCGTAGTTCTGTCAAAATGGAACCTAACTGGGAGTTTCTCTAACCGACAACCATCACCTATGAGCCAGTGATGATACAACGAAGCGATGTCGTTACCACATCCATCCAATATCCTGCCCGGGGCAAAGGACATCAACCTCAGTGGATCCACAAGAAAAACCTCAGTCCTCATTTGGGACAAGAAAGGAGCCATCCGCATTGCGGTTCAATCCCCTCTTCCTACGCGGGCCACGTAGTTAATGGGTTCAAGTGGGACTCACTCTTACCCATTTTGGTGCTCAATACTCCCAGAACTCGACATGCTCATAAAACATCAACCTCATTAATCCCGTAGAGACATAATACCTCATCATCAGTCCCATAGGGACACAATACCTCAACATCAACATCAGTCCCGTAGGAACATAATATAATACCTCAACATCAACATCAGTCCCATAGGGACGTAATATAATACCTCAACATCAACATCACCTCACCTCACCTCATTAACATCAACATCATGGACTCAAGATACTCTTTTAGAAATTAATCTTCCAGTTTTAAAACATCATAAACATCATTCTCAACAACATCATCATCAAGACTTTCATCAAATGTGAGACACCATCGCAGCATCATAACATCAAACTCATTACGACTCTAGACTCATCTCTCAGTTCATTCTTATATCTTTTAATAAAATAGTCATAGGGTTTTAAAAACACACTCACGAAAATGAATTATGACACATGATAAGTTTGTGATGATCATCAGTTCATGTAAAAATATACGCATAAAGTAAAATTAAATATACATACTCAAACTCTTCACATTAACCTCATTATGTTTCAAGACACAATTCACTTTACTCAGAAGGACACATGGGAGAACATTCTCATGCTTTAGGTTAGCCTTACATACCTGGAATGATTCGCTAACATAGTTCTTGCACAAACTTCTCTTGATTTCCTCAAACTCAACTCCCCTCAAGCCCTGACTTAGTGACTTTCTAGGAAGAATGCTTTTGAATGGGGTTTTTGAAACCCTTCTCTTAGAAAACGACCTTTATTCGTCGTAGGGGGAAGTTTAGGAATTATAGGAATGGACTAGAATGTCCTTTGAAATTTAAAAGAACTTTTTCCCCGACCTGGAATAACACAATCCGCGACGCGGACCTGTCGCGGACAGTGTATTTTCGAAAAACTCAACTCCGTCGAAAAATCATAGAAAAACATAAGTGTGGCTCCGCGACAGGTCCGCGACGCGGTTCCATCGCGAAGTCACACTGTTTTTCATTTTGGAACGAAAAATTATCTTTCGACTCGATCGCTCTAAAAATCGACCGAGACCCTTCTCCCACTCAATTTTCAGTGTTGATCACGAATCCGCTCTTGGATTTTCAATTTGAGCATCAGAAGACGGTTTTACGCACACCTCTTCCCTAGGGGTATTTTGGTAATTTACCGGGCGTTACAAAATATTTGCATAGATTTTGTCATATTTATATGATGGAGTTTCTATTATACCATCTTTTAATTTGAAACCAACTTAATTAAAGGTTAATTGAAGAGCAAAGACCCAAAAGCGTTCAATCGCTAGAGACTTAGGAACTAGGTTATATTTATATTTGAAAATTTTTATAAAATATATTTATGTATTAAATTTAACATATTACTATATAAAATATATTTATATACATTTAAAGTTATTCGATTTGGTTCGGGAACTTTTTGGGGTTTTCTATAAACTAAAAAGACCATCCCAATTATTCGGGACGGTTATAGACTTAAATAAAAGTTCACGATTTTATTGAGAAAATGATAAAAATTAGTTTGGTATGATTCGGTCAGCTTTTCATATTCTTTTGACACCCCTACCGTGCGTTTCACAGGCCTAATATATGTTATTTTTCTTTCTTAATTTCTGTAGTGTAGATAAATTTTGGAGAATCAATAATTTTAATATATTTTTAAAATTCTTTTCAATTTCTTCTAATTATTTGAATTTTTATATTTTTAAGTAGTTTATAAATAGTATACATTACTCTTACATGGGAAAATAACTTATTACAGGTAATATTATAATTTCATAGTTGAAGTAGATGAAGAAATAATTAACTAATAATTAATAGAAATGACATAGTAAAATTAAGTAGACACGTTAATAGTCACCGTAAAATTAAGCAGACACGCTATAGTCAGGCATAAGAAAATAATTTATTACGAGTAATATTGTAATTTCATAGTTGAGGTAGATGAAGAAGTAATTAAATAATAATTAATAAATATGACGTGTAAAATTAAGTAGACACTTTAATAACCACCACAAAATTAAGCAGACACGTTAGTGTAGTTTCATAGTTGAAGTAGATGAAGAAATAATTAAATAATAATTAGTAAAAATGATATAGTAAAATTAAGTAGACACTTTAATAGCCACTGTAAAATTAAGCAGACACATTATTGTAATTTCATAGTTGAAGTAGATGAAGAAATAATTAAATAATAATGGAAAATGGGTTAAAAAATGCCCTTAAGCTATATGAAAGGAACAAAAATGTCCTTCATTCTTACTTTGGTCCAAAAATGCCCTTACCATCAATACTTTAGTCCAAAAATGTCAATATTGTTACCAAATAGGTCAAAAATGTCCTTCTTTAAATAAATAAATATATATTTTTTAAATTTTAAACATATTGTGTTTCTAATAAAAATATTATTTTTAAAGAATTCTTTTCTTGTTTGTTTTTTTAAATCACATTAACTATTAAAAATGTAAGAAAATAATTCTTTTTCTTAATATTATTTTATCATTTAAAATAAAACATCGTACCCCTGTAACAAATAATATATATCATAAATATAAGATCATAGTAGACCTAACATTAATTTTTATTTAGATAACGATAAAAATAGTAATTATAATAAAGCAAAAAAAATCATTTTTATTTTTCTGAATTGAAGTAGAATAAATATTCGCTAATTAAAAAAATATTGTTAGACAAAATAATGTGTTCAAAAATAAAATAAAAAATAAATGTATTTGAAAAAGGGCATTTTTGACCCATTAAATAATAGTAAGGGTATTTTTGGATCAAAAGTATTGACGGTAAGTGCATTTTTGGACCAAAGTATGAATGAAGGGCATTTTTGTTCCTTTCATATAGTTTAAGGGTATTTTTGTACCTTTCATATAATTTAAGGACATTTTTAATCATTTTCCCAATAATAATTATTAGAAATAACACAATAAAATTAAGTAGACACTTTAATAGCCATCATAAAATTAAGTAGACATGTTATTGTCACCTACCTGTTTCAAGCAACTGAAACCGACACGACGATCCTAAGTTGCTCAAAGTAGCCATCTATCATATAAGAGAATGAATGTGCCATATCATTTGTTAAAATCTAGTAATACTCCATTTATATATTGTGTAAAAGAATTGTTGAATTCAATTGAATCCAAGTTAAATCCACATTGTGAGCAGAACTAGTATGGGTCGGGGGAAATTCATTCAAATTCTCTTTAGCAGAAAAATTATATTATTTATATATATTTAATATTATATTTTTTTTTTATATACATATAGTGGATGTTGAATCTCTTTAAGCTAATTCGTGTATTTACTTTTTCCTATTTAAATCCGCTTAGTGAAAATTTTAGCTCCGCCACTAATACTACCTCAGCCACTTTCTTAATAACACAAAGGAATATAGTATTGTCTTTGTTTCAACTTATTTGACTTATAATAAAGTTTTAAATTCCACGGAAAATAGATTCTGATATAAAAATTTCTGACTCGTCCAAATTCAAATAAACGAAAATGTCAATGCAAAGTAGTGGGATCTGGGTGAGAGCTGGATTGTAGCAGTAGCAGCTCGTGTATATACGTTTTCCTTTGACTTGAGCTGATAATGCCAAAAACGCTCAAGAGGTAAATAGAACCAGCGAACCACCACTTAATATAACAATTAGCATGGATGACTGATTCTAAAAGCATAATTATTACAACATATATATATATATATATATATATATATAATATATATATATATATATATATATATATATATATATATATATATATGTTAATAATAATTTCTGGCAGATGGATTTTTATAGTGGTTAATCATTTGCATTGCATTATTGGTTGACATGAGAACATGACAGACTAAGAAAAGGAATTATTTGGCAAGTATATATCTTAACTAACAAGTATTATATGTAACATAAAAACAATGAGTGATGCAAGCTAGAAAATATTATAAAATTGACATGCACAAATTGCACCCTTCCACTTTTTCAAAATTGACAAGTTGTTTGCTTAAAAATTGATAGAAATGCGAAATTATTTATATGGTTAAGAGGGTAAATAATCAAGATTTGAGTGTAGTATAAGCAAAGTCACCAACAATTAAGATTTTGAGGGGTAAATGCACAAACCCAAATTCAACCTTATTATAGAGTAACTTATTTTTCTAGATTATCGGAACATGTTTGCTGTAAATACAGAGATTGGTGTAAAAATGCACCTAAAATTATTAACTTTTTGGAAGTTTCATAGAAATAATACTTGAACAAAATATTTTATCTTGACAAAAAATATATAAAATATAGTATTCATTAAAGTTAATTTTTTTTTAAAAAAAATATTTTTCCTACCCCACTTCATTATTTCCTTTCACCATAACCCCATCCTACCCCTGAACCAAATCAATGTTTTAATTTTTTTTTTTAAACAAAAATTCTTTGTAAAATTTTTAAAAAGAAATTCTAACTTACCTCTTACAATAATAATTTAGATATTATTTTAATTCTTTAGAAAAAATAATTTTATCCTACCACCTAATTCTTTGTTTTCAGTTTTTCTCATTTTTTTTACAAAAAAATTTAAATAAATTTTTTATTTTGTTATATTCGGTACACAAGTAGAAAAACATATCTAAAAATATGTGTACATGTTTATAATTTATTTTTAAAATGTAATAAATTAAAAAATAAAAAATGAGCAAAGAGGGTGAAGTTTGAAATTTATTAGAAGGGAATGAGATAAAAATTTAATTATTTTAAAAAATAAAAATAATAACATTTTTTAGGAAGGAGTGGAGGAGGAGGTGAAGTTTGAATTTTTTTTTTAAATATTTTATAAAAAGAGATATAAAAGATAAAAGGATGAGGATCTTTGAAGGTGAGGGTGATGGGGATACATGGAGGGTGGGAGGGGGTTTGGGATGGAGTAGGTGAGAAAAATATATCAATTTTTTTGAATAATATTTTAAAAGAATATTAGCAATAATACTTTAATCTTTATTTTCAACTAATATAATAGTTTATCTAATTTTTATTAAGGTAAAATATTTTATCCATGTGTCAAGGGATTTTTCAATAAAAAAGAGATACACACACCAATGAGGTGTGCTTCTAAAACTTATAAGTGATAATCTAAACGTGAAATTCAAACTTTTAATAATTTAGGTATGAAACTAAAAAAAAAAAATAGTGTAGATATGTTTTTGATAGTTATCTCATAAACAAATAGTATCGTAGTAATACTTATTCCTCCCATTTTATTTTACTTGGTCATATTGCTAAAAAATGATTTTTCTTTTTAATACTTTCTATTTTAATGAATCAAAAAACTTCTATTATTATTTCTCATACTATTCTTACGGGCGGTAGGATGTATTAGTCATGTTATTATTTTTTTTATTTGATATAATTTTTAATTCATGTATAACTAATACATGTATGATATTATAAGGGCAAATGTGGGGGGAATTTATAGGTACAAAAATGGGGTACGTGAACGTGGGATCTCTCATAAAAATTAATTAGTATATTAAAAAAATTAATATTATATTATTTATTGATACTCTTACTATAAAAATACTAAATGATTGAAGTTGAATTATTTTGTGGAGAAGCAGGGACTTCAACAGGTAGGAGGCTCGATGATTGAAGGTTTTTCTGTAAAAAAGGTCCCGTGGGCCATGAGTCGAGCTGAATTATTAGACTATATCATGAGAAAATCCTACTAAAGTAACCATAGGCTAGCTTTAACTATATGTAAAAAAATATTCTTATTGCTCCTTCGTAAAAACTAGCAGAATTTTTTTTTTTAATGAGGATTGAAAAATTCAATTAAAAAAGACGTAGCTAGAAGAAAAAATGAAAATTTTGTTGTTAAAGAAAACTTTTGAAAGGTGAAGTTCTAATCACCTATCTACAAGGAAAAAAAAAATCGATCACAAATGTATCAAGCTATTCCTATTTATACTTGCCTATTCCAAATTCTAAATATATCTACAAATACAAAAAAGGTGCTATTAATATTATCTTTTATTCTATAAAATTTGGATATTTCTAGAAAATGTTTATCCAATTGACTACACTAAACTATTCTAAAAACTTCGCTAGAAATTTATGTATTTGTTCTTTCTGAAAATCTACTTTAGATATTTCTCACACTAAACTTCTCTATGGACGTTGCCACAAACAATGACTTTACATTTCACATTATAAATAAAATTTTAGCTTGAACATGTTATGAATCTTGTTATAAAATGAGAGCAAATAAGTAATCATATGGAAATAAGAAAGTAAAGACGAGAGATTCCATTATTCTTTCAAGTTTATCTCACAATGGTGAATGACATTGAATCATATAAAAATTTATTAAATATAAATTTTATAAAATGATTCAAATTATATTAAATTCAAAATATATTAGTCTAAATAAATATTGAGGATTAATATAAGTGGATTAATTATTTAAGCCTAATAAAATATAAATTTAATTAAAAGTCCAAGTTCATTTATTTGGGCTACAAAAGATGACCCACTTTATTACACTCAATATCATCTTATCCTAGAGCCCCACTTGATGTCAAGTGTCGGATAATGTGGCATGCCAAGTCAACAAAGTAGCAAATAGGATCATGTCATGTGTCAAAATGACATGACATTCCTATCTCAATAGAAGACCAATAAAAATGTGCCATATGTACAAGTGATGTGTGCCGACCAATTAAATATCGCCATGTCATTTGGAAGGAAACTTCTTCCTATAACTTTTCTTATGTCCTGTCACTTAAATCTGATTGACCGAAGGAAAGTCTGATTCAATCATAACTCCTATATTCTACAACTATATATAGGGGTCCTCATAATTCAAAAATCACACAAGGATTCTAATAAGAAGCCAGAGAGAGCTCGTGGATCAAACGCCACAAATTTCTCTACAAGCTACAAGTTTAACAATTCAAGCAATCAAACATTCAAGTACAAGAATACATCGAGATCAAGACCGCGAAATTCAAGAACAAGCCCAAAAGCCATTGAATGCAGTACAAGTCAAGATCAAGTTTAAGAACAAGAGTATATCAAGTTCAAATTCAAGTTCATCAAATTCATAAATCAAGATCAGAACCACCAGATTCAAGATCAAGCCCACAACCCTTGAATTCAAGTACAATTCAAAATCAAATCCATCAAGTTTCACAAGATTCAAAATCAAGCTGCAGAGCTCTTGAATTTATATTTGAAAAGGCAGACTAGAGAATTCATAGACATTGTAGAATTCACATCTTGAAATAAAATACTATGATTGTTGCATTATTTTCTGTTTCTTGATTATTATTTTCTCGATGCGAATTTTATTATCATACAAATTCTGGCACGCCCAGTGGGACAATCTCTACCTCTCATCTCAACTTTTTAAGCATAAAAGAATATTGAAATGGCTTCTAAGAAGATCAATTCCCAATCAATTTCCTCTAAGGTTGCTGACTCCAAGTTCTCCACTGAAGCAGAGGAAATCCTTGGAGTTACTTTTGGAAGTGTTAAAGCTATTACAAGGAGAAAAGCCACTATGCTAGAATAACAAACACTGCTGATCACACACAAATTACACCTCCCAATATAGGTATAATTGGTCGCTGTTTCAAACATAGAATCTCACAATTGTTAAGGTCGATTCCACGAGAAATATGGTCTAGACTTGGAGTAATTAAAGCGATATCAAGGAATCAATCTACTTATTCCTGAAAGGGGGTTAAAATCAATTATTCAAACCTAACTAAGAACAATATTCAATGCAAGTATTACTGATTCAGTGAGAGAAGTAACTAGGGTATTATGTTCCCCATAAATTTTTAATGCAATATAACCTAAATATTGTGACCTTTTCTAGAGTATAGCATAAAAAACTGGTAAGTTATGTTTACCTAATTTCTTGGGCCGGCAACTAGGAAAATTTTACCATGCAACTTGGGTCATCTACATGTGTCGCATTACTAACCCTTACCTTGGTCCTAGTACAACCATGCCTTGGGCCGTTCAGGTTGATTAGACGAGAGTACTCACATTGAATCCTATTATTTAACCCTTATTCTATTCATTGTCATCAGATATATCACACCTGCGTCTAACTGTTTGATGATCTCTTTGCGTACAACCTCATAGATAATTGCTTCAATATTGAGATGAAATTTTGAAACTTCCTGTAATGACCCATTAGGCAATTTTGAGAATTAGTCCTCTCCATTTCCTAAAATATCATTCTTATAAATTTTAAATGAGTATTTCAGACTATTTGATAACTATACTTATTTATATTATGGGTAAATTTAAATAACCAATCTAATTGAGGGGTTAAATTGTATTTATTTAATACTTTATATGCCTTGGTTCATATATTAAAATAAATTATTAGGATTATCACTTTTAATACAAAATCAAATTAGAAAAAGATAGAAAAGAACGAGGAGGGGACAACGTGCGGCAGATCAAATTTCTCCAGGTACATATCTTAAAATCATGTATGAATCTTATGGTTGTGTACTATAAGAAGGTCGTATTATTATATATATTGTTTGTTGGGTGGTAACTGGAAAGATTGAGGGATCAATTATATAAGCACACATCATAATCTAGTGATTTCTACGATCTCACAGGTACCACTTTTGGTGGTATGCTATTAATCTTACGCTAATTAGTTCTCCCCAGAAATATTGATATTTAAATATATAACTAATACACATGCCAAAGGTTTTGATTCTCTTTGTTGTCAAGTAAATTTAAGTGTTTTAATTGGCACCACAACATCCTAATGGGACCACCCACCTCACAAGCACACAAGAACAAATTAAGAGTTTTTTTTTGTTAAAGATTCTTTAGGCTTTGAAAATTTTGCACTTTTGCTCGTGCTTTTGAATTCTAAAAGGAATTTGGCACTTTTGCCCAGTGCTTTTAGTTCTCCGTTAGTCGAATTTATTATTGTAGGGTGTGTTTTCAGATGTATATATGTATGTATATGCTTTAGTATTGATATTGGGGATTGATATTATGTGAATACCATTAGATTTTAAATATTAAACACATTAATACATAACCCTAGGCTTGAAATTTTGGAACCTAATTATAGATTTAGATGAGTTTTTGATATAACCTAGACATACAGTAGTTTAGGTGTTGTTAGTTTTGAAATCTTATTGGGATAATTCATTTGACTATATCGTGGTGCTACAGATTTTATTTGAAAGGGAAATGCTCAAATATTTGATTGATCATGATTCGACTAAGGCAAATGGACTTTCAAAACTTTGTAATTCTCGTTGAATTCCCAAATTTTTCTTTATTCTATGTGTGATGCATGAAATATTTATAATATTATAAAAATGGGGTAATTAAATGTAAATATGAGTTGGCATGGTGTTGTAACACTTGAATTGAAAATGTAGTTAAGTGACGAGAATTCTATATTAAGATTAGTTGTGGTTGGTGATTATGAGTGGATTTGTTTATGAACTTCATGTCATGTTCATTCATTCTATGTCACACATACTTGTATTGGTTCTGGATATTGAGATGAGTGAGATAGTGAAAATTGGGGTCGAGGTTTTACCGATCGAGATGTGATAAAGAGGTTATTGTCGGTGAGATTGTGATGTTGAGACCTTTACTAGTATTATTGTGATGCTGAGGTTATTGTCGATGATAATATTATGCCGAGGTCATTACCGGTGGTGTTATGATGTTGAGATATTTTCCAGTGATATTATGATTTCGGGTTATTGCCAGTAATTATTGCATAAGCATAGCATATCATCCTCACATATTCTTGTGTGACATGATGTTATTTCTGTGATTTACTGTGTTATCACTTGTGAGTTGTGACTTGTGATTTTGAATTGTGATATTGTGAAAACTATCTTTATTATATATTAGGTGTTACTAAGCTAGGTTGATTTTTCTACGAAGGTTACAGTTGTGGAGGTTGGTTGAGATAAAAGGAGTTTTTTATTCTATTAGATTTGTTTTGTTTTGTTAGTTGACTTGTTGGATACCACGTTATTTTTGGTACTCACCCCTTGCTTCTATATTTGTGTAGATTTGAGCCCAAACGGGGAGTAGTACTTTTCCTTGATCATCTGAGGCTTCCTAGGAGATATAGAGAGGTAGCTGTCATCATCTGCCTGACTTTCTTGTTCCTGTTTCTTTTATGCTTTGTTCTATCCAAGAATAAAGACAATTTAAACTTGTACTTCTTTTGATTTTCTGTATTGCTAGTGGCTTGTACACGTTACAACCAATCCATGAGTGGTATTTAAGCTTGTGAAGATCTCTATCTACTATATTTAGTTACTTTCACACGTTATTCCTATTTTTCATTGGGTTTAGGCTGGCTTGTTTTGGTGAGATTGAGCAAGTGCTATTACGTCTATTTTTGGGTTTTGACAGATGGTATCAGAGCCCCAGATTCATAGGTATCACGTGTATACAAGCCAAGGCTAAATAGAATCTCAAGGATCGGTACAAAGATGTCTGTACTTATCCTTGAGGGGTTATGAAGACTATTAGGAAAATTCTTTTGATTTATTCTCTCTCATCATGTGTAGTTATCTTCGTTAATACTGAGTTATGCCCATGTTCTTTTGACAAATGATAAGGACTACAACTATAGTTACTGGTGATAGAGGTGAGGCAACTCCCAAGTCAGTTGTTGAGGCCCTAGATAGAGGTAGGAGAAGGCAGCGAACTAGAGGCGGAGCTCATGGAGTGGCATCAGTAAGAGGACGTCCCCGAGGAGAGGCACTAGTTAGAGGGCAGGCTAGAGGGGCTTCTCCAGAGCCACAGATAGAGGTTAGTGAGGACCAGGTTCTTCCAGAGCCCACAAACTGCACCTTTGCTTCAGTACACCCTGTTAAGGATGATGGGTACTCTTGAGAGCATCACTCGGGAGGGGGTGGTGGTGGTACGACAAACACGCATGGAGTTTCTCAAATGAGAGTGGGAGAACAGGCTTCAAGGCAACATCAGGGCCTAGTTCATTATGATCAGCTGGGTCAACTCCTAGTGGTTCTTGCACCAGCTATTTGGGCACAAACCACTCCAGAGGCAGTTCTAGTAACAGATGATCAGCATAGTTACGAGAGATTTCAGAAGATGAAACCACCTCAATATCAGGGTGGTAGGAGTAAGGATACTCATGAGTTTCTGACCTAGTGCCATGAGATGCTAGAGGCAATGGATTTGGTTGATCAGTGTGGTGTCGTTGTGTTGTATTCCAACATCATGGACTAGCTAGGGAGTGGTGGAGGATTTATGAGAGTTCCAAACCAATTAGATCCCCTCTAGTGGATTGGAGTGTGTTTGTCTAGTGCTTTTCAGAAGCACGTCATTTCTTAGTATGTACTAGAGGAGAACTAATTGAGGTTTGAGGACTCGAGGTAGGGTGGTATGACTGTTACTGAGGATGAGGCTCATTTTTGTCAATTATCTCGACATGCCTTAGCTATGATTCCAGATGAGGTGGAGAGAATCCACAGGTTTATGAAGGGTTTGAATTTCTCCTTTAGATCTTACGTATTCAGAGCAACTCATGAGAGGGCTTTCTTTTAGTCAATTGTGAGCACCACCAAGGAGGCAGAGTTGCAAGTTCAAGAGGAGTTTGGGGACCCTAAGAGGGCTCGTACTACGAGTTAGTTTTTTGGTACCTCATCAGGAGGTATAGGTTTGCATAAGAGTGATGGATCTTTTAGGTGTCATGATACTGTACATACATCTATGTCAGCAACTAAGGGTGGACAGATGTCTCGAGGGCCCTACAATTTTGATCGCGATAGCCATAATAGTTCATTTGGTGGACAACAGTCTTTTACACTGAGGTCTTATTTTGGGTATGGAGATCCAGGCCACTTGATTTGACACTATCCCTTTTAGACTTATTCAGGACCTCATCGTCCTTATTCACTAGCTCCAATTAGAGATTCGGCTCCACCGATAAGGGGTCGAGGGAGAGATCAAACTACTAGAGATGACAGAACTTCATATAGTAGTGCTTTGGTTCTATGTAGTGGAGATCGAGGTGTTGCTCATACAGGGGGTGGCACAGGAGCTCAATGCTATGCTTTTCCTAGGAGACCCAAGACTAATTCTTTAGAAGCAGTTATTGCAAGTATTATACCAGTCTGTCATCGACTTGCATAAGTGTCATTTGCTCCTGGATCTACCTACTCTTATATGTCTACATACTTTTCATCTGAGTTTGATTTATTGTGTGATCGGATGTCAGTGCTTGTGCATGTTTCTAAATTAGTAGGTGAACCCTAATGGTGGATCGAGTGTATTGATCCTGTCTTGTTTCTTTGGTTGGATATGATACTTGGGTAGATATGATTATTCTAGATATGGTAGACTTTACTGTTAGTTTAGGGATGAATATTTTTGTCCTTATCATGTTATTCTTGATTGTTATGCAAAATATGCGACCTTAGCCATGCCTGGTGTACCAAAGATTGAGTGGAAGGGTGATAGTGGTTCTTATCCTAGAAAATATATCTCCACGATCCATGCTCAGAAATTGATTGATAGGGGGTGTTTGTTTGTCTTGGATTTCATGTTCTATGGAGTCCAATCCTGAGGTTCAAGAGTTTGTCGATGTGTTCCCTACAGATCTTCCAAGTGTTTCTCTCAATAGGGATATTGACTTAACTATTGATCTACAGTCGGGCACTAAGCCCATCTATATCCCTCCATATCGAATGACTCTAGCTGAAATGAAAGAATTGAAGGAGCAACTCCAAGATTTGTTGAGCAAGGCGTTTATTCGCCCTAGGTGTCACCTTGGGGTGACCCAGTCTTGTTTGTGAAGAAAAGAGGGGTCTATGAGGATATGTATTGATTACAGGTAGTTGAAAAAGGTGATTGTCAAGAACAAGTACCCTCTTCCCCGTATTGACGACTTGTTTGATCAACTTCAAGGAGCAGCTTTGTTCTCAAAGATTGACCTGAGGTTTTGTTATCATCAGCTAAGGATTAGAGCATCAGATATTCCTAAGACAACTTTTGAACCTGTTATGGTCATTATGAGTTTTTGGTGATGTCCTTTGGGTTGACTAACATCGTACAATGTTCATGGAGTTGATGAATAGGGTGTTTTGTTTGTACTTAGATTCTTTTGTACTAGTATTTATTGGTGACATCTTGGTGTATTGCATTACTGAGGCTGATCATGTTAGTCACTTGAGGATAGTGCTACAGAGGTTGAGGGGGGAAACATTATATGCGAAATTCTCCAAGTGTGAGTTCTTTCTTAATTCGGTAGTATTCTTAGGGCATGTGGTGTCTAAGAAGGGGATTAGAGTGGACCTGGCTAAGGTTGAGGCAGTTAGAGGTTGGACAAGGCCTACTTCAACTATCGAGATTCATTGTTCTATAGGGTTAACTAGGTATTATCGATGGTTTGTTCAGGGTTTTTCTTCCATTATTGTCCCATTTACCAGATTAACTCAGAAGAATGTAGCCTTTCATTGGTTCGATGGGTATGAGATGAGCTTCCAAAAGCTCAAGATATTATTGACTTCAGCTCCCATTTAGATAATACTTGAGGCAGGTGTCACACCCTAAGCCCCATTAAGGCGGACTGGCACCCGTTGCCGACAAGGCTCGGGAGAACCAACATATAACTATACACCTGCTATGAACATTTAAGAGGTTTCCATACTTAACATGCTGTCAAAAGAAGGTACACTGTACTAACAAACCAGAAGTAAATGCATAAGACTAGGCCGTTGGAGCCACGATGTCGACGATACGCTATTTGACCATACTTTAATTTACATAGTCTATAAAGCCTCTAAGTAAGGAACAATATCCAAATGGATCGGGACAGGCCCCGCCTCATGACCAACTATACAATACAAAATATAAGTTCTAAACACATAAGCCCCGAAGCAACTTGGAGCTTAGTAATAGCAGCTGGAAGTCCTGTACTCTTACTGGGGAGATCTAGTAGCTCCTGTACCTGCAGCATGAAATGCAGGTCCCGCGTAAGGGACGTCAGTAAGAGATAATGTACTGAATATGTAAGGCAGGAAATACTGTACATGAAATAAGAACTCAGATGAAATCATATGCTGGTGTGTAAGGATGAAAAGACCACCTTTAGTCATACTGTGGAATCATATACTTTATGTCTTTTTATTTCTGTATCTTTACTGTATAATCTGTGCACAATATATCATGTAAATGACCAGCTGATCAGTGGTAAATCTGTAATGGGATCGACCCTGGCTAGGTGATTCCTTCACCCCTCGGGCTACCACCCAAATGAGATCGACCCTGGCTAGGTGATTCTTCCACCCCTCGGGCTACCGCTCATTTATAAACAACTGTAAGTTATCTTTTATTTACTTTGAGATGGTTCTTTTGGTGGTCATAACCTTTAGAACTGTAGGAATATAGACATGTGACATATGAGCAACCATACAAGGTAATACTACAATGAAAAGAGAGATACATAACTAATGAACCGTATCGGAGATTAAACGACACATAGACTTTGTTGGGTAAGAAGGAACTCAAGTATGTTTGGTATCCAAGTACATATGCAGGGTGACAATGACTATGTATAGGTACATATGAGCATGGTAAAGAGTGGGGACACGGTTAGCAGCCATGTCGGAGTTTGTACGTGCCTTTATATGCTAAGGAAGATTATAGATTTCATGCCAAGTAATAGGAAATCAAGTTGCCTTACATACCTCGCTATACTATGCCGTTATTACCTCGGGGTAGTATCCTTTTCCTCCAAACACTTATCTACAACATATTAGGTGATAAAACTAGTGTTAGTAGCTAATAAACACGTCTTAGTAATCCAATTTCACCCAAAAACAACATCCGGGCAGCAAGCTCGGAATTAGCAACCAAAGAGTATTCTTTCAACATTTCCACTCCTAATCGTATTTTCTAACCCACATCCCGATATACATGTCATATCCAGCTATGTTTAGTCCCATAACAGCATTATAACAACTCATACAATACAGCATACAACAACTTTACACAACACGTAAGTAGACAACGCAACATTGCATCCTTCCGCTACATTTCGACGTCAACCATTCCAAATCCGTTCCAACCTTAACCAAACTGTCCTCAACATATTTACACACAATTACAGTCCTAAACCAGTCCAAAAACAGTCCTTAAGTAGATGAAAAACGTGAGACAACAATTCCCAAAAACAGTCCACAAATTCTTACTAATGACCGGAATTAAGACATCATTTAAGAACTTGTTTTTGCGGAAGATACAAGTGGTCCAGCAGCCTTCTTACATCATTACAGACCCAAGACTTGTTAAAAACATACATATACTTCATAACTCAGCCAACCAACAAGTTAAAAGTCTCTTATTTAACAAGAAAAGTGAACCACAAAATCGGAACACATGCTGTCCCAAAATTCCTGCACAATACAACCAACATATTCTTCATGTTTTTCATGGAAAAATTACACCAAACCATGGGTATTTTTACTTACCTTAACTCTCAAGTATTAGGTTCTCTTCAAGAACTCTAGAAGTGTGTCTTGGCTGCTTTAGAAAATGAGAAGAGAGCAAGAAGAACTTAGAGAGAAAATCTGAAATTTGGCTTAAGAGAATGGCTAAAAGTTGCTGCTGGTTGCTCCCTTTTATAGGCCTCTTTTGGCCGACTTTCTTTTGGGCTTTTAGCCTTATTTTAATAAGGTTATGGGGCAGCAGCTTGGACCTTTCATTTGGGCCTTATTGGGCTTCAAATGGGATGGGCTTTGTTGCAAACATTTACTCCCTAAGCCCACTTAGTTTGGGCTTTAGTTTTGAAATGGATTGTAATTGTAATTTGGCCCTTTTCTTATCCATCTTGGGCTGCAAATATTGTCCTTTTATGATGCCAAACCATGGGCCCAAATGACATCCTTAACTCGGGGTTTATTCTTTATCGGACTTGAACAAATTCGGTGTTGGGCCTTGTCTCCGTTTACCGAGCTTATTTAAGCTAAGCGCGTAGGTGACTCACCTACTAGCTTGCTAAGTCCCTCAAGCACCTCAATTATTTTACTTCATTTAAGGTCACAATCTCCTTAACTTGACCTAAAAATTAAATATACTCGGTCATCTTAAGCGTTAGACGTGCATATAGCCCTTTAATCTAAAATTCACGCACCTTTAAAAATATGTGCGGATTTGACCCTGCCATATCATATTTCATCTATGTTGGACTAGTACATGTATGATGTGGGGTGTTACATCCTCCCCCCCTATGAACATTCGTCCCCGAATGTAAGCATAATTGAATAGGTTAAACGAACTCACGTGTAAACAGACTTTTGAAAACATAATAAGAATTCATATTCACGTACCTACTAGTCCTTCAACTCTGTATCTTGGACTTCCTCTTTAGCTTCAAATAAATAAGGATATTTAGACCTCATTGCTTCCTCAGCTTCCCACGTTATCTCTTCTACCTGTTGGTTCCTCCAAAGCACTTTTACTGAAGGTATTTCCTTATTCCTTAGCTTTCTAACTTGACGATCTAGGATAGCAATAGGTACCTCTTCATAGGTGAGATCTTCCGTAACTTGCATATCTCTAATAGGAGTAATACGAGATGGATCACCTATGCATTTTCGGAGCATTGAGACATGAAAAACTGGATGAACCATTGAAAGCTCCTGGGGTAACTCTAATTCATATGCAACTTGTCCAAACCTTTTAATAATCTTATATGGCCCTATGTAACGTGGGCTTAGTTTCCCTTTCTTACCAAATCTCATAACACCTTTCATTGGAGATACCTTTAAGAATACCCAATCTCCTACCGAGAATTCCAGTCCTCTTCTTCTAGCATCTGCATATGATTTGTGACGGCTTTGGGCTGTTTCTAGCCGTTGTCGTATTACCTTGACTTTTTCCATGGCTTGTTGGACTAGATCTGAACCAAGCAAGGTGGTTTCACCCACTTCAAACCATCCTATCGGTGATCTACATTTCCTTCCATACAAAGCTTCATACGGTGCCATCTTGATGCTTGAATGGTAGCTATTATTATAGGCAAATTCAATAAGTGGCAAATGGTCCACCCAACTACCTTTGAAGTCCAATGCACACGCCCGCAACATATCTTCAAGTGTTTGAATGGTGCGTTTTGCTTGACCATCTGTCTGCGGGTGGAAAGCTGTACTTAAATTTACTTGTGTCCCTAAGCTCCTCTGGAAGGATTTCCAAAACTTTGCGGTGAATTGAGCTCCCCGATCAGATATAATGGATATTGGAATCCCATGTAGCCTAACTATCTCTTTGAGATATAGCTTTGCATACTCTTCAGCCGTATAGTCACTCTTAACTGGCAAGAAGTGTGCTGACTTTGTAAGTCTAACAACTATTACCCATATGGAGTCAACCTTCTGAAATGAGCGAGGCAACCCAGTAACAAAATCCATATTAATCATATCCCACTTCCATGTTGGAAGCTCTATACATTGCATATAACCTCCCTGCTTTTGGTGCTCTACCTTAACTTGTTGGCAATTTGGACATTGAGCCACAAATTCTGCAAGGTCCTTTTTCATGCCTTCCTACCAAAACACTTCCTTCAGGTCATGATACATCTTAGTTGATCCTGGATGGATAGAATATCTTGAATGATGGGCTTCTTCCATTATTCTCCTTTTTAGTCCATCTATATTAGGAACGCACAATCTGTTTTGACAGTAAAGTACTCTATTTTGGGTAAGTTCAAAGCCCTTCATTATGCCTTGACTCACCTTCTCCTTAAGTCGCCGTAGAATAGGATATTTGAACTGTTTTTCCCTTACCTCTGTTATCAATGAAGACTTTGCAGCATTATGCACAACAACCCCTTCCTTTGGAGTTTCAATGAGGCGCACTCCCAAATTGGCTAGTTGATGTAGATCCTTAGCAACTCCTTGCCTTACCACGGTTTGATCATCAATATTCACAATTGCCTTGCGGCTCAAAGCATCGGCTACCACATTTGCTTTCCCTGGATGGTATAGTATATCAACATCGTAATCCTTTATTAGCTCCAGCCACCTCCGCTGCCTTAAAATTAGGTCTTTCTATTTAAATATGTACTGTAAGCTCTTATGATCAGTATATATGTCAACATGAACCCCATACAAATAATGGCGCCATATTTTCAAGGCAAACACAACAGCTGCTAGTTCAAGGTCATGTGTCGAGTAGTTTTTCTCATGTGGCCGCAGTTGTCTCGAGGCATAAGCAATTACCCTACCATGTTGTGTCAGTACACACCCTAAACCAACCCCCGAAGCATCACAATATACCGCATACCCCTCTGTGCCTTCTGGAAGCACTAATACAGGTGCAGAAGTTAGCCTGCTTTTCAACTCTTGAAAGCTCCTTTCACATGCATCATTCCATTGAAATTTGGTCGCCTTATGTGTCAACTTTGTTAGAGGTGCAGAAATAGAAGAAAAACCTTCAACAAATCTCTTGTAATAACCTGCCAATCCTAAGAAGCTTCGAACTTCTGTGGGTGTTGTTGGCCTTGGCCAATCTTTCACCGCCTCTATCTTTTGTGAATCAACCCTTATCCCTTCATCGGATACAATATGACCCAAGAATACCACTGATTTCAACCAAAATTCACATTTGGAAAACTTGGCATACAATTGCCGATCATGAAGAACTTGTAATACCTGCCGTAAGTGATTTACATGGTCCTCTTCTGATCTTGAATACACCAAAATGTCATCTATAAATACTATCACAAAGACATCCAAGAACGGCTTGAATACCCTGTTCATTAAGTCCATAAAACTGCTGGTGCATTTGTCAGCCCAAATGACATAACAAGAAATTCAAAGTGACCATAGCGTGTCCTAAAGGCTGTCTCGGGTATATCTTTTTCCTTTACCCTCACTTGGTGATACCCTGACCTCAAGTCAATTTTCGAAAAGCATTTGGCACCCTGTAACTGATCAAACAAATCGTCAATCCTGGGGAGGGGGTATTTATTTTTAATTGTCACCTTATTCAATTGCCGATAATCAATATACATTCTTAAGGTTCCATCCTTTTTACGTACAAATAACACTGGTGCACCCCAAGGGGACACATTGGGTCTTATAAAACCCTTCTCTAGCAAATCTTTTAATTGCTCCTTTAATTCACGTAACTCTGCCGGGGCCATTCTATATGGAGAAAAAGAAATAGGTTGAGTGCCTGGGAGTAAATCAATGCCAAAATCTATCTCTCATTCTGGAGGCAAACCTGGAAGCTCTTCGGGAAACACATCAGCAAATTCATTCACTACCGAAACAGATTGAAGAGTTGGTGATTCAGCCTCCATATCCCTTACTCTAACTAGATGACATATACACCCCTTTGACATCATCTTCCTTGCCTTAAAATAGGAAATAAACTTCCTCTTTGGTGCCCCAACATTACCTTCCCATTCAAGGACTGCCTCATTTGGAAAGTAAAAATACACTCTCTTAGATCGGCAATCCACAGTAGCATAGCAAGAAGCTAACCAATCCATACCCATTATAACATCGAATTCCACCATATCTAACTCAACAAGGTCAGCCAGTGTGTCACGGTCGCAAACAGTTACAACACAATCATAATAGACCCTTCTAGCTATAATAGATTCACCGGTTGGCGTAGATACTTCAAATGGCTCATTCAATAATTTAGGTGTTCTTTTAAGCTTCCCAGCCACTAGTGGTGTAATATATGATAATGTCTAACCAGGGTCAATTAATGCATACACATTATGTGAAAAGATGGACAATGTACCTGTGACCACATCGGGTGACCACATCGGGTGAAGCTTCTAAATTCTGCCGACTCCCCAGAGCATAAGTGCGATTCTGGGCTCCGCTGGAGCTAGCTGCTCCTCTACCACCTCTACCACGGCCTGTAGGCATTTGCTGACCCCTATTGAAGGGAGGAACTGACGATGATGATGCAACAGCTGACCCGCAGGTTGTGCCATATCACACATACGTCTTCTTGGGCAATCTCTTATCATATGCCCTGGTACACCACACCAATAACAGGCATCTGTCCCAACACGGCATATACCTGAATGACTCCTCCCACATTGTTGGCAAGACTGCCTAGGAGGAATCTGCTAGCTGGCCGAATATCCTGCAGTTCGTGCACCTTGTCCCTCACTTCTTTGATTAAACTGATTACCTCTAGGCCCTTGAAGTTGCGGTGGAGCACTGACTGCAGAATAAGAGGATGATGGTCTAGGTGGTTTACTAGGAAATCGGGGCCTAACATCACCTTGGGACGGTACAAACTGCCCTGTAGATCTGGCCCTCTTGGACTGGCCCCTTTCTATCTCTTGTGTCCTTCTCCTTTGCCTCTGATCCTCTAGTTTCTGCGCAAATGCTTGCATTCTTGCTATATCCATGTCTTTATTCAATGAAGCAATAGTACAGTCTCTTACCAGATATGTATCCAACCTGTCCACATACCGATGAACTCTATCTGCCATAGTAGCAACTACATTAGGAGCATACCTGGCCAAGGAGTTAAACTGGAGGCTATACTCCCTCACGCTCATACCCCCTTGGTGGAGATTCAGAAACTGATCTGCCCGGGCCTCTCGGATCTCATATGGCAAGTAGTGGTCAAAAAAGGCCTCTTTGAACTCCTTCCAAGTAGTTGGAGGTGCATCTATACCCTTAGTTTGCTTCCAAGCTTCATACCACAATATAGCCACACCTTTCAATCTATATGCTGCCAGTTCTACAGCTTCTGTACCACTTACATGCATAACATCTAAAGTGCGCTGGATCTGGTCGATGAAGTCTTGCGGATCTTCATTAGGATCTGACCCGGTGAAAGCAGGAGGGTCCAAATTAAGGAAGTCACGTATCCTCGTGCTAGCCACCCTATTTGCACCATCTGCACCTACAACTGGGCCTTCTTGTCTTTGGCTTTGGCTAGCAACTATGCGAGTCAATAATTGGACCGCATTTCTCAGATCCTGCACAGCAGCATCGGCAGGTGGTTCTGAGGGAGTTTCACTACGACCTGGTTCATCAGGAGCTGGAGGAGTTGGAGATGTTTGGGACAGAGACTCATCTTGGGCCTCATCCCGTCGTCTCACCCGACTGGGCATACCAATTACCACTTCCACCTCCTTCCCCTTACCTTTGCTTTTCCTTGTTTCAGGCATGCTTACTGTACAAAATAATTTAGAGGTCAGAAATAATCAACCTATAACACTTGGCTTTATGGCACGATCTAAAGAATGAAAAGAAAGTGACAACTCCTAAATGCCACGTAGCCTCCTGCTTATAAATGTGGTGCACAACACATCCATAAACAAGACTCTACATAGACACGGCTTTGTAGACTCCCTAAGACGACCCGCTCTGATACCACTTCTGTCACGCCCTAAGCCCCATTAAGGCGGACTGGCACCCCTTGCCGACAAGGCTCGGGAGAACCAACATATAACTATACACCTGCTATGAACATTTAAGAGGTTTTCATACTTAACATGCTGTCAAAAGAAGGTACACTGTACTAACAAACCAGAAGTAAATGCATAAGACTAGGCCGTTGGAGCCACGATGTCGATGATACGCTATTTGACCACACTTTAATTTACATAGTCTACAAAGCCTCTAAGTAAGGAACAATATCCAAATGGGTCGGGACAGGCCCCGCCTCATGACCAACTATACAATACAAAATATAAGTTCTAAACACATAAGCCCCGAAGCAACTTGGAGCTTAGTAATAGCAGCTGGAAGTCCTGTACTCTTACTGGGGAGATCTAGTAGCTCCTGTACCTGCAGCATGAAATGCAGGTCCCCCGTAAGGGACGTCAGTACGAGATAATGTACTGAATATGTAAGGCAGGAAATACTGTACATGAAATAAGAACTCAGATGAAATCACATGCTGGTGCGTAAGGATGAAAAGACCACCTTTAGTCATACTGTGGAATCATATACTTTATGTCTTTTTATTTCTGTATCTTTACTGTATAATCTGTGCACAATATATCATGTAAATGACCAGCTGATCAGTGGTAAATCTGTAATGGGATCGACCCTGGCTAGGTGATTCCTTCACCCCTCGGGCTACCACCCAAATGAGATCGACCCTGGCTAGGTGATTCTTCCACCCCTCGGGCTACCACTCATTTATAAACAACTGTAAGTTATCTTTTATTTACTTTGAGATGGTTCTTTTGGTGGTCATAACCTTTAGAACTGTAGGAATATAGACATGTGACATATGAGCAACCATACAAGGTAATACTACAATGAAAAGAGAGATACACAACTAATGAACCGTATCGGAGATTAAACGACACATAGACTTTGTTGGGTAAGAAGGAACTCAAGTATGTTTGGTATCCAAGTACATATGCAGGGTGACAATGAATATGTATGGGTACATATGAGCATGGTAAAGAGTGGGGGCACGGTTAGCAGCCATGTCGGAGTTTGTACGTGCCTTTATATGCTAAGGAAGATTATAGATTTCATGCCAAGTAATAGGAAATCAAGTTTCCTTACATACCTCGCTATACTATGCCGTTATTACCTCGGGGTAGTATCCTTTTCCTCCAAACACTTATCTACAACATATTAGGTGATAAAACTAGTGTTAGTAGCTAATAAACACGTCTTAGTAATCCAATTTCACCCAAAAACAACATCCGGGCAGCAAGCTCAGAATTAGCAACCAAAGATTATTCTTTCAACATTTCCACTCCTAATCGTATTTTCTAACCCACATCCCGATATACATGTCATATCCAGCTATGTTTAGTCCCATAACAGCATTACAACAACTCATACAATACAGCATACAACAACTTTACACAACACGTAAGTAGACAACGCAACATTGCGTCCTTCCGCTACATTTCAACGTCAACCATTCCAAATCCGTTCCAACCTTAACCAAACTGTCCTCAACATATTTACACACAATTACAGTCCTAAACCAGTCCAAAAACAGTCCCTAAGTAGATGAAAAACGTGAGACAACAATTACCAAAAACAGTCCACAAATTCTTACTAATGATCGGAATTAAGACATCATTTAAGAACTTGTTTTTGCGGAAGATACAAGTGGTCCAGCAGCCTTCTTACATCATTACAGACCCAAGACTTGTTAAAAACATACATATACTTCATAACTCAGCCAACCAACAAGTTAAAAGTCTCTTATTTAACAAGAAAAGTGAACCACAAAATCGGAACACATGCTGCCCCAAAATTCCTGCACAATACAACCAACATATTCTTCATGTTTTTCATGGAAAAATTACACCAAACCATGGGTATTTTTACTTACCTTAACTCTCAAGTATTAGGTTCTCTTCAAGAACTCTAGAAGTGTGTCTTGGCTGCTTTAGAAAATGAGAAGAGAGCAAGAAGAACTTAGAGAGAAAATCTGAAATTTGGCTTAAGAGAATGGCTAAAAGTTGCTGCTGGTTGCTCCCTTTTATAGGCCTCTTTTGGCCGACTTTCTTTTGGGCTTTTAGCCTTATTTTAATAAGGTTATGGGGAAGCAGCTTGGCCCTTTCATTTGGGCCTTATTGGGCTTCAAATGGGATGGGCTTTGTTGCAAATATTTACTCCCTAAGCCCACTTAGTTTGGGCTTTAGTTTTGAAATGGATTGTAATTGTAATTTGGCCCTTTTCTTATCCATCTTGGGCTGCAAATATTGTCCTTTTATGATGCCAAACCATAGGCCCAAATGACATCCTTAACTTGGGGTTTATTCTTTATCGGACTTGAACAAATTCGGTGTTGGGCCTTGTCTCCGTTTACCGAGCTTATTTAAGCTAAGCGCGTAGGTGACTCACCTACTAGCTTGCTAAGTCCCTCAAGCACCTCAATTATTTTACTTCATTTAAGGTCACACTCTCCTTAAATTGACCTAAAAATTAAATACACTCGGTCATCTTAAGCGTTAGACGTGCATATAGCCCTTTAATCTAAAATTCACGCACCTTTAAAAATATGTGCGGATTTGACCCTGCCATATCATATTTCATCTATGTTGGACTAGTACATGTATGATGTGTGGTGTTACAACAGGTTTGGACTTTACGGTGTATTGTGATGCTTCAAGAGTTGGTTAGGTGGTGTGTTGATGCAATAGGGAAAAGTGATTGCCTATGCTTCTAGAAAGTTGAAGGCTCATGAGAAGAACTATCCTATCCATGACTTAAAGTTTTCAGCAGTGGTTTTTGTGCTTAATTTGTGGCGTCATTACTTATATGGTGTACATTGTGAGGTCTTTACTAATCGTAGGAGACTTTAGTATATATTTAGTCAAAAGATATGAACTTGAGGCAACATAGGTGGATTGAGTTGCTAAAGGACTATGACTTGACCATCTTATATCATTCGAGGAAGGCTAATGTGGTGGCCGACACCTTGAGTAGAAAGACCTCTTGAAGATATATCACGACCTGAGTCAGCATTACTGGTGGTGTGGCAAGAAGAAGGACATCTCAGAATTTGTATCCAAGTGTTTAACTTGTCAACAGGTTAAGTATTAGCACCAACAGCTTGGAGGTGAGTTTCAGAGGATGTCCATTCCTATATAGAAGTGGTAGCATATCACCATAGATTTTGTGGCGAGTTTTCCCACTACTGCGGGTGGTTATGACTCTATCTGGGTAGTTGTGGATTGATTGACTAAGTCTGCCCATTTCATTCCTGTCAAGGTTAAGTATACAATTGAGAAGTTGGTTGAGCTTTATATCAGTCAGATTGTTAGACTGAATGGTGTGCCTGTTTCCATCATTACTGACCAGGCTTCACTCTTCACTTCACATTATTGGAGGACCTTGCAGCATGGTCTAGGTACTCAGCTGGATATGAGTTCAACCTTTCACCCTCAGACAGACGGACAATCTGTCCAAATGATTCAGGTGTTGGAAGACACGCTTCGAGCGTGTGTGATTGATTTTGGTTCCTATTGGGATCATCACTTTTCCTTAGCAGGGTTCACCTATAACAATAGTTCTCACTCTAGTATTCAGATGACACCATTTGAGGCTTTGTATGGTAGCCAGTGTAGATCTCCAATTAGTTGATTTGATTCCGCTGAGATAGACTAATTAGATGTAGTCTTTCTAGAGATGCTATATAACAGGTCCGTATAATTCAGGGTAGACTGTGGATGGCTCAAAGTCGGTAAAAGAGTTATGCAAATAGGAAGGTTTGAGGCCTAGAGTTTTTGGAGGCCAATTATGTTTGGCTTAGAGTGTCACCCATGAAGGGTGTTATGTGGTTCAGTAAGAAGGGAAAGCTTAACACTCGATTCATTCGCCCATTTGAGATTTTGGAGTGAGTTGGAGAGGTGGCCTATAGACTAACCTTTCCACCTAGATTATCATCCGTGCATCTTGTGTTTTATGTTTCCATGCTCCGAAAGCATGTGCCGAACGAGTCTCATATACTTTTATTTGATTAGGTGGTGTTGAGTCCAGACTTGTCATTTGAGGAGGAGCTTATAGCTATTTTGGATATATAGGGTTGAAAACTTAGAAGAAAAGAGATTGCTTCCGTGAAGGTGAAATGAAAGAACCGTCCAGTTAGAGAGGCAACTCGGGAGATGGAGTCCGACATGTATGCCAAATATACTCATCTTTTTTAAGCTTCAGGTACTTTCTTCTACCCTATGTTCAAGAATGAACATGATTTTTAGTGGTGGATAATATAATGAACCATTAGGCTATTTCGAGAATTAGTCCTCTTGATTTCCTAAAAAATCCTTCTCGTAAATTTTAAATGAGTATTTTAGAGTATTCGATAACTATGATTATTTAAATTACAGATAAATTTAGATAACTAATCTGATTGAGGGATTAAATTGTATTTATTTAATACTCTATATGCCTTGGTTCATATATTAAAAATAAATTAGTAGGATTATAATTTTTAATACAAAATTAAATTAGAAAAAGATAGAAAAGAATGAGGTGGTGACAACATGCGGTAGAGCAAATTTCTCCAGGTACATATCTTAAAATCATGTATGGAGTTGTGGTTGTGTACTAGAAGGAGGTCGTATTATTATATATATTGTTTGTTGGGTTGTAACTGGAAAGATTGAGGGATCAATTATATAAGCACACACCATAATCTAGTGATTTCTACGATCTCACAGGGTCCCACTTTTGGTGGTATGCTATTAATCTTCCGCTAATTAGTTCTTCCCAGAAATATTGATATTTACACGTATCACTAATACACATGCCAAAGGTTTTGATTCTCTCTATTGTCAAGAAAATTCAAGTGTTTTAATTGGGACCACTCACCTCACAAGCACACAAGAACAAATTAAGAGGTTTTTTGTTAAAGATTCTTTAGGCTTTGAAAATTTTTGCACTTCTGCCAGTGCTTTTGGCTTCTAAAAGGAATTTGGCACTTTTGTCCAGTGCTTTTGGTTCTTCATTAGTCGAATTTATTACTGTTGGGTGCGTCTTTGGATGTATATATATATGTATATGCTTTAGTATTGATATTGGGGGTTGTTATTATGTGAACACCATTAGATATTAAATATTGAAAGACATTAATACTTAACCCTTGACGGAACATAATTATAGATTTTTATGAGTTTTAGATCTAACCTAGGCATATAGTAGGTTAGGTGTTGTTAGTTTTGAAATCTTATTTTTATAATTTATTTGACTAGATCGTGGTGTTACAGATTCTTTTCCAGAGGGAAAGAGTCAAGTGTTTGATTGATCGTGATTCAACTAAGGCAAGTGAACTTTCAAAACTTTATAAATCTCATAGAATTCTCAAATTTTCCTTTCTTCTATAAATGATACATGAAATGTTTGTAATATTATAAAAATGGAGTGATTAAATATAAATGTGAGTTTGTAAGGTGTTGTAACACTTGAATTGAAAATGTGGTAAAGTGACGAGAATTTTATATTAAGATATATGATTGTGGTTGGTGGTTATGAGTGGATATGTTTGTGGACTTTATCTCATGTTCATTCATTCTATATCACACATACATGCATTGGTTCTGGATATTGATATGAGTGAGATAGTGAAAATTGGGGTCGAGGTATTTACCGGTTAAGATGTGATGCCGAAGTTATTATCGGTGAGATTGTGATGTTGAGACCTTTACTAGTGATATTGTGATGCCGAGATTGTTTCCGATGATGATATAATGCCAAGGTCGTTACCGGCGGTATTGTGATATTGAGGTATTTGCCAGTGATGTTATGATGTCGAGGTCATTGCCAATAATTATTGCATAGGCTTGCATATCATCCTTGCATATTCTTGTGTGGCATGATGTTATTCCTATAATTTACTGTGTTATGACTTGTGAGTTGTGGCTTGTGATTTTGAATTGTGATATTGTGAAAACTATCTTTATTTTGTATTACATGTTGCAGGGCTAGACTGATTTTCTGAGCAGGTTATAGTTGTGGAGGTCAGTTGAGATGAAAGGATTTTGTGTATTTTATTGGACTTGCTTTGTTTTATTAGTTGACTTTTTGGGTACCGCATTGTTTTTGGTAGTCACCCCTTGCCTCTACACTTGTGTAGGTTCTGAGCCCAGATAGTTAGTAGTACTTTTCCTTGATCATCTGAGCCTTCCCAAGAGATTTAGAAAGGCAGTTTCCATTATCTGGCTAGCTCTCTTGTTCCTGTTTCTTTTGTGCTTTGTTCTATTTGAGAAGAAAGACAGTCCATACTTGTACTTCTTTTGATTTTCTGTACTACTAGTGGCTTGTACACGTGACAATCAATCCTTGGATGGTATTTAATCTTGTGAAGATCTCTATTTTAGTTATCTACTATATTTAATTACTTTCGCACATTATTCATGTTTCTCATTGGGTTTAGACTGACTTGTTCTAGTGGGATTAAGTGAGTGCTATCACGTCCATTTTTTGGTCGTGATAGATGGTATTAGAGTCCCAGGTTCATAGGTCTCATGTGTGTATGAGCAAAATCTAAGTAGAGTTTCGAGGATCGGTATGGAGATGCCTATACTTATCTTTGTGGGGCTATGAAGACTATTAAAAGACTTGTTTTTATTTATTCTCTCTCATAGTACGTAGTTATCTTCATTAGTACTGAGTTATGCCCATGTGCTTTCGATAGATGGAAAGGACTAGAGCTACTTTTACTAGTGGAAGAGGTGAGGTAGCTCCCGAGATAGTTGTTGAGGCCCCAGTTTGAGGTAGGTTAAGGTATCAAACTAGAGGCCATGCTCATAGAGTAACATTAGTGATAAGATGTGCCCAAGAAGCGACACCAGTTAGAGGGCGGGCTAGAGGGGCTTCTCTAGAGTCACAGGTAAAAGTTGGTGAGGAATGGGTTTTTCTAAAGCCCATAATCGCACCTTTGCTTCAAGACACCCTGTTGAGGATGATGGGTATTCTTGAGAGCGTCACTCGGGGGTGGTACGACAGGCATATAGGGAGTTTCTCAAATAAGAAAGGGAGAATAGGCTTCAAGGCAGCATTAGGGCCCCGTTCATTATGATCGGCTGGGTCAACCCCAGTGGTTCTCGCACCAACTATTGGGGCAAAAACCACTCCAAAGGAAGTTCTGGCAGCAGATAATCAACGTAGTTATGAGAGATTTTAGAAGATGAAACCACCTCAATTTCAAGATGGTAGGAGCGAGGACGTTCATGAATTTCTGACCTAGTGCCATGAGATGCTGAAGGCAGTGAATTTCATTGATCAACGTGATTTTGTTGCACTTCAACATCGTGGACCAGCTAGGGAGTGGTGGAGGACTTATGTGAGGTCCATACCAGTTGGATCTCCTCCGATGGGTTGGAGTGTGTTCTTTACTTCTTTTCAGGATTGCTTCATTCCTTGGAGTGTACGAGAGGAGAGTTAATTAAGGTTTTAGGATTTGAGAGCGACTGTTATTGAGTATGAGGCTCGTTTTTGTCGATTATCTCGGTATGCTTTAGCTATGATTCAAGATGAGGAGGAAAGAGTCTGCAGGTTTTTGAGGGGTTTGCATTACTCTATTAGATCTTATGTATTTTGGGTAGTTCGTGAGGGGGCTTCCTTTCAATCTATTGTGAGCACCGCCAAGGAGGCTGAATTATTAGCTTGAGAGGAGTTTGGGGACCCTAAGAGGGCTCGTATTACGAGTCAGGTTTCTAGTACCTCATAAAGGAGGTAGAGATGGTTGTTCTTTCAGGAATCATAATCCTGTACATGCATCTATGCCAGTAGCTGAGGGTGGACAGATGACTTGAGGGTCCCATAAATCTACCCATGGTAGCCATAGTAGTTTATTTAGTGGACAACAGTCTTCTACATCGAGTTCTTGTTTAGGGTGTAGGCATCAAGGCCACTTATTCAACACTATCCTTTTCAGACTCATTCAAGACCTCATCATACTTATTCAACAGCTCAGTTAGAGATTTGGATCCACCGGCCAGGGATCAAGGCATGGGTCAAACTACTAGAGGTGGCAGAACTTCAGATAGTAGTGCTTTGGTTCCACATGGCGGAGATCGAGGTGTTGCTCAGATTGGTGATGGCAGAGAAGCTCAGTTCTATGCTTTTCCTGCTAAACTCGAGGCTGAGGCTTCAAATGCAATTATTACATATATTATTCTAGTCTATCATTGGCCTGCATCTGTGCTATTTGATCCTGGATCTACCTACTCTTATGTGTCTACATACTTTTCATCTGGGTTTGATTTATTGTGTAATCGAATGTTAGTGCCCGTGCATATTTCTACACTAGTAGATAAGACCTTAGTGGTGGATCGAGTGTATCGATCCTGTCTTGTTTCTTTGGCTTGATATGATACTTGGGTAGATATGATTATTCTGGAGATGTTAGACTTTGATGTTATCTTAGGGATGGATTGACTTTCTCCTTATCATGTTATTCTTGATTGCTATGGAAAAACTGTGACCTTAGCCATGCTCGGTGTACCAAAGATTGAATAGAAGGGTGATACTGGTTCTTATCCTAGAAAAGTTATCTCCTACATCCATGCTCAGAAATTGATTGATAGGGGGTGTTTATGTTACTTGGCTTTCATTCGAGATACTAGTATTGAACCACCTTCTATGGAGTCCATTCTTTTGGTTTAGGAGTTTGTCGATGTGTTCCCTACCGATCTTCCAGGTGTTTCTCCCGATACGGATATTAACTTTGCTATTGATCTAGAGCCGAGAACTAAGCCAACTATTGATCTAAAGCCAGGAACTAAGCCAATTTCTATCCCTCCATATCGAATGAATCTAGCTAAATTGAAAGAACTAAAAGAGTAGCTCCAAGAATTGCTAAGTAAGGGGTTTATTTGCCCTAGTGTGCCACCTTGGGATGACCTAATCTTGTTTGTGAAAAAGAAAGACAGGTCTATGAGGATGTGTATTGATTACAGGCAGTTGGACAAGGTGGCTGTCAAGAACAAATACCCTCTTCCCCGTATTGACGACTTGTTTGATCAGCTTCAGGGAGCGGCTTTGTTCTCTAAGATTGACTTGAGGTCTAGTTATCATCAGACGAGGATTCCAGCATCAGATATTCCTAAGACAACTTTTTGAATCCATTATGGTCATTATGAGTTTTTGGTGATATCCTTTGGGTTGACTAATGCACCTGCAACATTCATGGAGTTGATGAATAGGATGTCTCATCCGTACTTAGATTCTTTTGTAATAGTATTCATTGATGACATCTTGGTGTATTCCAAGATTGAGGCTGATCATGTTCATCACTTTAGGATAGTGCTATAGAGATTGAGGGGGGAAACATTATATGCAAAATTCTCGAAGTGTGAGTTCTTGCTTAATTCAGTAGTATTCTTAGGGCATGTGGTGTCTAAGAAGGGAATTAGAGAGGACCTGGCTAAGGTCGAGGCAGTTAGAGGTTGGTAAAGGCCTACTTTAGCTATCGAGACTCACTATTTTGTGGGGTTAGCTGGGTATTATCGATGGTTTATTCAGGATTTTTCTTCCATTGTTTTCCCATTGACCAGATTAACTTAGAAGAATTTATCCTTTCGTTGGTCTGATGAGTATGAGGCGAGCTTCCAAAAGCTCAAGATTTTGTTGACTTCAGCTCCCATATAAACAATACCTGAGGCATGTTTTGTCTTTACGGTGTATTATGATGCTTCAAGAGTTGGTTTAGGTGGTGTGTTGATGCAAAAGGGAAAAGTGATAGCTATGTTTCTAGATAGTTGAAGGCTTAGAAGAACTATCCTATCCATGATTTAGAGTTAGCAGCAATGGTTTTTGTGCTAAAGTTGTGGCGTCATCATTTATATGGTTTACATTGTGAGGTCTTTACTGATCATAAAAGCCTTTAATACATATTTCGTCAAAAAGATTTGAATTGGAATCAGCATAGGTGGATTTACTTACTAAAGGACTCTGAATTGACCATCTTATGTCATCTGGGGAAGGCTAATGTGGTGGCTAATGCCTTGAGTCGAAGGACTTCTAGCATGGGGAGTCTAGCCATCATTCGAGTTGAGGAGCGACCTTTGTCCAGAGATGTTCAGCTAGCTAATGGCCTAGTCAGGTTACAACTTTCTGATGAGGGTGGTGTACTTGATTTTATTGAGGCTCATTCTTCCTTGATGGACCAGATTTAGGAGCACCAATTTGAGTATGAGAAGTTGTGTCTCATCAAAGACAAAGTGACCAAAGGAGAGGCTAGGGAAGCAGTGCTTGATCCTGATGGTGTTTAGCGGATTAGAGGTCGGGTTTGTGTGCCCAAGGTAGGTGACATGATTAGATTGATTCTTGAAGAGGCTCATTGTACTTTCTAGTCTATTCATCCAGGAGCAACAAAGATATATCATGACATAAGTCAGCATTACTAGTGGTGTGGCATGAAGAAGGACATCTTAGATTTTGTGTCCAAGTGTTTACCTTGTCAGCAGGTTCATTGTGAGCACCAACGGCCTAGAGGAAAGTTTCAGAGGATGCCCATTCCTAGAAGTGATAGTGTTTCACCATGGATTTTGTGGGGGTTTGCCCACTATTGTGGGTGGTTATGACTCTATCTGGGTAGTTGTGGATTGATTGACTAAGTCTGCCCATTTCATTACTTTCAAGGTTAAGTATACAATAGAGAAGTTGGCTTAGCTTTACATCAGTCAGATAGTTAGACTGGATGGTGTGCCTGTTTCCATTATTTCTGACCAGGGTTCACTCTTCACTTCACATTTTTGGAGGGCCTTGCAGCATATTCTAGGTACTCAGCTGGATATGAATACAGCCTTTCACCCTCAGACAGACGGACAATCTGAGCGGACGATTCAGGTGTTGGAGGACATGCTTTGAGCGTTGATGTTACCCAAACTATACCTCCCTTTGAAGGTATAAGCGGTCGCCATCAAAATATATAACCTAACCAAGGTTAGTGTTGATCTTACAGGGAATATGGTCTAGACTTGGAGTAATTACGAGCAATTCAAATAAATTAACCTACTTATCTCCCGAAAGGCGGGGTTTGTAATTGTAGTAAGTAAACCTAAATTTGAAGCAAGTGCTGTGAAATCAGGGAGAGAAGTAACTAGGGTATTGTGTTCCCCGTGAATTCCTAACTTAGTATTGCCAAATAAACGTAATCTTTTCTAGTGTGTAGCATTCAGAACTTGTAAGTTAAGTTTACCAAATCCTTTAATCCAGGCGAGAGGTAAATTTCACTATGTGATTTGATCCATCCCCACAGTGTGACATAACTAACCCTAGTACAACCACCCCTTGATCTGTTAGGTTGATTAGACGAGAGGGATCACATCAAATTCTATTAATTATTCCCTTATCTCATTCGTTACCACCTTGATCCTGCAAGCATGAATTAGGCGAGTTCTAACGTTGGTCACTGTTAAAAAGTATTCTAAACGAAGGGATTCATTAATATATGTATGCATACTTTCCAAGAATTACTGATTATCCAATTTTACCTTGTTAGTTTGTCATGGTTTCAACAACCCTAGTGGTGGATTTAGCTATGCATGATCATTGGAGATGAGAAAATCATGTTATGGAATAGCATAATCAAACACTTACTGATAAATTTAAGAACAATAAATCCAAAATTATCCACAAAATATCACGATGTAATAATCTTAATGTAAAAATCACGAAGTAAGAATTCTTAAAGTGTTTCTGTCCTGTCTCGTGAGTCTCTCATACAAAAAACCTAAAGAACCTATTTATAATAAGTAAAATACAAATCCAAAACAGAATAGGAAAACTGGATTTGACAATTTCTACGGACAGGGTTACGGGTCGTATGTGAAACCACAGCCCGTACCTGGGCTTCGTACTCTGCACTTTCTAAAATCAGACTTCGACTTCACGAGACCTTCTTACAAGCCGTTTTCTGGCTTATGGATCATGGAGGGTTTTGTCTACTAACTTCTCTAAAACTCTTTAAAACTTGATCCTCCAGGAATGACCTAATCCACGATTCATGAAAAAAATCTATGGCTCGTTTGATAGTTTGTGGATGCAACATCCGAAACTTGGCGCTTTACTAGATCTGAATCATGAAACCAACCAACAGCTTGTGGAGTGAACCACAACTCGTAGCGTAGTCCATAAATCCCCAAAACCTACGATTCTACAGAACTTTGCCCAAAATCTTACCAAATCATGTAATCTTGCAAAATCAACATAAGAACACATCCAACTTACTAACATCGCTTGGAGAACACACAAAATTCCAAGTTTTAAGCATAAAAATGTTTTATTTCAGTAACACACCAACACCTTCAACTTAAAATTGTTTCTTGTCGTCAAGTGATGGACTCAATCTACATAAGCAATACAGCAACACACATACCTCAATTTAATGGCATACATTATCTCTAAATCAATCACAAATACCCAAACTAACATATCAGTTCATATTAGATAGTCATCAAACAAACCCATGCAGATCAATACATATGACAGTGCAACTATGACAAACCAGGTAATCACAAATAAGTCACAATCACTAAAATAGCCTAAAATCAACAATGTAACTCAAGTGCCCTCACAAAAAGAAGTCCCATATCTCACTCATGATAGTATTTTCCAATTTGATGCTTGGGACTTACAAAATCACTCACACTCACAACAGATATGCAAACACTATGCTCAATACCCTTATGCTTGCCCCTATACTCATAACGATGACCTTCAACTATTTGGACTAGGATCACCATAAGACTTTCTTGGCTTGTAACATAGGCTTAGAGGGCTTTGGTATGATATTTTAGGAACATAGTGACTAATAGCCCTCCTTGACATTGAGTTATTCTACACTTTTGCCCTCCCAACACAATTATTTTTGAATTATTCTTCCTTTCTCCTATTTCAAACCTTCCTGGGTATCTTATTCAAACTTTTAAGCTCATTGCTCTTTTGTTTTTCACATTCTTGTTCAGCTCATTATTTACGCATTTATTTTTTTCTCGCACCCATGGCATATTTTTCCTTTTTTTCATGTATCACTAGCTTATATCCCCATTTAGTGTGAGTTTCCTTATGCTAGCCACCCTCAATTAGGCTTTTCGCCTAAGTTGAGGTGTACAATATCCAACCTATGAACCAGGGCTACTTTTGGTAGCCACCTTAACTTAGGCTTTTTGCCTGAGTCAAGGTGCACAATATTCAAAGAAAGAACATGGCCAAATTAAGGATTTCACATTAAAAAAGGCTCGGTTACTTAGGTGTTTACAAATAAAAGGGTACATGTAAAATTCAAATATTAGGACCAAGGGATACGTCAAGCATTTGGTTGGTTATTTAGGCTAAGTGGGCTAATATAAACAATATCCTAAGATCCTTTCCTAACTGATTAACGTATCGTCTTAGTCGGAGTAACAAGGCAAGTTTTGAATTGAAATACAGTACAAATGTTTTGCAAATAAGCTCACAGATACTTGGCACTGATTACACTATCAACACAGACTCTCAGGTCATGCTTTTCATCATAATTAAACTTCAACTTATCAGAATAAGCATTGTCAATTACTGAATTCACATGGTCATCATCAAAACTACCTAACACAAAATTCGATGGATATCATTTTTCAACAACTCTAATATATGCCACAGACCTTAGCACAATATACTACTAATACTACTTACACATCCTAAACGTACTGGTTCAATAGAAAATAAATGTCCTTCAGGAAATAACACAGGCAAGAAAACCCCTCAAACTCAAAATTGGGATAGTTATAGGCCATGGTTGCTTAGGCTTCTCTAAGGCCTATAACTACCCACACCCAATAGGAAATGTTTTGCATTATCCTCAATGCAACAAAATATAACTAAAGTAAAGCATTAGGGTCAAAACAAATATACCTGGGTGCCTAAGTGTCAGTCTCTATCTTGGGTTGCTTCCCAAGTAGCGCCTCATTCATTGTCGCGAAACGACTTAGATAACTTTAATACTCAAACTTCACTATGTGCCCAAGCTTCCGTCTTTAGATCATCGAGTTTGTTCGTAGACTGACAGATATTGAAGACGACTTCTTTATCAGTCAATTGAAACTTGAGTTGGCTTGATTCCATGTTCACCAGTGCTTGCTCTGTGGCTAGGACGGGCCTTCCCAAGATGATTGGGACTTCAAAGTCAACTTCTCAATCCAAAATCACGAAGTCTGCCGGGAATATGAATTTTTCTACTTACAAGAACGTCATACAATATCCCCATAGGCTTCTTTACTGCCCTATGAGCCATCAACAACTGCATGCTCGTTGGAGTAGGGGCTCCCAAGCCTTACTTCGTGAATATTGCAAGAGGCATTAGATTGATGTTGGTGCCTAACTTACATAATGCCTTTGCAAATTCCATGTCTCCAATGGTGCAGGGTATGGTGAATGCTCCGAGATCTTCGTTCTTTTGAACCAAAGACCTCGTTGCAATCGCACTACAATGCTGAAACTCTTGAGAGAGCTCTTGGCTCACAGTCCTCTTTTTTGTCACCAATTCCTTCATGAATTTAGAATTCCCAGGTATTTTCTATAATGCTATAATGAGAGGGATGTTAATCGAAAGCTACTTCAACATGGAGATGAAAAGATAAAACTTACTTTCCTCCTTCTTTTTCTTAGTCTCTGAGGGAAAAGAGGGGGAGGTCTAGGTATGGGTTCAACTTCTATGGCATCACTACCTCATCGCTCACCCCATCCTTGGCGCTAGCATCTCTGGTCGCTGCATCCTTGCTATCAATCATCTCCTCATGAACCTCATAATCATCAACTAGCATTGGTGGGTCAATAGTCTGCTTCCCGCCACACGTCATTACTGCATACATTTCCCTTGTTCTTTGGATTCTGCATTGTGTTTCTCGGTAATATACCTTTTTGGTGCTGGTTCAAATGGGTTGACATTTAACCAAACTATTTTTCTAACTACTTGATGGCAACAGAATGAGACTCGGTCTTCTAATTAATACTTGAGATGTCGGATTTCATTCCTTTCAAGGTCTTATTCTGAGTGTCAGCCTTCTTCAACAATCTATCAAGCATCTCATCAATACTTGAACTACCATACCTAGAGTCACAATTATGTGGAGGCACATATGCACCATTCCTATAACAATCTCTGCGTCTCCAATCAGCATTTCTATCCTGGCCCATGTTCCTATCATAGTAGCTTTCTTAATTGTTACTGAAGGCACCATCTCTATTGAGATTTTGACCTTGATTTCCTTGACCTTGGCACCAATAGTCCTGATTGGACCCTTGGGCATTGGTCTGGAAACCCCCATTTGATAAGTGACAAAACAAGTGTTCTCCTCATAGTAGGGCTCTATATACATGGGTGCTCGTAGAGGTTGATGATTGACTGCATTCACATGCTTCTGACTTTGATTTATGAACAACCACATATTAGTACTAATTCGAGCCAGCTATTATACGATGACCTCGTTTATCTTCGCCCGCACTAAATTAGTGCTAACAGAGAAAGTGCTTTGAGTTGTCAACTTATCTCTCAAGTCCCATGCACGATTTGTCTTTGCAACCTTTACCAATCATTCAGATACAACTGGAAAAGTGCAATCCCAGAATGAGCCTCCCATGATAGTGTCAGCAACTGCTTGACTACTTTCATCTAAGGCCTGATAGAAGATTTTCACCAAGGTATCATCAATGATTTTGTAGTCACGGATACTCCTAAGGCATTTTGTAAACCTATCCCATGTATTGTTGATCGAATCACTAGGCAATTGCTCAATGTGGTTGATCTGATCCTTCAACTTCATCTTCTTCGATCAGGAAAGATCCTCTCCAAAAGGCCTTCTGTATTTTAACCCAAATGGTGATTGAACTCTGTGGGAGCTTGGATAACCATAGTGTCGCTTCGCTTGTTAGAGATAATGGGAATATACAGAGCCTAACGATATCCATGGATAGATTTTGGTTCCACATCATACTCTGGTAGACAAAGATGACATTGTGTAAATGGTTATGTGGATCCTCTAATGGTAAGCCTACGAACAATCCTCTATCTACATTACTTGAAGTAACCCACTCGAAACAAAAAATTTTGTGTCACTAGGTTAAGAAGGTAACACAATAGCTCCATTGATATCCACTACCACAGGGTTAAGCCTGTATTGATTGCATGTGTCAGAAGCAGCTTGAAGATCCTATAGTGGTGGATTTACATCCTCATGTAGTGGTGGTGGGTTATTATTATTTGGATTTAGTACTGTATTTATAGCGACATTTGCAGTGTTCACATTGTTTTGGGTCATTCTTCTCAGTGTTTCCTGGATCTCAGGGTCAAACGGAGTCAAGGGATTGCCTTGACTACAAATGTTGTGCATACACTCACCTGTCTGCTGAAACAAAACAAAAACAACAAAAAGCATAAAACAAGGAAAATAAGGATTAATTCACAAATTACCCAAATTAAACCAGTCTAAAAGCCGTATTCCCCAGCAATGGCGCCAAAATTTTGATGTCACCCAAACTACACCTCCTTTTGAAGGTATAAAGGGTCGTTGTCAAAATATATAACCTAACAAAGGTTAGGATCGATCCCACAGTGAATATGGTCTAGACCTAGAGTAATTACAAGCAATTTGAATGAATTAACCTACTTATCCTCCGAGGGAGGGGGGGGGGAGTTGTAATTGCAGTAAGTAAAACTAAACTTGAAGCAAGTATTGTGAAATTAGTGAGAGAAGTAACTAGGGTATTGCGTTACCCATGAATTCCTAACTTAGTATAGCCAGATAATCATATCATAATATTTTCTAGTGTGTAGCATACAAAACTGGTAAGTTACGTTTACTAAACCCTTTGATCTAGGTGAGAGGTAAATTTTACTCTGTGATTTGATCCATTCCTGCAGAGTGACATTACTAACCCCTACTTTTTGTTCTAGTACAACCACCCCTTGATCCAGTTAGGTTAATTAGACGAGAAGGATCACATCGAATCTTGTTAATTATTCCCTTATCCCATTCATTACCACCTTGATCCAACAAGTAAGAATTAGGCGAGTTCTTACATTGGCCACCATTAAAAAACATTCTAATCGAAAGGATTAATTAATATATGCATGCACGATTTCCAAGAATTATCAATTATCCTATTTTACCTTGTTAGTTTTTCATGGTTCCCACAACCCTAGTTGTGAATTTAGCTATGCATGATCATTGTAGATGAGAAAAATCATGTTATAGAATAGCATAATTAAACACTTACAATGATGAACTTAAGAACAAGAAATCCAAAATTCTCCACAAGAAAGCATGATGTGATAATCTCAATGTAAAAATCACAAAGTATGAAATCTCAAAGTGTTTTTGTCCTCTCTAGTGCGCCTCCCTTAAAAAACCCTAAAACATTTACTTATAATAAGTAATATACAAATTCAAAGGGAGTAGGAAAATCGAATTCAGCAGCTTCTACGGATGGGTTATAGGCCGTATGTGAAACTATGACTTGTACTTGGGCTTCATACTTTGCATTTTCTAAAATCAGACTTCAATTTCACGAGACCTTCTTACAGGCTGTCTTCTAACTTACGACCCATGGAGGGTTTCATCTGCTAACTTCTCTAAAACTCTTTAAAACTTGAACTCCCAGGCACGACCTAATCCATAACTCATGATGAGATCTACGACTCATCTAATAGTTCATGGATGTAACATCTAAAACTTGGCCCTTCACCAGATTTGACTCACGAGACAAATCTATGGCTCGTGAGTAAAACACGGCTTCTAGATTAGTTTGTAATTCCACAAAAACTTAAATTCTAAAAAACATTACCAAAATTCATATTGAATCTTGTAACCTTGCAAAATCGACATAAAACACATAAAACCCACCAACATTGCTTTGAGAACACACAAAATTTCAAGTTTTAAGCATCAAAAGTGTTGTATTTCAGCAGCACATCAAGCATGTTTGGTTGATTTTGGTTCCTGTTGGGATCAACACTTGCCCTTAGCAGAGTTTTCCTATAACAATAATTATCACTCTAGTATTCAAATCGCACCATTTGAGGCTTTGTATGGTATGTGGTGTAGATCTCCAATTGGTTGGTTTGATTCCGCTGAGATGGACTCATTAGATGCAGACTTTCTTGTAGATTCTATAGAGCATGTTCATATGATTCAAGGTAGACTATTGACGGCTTAGAGTCTGCAAAAGAGTTATGCAGATAGGAGGATTCGAGCCCTAGAGTTTATCGAGGGCGATCATGTTTGGCTTAGAGTGTCACCCATGAAGGGTGTTATGCAGTTCGGTAAGAAGGGAAAGCTTGGCTCTCGATTCATTGGCCTATTTGAGATTTAGGAGCGAGTTGGAGAGGTGTCCTATAGACTAGACTTGAAAGCTAGCTTATCATATGTGCATCATGTGTTTCATGTCTCTATGCTATGGAAGTATGTGCCAGACGAGTCTCATATACTTTTATTTGATTTGCTGGTGTTGAGTCCAGACTTTTCATTTCAGGAGGATCCTATAACTATTTTGGATAGGCAGGTTCGAAAGCTTAGAAACAAAGAGATTGCTTCTGTGAAAGTGCAATGGAAGAATCATCCAGTTAGAGAGGCAACTTGGGAGACAGAGTCCGATATCTTTGCTAAATATCCTTATCTTTTCAAAGCTTCAAGTACTTTCTTCTACCTTATGTTCAAGGACAAACATGATTTTTAGTGGTGGATGATGTAATGACCCATTAGGCTATTTTTAAGAATTAGTCCTCTTGATTTCCTAAAATATCCTTCTCGTAAATTTGAAATGAGTATTTGACTATCCGATAAATACAATCCATAAGTTACGGGTACATTTAGATAACTAGTCTAATTGAGGGGTTAAATTGTATTTATTTAATACTCTCTATGTCTTGGTTCCTATATTAAAAAAATAGTAGGATTATCATTTTTAATACAAAATTAAATTAGAAAAAGATAGAAAAGAACGACGAGGCGAAAATATATGGCAGATAAAATTTCTCCTGGTACATATCTTAAAATTGTGTATGGATCTTGTGGTTGTGTATTAGTGGGAAGTCGTACTATTATATATATATATTATTTGTTGGGTTGGAACTGGAAAGATTGATGGATCAATTATATAAGCACACACCATAATCTAATGATTTCTATGAACTCACAGGGTCCCACTTTTGGTGGTATGCCATTAATGTTTAATGTTCCGCTAATTAGTTCTTCCCAGAAATGTTTATATTTACATGTATCACTAACACACATGTCAAAGGTTTTGATTTTCCCTACTGTCAAGAAAATTCAAGTGTTTTAATTGGCACCACCAAATCCTAGTGGGACCACTCACCTCACAAGCACACAAGAAAAAATTAAGCGGTTTTTCTTTAAAGATTCTTTAGGCTTTGAAAATGTTTGCACTTCTGCAACTGCTTTTGGCATCTAAAAGGAATTTTGCACTTTCACCCAATGCTTTTGGTTCTTCGTTAGTCAAAATTATTATTGTAGTGTACATCTTCGGATGTATATGTGTTTGTATATTATTACTTCAGATCTATATTATTTTAATATATGAACCAAAGCATATAGAGTATTGAATAAATATAATTTAACCCCCCAATTAGATTAGTTATCTAAATTTATCCGTAGCTTAAATAATCATAGTTATCGAATAATATGAAATACTCATTTAAAATTTACGAGAAGGATATTTTAGGAAATCAAGAAGACTAATTCTCAAAATACCCTCACGGGTCATTACATTTCCCCTCCTCATTCTTCTTCTTAAGCCTTTGAGGGAAAGGTGGTGGAGCCGCAAGTATGGGTTTCAACTTTTTTGGTGTCACCATGTCGTCGCCCACAATATTCTTGGCCTTATCATCTCTAGTCTTTGCATCTTTGCTTTGTTCTATCTCCTCATGAACCACATCATCAATTACCAGCATTAGTGGGTCAATCATCTGCTTACCACCTTGTGTAATTAACGCCATGCATTGCCCATTATTCTTTATATTTATCATCGTGCTGCTTGGCAATGTACCTTTCTGGCGTTGGTTTAACTGTGTTAATATCTGATGGAATTGTTGCTCCAATTGTTTAATATCCACTAAATGAGACTCAATCTTCTGATTATTCCCTGATATGTTAGCTTTCATCCCTTTCAAAGTCTCATCTTATGCATCCGCTTTCTTTAGCAGCTTGTCAAACATTTCCTCAAACCTTAAACTACCAGCCCCAGAATCATGATTTTGTGGTGGCACATATGGTCCATTTCGGTACCCATCTCTGCGAACTCAATCACCATCTTGGTCATGGACCTTATTTCTATCATAATATCTACCTCGATTGTTGTCCCTGTATGTATTATCTCTGTTATAGTTTCGACCTTGGTTTCCTTGACCTTGGCGCCAATAGTCCTGATTCGACCCTTGGGCATTGGTCTGAAAATACCCCCATCTGATCAATTACAAAGCAAATGTCTTCCTAATAACACGACTCCTCATACACAGGTGGTCTCAGTAGTTGGTGACTGACTGCATTTACTTCATGGTTTCGCTTCATCAGTAGCCCGATGTTAGTACTTATCCTGGCCAACTCTTGTAGCACATATTCATTGATTTTAGCTTGCTTTGGATTTGAACTAGCTGAGGAAGAGCTATTTGTTGTCACAGATTTCTTCGTGCTCCATGCACGATTTGTCTTTGCCACTCTTTCTAGTCGTTGTGCCACATCCGCAAAAGTGCAATCTAAGAATGATCCTTTGGTTATGTTGTCAGCGACTACTTTGCAGTTGTCATTTAAAGCCCGATAGAAGATCTCCACTAAGGAATCATTAGTAGTCCTATGGTATGGAAGACTCTTTAAGTATTTGACCAACCGCTCCCGTGTAACGCTTATGGAATCACCTTGTATTTGCTCGAATTTGTTAATACAATCCTTAAGCTTCAACTTCTTTGACTTGGGAAAGTACCTCTCCAAAAATACTTTCTACATCTCCACCCATGTAGATATAGAGCTCCGAGAGAGCTCAGATAACCATACTGTTGCTTCACCCATGATAGATAATAGGAAGACACGAAGCCCAACGACATCCATGGACATATTTTGATTCCCCATCATACTTTTACAAATGAAGACAACATAGTGTAGATGGTTATGCGAATCCTCTATTGGTAAGCCCGCGAACAACCCTCTATGCTGCAACATCTATAGTACCCCACTTGATATGAAAAACTTAGTATCCACTAGTAGAGGAGGTAACACGATGGCTCTTGTGACGTCTACCACTGTTGGATCAAGTCTATATGAATTCCACCCATCTAGTACTGCTTGTTAACCTTGTGGCGCTTGATTATTCGCCACACATGGTGGTGGTGGGTTTTAGTTATTCAAGTTCAGTGTGTCATTTACAACATTGTTGGCAATGTCTTGAGCTATTCTTCACAATGTTCTTTGTCTCTCTAGAACAAATGGAGTCCACGGATTTCCTCGACTGTGCATATTGGGAACCCACTACTCATGTATGCTAGTTATGAAACAAAAACAAAAGCAAAAATATATAAAATAAAGAAATAAGGATAAACTCTCTAATCACCCTAATTAAATCAATCCAAAAGTTGTATTCCTTGGCAACAATGCCAAAATTTGATCATGCCCAAATTACACCTCCCAGTTAAGGTATAAGCGATCGCTGCTTCAAATATGGAACCTAACAATGGTTAGGGTCAATCCCATGAGGAATATGGTCTAGACTTGAGTAAATAAAGCAATATGGAGGAATCAATCTACTTATTCCCGAAAGGGGGGTTTTGGTGTAAAAACCAATTATTCAAACCTAACTAAGAAGAATATTCAATGCAAATAATATTGATTCAGTGAGAAGTAACTAAGATATTGTGTTCCCCATGAATTCCTAATGTAGTATAACCTAGTAATTGTAACATTTTCTAGTGTGTAGCATGCGGATCTAGTTAGTTATGTTTACTTAATTCCTTGAGCTGACAACTAGGAAATTTTCACCACACAACTTGGTCGTCTACGAGTGTCGCACTACTAACCCTTACCTTAGTCCCAGTACAACCATCCTTTGGGTTGTTGATGGCGCCCAAGATATACCTCCTTTTTTAGGCTAAAGCGGTTGCATCAAGATATATAACCTAACCAAGGTTAGGGTCGATCTCACAAGTAATATGATAGACTTGGAAGAATTCAAGGCAATTTAGGTTAATTAACCTACTTATCTGCCCCCCCGGGGGAGGGGGTGGTAACAACTATGAAAAGTAATCCTGGACTAAGACAAGTGTTAAATCAATACGAAGAGTAACTAGGGTATTGTGTTCCCGATGATTCGCTAACTCAGTATTACCATATAATCGAATTCTTTTCCAGTGTGTAGCGTGCAGAACGGTAAGTTAAGTTCACCAAATCCTTCGGCCTAAGCAAGAGGCGAATCACAACACATGATTTGGTCCATCCTCACAGTGTGACGTTACCAATCCTTACCTATTGTACCTCCCCTTGGCCCAGTTTGGTTGATTAGATGAAAAACATCAATCGAATCCTATTAATTAATCTTTTTACCTATTCATTACCACCTTGATCCAATTTGTAACACTAGGCAAGTTCTTACTTTGGCCATCGTTCAAAAGCATTTAAGACGAAGAGAATCAATTAATACATGCATGCACACTTTTTAAGAATTACGAATTATATAGTTGTACCTTGTTAGTTCTTCATGGTTCCCACAACCTTAATCGTGGATTTAGCTACTCATGATTAGTGTAGATGCAAAACTTATGAATTTGAATAACACAATTGAGCACTTACACAAGAGAATTAAGCACAATGAATCCAAACTCTTCACCAAGAATCACACAATTGAATTAAAAGTAAGAAAAAATGTCTCCCAAGTGTTTCTCTCAAGCTATCTACTGTTTTATGATGTTCCTCTCCTGTTACTTCTGAAAAATAACCTAAAAAACCAATTTATGGTATTTAAAATACAAAATTGAAATGAAATAGGATAACTGGGTCGGCAGTTCTACGGGCCGTATAATGTTTTACGGCCCGTAGTTAGGCTTTTGTGGATTGCATCTTCAATTCTGGGATTAGCTTCTACAACTCCCTTCTACAGCCAATATAATGTTTTACGACCCATAGGGGGTTTCATTTGATGACTTTTCAATTACTCCCCACTTTCTGATCCTCAGGACAAGACACCAAGTCTATGGCTTGTAAAATCTTCTACGGCTCATTTGCATATTCTTAGATTTAACTTTAGAAAATCACCCTTCACTGGAATTGTATACTAAACCAAATCTACGACCCGTAGAATTATTTACAACCCGTAAAAGGTCTCATGGAACCTCTGTTTAAGCAAAATCTATACACTTAGCCTAAAAAAATGTGTCAACCCTGTAATCCTGCAAAACAAACATAAAAATATATCAAATCTACTAACATCGCTTTGAGAACACACAAAATTTCAAGTTTTAAGCATCAAAAGTGTTGTATTTTGATAGCACATCAACACCCTCAACTTAAAATTGTTGCTTGTCCTCAAGCGACAGACTTAATCTACATCAGCAACACCAAAATACATAGACCTAAATCTAATGGCATATATTACATCAAACTCAAGCACGGATACTCACCTACTTTGAAAACACATCAAATATCTACCAAGCAAACCAATATATATCAACACATGTGACAATGAAACTATGACAAGCAAGGTAATAAATTAACAAGCTACAATGATTGAGTTAGTCTAATATCAACAATGCAGTGCAGGTGCCCTCACGGAAAGAAGTCTCATCTCTCTCATGATGATATTTTTAGATATAATCTTGGGACCATGCAAAATCACTCGCTCGAACAAAATACATTCAAATACCATGCTCAATACTATATGCTTGCACCTATACTCATGACCATGACCTTTGACTACTTCGATTAGGATCACTTTAGGACTTTATTGGCTTGTAACATAGGCTTGAGGGGCTTTCGTATGATGTTTTGGGAACATAGTGACTAAAGGCCCTCCTTGACACTATGTTTTCTACACTTTTGCCCTACCAACGCTGTTATTTTTTACCTCATTCTCCCTTTCTCCTACTTCAAGCTTCTCTTGGTGCCTTATTCTCATTTTTTAGCTTTTTGCCTTTTATTTTCCACATCATTTATCTTTTTATTTCATTGCTTAGGCATCACTCATTTTTCTTGCACCCAACACACATTTTTATCTCCTTCCCCCTGTATCACTAGTTTTTCCCCCTCATTTCGCATTTTACCCTTACACTAGCCACTCTCGACTTAGGCTTTTAGTCTGAGTCGACATGCACAATATCCAACCTGGGAACCAGGGCCAATTTTGATAGCCGCCCTCAACTTAGGCATTTTGCCTCAGTCAAGGTGCACAAAGATTGAAGGAAGGACCAGGGCCAATTTAAGGATTTTACATCTAATAAGGCTAGGTAACTTAGGTTTTTACAAAGAAAGGATTCATGTAAAGCTCAAACATTAGGATCAAGGGATATTTCACATATTTGGTTGGTCATTTAGGCTAAGTGGACTATTATGAACGACGACCTAATATTCTTTTCTAATCAACTAACCTACAGTCTAAGTCAGAGTAACAAGGCAAGTTCTGAATTAAAACACAGTGTATAAATTTAGCAAAGCAAGCTCACACTCACATGGCACTAATTACAATGTCAACAAAGACTCTCAGATCATGCTTTTCATCTCAAGTTTATCCTCACTAATCAGAATAAACACTATCATTAATCAAAGATGCATGGTTGCTATCAAAACTAACTAACAAAATTATCATGGGTATTAATTTTCACACAAAAGCGCAAAAACACGCATATGTCATAGATATTAGAACTATATGCTACCAATACTACCTACATATCCTAAACATGCCGGTTCAATGAAAATTAAATATCCATAGGGAAAAAGAACACATGAAAGAAAACCCCTAGGTTCAAAATTTAGGATAGTTATATGCCAAGGTTACTCAGACTTCACTGAGGCTTATAACTCCCCGCACCCCATCGAAAAAGAGTTACATTGCCCTCGATGCACAATAAAAATGGAATATAAAGCACTGGAGTCAAGAAGAACATACCTGGGCACCTAAGCGCTAATCTCTACCTTAGGTTGCCTCCCAAGCAGTGCCTGATTTATTGTTGTGGCATGACATAGATAACTTGGATACTCAAACTTCACTAAGTGCCCAAATATCATCATCATCAACCAGCACAGAGGGATCGATAGTACTTTTACCATCAAGAGCAGTGACCTACATATATTGCTCATCATTCTTTGGTTTCTGTGCTATGTTGCTGGGCAATATGACTCTAACGTTGAGTGAGTTGAGTTGATACTTGACTAAATTGTTGCTCCAACCATTTGATAGCAACAATATGAGATTTGATCTTCTGATTTATGCTGGAGATGTCAGACTTAATCCCCCTAAGGTCTTATCATGTGTGTCAGCCTTCTTCAAATGTCGGTCAAGCATCTCCTCCTCCCTAGAACTACTAGCACTGATATCACAATTATGTGGTGGCAAATAAGGACCACTTATGTAGCCATTTCTGTGACCCGAATCAGCATCTCTATCTTGGCCCCTATTCCTGTTATATAGACCTCCACGGTTGTCTCTGAAAGCACCATATCAATTCTGAGCAACTGTATTAACTAGTTCATGAGTCTGCTTTATTAGCACCTCTATGTTGGTAATATTCCGAGCAAGCTCTTGCATTATCTCCTCATTTATCCTCGTTTGCTCCGAATTCATACTGATAGCACACGAGCTCTTGGTAGAGGACCTATTCCTTGTCCCCCATGCGCAATTCGTCTTGGCCACCATTTCCAACTGCTCAACAATCCTTGCAAATGGTTGATCTAAAAATATGTCCCTTATGATGGCATCAGCACATGCTTGGCTATTTTCATCCAAGGCATAGTAGAAGATCTCCACTAAGTCATCATCAATAATTTTGTGGTCTGAGACACTTCTCAAGCACTTTGTGAATCACTCCCATGTAGTACTAATCGAGTCACCAGGAAGTTGGTCAAAGTTGTTGATTTGATCTTTCAACTTGAGCTTCTTCGATCTCGGAAAGAACCGCTCCAAAAAGGCCTTCTGTAACTCAGCCCAACTGGTGATCGAACTTTGTAGGAGCTCGGATGGCCATAGCGTTGCATTGCCTGTCAGAGATAATGGGAAGACACAAAGTCCCAAAACATCTGTAGACAGATTCTCTGTTCCCATTACACTCTTACAAACAAACACAATGTTGTGTATATGACTATGCGGGTCCTCTGATGGTAGGACCACGAATAACCCAGGGTTCTGCAACATCTGAAGCAACCCACTCAAAACCACGAACTTTGTGTCATCTGATAATGGCGGTAACACAATGGCTCCAGTCACATCCAGAGCCATAGGGTTCAGCATTGAAGTACTGAGGTTGCGGATCAATGTCCTCTAGAGGAGGTGGGTTGTCATTATTCATATTCTCATTTTCATTTCGGTTCTGATTCAGAGTTGCATTAACCGCATTGTTTGCATTATCTTGATCCATTCCTCTTAGTCTTCTCTAGTTCAAACGGAGTCAAGGGAATGCCTCGACTTTGTATGTTGGGCGTACACTACACCTGTACCGTGAAATAGAACAAAAACAACAAAAAACATAGAATGAGAGAAATAAGGATTAATTCCCAAACTGCTCGAATTAAACAAGTCTAGTCGTATTCCCCGACAACGACACCAAAATCTTGATGTCGCCCAAGCTACACCTCCCTTTTTAGGCTAACGCGGTCATTGTCAAGATATATAACCTAACCGAGGTTAGGGTTGATCCCACAAGGAATATGGTTGACTTAGAAGATTCAAGGTAATTCAGGTTGATTAACCTGCTTAACTCTTGGTTGGGGGGGGGGGGTGTTGTAACAACTATGAAAAGTAATCATAGACTAAGACAAGCATTAAATTAGTATGAAGAGTAACTAGGTTATTGTGTTCCTCATGATTCCTTAGCTCAGTATTACCAGATAATCAAATTCTTTTCCAGCGTGTAGCATGCCAGAACGGTAAGTTAAGTTCACCAAACCCTTTGGCCCAAGCGAGAGGCGAATTTCACTATGTGATTTGATCCATACACGCAGTGTGACATGCTAACCCTTACCAATTGTTCCAGTACAACCTTCCCTTGGCCCAGTTTAGACGAGAAACGTCAATTGTATCCTGTTAATTAATCTTTTTTCCTATTCATTACTACCTTGATCCAGTCAGTAAAACTAGGCGAGTTCTAACATTGGCCACCATTAAAAAGCATTCAATATAAAGAGAACTAATTAATATATGCATGCACATTTTTCAGGAATTACGAATCATCCGATTGTACCTTGTTAGTTCTTCATGGTTCCCACAACCCTAGTTGTGGATTTAACTACTCATAATTAGTGTAGATGCAAGATTTATGAATTTGAATAACATAATTGAGAACTTACATAAGAGAATTAATAAAAATGAATCCAAGCTCTTCACCAAGAATCACACAATTGAATTAAAAGTAAGAAAAAATGTTTCACAAGTGCTTCTCTCAAGCTCTTTACTGTTCTATGACGTTCCTCTCCTATTCCTTCTGAAAAATAACCTAATAACCTATTTATAGTGTTTAAAATACAAAATCAAAACATAATAGGATAACTGGGTTGGCAGTTCTAGCCGTATAATATTTTACGGCCCATAGTCGGGTTTTCGTGGATTGCATCTTCAATTCTAGGGCTAGCTTCTACGACGCCCTTCTATGGCCTGTATAATGTTTTACGGCCCGTAGGGGATTTCCTCTGATGACTTTTCAGCAACTCCCCACTTTCTGATCCTCAGGGCACGACACCAAGTCTACGGCTCATCTGCATGTTCATAAACTCAACTTTAGAAAATCATTCTTCACTAGAATTGTATACGAAACCAGATCTATGGATCGAAGAATTCTCTAGGCCTGTAAAAGATCTCGTGGAACCTCTGTTTTAGCAAATCTACACACTTAATCCAAAAATTATGCCAACCCTGTAACTATTCAGAACAAACATAAAAGTACATCAAATCTACTAACATCGCTTTGAGAACACATAAAATTCCAAGTTTTACGCATCAAAAGTGTTATATTTTGACAGCACATCAACCGTTCAGGTTGATTAGACAAGAGTACTCACATCGAATCCCATTATTTATCCCTTATCCCATTCACTACCCCATTGGACGACATGTAAGAATAAGGCGAGTTTTAACATTTGCAACCGTTAAAAAGCAATCAAAATTAAGAGATAAATAATAATGCATGCGCACTTTCCAAGGATTACAAATCATTTGGTTTTGCTTTGCTAGTTCTTCATGGTTCCCACAACCCTACTTTTGGATTTAGCTACTTATATTCATTATAGATGAAAGAATCATGTTATATGCTTGCATAATTAAACATTTACAACGATGAATTGAAGAATGTAAAATTCAAAATCTCCATATAAATTGCAATATCTTCCAACTCAAAATCTCCAAGAACTACTCAAAAGAAAGTAACAATATGTGTTCTAATGTTCTGTATGTCCAAAAATAACAAAAAACCCAATTTATAAGTATAGAAAATCAAATCCTAAATTGGTTAGGAAAACTTGATTCAGGACCATCCATGAGCCAATATACGGCCCACAACTTGATTGACAGCTCGTGGATGGGGTTTTGTAGACTGCTCCTATGAAAACTATCTTCCATGTATGAGACGCTTTCTACAGCTCATAGTTTGGACTACGGGCCATAAACTCCCCTGTCCTGCTAACTTTTAGAAACCTTAAAAAAATTTCCATCTTTTCCACGAACAAAACTACGGGTCGTGGAATGAACCACGATCCATCCTGTTAACCATAGTTTCAACTTTAGAAAATCTACTCATCTCTATAGTAGGACCACAAACCTCCACCTATAGCTAATGGATCAAATTATGGCCCATAGGTGGTCTCGTACTTCATCAAAAAGTTGTTGAAATATGCAATTTTCACAAACACATCTTGAATCTTGTAATCATGTAAAACTAACTTAAAAACACATCAAATCCACTAACAGCCTTAGAAAATACACAAAATTCTCAGTTTAAAACATTAAAAGTATCGTATTTTGGCGGCATATGACATCCTCAATATAAATTTGTTGCTTGTCCTCAAGCGACGGACACAATCTAACATAAGTAGTACATCAGGCATATAGACATCAATCTCATGCCATATGTCACATCTCAGTAATCATAGATACCCTCATGAATCATCAATCCATATAAAAGAAATTTATCAAGAAAACTCATATGGATCCATACATGATAGAGTAACTTTAACAAACAAGGCAATGCATATAAGCAACAATCACCAAATTAATTCACAATCAACAATGTAGTTTAAGTATCCTCATCAAAAAAGTCCCATATGTCACAAAACTTGATGTATTTATTTTCAATGCTAGAGATTGAAAAATACACTCACATTCACAATTGATATTTAAATACTGTGTACAGTACCATAGGCTTGCCTCTATATTCTCGACTATGACGTTCAACAGTTAAACTAGGATCACTATAGGACTTTCGTAGCTTGTAATGTAAGCTCAAGGGGCTTAGAATGATACATTTGGAACATAATGACTAATTGCCCTCCTTGACACTATGTTATTTTGCACTTTGCCTTACTAACACTGACATTTTGACAACTCATTGTTCCCTTTTTCCTATTTTGAACATTTTTGGGTGCATTCATCTACATCTCAAGCTCATTGCCTCTTATGTTCCCCAATTCTTTTTCTCTTTAGTCTCCTTTTAGCATTTATTTGATTGTCTCACACCCATCTCAGATTTTCTATTTTCCATTATGATACTTCGCTTCCTGTCCGGAGTAGTTGTGATTTCTCTGCAGCTGCCACCCTCAACTTAGGCTTTTGGCCTGATGAGTTGAGGTGTAAAGTGTCCAACCTATGAACCAGGGCCACTTTTGATAGCCACCCTCAACTTAAGCTTTTAACCTGAGTCAAGGTGCATAATATTCTAAATTCAAGATTTACATAGACAAAAGGAATTGGTGGCTGCGGTATTAACAAATAAAAGGTCTATGTAAGGATCAAACATTTGGATCAAGGATACACACTATATTTAGTTGGTTATTTATGCTAAGTGGACTATTATGAACAACGACCTGTGATCCTTTCCTAACTAACTAGCCTACGATTTTAGTCAGATTAACAGGGCAAGTTCGGGATTGAAACACAATACTAGAACTATGTAGTGAAACTCACACACACTTGGAACTAAATACACTATCACTTTAGACATTCATATCACGATTTTTATCACAACCTATCCCTATCTTATCAGAACAAACAATGTCATACACAAATCTGACATGGTTACCCACAAAACTATCTACCGACACATCATCCAGAAGTAATTTCAAAATAGAGGGGTATCATTCTTCAAGGTAAATCAACACATGCCATAGATATCAGTACAATGTGCTACTAATACTACCTATACTTCCTAAACGTGCCAGACCAACAGAAAATAAATGTCCTTAGGGAAAGAACATAGGTAAAAAATCTTACGGACTCGAAAATAGGAGTACATATAGGCCTTGGTTACTCACAGTTAGTCGATGCCTATAACTACCCACATCCCATCGAAAAATCTTTACATTGTCCTCAATGTAGCAAAATAATACCAAAAACTAATGTAGGGTTCAAAAAGAACATACTTGGGCGCCTAAGCATCGGTGTCCGTCTGGGATGCACGACCCTAAATTTCTTGGGTGATCTCCTCTGTCGTGGCGCCCTGTCCTGAGGGTCTAGCACCAAATTCAATCTCCTGCTCGCATGAATGCCGCATCACCTCATCTACTATAAAGGCATGTCTGGCAGCCTCAATCTATTGTTGCTCAGTCCTCTGAGCTTGTCATAGAGCAACCTCTGGATCATCCTCTTTCGTATGTTTCATCTTCTCAGAGGTGGGAACTTTGGGCTCCTCTTCGAATAAGTCTAGAACTAGTGTAGTGATAGCAAGCATGGGAATTGTCAACGGTGTTGGTGCTGGTGTTGCCACTCTCATCTCCTTGTGGAGCTACTAGATCTCCATCCAGATGGAAGATAAGTCTGGAATCTAAGTAGAATAGAGACGACCCTCCATATGCCTCTCAAATACATTAACACAGCCATGTAAAACTAACATCCGCTGATCAAGTATGGTCGTTTAGTGCTCCTACATGCACTCCTCTGACTCAGAAATGGCCTTGCGAACCCAAGTCCTGATCTACTATAGTAATAAAGTCAACCGAGACTCAGTTTATGATTGGCGTTATACCAAGGCTTAGTAGACTCCATGAATACTTAACCATACCCGCAGACTAAGGACATACTAGCCTGGCCTATTGTACGGTGGAGGAAGTAGAAGTGCGCCTCGTCTTTGTCTCAACATCTGGTTGTGGGTCACTCGCGAACTCATTAGCAGCAGCAGCAGTAGTGGTGGTAGCCTCAAGATGTGGAGGCTCGGTGAACATCTTCGGCAATCTGACTGTGGAGTATGGTGCTCGCCTTGATGTAATCGAATTCTCATCGGCCTTTATCAGGCTGGCATCCTGGGTCCTCTAAACATCAATCATGAGGTCAACATTGGGGATAATCTATGTCCCTGCATCTATACATAATTTATGGACCAAGCAAGGGAACAAAATGGATGTCGGCCTCCTCAATGCCCGCTCTTGTATATCCTCTACTATGTAGTGAGCAAAATCAATGATGTAACTAGCTATGATGCTGGCTACAAACACGGAGCGGTTTGGTGTGAGTGTATTGTTTGCATGGTTCAACTAGATGCGTGTGGAACCACTGCCCACCAAAACTTGCCGGCAAAGTTAAGCGACACCTTTACAATAGACATTAAGTCGGACACCTAGTTGGCGTCCGTGCGTCGCTCAACAATGTGGTTGGAAACCCATCTTAGTAAAGTGTCCTTTTAGGCTGCATCTCTAGTCACATCAAGGTCCCGTGCCTGCCCCAATCTATAATCAAACTCGGCTAATAACAGGGGTCTGGTAGTTGGGACCAAATAGGAATCGCTGGACAGTGGTTTCTGATAAATCAATAGAAGCTCCACGAACCAGTGTTTGGGACAGTCGAGGCTAAGCTATAGACTTAGATTTCTTTAGAGTGGCCTTGATCACAGTGGTAGAACACGACGCGTAGAACTCTCGAACTAGTGCTAGGGAATACTTCCCCAACGGTGTTGCTAACCACTCCAGCCTGTAGCGGGCAAGTGTATCTTAGAGAATTGGCACACCATCAAATCTCGATGTCAGTATCCAAGGCTCCTCAAATATAGCCTGGGTGTGCCGGCCTCTGTCGTCTTGTCAAAAGTCCTCAAAAAAATAGCGGCCATGTCCTTGATGTACCAACATCTTAGTTGGTCGGATACATAAAATGGTATGGTGATAGACTTGCCCAAATCCTTGGACTTTGATCCTGACTCCTCCTCTAAACCTGAGCCATCACAATTAGGGGGGACGAATCTAGACCCCTTTTCGGATCTAGTCATCTTAATGGACTTGCTCCCCTTGGAGCCTCCCTCCTCAGACAAGAGAAGTTGTGTTGTAGTAGCTGGGGTCTGGGCCATTACTATCTGTATGGATACCACCATGTACGTCATGGCTCGACGCCCTTATCGGGACGAACATCGAGCTCCTCAACTAATCCACGAGTCTTTAACTCTGTCGGCTCATCACAGAGTCTATCTCTTAAAGCTCATATATCTTGATGCCTCAGTCTGGGACCCATGATATCTGCAAACATTATCATAGAAGCATACATGAGTCTAACAAAGTGCAGAAATTAAAACAAAATTTTATAGAATTTAAGCACAGCAGGGAGTACGAAGTCCCATCTATAGACCATATATTGAACTACGAGCCATAGAAGGCCTTTCTGGAAATAAGGTAATTGTGACACAATTTACTAGAAATACAACTACAGACTCAGTCACGACTCATCGTTTAAATTGGGTCATGGTTGCAGACCTGGAAAAAAAGACATTGGGAATTCAAGACTACGAGCATTGTTTATGACCAATGGTTTGAACTACGACCCGTAAATAGCTTTGTCCTGTTGAACCATGAAATTTCCAAGTTTTTTATCCCATTTATGAGGGGCAATTACAGTTTGTGATTGAAACCATAGGCCGTAAGAGACCTTCATAATTTTGAGCATACAATTATTTGAAAACTTCAAGTGTACTCTCACATTCAAACATGCATAATAACACTAAATTCCAGATAATGGCCCAGTCAACAAAGATCTAAATAATCACACAAAATTTAGTCCAGTCCAAGTTAACAGGGTCCGAAAAATTCAGGCCAATGACATACCAAACATAGCCCATAAATTCTAAAATATTCCCAATAAAATCGTTCTGTCCATATCCAATCCAAATTAAATCATTATCCTACCCAACATGTATCGGTCCAGTGCAAATAATTTAAAATACCCACATTGACCGATAAAGGCAAACCACATGGCCAACATAATACACAATATATATAAACTCAATTTGACCATTTTCCATCACAACACCAAAGCATTGTACCATTGCCTATTCAATTTTGGCACAAATAACTAGCACAACAACATGAATTTTCAACGGGAGTTAGTATTACACAGTGATTTTCACATGTTTTCTATCATATAGGCATGGGACAAACATTTTAACAAAATTTCAGTCCCAAAACATTCAATAGAACATTGATGGGCAATCAATTCATTCAAGTTTTAGATTTCTAACTAATTAGGGTAAGAAACCAAGATTTCACACACCAGTACACTCATGAGTCAAAAATCCGAAATAAAAAGTTCATTTTAGTGAGGAACACATACCAGAATTTTCTAACTAAAGGTCTAGTGACTCCAATAAAAGTGAAATTGATGTGGAGAGAAACCCTGGGGACACTCGTACATCATCAGAATAGTGCCCGTGTTCGCCGAAAATTGATCAAAAAATTAGAGTGGTGATCGAGGATGATCGGAGATGAGGGAGAAGGGTAGGGTTTTGTGTAATTTTAATGTTCGATGAAAAATAAAGGGGTAATTGAATTTACCCCTTTTATTCCTTTTACTGGGTCGGGTTAAAAGTGGATGTTTAATTCCACAAAATCTCGATTATGGGTCGTGGATGGTTCTATGGCTCGTGAATTTGGTTTTATGGCTTTAAATGGTTACTATTTAAATCCTGGCATCTAAAATTGCTACCACAGCCCGTGGAATGTTCTACTCATAGGTGGTATTCGTAGATTCCTCCGACACTTAGCAAATTTTCAAAAAACTTAATTAGGGATCCACGAACCCATTCATGGCCTGTAGACCTTTTTACGGACCATAAAGTTGGTTCGTGGAATTGAAGTTCAATTTTCCTACTCTTTGGAATTTGTTCTATGGATAGTGCCACGAGTTGTGGTTTGAACCACAATCCGTACACTCACTTACAGAACCACATTTTCCCACTTCGGGACTTGTTTGCTACCATCACCCAGACCCTGCATATTCTCATCAAAATAAATTGTTCTTCTAGAACTATCCAGTCTGTGAGTCTAAAAATACGATAAAAGCTGAAATTTTAAACACATGAAAACTATAACTAATATCTTAAGTTGCCTCCCAAGTAGTGCATGGTTTATTATCGCAGCATGACTTAGCCCACTTGGTTACTCAGACTTCACCAAGCGTACATACTTCCACTATCTTGACTTCATCCACATTGCCAAAGTATAGTTTGATTCTCTGGCATTGACTTTGAACCTTGTATCCTCCTTTTACTCTAACTCAACATCCCCATGGTTGAAGATATGTGTGACCTTGTAGGGACCTAACCATTTGGACTTGAATTTTTCAGGAAATAATCTTAGTCTTGAATTGTACAATAGAACCAACTCTCCTAGTGTGAACTGTCGGTGCTCAATTTGATAATCATGATACAACTTCATCTTTTGTTTGTACAATGCTGAGTTCTCATATGCCCTCAACCAAAACTCATTGAGTTGGATCAGCCTTGAAGTAGCAGTATCATTCCAATTTAGATTTAGCTTTTTAAGTGCCCACATCACCTAGTGTTGAAACTCTACAGGCAAGTGAAAAGTTTTACCAAAAATAATCTGGTGAGAAGTCATAGCTATAGGAGTCTTGAATGCAGTCTGGTATTGCCCATAGTGCATCATCCATCCTTCGTGACCAATTTGTCCAAATTACATTCACTATCTTAGATAGAATATTTGACCAATTTGTCCGAATTACATTCACTATCTTAGATAGAATATTCTTAATATCCCTATTAGATTGTCCTTGATTATGAGAAAGCAATTTCTAACCAAATCATTCTCACTTTTGGGTCGCTTAACCCAGTCTTAACATATACCTTTGAAAAAGAGAAGTCACTAGAGTAAAACAAATCCCAAAATGATAGAGATAGTAATAAAGGTTGGATTCTCGTGACATGGCAAAGATGTCACAAGTAAGAAAATGACCAAAAGGGAGAATAGTGATGAGACCAAAGAAGAAAAGTCATAAAGCATCTAAAGAAAGCAAAGGTGGAAGTGCATCACCACCAAAAACCATGAAGTCCTATGACTTTTGGGGAGTTCTTACCAAGTTAGTTTCGCACAAAGACTATCCAAGACAACATCGATACATCATGTTTTAACATCGAGAAAGGAGAAACAATAAGTGAAACTTCATCAAGAATGTCTCCCATGGACAAAGAAGAAGCAAAAGGAGAAACTCCATCAACAGTGTCCCCCTTATTGTTTGAAAATCCTATAGAAGCCTCTTCTCAAGAAGTACATACATCTAACACAAAAACTACATTTACAAATGATGATCTTCTATTTGGTTAAAAACAACATAACTATCCTTTGTATATGGTGGGTCACATACTAGAGAAGAGGATAAATAGAATCTTAATAGATGAAGGATCTAGAGTTAACATTCTACCCATCAACACGTTCAAGGAATTGGGCATCCCGGCGAAGAAACTTAGTGAAAGTTGTGTGTGAATACAAGGAATCAATCAAAGGGTGTAGAGTTCTATATGCTCTATCATGTTAGAAATCCATATTGGTGATTTCTGATCTAGTGCATGGATGCATGTGATTGACACAAATACTTCATATAAAAGACTGCTTGGCATGCCTTGGATACATAAGAACAAAATTATCTCATCTTCTTATTATCAATGTTTGAAGTATCTGAAAGCTGGAATTGAAAGGAAAATAAATGTTGATAATAATCCTTTCACCGAAGCTGAGTCACACTTTGTTGATGCAAAATTCTATATGAAGAATTACATTGTGAAAGAGGTAAAACTTAACGATGTCAAATCGATTAAGTATGATAAGCTTGCAAGCAAAAGAATTGATGTGGTTGTTGAAAAGGGCAGACCAATATTGGGGAGCTTGATTCCTGTTCAAATAAAGGGGAGATCATGTCCTAAAAAAAGTCAACTTTTGTACTCCTCTATATTCCAAAGGGAAAGAAAGAGGCGGGTCGATTATCTGATGTTCAAGGAAATGTACTGGAAGGGCTAACTCATCCTATCAAATGAATTGATGCAATCAACTTGTCTTCAAATCTATTAGAAAAGTTTTTGGCTCGAAATCCATCGAAGGATATCCAGCCCTACAATATGTACAAAAGGCTTTAATCTAAATGCTTACAAGTGCTTCGCAAAGGATGGATACAACCCTAATGAGCCATCTAAATTAGGAAATTCCCGTCAGAAGATATCACTAGGCAAGCATGCGAAGGTCTAGGCTATAGCTAATGACCTCTGGTCCATATCTCTATAAGAAGAGCAAGTAATAATTATATCACTATAGAAGATCATTATGCTTCTTGTAACAAAAGAAGTGCTGCCTTCGATCAACTTGGAAGATCCACTACAAGAACTTTTATATTCTAGAGGTTGGGGCAATTAAACAAAAAGGAGTAATAAGCGTCAGGGAAGTTACCTAAAGGTGACGACACTTGCTCCGTCTATCCAAAAGGATATCCAAAGCACGTTTCCCTCTAGGATGAAACATCGAGTGGAGCTTATCGTTTCATGTGAAGAGGTACTAAAGGCAAAGACTCGCACCATGGTTTACACCAAGGAGCGCGAGGAAGATGAAGAAAGTGTGGGCTCCTCATATCATATTACAACCCTGAGTGAGCTTGATGTCTCATCTCAAATGAAGATTAATGGAGAGCTTGAAAATACTGCTTGGTGATTTCATATATCTGTCAACGACAATGATCCACAAGAAAAAGAAAGACACTAGAGACGTTTCACCAGAACTGGAAGAAGGAATGAAGGTCACAATAGATCCTTTAAAGGAAGTTAACCTTGGTACCCATAAAGATCCAAGGACAACTTACTTGAGCATCTTTCAGGAAGTTGGCGAAGAAATCACTTATATGAATATACTAAAAAATATAAGGATGTCTTCGCTTGGAGTTATAAACAAACGTCTGGCTTAAATTCTAAAATAGCGATCCACCAATTAGCAGTCAAGAATGGTTCCCGTCCCAAAGATGGTTTAGGCTAGAGTTGATTCTATTGATCGAGAATGAAGTCAACAAACTCATTGAGGTAGGCTTCATTCTTGAATTTAACTACCCTACATAGATTTTGAGTATCGTTCCCATGAGGAAGAAGAATGGTCAAATTTCAGTGTGTGTTGACTTTAGAGATCTCAATAACACATGTTTGAAAGATGAATATTTGTTTCCTATCCTAGAGCTGATGATTGATGCTACTACTAGTTACGAAGCAATGTCATTCATGGATGGTTCTTCTAACTACAGCCAAATCTGCATGGCATCAAAAGATGAAGAACTCAGTACATTTCGCATACCTAAAGGTATCTATTGCTTTAGAGTGGTTTCTTTTGGTCTAAAAAATGTCGATGCCACATAGCAAAGGGCAATGAAAAATATATTTGACGACTTACTCCACAAAAATGTTGAATATTATGTTGATGACTTAGAGGTAAAGTCAAGAAAAAGGGGCGACCATTTGAAAGACTTAATAATGGTATTTGAATTGCTCCAAAGATATCAACTAAGGATGAATACATTGAAATATGCCTTTGGGGTTACTTCTAAATAGTTTCTTGGCTTGATTGTGCGTCATCAGGGAATTGAGATCGATCAAGCTAAGGTTGATACAATCTTGAAGATGCTCGAGCCTCGATACATTCATGACTTAAAAAACCTTCAAGAAAAGCTAGCTTACCTAAGGAGGTTCATCTCAAGTCTAGCAGCAACATGCCAATCACTCAGTCATCTTATGAAGAACGGTGTTCTTTTTAAGTGGGACCAAATGTGTAGCGAAGCCTTTGAAAGTATCAAAGCGTATATGACAAAGCCTCCAATTCTAGAAGCCCCTATACCTAGAAAGCCATTGATACTCTACATTGCCCCATAAGAGAGGTCTATAGGAGCCCTATTAGCTCAAGAAAATAATGAAGGCAAAGAAAACTCTCTCTACTACTTGAGCAGAATGATGATGCCAAATGAGCTGAATTATTGGCTAACCGAAAAGTTATGTTTGGCTCTAGTCTTATCAATTCAAACGATGAAGCACTATTTTCAAGATCACATTATTTGCCCCATATCTAAAGTAGATCCCATCAAAATTTTCATGTCAAAACCGGTCCTCAAAGACCAATTAGCAAGGTGATACCTCCAATTCTAACAGTTTGAGATTGCGTATGTCACTCAAAAAGCTGTAAAGGGACTAGAATTAGCAAACTTCTTAGCAGATCATCCGATACCAGATGATTGGGAGTTAACTGATAAGCTTCCTGATGAAGATGATATGAACATTGAAATACAACCTCCTTGAAAGATGTACTTAGATGGGAATGCATATCACAGTGGAGCTGGCGTTGGCACGGTGTTTGTCACTTCTTAGGGAGAGGTCTTACCATTCTCCTTCATATTGAAACAATGTTTCTCCAATAATCTCACAGAATATCAAGCATTAATACTTGGACTTGAAATGGTTGTTGACATGAAACAATTACAATTGCAAGTCTTTGGTGACTCTTAGTTGATGTTTAAACAACTCTTGGGAACCTATGAGGTCAAAAAGCCTGAATTGCTCCAGTATCACTATTATGCTCAAAAGTTGATAGGATGTCTTAAGGATATGGCCCTCCAGTGTGTACCAAGGAAGGAAAACAAAATCGTTGATGCCTTAGTTGCTTTAGCATCAACCTTGACTTTTCAAAATCAGATGCAATCACTACCCACCATAAATAGATAGTACCACTGCCGAATAAAGACGAATATATAGAGAATGTGCTTGAGCATCTCATCTCTGTTTTTTAAGATAACAAAAAGGATTGGCGACAAGCTATTATCGACTAGTTATGTTATGGGATACTTCCAAAAGATGTATGAAGAAGGATTGACATTCGTCGTCGTGCACCTCATTTTCTTTACTACAAGGACACACTATATAAACAATCATTTAAGGGATTATACAATCATTTAAGGGAGTACTCTTTCAATGTCTTGGAGAGGAAGGAGCAGGCCAAGCTCTGCAAGAAGCACATTCGAGAGTATGTGGATCGCATCAATCTGGACCAAAGCTCCACTTTCACATAAAGAGAATGGAGTATTATTGGCCAACCATGGTCTAAAATTTCCTAGAATATGCTCGAAAGTGCAAGGCTTGTGTAATGACCCGACCATGGGACTTAGTCGTCACACGAAGAATGAGATAGCCGAAGGCATCTCACCTAAGTCACCTTAAGCATCTTAAGTATTCAGAGGAATTTAATGAAAATAATTTGCGAAAAACTAGGGGAAAAGGGACTATGAGACTTTTTGCAATAAAGCAACATTAAAAAGCAGTGAAAATAACTAACAATCATTTTGTCCATAAGCATACCAACTACTACATCAATGGATGGGACCGGTAATGGTCGGTCTCTATCAAATAGAAAGACATCAATAATAGTGCAACATAGGAAGTAAAGGCCTCAAAAGGGCTACTAATACATCGTCTCAAAATAAAACTAAGATACACGACAAAATGAAAAGTGGAAGAGTCTCGAAAAATCTCCTCTCAATTTCGTCCACCGGAAATTTCTATGTCGACGGTGACTTCGACATCGGCGGCAAACGCTTACACTTCGTTGCAATACAATTACTTGAAGAGTACGTACTTTGGGACGTTGTTTCATCTCCAACAACAACTATTACAACCTTACATCGGCCCTTTTCCCTCGCCAATTGCTCCTCCTGTTGTTCCAGCAGCTGCTTTTGGCGTTTACTCTTTACCCCAGTATCAACAAGTAATCATTTCTACAAAAAAATTATAAGAACTGTATAAAACAAATTGGAGCTATTGTATTGTAGATTTTTCTATTTATTCATTAATAATCAAATTAATTTTACTCTTGATGAACTGATTTGGATGGAGTCATTGAGATAGGGAGGAAAAAACAGAGTTAAACTTTCAGTGCATTATTAACGGTGCAAAAATCTTAAGTGTTATGGCTTGATACATGAATAGAAATTCAAAATTGGCCTCAACGGGGAACTAATCCTCTCAATTCGTCTCCACTATGCCTGTTGAACACTCTAATTTTACAAAATGATCATTTAGACATCTTCAAAATTTATGTCATGTCAGCATTGTGTGTCCATGAGACACAGTGGGAATAAATTGAGGTGTTTAGTTGCTAGTTGAGATCAAGTTAAGGTGTTCAAATGTGTACTCTTAAAGTTCAAGTGTTTACTTGCCATTTTGAGTGTGTAAATGTGCATACATGAATGTATTACATCTTCTGTGTAATACATTCAATGTACATGTACATCTTGCAATTTTAAGTATTTGAAGTAGAGTACATGTACATCTTGCAATTTTAAGTATTTGAAGTAGAGTACTTGTACATCTTTTTACATGATGTTTTTTAAGCTTGCAATTTGTTCCTCTAGGGAAAAAAAGGAGATTTACTTGGCTATGTTTCTAACATGTGTAACTCTAATGGACAGGCACAGCAATTATTTCAAAGAGTTGCACAAACATTCACGCCCGAAGCAATTGAAACATTGAAAGTTGCGATTGCAAGTAGTGAGATTGAGCAAAAAGCTGACGCGAAAAAGAAAGTTGTGCCTAGAAAAGCAGCAGGACAGAGTTGGGAAGATCCTACTCTTGCAGATTTTCCAGAGAATAAGCTCACTTGTAGATCCTACTCTTGATTCTTTCTTCCAATTTGGTTGTGTCAAATGGTTAAATTCTGTTTAGTCTATTCTTTTGGTGTTCTGTGGTAGTTTCAATTTGGTTTCCTCAAGTCCTGGATAGTTTTAGACCTGGATTAGGTCAAGCCCTTCTTTCTTATGAAGGGCTATGGCAGTGCTTATAAGAAGTCATAGTTGTGATGTTTTGGATAACTGTATAATTGTAGGTCTGGAGTTTGGGGTAACGTTTACGACTGAGGAATCAGTATATTACCATGCATTTGTAAGGTCTGAATTTAAGGAAAAGCAGTTATTAATGGTGAATTTCACCTCAGACATGTGTGATCAGTAGGGAAATAAAATTAAGTCACATTTCATATTTTTGATCCAACTTCCCTTGAAAACTAAATATATTTGGAGACTAACAGCAACAGGATTTAGATTAAAGGGAGATGCATGACCATAGATCATAGATTAGACGACCAGAAAGGTGGATCGACTCAGCAAATTCCCATGAAATAGGATCCACACATGGAAAAGTTCTTGCCCTTTGTTGGTTATTAGCGACATCCAAAAACGTCACATGGAGTATCGTAAATTATTTTATTATACCAGGATGTGCTTTTTATTTTCCAAAGGTTTTTGGTAGAAGGAAGAAAAGTTTTTTCTTTTGAGGCCAATGCTGCATTCAGTAACAAATAGTTTGAAGCAAATACTATAATGAACGCTTAACTGCTAAATGAATAGTGGATGACATAGAAGATTAAATCTGTTGTTTGTTTGTGCTTAGAAAGGCTTAGGGGATGTGTTACATGTCCTCTTGATAATGCCCCCAACTTCGCTCTTTTTATGTGGAGGCAGCGAATTGTGAAATGAACTAACTAGTTAGTATATCTATCTTGTTACAATATTATGCTTTAGTGACTCATTAAAATAAAAGTTGTGCTTTGTTGATCCATTTTCCCATACTGCTGACTTGGAAATGTTCATGTATGACTTCCACATATGACTTTTTTAGCTCTTCATCTTGTGCTCTGTTGCTTGACTGTTGGTTTTTGTTCTCAGATTGGTCGTTAGTTCACTCAAATCTATTACACAGTTGACTCCATTTTCTCAGATTTCCTTCATTTAACATGGCCAGGGTAAGTTCTTTTATAGTCATTCATGTTTTCCATCAGTGATACTTTTAATTGTTATAGATGGACTTATAGTCATACATGTTTTCCATCAGTGGTACTTTTAATTGTTATAGATGGACTAGTGGCGGTTACATGTCTTTTAAGTTGAGGGTCTCTCAGAAACCACCTCTCTACCCCACATAATGTGCGTCTTAGCACCTAATTTTTTACCAAACCTAAGTTATCTACCTTTTAGTATTTGAATTTTGAATCTAAATTAGATATTTTTATTTTTATCTTATTTATAATAACTTTATTTGAAAACTGCAAAAATAGAGTCACATTTTAGTGTAAGTTTTTTTTAAAAGAAGAGAAAATTTCTAAAAAATATATGTTTTCTTTTAATTTCGATTCTAATAAATAATTTAGTATTGTTAGTATTTTATTAATTATATCTTAGTCTTAGCTAGTTAACTTTTCTATATATATTTTTATTTAAAATAGTTTTCTAACATTTTTATATTTTTCTTTTCAAAACAAAAATAAATCAAACTAAAAGAAAAAAATCTAAACTACCTAAGCCACTAACCCCATTCATCCAACCAATTCCAAACTCCCATACATGTTCTCCCACCTTTTTTCACTTTCAAACTCCACTCCACTACAACATACACAACATCATACATACACACTCACGCAAAAAGATAAGAAAAAAACACACTTTCTACAACACAAAAAAAAATCCTCAAAAACACAACCAAAGGAAAAACAGAGTTTGAGTTTTGAGCTTGCGGTTTTGAGTTTCTGGTTCCTATTATGGCCTATTTTTGTAAATCAATCTTCACAAGAGGTAACACTTAATCTTTCTGGTGTTGTTTAATGTGATTGAAATACATTGAAATTGTGAAATTTCATTTATGTTCAAATCGTTAATATTCTTTGATGTTATAATATAAAGTATATATGTTGAAATTTTTCATGTCAACCTCATGTTCATATCTTTTATATTATTAAATGTATTGTAAAATTTATAACAGCTCGTAGTTTATTTCATGTTTAAGTAAATCTCTCGTCCAAGTCTATCTTTGTTCATATTTTAATTATCTATGATGATTTATGACTTAATAAATTAAAATGATAAGAATAATTCATGACAAGGATCATGTCATTATGTTAATATTGATTTCAATTAGTAGGTTCTTTTTTTTTATTGTAAGAAAAGAAAAATTTTACGTATACATGATTCCTAACATGTTTATACTTGTGCAAAATTTATATAAGAAAAAAGTATTTTTGTGTTCTTACAAATATTTTACTCACATTTTTTAGGAAAAAAAAAACAAAAAAAATTGTAATTTTTTTTACAAAATAAGTTTACTTGAGTGATGGTTTATTTTAGAATACCAACTTAACAATTTTATGTTGATTCACGTAATTAATATTAAATTCTTGATTTATACTTTTAATTAATCACAATGATCAACTTTTAATTAAAAAATAAAAGAATTAAAATCCTTCGATTTGTAAAAAGAATTTAGATTTGAAATAATTTGTACAATTAAATTTCTTTAAATTGAATCGTTAAAAGCATGATTAGGCCGACAATAATTGTCAAATTTTACGATTTGAAAAGGATTATAAAATTTTTGTGACATATAAAATAAAGAACTCGTGCCAAAGTTGGAAAGTGTTGCTACCAACACACCACACTAATAAAATAAGACAGTCTTAAATGAGTTTAAAATAATCAAACACGGCGGGTAGATGACATTTTTTATAAAACTCAAAAATATAATTTATTCAAAATTATGTTAAGTCATAAACTTGTCAATAAAGCAATTGTGCTACAACCACGGGACTCGGGGGTGCCTAACACCTTCCTCTCGGTCAACAGAATTCCTTACCCGATCTTTGTTTTCGCAAACCAAAAAATAAAGAGTCAACTTCCTTTTGATTAAGGATAAAAAAAAAGGTGACTTGGAACATTAAAACTCAATTCCAAGTGGCGACTCTAAATAAATAAAATAATCTCTTTTTCAAAAATGTCACTTTAATTAGAAAAACTCTATATTTCAGAACCCGCGTAGGGAAAATAGGAGTGTGACAGTGCGTACATCCTACCCTCACCTATGGGACTATATTGGGTATGTTGTTATTATGGACTTGTGACTTCTTCAGCTTGTCATGAAAGGGTGGAGGTCTTCATATCTATAATTTTTTTCAGAAAGGTGTTGTGACTGTTACAAAACTAACTACTCTTGAAATTGAACCAAATATAAAAACTCAAAGAAGAGGTTAAAATTCCCAGCATGACATTAACATGAAGAACATCTGGATATATACAAGAAAAAAGACAACTATTTCCTATCTATTAGCCAATTACAAAGTGGATAAAACTGAATAGGAAAATGTTTCACTAATTAGCCATAAAGGTCCACTAATAAGTAACTAACTTTGACTAAAAAATGACTCCATGTGTTTTTTATTAACATAATATTATACATTACAAATATATCCTATAAGTCTTTTGCTAGAAAATAGGAAAGTTGTAAACTAAAAACTGAGTAAAAAACACTAAGCTAGAAGTCAGGAAATGTCAACTGGCTAACACTCCTCCTTGGCATTTTCTTGACAAACACCAATTCTTTGTCACAGATCTTCAAACCTTTCCTTTGGCAGAGACTTAGTGAAAATGTCAGCTAGCTGGTTTTCAGATGAGCAATGAACAAGCAACACTTCATTGGACTGTTGGACTTCTCTAATAAAATGATACTTGATCTTGATGTGCTTAGTTCGACCATAAAACATTGGTTTTTTAGATTGAAATTGTTGAATTGTTGTCACACATGATCATGGTAGCGTCAGTTTGTTCATAGCCCAAATCCTTCAACATCTTCCTTAGCCAGATAGCTTGGTTTACAGTAGATGCAGCAGTTATGTACTCAGTTTCTATTGTTGATTGAGCTGTAGCTTCTTATTTCCGAGAGATCCAACTAAAACAACTTGGCCCAAACAAAATAGATATCCAGAAGTGCTTTTGGAATCATCAATGCCGCCACCCCAACCACTATCAAAGTAACCGAACAGATTCATAGTCACTTCAGTAGATATTGAAAAAAACTTCCAAACTTACTGGTTCCTTTAATATACCTTAACACTCTTTTAGCCGCTGTGAAGTATATGTCTCTAGGAGAATGCATGAACCTAGAGAGCAAACTTACAGCAAACAGAATGTCAGGTCTGCTTGCGATTAGATATAGAAGGCTGCCAATTAAGCTTCTATACATACTATCATCCACTTTTTCAGAATCCTCATCCTTGCCAAGCTTCACACCAATAGATATTGGAGTACTCACAGGTTTGCAGTCTTGCATTTTGAACCTGTTTAGAATATCTTAAATGTATTTCTGCTGGCATATAAACATTTCACCGTTGGACTGCAAGACTTCCAAGCCAAGGAAGTACTTCATGACCCAAAGATCAATCTTTTCAAAGACTTTCTCCATTTCATCCTTGAACCTTTGGATTAGTTCTATTTTGCTTCTTGTAACAAGCATGTCATCCACATAAATTAAGACAATTAAGGACTCACCATCTGTGACTTTCACATACAGGGTAGCTTCACTTTGACTCCTACTAAAGCCAAGTTGGATGAGATGATCGTCCATTCTTTCGTACCATGCCCTAGGGGCTTGTTTTAGGCCATACAAAGCCTTCGCTAAGAGGTAAAATTGATCCTCTTTTTCGGGAAATGAGAAATCATCAGGTTGCTCTACATAGATCTCTTCAGCAAGCAAACCATTCAAAAAAGCTGATTTGACATCAAGGTGATGAATCTGCTAGGACCTATCGGATGCAAATGCAAGAATAAGCTTGATTGTGTCATACCTTTCTACTGGAGCAAACATTTCCTGGTATTCCACACCATATTGTTGTGTGTATCCCTTCACCACTAATCTAGCCTTATACTTGCAAACTGAGCCATCAGGATTGAGTATTGTTTTGAAATTCCATTTTACACCAATCACCTTACCATTTCTAGGCCTATCAACAAGTTGTCAGGTTTCATTCTTCTCGATCATGTCTACCTCTGCTTGCATAGCTCTCCTCCATGCCGGAGAATCTTGTGCTTCAGCATAGCTTTTTGGTTCAGATACAACCAAATTGAACCGCTGATAGACATCTTTTAAGGATCGAGTGCCCTGCACTGATACGTCATCTACTAATTCATCTTCTACAACTTGAGGTTGTTTAAATAAAAAAATGATCTTCTGATTTTTCCAATCCTAAGTAGTTGGTTCATCAAACTTCACTTCTCGTCTTAGAATTAGTTTTCCTGTTTTTAAACAGAAAATCCTGTATCCTTTGGATGAACTATAGCCCATAAATATGCCCATTTGAGCCCTGTTTTCTAGCTTACTCCTCTATGATTCTAGATATTGATAATAATATATACACCCAAAGATTTTGAGATGGTATACTGATGGTTTGTTCCCACACCAAACTTCATATGGAGTCATGTCCTGCAAGGCCTTAGTAGGTTATTTGTTCAGCAAATATACTGAGGTGTTGACTGCCTCCCCCCAAAATTGATTTGGAATCTTCTTTTCAAGCAAAAGACACCTGGCCGTCTCCATTACTATCATATTCTTCCTTTCAGACACGCCATTTTGTTGTGGAGTGTACGGTAATGTCAATTGACATTAAATACTTGTGCTATCACAAAACTCCACAAACTAAGAAGAAGCATATTCTCTTCCATCGTCAGACCTCAAAGCTTTGATACTGAGATTGCATTGATTCTCTCCTAAAGCTTTAAATTGTTTAAAAACAAAGACTTCACTCTTCAGTCTAATGAAATAAACCCAACACATTCTGGTATAGTCATCACTAAAGAGGAGAAAGTACTTGTTACCACTCAAGGAATCTACTTTCATTGGGTCGCAAACGTCTGTATGAATGAGTTGAAATTTCTAGTAAGCTCTCCATACTTGATTTGATTAAAATAGCAATTTTGTTTGCTTTCCTTGCTGGCACGTTTCACAAACATGATCATTAGAAAGAAATTCAGGCATATTTTTCACTAGATCCTTCTTTTTCATCTCTGCGATGCTTCTTATATTGAAGTGATCAAACCTTTTATGCCATAGGTTTGTACATGTTTGTGAAGTAGTGGTGTAAGCCTGCTCAATTATTTTCTCCCAATCAACTGAAAACATCTTGTTGCTCATCTTGACACAAAGCATATCTACTCTAGAAGGGTCAGAAACAACACATTCGTGATTCTTAAAATGTAGAGAATAATCATTTTCAAGCATTTGTCCAACACTCAACAAATTTTGACTCGTATCAGGTGTGCACAAAACATAAGGAATAGTTTTGATACCTGATATAGTTGAGATATACAATGTACCTCTGCCTTTGACATCTACAACCTCACCATTCCCTACTTTTACTTTGGATTTGTAAGTATCATCAAGAGATTTGAACATTTCAGCATCATTGCACAAGTGATGTGTGCAACCACCATCGAGAAGCCACGAATCAGAGGATCCATTAGTTGAAAAGTGTGAAACTGCAAAGAGTTGCTCCTCATGTGCATCTGAAGCTTTTGCGATTTGTGCTTGCAAAGCTCCAGAGGCCTTTGTTCTGAATTTGCAAACCTTAGATACGTGCCCCGTCTACTTACAATTGCCGCATACAGCATCGATTCTCCACCAGTTTTATTTCTCAAGATGTGTAGTCTTCTTGCAATGTTTGCAGGGAGGAAATTTTTGCTTCAAATCTCCACTATTGTTTCCTCCATCATGCTTGCCCCTATTCTTTTGGTTGAATGTTGCTTTACTTTACCCAAATTTTGCTTTTGTACAGAGAAAGTTCCTCATAAACTTGTCCCGTCTCAAAGTCCTTCTTTGCTCTTGAGCTTGAAGAGCACTCGTTAATTCATCTAATGAGAGTTTGCTCAAGTCCTTGGATTTTTCAAGAGAGGAAATCTTAGATTCAAACCTCTCAGAAAGAGTCACAAGAACTTTCTCCACAATCCGACTGTCTGTAAATTCTTCACCAAGAAGTCTAATATTATTAACAATTAAGGAGATTCAATCAACATATGTACTGATTGTTTCATCCTCCTGCATATTCAGGGACTCAAACTCTCTTTTCAGGTTCAACACTTGCATTTGATGTGTTCAATCGCTGCCTTGATATTCTTCTTTCAATCTGTCCCAAGCCTCTATTGTCGTTTTACAAGCCATGATTATATAGCATCAGCATTCTGTATAAGCAACTTGGCTTTAGATTTCTTTGTCTTCTCTTCCCTGTTGTATTTGATTTGAGCCAAAGTAGGATTTGGTGGTAGAGCAACAATTGATTTATCTTCCGTCACAGTTTCCCAAAGATCAGAGGCTTCTAGAAAGGCTTGCATCTTCACGGACCAAATTTGGTAATTCTCACTTGTGAATGTAAATGGTGGATTTAAAGGTAGGTTGTTGGATGTCATTTGTGCTGTAGATTGAAACTTTTTCGTCCTTCAAGATCAATTAGAGGCTCTAATGCCATTGTGAGAAAACTAACTCCTCTTGAAATTGAACCAAGTATAAAAACTTAAAGAAGAGGTTAAAATCCAACATGATATTAACAGGAAGAACATCTGAATATATACAAAAAAAAAGATAACTATTTCCTATCCATTAGCCACTTACAAAGTGGATAAAACTAAATAGGAAAATGTCCCACTAATCAGCCATAAAGGGTCACTAATAAGCAACTACTTTGACTAAGTCTTTTGCTAGAAAATAGGAAAGCTGTAAACTAAAAATTGAGTAAAAATTAGTAAAAACACTAAGCTGGAAGTCAGAAAATGTCAATTGGCTAACAGTGACATGGGAGAAAACCATTGTTGGGCACCTTATTCCTCACCTAAGCGCATATATATATATATATATCAATTTTCTCTTTTTCTGTTTGTTGTGTGGCTGCATATGTTCAAAGATGTCATGCACTTGTAAATTTGCACTGAACTGAAGAATGTTGCTTAATACATTGATCTTGAGTCATTAATAAGGTATCTTGAAATACTGTGATTGGCTTTGAATGTTTAAAATGGTTGAGTTATCCAGGTTGTGAGCATCCTCATATGGACGTTGTATTGGTGGTGATCTATTGTCCTAAAGAGTCGCGTATGATTATCAGATTCAAGTATGGACATATGGTACATTCAATTTAAAGTTCTTGGAACGTTTTAAGGGTTTCTAACGATGTAACAATGACAGGTTATGAGAGACAAGCGGACTGGTAAGACCAAGGGATATGGTTTTTTCAGTTTTTCCAGTCCTTCTGATCTTGTCGTGGCACTTAAAGAAATGAATGGTAAGTGGTCTTTCCATATTTATGAGGTCAAGTCTCTTACTTTGCTTCTGCTATAACCAATGTCTCAAGCTTGATAAAAGGGATGATTAGTTATGTTTTGAAGATGATTGGACCGAACTGGTATTGGATGATAACCTTCAAATGGATCTGGAATTTTCCTTGTTATTCAGTTCGTTAATGCCTTAAATGGATGTCTTTCTACCCCTTGTTTGATGTCGTAAGGTCAAAAGATCTGCAAACCCCTTGTGAGAAGACTTGCTGGATGACCAGCACCACAACAGCTAGGAGTGTGCTGCTGAAGTCGAATTAGGTAAAAGAAAATAAGGGAAACTTAGTTAAAAGTATTTCAGAAGTGTGGTTTGTTGTTTTAGTTATTTAACAGGCAGCATACTTTCCACTGAATTTCATCATCCGAATCCTACGTGACAAGATAACGTTGTTCTAATTTCAGGGGAGTATGTTGGGAATAGACCAATTCCACTTTGGAAGAGTAACTGGAAAGACAGGATTGGTTTTGAAGCTATGTCTCGGGATATTGCAGAATTAAAATAATTAGCTACATTTTCTTTTAAAAGAAATCTTTAACAGATATTCATTAGCTAAGTTTTAGGGTTTTGAATTATTTTTATTAGAATCCTAGTTTCTTTCTGTTTTATTTGAATTTTATAGGCTAAGAATAGTTTGCATATTTTTCTATTTTCAAGTTAGAAATTAATGCTATAAATGTATGTCTTGAATTATTAATAATATAATTCGCTTTGACAACACTGTAATATTTTTTTTTCTCAAAGTATTTTCTCAGTTATTTTCTTAGTTTTTTTGCTAAAAACTAACAATTGGTATCCGAGCCATTTTCTTGAGGGATCTAAGATGAATTCCGAAAATAATTTTTCTCAAATTGCTCCTCCTATATTTGATGGTGAAAATTATCATATATGGGCAATAAGAATGGAGACTTTTATATCTTTGGGAGGTCGTGGAAGAAGACTATGATGTTCTTCCGTTGCCCGATAATCCCACGGTGGCCCAGATCAAAAACGAAAAAGAAAAGAAAATAAGAAAATCAAAGGCTAAAGCAACTTTGTTTGCTGGTGTGTCTGCAACAATTTTCACGAGAGTTATGGCTCTCAAATCGGCAAAAAAATTTGGAATTATTTGAAGGAAGAATACACAGGAGATGAAAAAATATTGGGCATGAAAGTGTTGAATTTGATAAGGGAATTCAAATTGCTAAAAATGAAGGAATATGAGACTTTCAAAGAGTACTCAGATCGACTTCTTGGCATTGTTAACAAGGTAAGATTGCTTGGCACTAAATTTACGGATTCAAGACTTGTTGAAAAAATTCTTGTTACAGTATCAGAAAGATACGAAGTATCTATAACTACCTTGGAAAATACAAAAGATTTGTCCAAGATTACCTTCACAAGACCAAAGGAGGTTTATGAGGCAAGATGACATGGTTGAAAAAGCATTAGTTGCCAGTCACAAAACTCAAAGTAAAGGTAAATTCTTGAAGAATTACCCACCTTGTCAGCACTGTGGCAAAAATGGACATCCTCCATATAAATGTTGGAAGAGACCAGATGCACAGTGCAAGATCTGCAAACAACTTGGTCATGAAGCTGTGATTTGCAAAAGCAAATTTCAGCAAGATGAAACAGTTGCCCAAGTCACCACCGAAGAAGAAGACCACTTATTTATGGCAACCTACTATACAACCAAAAAATCTTATTTTTGGATGATTGATAGTGGTTGTACAAATCACATGACATATGACAGATATCTTTTTAAAGAGTTTATGCCTATGGAAAATAAAAAAAAGTCAGAATTCGAAATGGTGATTGTATTCCTGCAACAGGAAAAGGGTTTGTTGCAATCAATTCAAGTTCAGATACAAAAATAATTTCAGATGTCCTTTACATGCCTGATATTGATAAAAGTTTATTGAGTGTTGGTCAGCTTATGGAAAATGGATTTATAATATTATTTGGAGACAAATATTGTCGAATCTTTGATTCCAATAAACAGGAAATTTTACAAGTTGAAATGAGAAGTAAGAACTTCTTGTTTGATCCAACAGAAGATGTGCAAAAGCCTTGCAAGACAAAAGATGAATTGGTTGATTTATTCATGAGGTCAATTTCAGATGAAACTGCAATCAACAAATCTTTGATCCAAGGAGGAGTGTTGAAGATATGTCTCAGGATATTGCAGAATTAAAATAATTAGCTACATTTTCTTTTAAAAGAAATCTTTTAACATATATTCAGCAGCTAAGTTTTAGGGTTTTTAATTATTTTTATTAGAGTACTAGTTTATTTTTGTTTTATTTGAATTTTATAGGATAAGAATAGTTTGCATATTTTTCTATTTTCTAGTTAGAAATTTAATGCTATAAATGTATGTCTTGAATTATTAATAATATAATTCGCTTTGATAACACTGCAATATTTTTTTTTTCTCAAAGTATTTTCTCAGTTATTTTCTTAGCTTCTTTGCTAAAAACCAACAATTGGCTATGAAGCTTTGGTAAAACGGAAGGTGAGTGTGTTTTTGCTGATCAAACCCACAAAACAATTTGCAATCCAAAATTTTGGCATTCACTGACAAGTTTCTTGTTGAATGTTTTGACAGAATGCGTCTCCAAAGAAAGCAAAGTCACCGAAGAAGAGCATATTGCATAAGTGAAGGCCAAACTTTTCGAGCATAGCTCAGTAGCAGGAGATTTTCGATGTATTTGAATGTGCATATGAAATGGGGGAGGAATGTCAGTCACTGAACATAGATGCACCATGCTAGTTTATAAAATCTTTTATTCTAGTGCTTTTATGTATCAGTTGCTGATAAGTTCTCTTTCCTTAACGTTAGGAGATCTACAGGTGGGGCAATTGTGGAACCTAACTTTTCATCCAGCTTATGAGTTATTTACACTCTCTTTCATAAATCAGTGTAATTTGAATAATTGTATCTAACACTGTTACAGCCTTCAGTACAGTCAGAGATGAATCTTTACTATAGTTCTGCTCTTAGCCTCATAAAGTCCAAGGTCTTAGATCTTATGCAAGATAGTCTTAAATCTTTTCTACTTGATCCTAATTGGCAATTTTGGTTTGCACAAGCACACTTAAATTATCATAAATTGAAAATTTGACATGTAGGACGTTTATGCTTATTTGTTCGATTTTATGTTAGGTGCCTACTTGTGTATTTTTAAAGTTGGAGGTCCTAAATGTGAGCTAAAAGATCACGTATTATGTTTAATTTTTAATTAATCTAAGTTCGTGGAAAATGCTTTCTGACATAGTACATGTTGATAAGCAGCGCTAAGAAGAACCATGTATCATAATTAAGCAAAAATACAGAGTGCTAGATCAAAATTATGATGTTCATGGGCTCAAAATGACAAGATAAAAGTAAACCATTCCAAAGATATGAAATTTAATACTACAACAGTTAGATTGAATTGAAACATATATCAGTATCAAATTTACAATAATGTCACGTATTAATCTAACTCCTCAAAGCCAACTTATTTATGAAGCACAACTTTAAGTTGTGACAATTTTAAGTTTTTTGCTTATATTACATGCTCCTTAAGTACGTTAAAGAACAAGGTGATGCAGAAAGTACCCTCATTTGAAAGAAGTGAAGAAGTTGATCGTGTCCTTGAGCGCATCGATGAACCTGTCAACTTCGTCTTTAGTGTTGTAGAAATGAAGACTAGCGCGTGCGCTTGCACTGACTCCCAGATACCGATGGAGAGGTTGAGCACAGTGGTGACCTGATCTAATAGCTACACCATGCTGCAGAAAACATTGCTTATTTAGAAATACTTCGTTTACATGAACTTTTAACTAATGGCACGCATACCCAGGGGACTAGTTTGTTTACAAATGCCCTTGTTAATAGTAGTCATGAAGAACTAGGATGAAGTTTTATTTCTCGTACCTGTTGGTCAAGGAAAGTCGCAATATCCGTAGGGTGAACATCTTTGACATTGAAAGAACAAAGAGCAGCTCGCTTAACAGTTTGTGAAGGTGCAGGGCCGTAAATACGAACATCAGATACAGAAGAGAGGCGATCGTACAAGTAACTGCTCAGCTCCATCTGAGGAAGGAGATCAGAAAATGGGAGGAATCATTATATTATGCAGCTTTACCTTGCATTCCAATTTTCTTTACCACAAATTTGAGGTGAACACAAATGTGATAAAAGATCAGAAGGTACAGAATTATATACATCATGTGAGCAAACCAGCAAAATGCAGTGAAAAGAAAAGGTAGTCACACACATATTACAGTTGTAAATTACACTCAAAAGGTGGAATGTGCTAAATTAGCAGGCTCACAAGTTCAATATGATGCCTGAATAAAGGCTGATTGTTCATGGAGATTAATTCAAAATATATGTTCTTAGTTACAAATACTGAGACCCAAAGCCCAGGAAGATGGCTTCTAAATGTCTTATTTCAAGCTGGAACATACAAAACTAAAAAATCAAACAGTAAGCAAAATCCAACCGCTACTTCAGATCTCCAGTATAATGCAAAGATGTTGTGCATTTTTTTGCCTCGTTCAAATTAGCATTGTTGTTGTATTTAAATTTGCACACTAAAATTTATTTATGTATTTTGATAGGCAACTTAGACGCTACTATACAGAAGAAGGAATTCGCAAAATGGAAATGTGAACTGATATATGGATTTCAGACAGAGTGCAAAAGTATGTCTCTTTCATGAATACGAGGTCGAGGGATAAAAATTCACCTCATAATCATGAATCTGTTGCATGCCAATTTCAGTTAGATAATCAATTGCAGCTCCAAGCCCTATTGCTTCTCCAATTGCAGGAGTCCCAGCCTCAAATCTGATCCCAATTACAAAAGGGGTAGAACATGAAACTTAGAAAAACACTTTGATTTGAAAAAAAAAATTTGTAGCTGATTGTGCTTTAGACAAGCAAAAGATTCCAATATAAAGTTAAAAGACAAACCTAGACATACTTGAGATGAGAAGGGGCAAGCAAAGTCATCGGTGCAGAGCCTTTAATTATCAATGGTCTCATATAAAATTTAAAACATTCCCCCATTCAAAACCAAAAGGGAAAACATTATGATATATAAGTATTGAATAATGCTCAGAAACGAGGATGATGATGAATAACTCTGAGAAGTGTGGGAATCTGCGTATAAATCTAAATCAGAGAATCAAGAAGTATCATTTCCCCAAATAGTTATAAGAACCAATGAAGAGAAGATGAAGTTTCCAGATTGATCTATCTTGATGATGAAGCGATAAGCGAGATTATATTTAGCGGAGGGTACTTTATTCAATATAAGTGGAGCGCGAAAAGGATCCAAGAAACACGTTTGAGGGTACATTAAAGGTACTAATATCAAAAGATGATGAAAATGGATAAGTAGAGAAACTAAAAATCACAACAACTCAATAAGATTTAGGAATCATGGTTCAAGGCAGGCATTGGATGCAGTTCAGCTTGAATGGACAAAAGAACAGCTAATTAGCTGTCAAAGCATTGCCAGAAAATTCTAATAAGAACACGGGAAAAAGAAACAAACCTTGAAGGAGGTTCAGCATACGTGGAATGATCCAAATACACATCAGCTATCATTTCGCCACCACCTGTATTTCAAGGGACAGGAACACAAGATAAGAAACTGCTTGACAGAAATCACAGTTAAATATATATTTTTAGATAAGTAATCAAAGATAACCACATTTAAATATGTTAAATCATTCTATACATGGCATGTGATTTATCAAGTACAAGAACTCCAAGCTGAAGAAGCAGAATGTCAATAAAAGATGCTTGGCTTTGAGTTTTTTTTTTGAGGATCGAAGTTAAGGAAAAGTCACATACCAAGGAAAGGAGGCATGCCAGAAAGGATCTCACTCTTGCCATATAAGAATCCAACGCCTGTAGGCCCACACATCTGAATCATGTTTATCCTCAATTTCAAATACTCAATGGAGAATCACTTATATAGTATGTGGCATTGTCCTAACCTTATGAGAGGAACCAACAAGAAAATCAGTGTCTAGATTCTTAACATCGACCACCATGTGTGGAACACTTTGACAAGCATCTACAAGCACTTTTGCTCCAACATCATGTGCCCAACTTATGATTTCATCCATTGGAAGAACAGAAGCTGCATTTTAAAATGGGCGTAGCACTAAGAAGAGACCAACAGCAAGAAATGGATGAATAGAAATATGGGAATTTAAATGCAGAAAGAGAAAGTGCATTCTGATTTGTTAGAGTCAAGTCCTATCATGAAGTATTTGCTGGCTTCCATTTTCCTTTTTTCACAGGTCCAAGTGTATAAGTTACTTGTTTGCTTACTTTTATTATTTTGTCACCAAGTCTCACCAAGAGCAATAGTAAATGATAAGTGAAGTGGCAATCCCTCCCAGAGTTTCAAAAAAACAGACAAAACCACTAAACATTATCTTCCAGTTGTTCTGGTCCCAATCAACTTTCAGTTAAGCAATAGAAAAAAGGAGAATCAGAACGAAGAGTTCTCTTTTAAGAATATCAGCTAAATCAGACAGTGCCACAAACTTGAAAATTATGAAAAGTGGGTTTAGTAAAGAGAAACCTGATATAGAACAATTCCTGCAGGTTTTTTGCAATAATTGATCCATGATTAAAAGACCTCACTAGGTCAAGAAAATTTCTAGGCGAACTTGGTTCATTTCTACTATTTTCGTATCAATATATGAAATAGACAGTAAATCCGTTAATCAGCAAAAGTTTCTGACTCTGTTAGCTTATTTCTGACTATGATTAGCAGTAATTCTTTTGAGATTTGAGGACACTATGATTAGCAGTGGCCCATGCAACAGAAAGAGCAATTTGATCACCTTTTTCCTTTCAAGGTCAATATAAATGCAGAGTAAGGAGCGGTTTTACAAGTTGGACTACGAGCGCAATTATTATCTCTAGCATTCCATCAACTGAGATAGAGGTTGAATTGTGGGTCCACAAGATCCTTCTATTTTCTGGTAATAAGAATTAGTGGCAACCTCTCCGATAGAACAAATTATTCACCAACCTAACATATTCGAGACATGATGCATGACCAAAAGTTTTGTCCTCCTTGAGAGAATGTCTCTTAATTGCACTACATCTGGAACTTCATCCTCAGTCAAATTTACAAACCTCAGGACAACACCAGTCTTTTGAGCAACAATTTGCCAAGGAACAATTGCACTGTGATCAGCTATTGTAGTTATAATCTGCAAATTTAGTAGACAGCAATTTGTAGTCAAATACAGCAGCATATCTAAGTAACTTTTCACAACTGCTAGAACACTTTAAGAAAATGTTAGAATAAGGATCCGAAGTTCAAATACAAGATTGGAAGAAAAGATAACAATAAATATGTATTCTTTAGAGCAATATACAATTAATATAATTGGATGATCCTCTCAAATAACTATCTCCAGACATTAAAGTGACAAATAACAAACTCTGGAAGAACAGAAATACACCTCATCTCCTGGTTTCAAGTTTGAGAGTCCCCATGAGTAAGCCACTAAGTTGATAGCTTCAGTAGCATTTCTTGTAAAAATGATCTCTCTAGCTTCGGACGCATTAATGAAATTTGCCACCTTTTGTCTTGCTGACTCATACTCATCTGTCGCCTTTGCACTTGATTTGAAATGATAATACAAACTAGTCAATATAGCATATCTAATAAATAATTAATCAACTACGCCTCAGTCCTAAATTAGTGTGTGCACTTCTATGAATCTTTTGTATATATTCCACTCCATTCAGGTCCATAGTGTACATAATAATAGTATGAAAGCAAGATCCCTAACCACAAGCCTGTAAAAAGAAAATCTGAAATGAATTTATTTTTATGGATAGATAAAATTCCAACAAACTTCTAGATTTAATAGCAATTGTAAAAGATGTTTAAAAGAAATCTCTTCAAGATGAGTACCTCAAATAATGAATGCCTCGGTGGACATTGGAATTGTAAGCTTCATAATACTTCTGCAAGGCCTTGATTACAGCTGTTGGCTTCTGGGAAGTTGCAGCATTGTCCAAATATACAAGCTTTGAGCCATTTATTTCCTGCAAATATCACCATCATATCATTCCATCTAACATAAAATCCTACAAAGACAACTTTCATTCCAACCCAACATTAACCAAATACACTTTTTCAAACATCAACTTCAATACTAGTTTTTCCAAATCTAGACCAACACTTCAAAATGCCTACTAAGAGAGCATTAGATTATTCACTTAGCTTGTCATGGCACTCAAAGTTCTAAATTTATTCTAGCACGCAAATCACAACTGGCAGCTGGCCTCAGACACGGACAAAGAAGAACGCTAACAGTATGCTAACAGCCAACAATATAGTTAAACTGCAATATCTGACACTTTTTTTGCCAAAAACAAAGGCCAACTTTTCTTTTGAAAATTTTGAAAAAATTAGTTCAGAATCTTCAAAAGAGCTACTACCTTTCGTGCAAAAACTTCTCCAACAAACACTTAAACACTTCCTCCAAAGTCCAAAACCTAGAAAACTGAGTTTGCACAAAACCCAAACACCGAAAATCTTCATGTATTGAGAATAATGACTCTAGTATATCACCCTAAGTAGCAGTTTACACAATTAGTTATATGTTAGTTGTTAATCAGTTAGTGAGGTTGTTAATTAGTTAGTGAGCTAAAATAGTTAATTAGTTAATAGATTGATTAAGCTGGTTGTATAGTTAACTGTAGTTAACTAACTCTTCCATATAAATACCCCCAGTCATGTAATTAGCCATTTACTGAACTAATTGAAGAAGTTATCTTCTCCTCCTACATTTCTTCTCTTCCTTCTCCTTCCCCAGTTCATGGAATCAGAGCAGTGAATCAATAATTCTTTGACTTGAAAATCCTGCAATTCGTCAGCTGGAAGAGAGAAATTGTTGGTTGATTCAGATAGCACACCGGCGGTTTCAGCAGTGGAGACACTCGAAGTGATAGAAACGAAGAGGAATCATCCTCTTTACCTTCACCCATCAGACACTCCAAGATGTGTCTTGACCACTGTACATCTAACAGGAACGGAAAACTACTCACTGTGGAGCAGATCGAAGATGATTAATCTCAGGACAAAGAGTAAGCTCGAATTTGTGTTAGGAACATGCCGGAAGAGCTATTATACACTGGAATTAGAAAAACAGTGGGAGAAACGTAATGCATTCGTCTTAGCTTGGATTATGAATATGGTGTCGAAGGAGTTGTTGAGTGGTATTGTGTATGCTTCAGATGCTGCTATGGTTTGGGCAAATCTGAAAGAGAGATTTGACAAGGTCAATGGATCTAGAATTTTCCAGCTTCATAGGGAGATATGCACCATTCATCAAGGTAATTCGTCAATTTCAGCTTACTTCACGAAATTAAGACTGATGTGGGATGAGTTTGATGCGCTTGTGCCACCTCCATTATGTAACTGTGATAGATCTAGAGCATACGTGGATCATTTACGGTGCCTGCGATTGTTTGCCTTTTTAATGGGATTGAGTGAGACCTATGGCCATGCGTGTAGCCAAATTCTGATGATGAACCCTCTGCCAAGTGTTGGTAAGGCCTACGCTATGATTATGGCAGATGAGAGTCAAAGAGTAACCTCAGGAATACACACAATTGGAGATATGGTTGAAGCTACAGCACTGTATGCAGTAAAAGGAGACATGAGAAATCAAGGTGCATATATGAATTGTGAGAAGGGAAATTATAATGTTGGTAATGTTAATGGTCGAAAGAAGGTCAACTGGAACCTGTTCTGTGATCGTTGCAAGATGCATGGGCATACAAAGAGTGTATGCTATAAGTTGTTTGGATATCCAGATGACTGGAAATTCAAGAGGAAGACAGATCAAGGGGGCACAAACTCAAGTAGAAGTTTCAATTCTAATAGAGGCAAAGGAGTTGCAAACAATGTGCAAGTTGAAAAGGAAGAAAAGGAGGATGTTTTTGGGTACACTGCTGAGGAACAAAAATCTGGCCTTAACCCACATGAGCTTAACTTTGTGCGCACAAATTTGAAGGCACTTGCTATGCAAAAGACTTACAGTCCGGATCAATATCAGAGGATACTGAAGATACTGAATGAGGAAGAAAAGATTGATGAAGCTATTAACATGGCAGGTAATATCAATAATAATGATGTTGATGTTTCTGCTGACACAAAAAATGTTGATCATGTAGAGAATTGGATTGTTGATTCTGGTGCAACATCACACATGATTTCTAAGGTAGATACATTGGATAATGTTACTCATAAAAACATAGGAAAAAAGGTTTTTTTTAACCCACTGGACAGATTGCATTAGTTACACACTCAGGAAGTTGTGTGATACCAAGTTGTGGCACACTAAAAAATGTGTTGGTGATACCTGACTTCAAGCATGATTTACTTTCAGTGTCACAATTGACCAGACAACTGAAATGCTCTATTAGATTCTTCCCTGAATTTTGTGTTTCTCAGGACCTCTTCAATGGAGAGATGAAAGGGATTGGTAAGGAGATAGATGGATTGTACTACTTTCCTAGCAACTATTCTACAATAAAGATTGGCAAGGCATTAGTGGCAAGAACTGAAGTTGAGGATACAAGAAGCATGTTGTGGCACATCAGGATGGGTCATCCTTCTATGAAGGTATTGAAGAGTCTATCACTGATCAATAAGGAGGCAAATACAACAATGTGTGATGTCTATTCAGTTTGTCCCCTGGCTAAGCAGACTAGACTTCCATTTGTTGTTAGTAAAACTAGAAGTAGTGAGATTTTTTATCTAATTCATCTTGATGTTGGGGTCCTTATAGGATTCCTACTCATCATGGTTTTAGATTTTTTCTGACAATTGTGGATGATAATTCAAGAATGACATGGTTGTTTTTGTTGAAGTTTAAAAGTGATGTTTTTGAAACATTAAAGTCCTTTTTGGTTCTAGTTAAAAATCAGTTCAACAGACAAGTTAAGAGGGTAAGATCTGATAATGGGACTGAGTTTTTCAATAAAGAGTGCAATACAATGTTCAAGTCATTAGGAATCATTCATGAAAGTAGATGTCCACACACTCCACAACAGAATGGGCTGGTTGAGAGAAAGCATAGACATATACTAGAGGTAGCAAGGGCTATTAGATTTCAGGGTGCACTTCCAATTAAATTCTGGGGAGAATGTGTTGTAGGTGTTGTGTATCAAATTAACAGAATGCCTATTGAGGTATTGAGGGGTCAATCACCTTATGAGGTCTTTCACAAGACAAAGACCACAGCTTGAACACCTGAGGACTATTGGATGCTTATGTTATGCAACTAACCTGATTAAGCATGACAAGTTTTCACCTAGAGCAGATGCATGTGTCATGACGGGTTATCCAGCAAATCGAAAGGGATACATTCTGTATAGTATGAAGCACAGGAAGTTCACAGTAAGCAGAGATGTCATCTTCAAGGAGAAATTTTTCCATTCACAGTGTTGAAAGCTGAACATGAACCTCTTTTTATAGATCAGCCACTCACAAACTATAATGTTGAGACAAGAGTTGCACTTATAACTAATAAAGATCAGAACCCTACATATGATGATGCACAACCATCTTTGGAACTAGATGAAGCATGCTCTCAGGAAAATGATGAAATTACAGAAAATGACAGCACAGAAGCAACTGATCTTGGGATAACTAATAAAGATCAGAACCCTACATATGATGATGCACAACCATCTTTGGAACTAGATGAAGCATGCTCTCAGGAAAATGATGAAATTACAGAAAATGACAGCACAGAAGCAACTGATCTTGGGGGCAATCCTAATACTACCAGCAGCACAGGCCAAAGAACATCCACCAGAACTTCTAGACCACCCATTTGGTTGAAAGATTATGTCACTACTAGGACCAAACCTGCACATCCACACTCCTTGGCCAACTATGTGGCCTATGATCAACTATCTTCCAATTATCAAGCATATTTGAGCAATATCTCATCAAATACAGAGCCAAAGAATTATGAAGAGGCTATCAGAGATACAAGATGGATAGAAGCAATGCAGCAGGAAATCAATGCACTTGAAGCCAATGGTACATGGAACTTTGTTCAACTGCCACCAAACAAAAGGACCATAGGATGCAGATGGGTATACAAGATAAAGTATAAGGCAAATCGAGAGGTTGACAGATTCAAAGCAAGATTGGTAGCTAAGGGATACAGCCAGAAGGAGGGGGTTGACTACCAAGAGACATTTTCACCAGTAGTAAAAATGGTTACTGTGAGGTCTGTGATTGCAATAGCAGCAGCTGAAAATTGGGTCATTTATCAAATGGATGTTTTTAATGCTTTCTTACAGGGTGATCTCATTGAAGTAGTGTATATGGAACTACCTAAAGGATTTATAAGTAAGGGGGAGAATCAAGTATGTAGACTTGTCAAGTCACTTTAAGGACTTAAGCAGGCATCCAGACAATGGAATGCAAAGCTGACTGATGCTTTGTCACAGTCAGGTTACTGGCAAAGCCATTTGGATTACTCCTTGTTCACTAAAAGAAGAGGATCACCATTGGTGATAATTTTGGTGTATGTTGATGATTTGTTGATCATTAGAAATGTTGATGATTTGTTGATCACTGGAAATGACTCAGAGTTGATACAAGAGACCAAAGAAGTACTATATCACTCCTTTAAAATCAAGGACCTAGGAGAGTTGAAGTATTTTCTTGGAATTGAATTCAGTAGATCAGATGAAGGAATTGTTATGTGCCAGAGGAAATATGCTCTAGAACTGATATCTGAAGTTGGTCTAGCAGGTGTCAAACCAACAACAACACCTCTAGAGTGTAATATCAAGCTCACAAGTGTTGATTTTATTGTAGACAGCAATGATGAATTGTTCACTGACATAGGAAGGTACCAAAGATTGATTGGAAAACTCCTTTACCTTACAAACACTAGACCAGACATAGCCTTTTTAGTCCAATGCCTAAGCCAATTCATGCAAAAGCCAAAGACTTCTCACTGGAATGCAGCATTGAGAATAGTGAAATACATCAAGTCAGCACCAGGTTTGGGTTTACTTATGAGTTCTGAGAAGCAAACACAACTTACAGGGTACTGTGATGCTGATTGGGCAGCATGCCCAAATACCAGAAGGTATGTTATTGGATACTTGTTGAAGTATGGGAAGTCCTTGATAGCTTGGAAGTCTAAGAAGCAACATACTGTCTCAAGAAGCTCTGCAGAGACAGAATACTGAAGTCTTGCTACATTGACAGCTGAGGTAGTATGGGTGACAAACTTATTCAAGGAATTGAAGATAGTGCTGGATGAGCCTACAAACATATTATGTGACAGCAAGGCTGCCATTCAAATTGCAACAAATCCAGTCTTCCATGAAAGAACCAAGCATATCGAGATTGATTGCCACTTTATCCGAGAGAGAATGCAGCAAGGACTCATCAGAACTAGCTACGTGAATACAAAGGACCAACAGGCTGATTTATTGACCAAAGCAGATCACAACATGATTTTTTGCTGGCCAAGGTAGGTGTTCTGAACATCTTCAGTACATCTAGCTTGAGGGGGAGTATTGAGAATAATGACTCTAGTATATCACACTAAGTAGCAGTTTACACAATTAGTTATATGTTAGTTGTTAATCAGTTAGTGAGGTTGTTAATTAGTTAGCGAGCTGAATTAGTTAATTAGTTAATAGATTGATTAAGCTGGTTGTATAGTTAACTATAGTTAACTAACTCTTCCATATAAATACCCCAGTCATGTAATTAGCTATTTACTGAACTAATTGAAGAAGTTATCTTCTACTCCTACATTTCTTCTCTTCCTTCTCCTTCCCCAGTTCATCATCGGCACAAAACTAAATCAAAATTCACCTAATACAAATTTCATATACAAAGAGAAATCGGCAAGAGGTAGCACCTGCTGAAGTATAGGGAAATCAGAACGGGTGATATGCCCGAGCGAACCGGGTCTGAGTTTCGGGCCTTCTACTAATGGAGGAGAAGATGCTGCTGAAGCTGAAACATGCAACCGCCGGGACTTCCACCGGAGCGAACTGGAGCTTCGATTGGCGATACTAAGGTTCCAACTACCCGACCGGAGACACGGCAATTTCAGAACTGCACCATCCATCGGCATCGTCGTCTTCGCTATCATCGTCAAGGTGTACCTGCAAACCCTGCAATTTCTGATTAGGTATAGAGAAGATATACCAACAAATAACATACTAGTTGAACTAATCTAGATTCCCGTAAAATTTAGTAATAAATTATTTTTTTTCTATTTTAATTTATACTAGACTCAATTAGAACTTCAATGTTTTTTTTTGAGTTTCCACAGAACTAACACCAATTATTTTTTTTCTACAATCTCATGAAACAACAATCAATTATCTGAGCTTATTTTCAGGGGGGGAAAACACCTCCATCTACATCAAATTTAATTTTAATTTCATAAAAAGTTAAAGAAATAAATAAACTTTACCACTCACCAATCGACCCCAAACAAATAATCCTGAATACTTTTAAAAATATCAAAAAAGAAGGATACAAGACATTATATTAAAATCAACAATATATTATAATATAAGGAGTAATAACCATCCAAATTGGTTATTCTATAGATTGTTGCCTTGTCATTCCTATCCACTCTTCTTTTGGCAAGTCTCACTCTCTTTTTCTCCTCAAGTATCACTCTTTTCTCGTAACTTTACAAGTATTTTTTTTTTCCGATAATAATTGTTTATTATTCACTTAATATAAATTAAAAATTATTAAATAATTAAAATAATTTTATCAAATTATTTTTTGAATATCATAAATGCATTTTGAATAATATAATAGAAAAATAATTGTAATCAATGACAAAAATAAATTAAATAATAAATATAAGATCATCTCTTGATTTCATAAAGAAACTAACTATTGTTAGACATATATTTTTATACAGAGACAAGTAAAAGTGGGTAAAAATTATACTATTTAAAGAGGCAAAAGAGAAAAACTTCCTAAAATGTCCTTACTATGAAAAGATCCTACCTTTATTTACTTACTAGTATAGTGCCCCGTGCGTATCAAATTATGATTATGATTTTTTATTTGTTAAACATATTAGTTTATAGTAAAGTAATAATATTTAATCATCAGATTATTTTTTATGGAAAAATAAGTAAGTTAATAATAATTTGATATATTTATATACACTTATCATGTATGGGATTTAAGTACCATAAATATATACATATATTATATTTCGTGGGATTTAAGTACCTTAAAATTTCAATAACTTTGTCCCTTATTTCGTGGCAAATGAAATTTCTCTCTCTCAAGTGTTCTAAATATTATTTCTATAGTGATCATATTAACATTTTTCATTTAATGTATTTATAATGCATTTTAATCTTGTTGTGTAAAGCTAATATAAATAGAAAAAGGGAGACTACATTTTTTATATTTTTTTTATAGTAAGCTTTAGGATAAGGAGAAGATTATGTACATTAAACATAGGATTAAACTATTAAAAAATTAGTTGAAGTGAATTATTTATATCAATGGATAGTATTTAAAATTGAAGTTATCCTTGTAAATTTTCTTACCTAAGTGCACCAAGTACAATGCTATATGAAAATATGACAGCACTAAAAACATTATGAAATTGTGGCCACAAAGGACATAAATCATATATATCACCAAAATTAATCCAAAGCAAGTAGATAAGCAAATGACCAACAAAAAAATGCTTAATCACTTCTCTTTAAATATATCAAATAAATTAAATTTCGTTTAATAAATTAAGAAAATTTGAATTATCAACTTTTAAAAAGGAAGAAGAAATTCTTAATTAGTTACCTGTAATTTAGGAATCCACTACTGCCATTTTGGTAATTCAAAATTTAAAAAGTAAATGCAATATAATGCAAAAATTTTTTTTTTAAAGGATAGTAATTCTTGTTTTTAAACATCTTTTTTTTTAATTTTAAAAGTAATAATTGAGAATTTAAATAGTATAAAATTAATTTGAAAAATTGATAATTGTAATTAGTTTAGAAAATTATGATTAGTTCGAAAACCATTTGTGAGTTTGTAAGTTCATTTTATTTTTTTTTAATTTGGATTTATAATTTGAAATAACTTAAATTATGGAGTTTTGATTGGAATCCGCCCACTTAAAAGAAATCACGATTCTAATGAAGATATTTTCAAATCGTACTATGTTTTTTGAAATTTTATTTTATTACTTTTTTAATAATCAGTTTTTATAGTTTGTTGTTTAGTAAATGAATTATCTTAATAATAATAATAATAATAATAATAATAATAATATATATATATATAATTAGTTTTTTAATTTTAAATGATAATATATAAATAAAAAGTTTAGATTGTCGGTTGTTTGTTTAAATTTATTTTATTTTATTACTTTTTGGACTAACGATTTTTTTTTTTTTTTGTTTAGCAATTGAATCATCCTATTAATAATATATATATATATATATATATTCAACAAACATAAGTTTTGAAACTACTTATTTAGTTGGATACATGTCTTTTTAACCATCATAAAAATTATATTATCTTTTTAAATTTAAAATTTTGAAAAAAAAAATTTAACGAATTTTAAATACAGAAATATAATATTTTAAAGTTAATTTTTTTAAAAAAAAATTTAAAGTTAATTTTTTTAAAAAAATAATCTTAAGCTGAAAATTCAAAAATTATTAGAGGGATGACTTATGGCACTATTTTTCAAAATTACAGAAGTGTAATATTCTAAATTTATTATTTTTTTAGATATAATAATTAAGATTTATAAATTCTCATGTTTTGTAAGATCTCATATTAGATTAAATAAATAACCATCAACATGATAATAAAATTATTAAAAATTGCTAATTTTTTTTAAAACATATTATTAAAAAAACCTATTTAAAAAGTAACAAAATATAAATAAATCTAAAATGTAAAGAAAGTAATTTTTAAAATATGAATTTATAAAAAAAAGCTATAAAATTTTATAGTATATGATAATATATGTTGTTAAGTATTTATTCTATACGGTAAATATGATATATTGTGATAAATAAAAGCCTAGAAATATATGTGAAGATGTGCTGATTTCATAAATTGCTAATGATATAATTTTACATAGTAAAATAATAATAAAGTTTAATAAATGTGACAAAGCAGCATATATTTAAGACTGAGTTATTTTTGAGAAATATAGAGAAAAAGATTTGATACCATCGCTTGTTTATCAAATAAGTTTTATATTAATAGATTGTAAATTTGATTGTGCAATTAAATATAATAATAATTTATAAGATCAAATGCATATGAAATCGGTACTTATAGCTTCAATTCAAATTCTAAGAAAGCCAAAACTATTTCATATATATAATTTTTTTCAATTTAAAATTTATTCAACTGCATACATATATGTCACGCCCCGGGAGGATACCCTAGGCGTGGTCGACACCCAGAGACTATTGCTAGCCCCTAAGCGAATCACTTGTTCTTAAGACAGTCATTCAACATCAACACAACGGAAATAGAGAATATGAGCTACCTCAAATAAGGGCCAAATGGCCAACATCAGTCTCATCATCATAGTAAGTAAGTACTAAGTACTACTCAGTTCATAAAGGAAAACCATCAACATCAGACCTCTACTCATGTCTATGAAGCCTCTAACCTGACTCAACTGTCTAAGATAGGATCATGACAGGCCATGATTGCCCAACTCAATAAACACGAAAACACAAATAGAAGGGTCTCTTTCGGATAGCAAGGAGGCTCATCAATGATTGAAACTCGAAATCTCCGACCTCAACGATGCACTTGCTGAAGTCCTCTAACTCCTGTATCTGCATCATGAAACGATGCAGCACCGAGTGGCGTCAGTACGTGGAATGTACTGGTATGTAAAATAGCTTAATGTAAGAATATAAATACAGCATCATAAGGAAAACATCAACTCAATATCATACTCCATCAGAATGTCAAACGTCTATCTATAACAAGAAAATAGAGTAGACAAATGACTCCTCAACCCTCACCTCAACATCATCAATACGTCAGACTCATCTCAAGGGAACTCGGCTCAACTCAGCTCAACTCAAGGAACTCGACTGACTCAAGAAACCCAACTCAACTCAACTCAAAACTCGACTCAAACATCACATCACATCAACATCAACATCAACATCGGAGTACTATCACAGTAAGACCTCACTGGGAAACCTAACTGGGAGTTTCTCTAACCGACAACCATCATCTATGAGCCAGTGATGATACAACGAAGCGATGTCGTTGCCACATCCATCCAGTACCCTGCCCGGGGTAAAGGATATCAACCTCAGTGGATCCACAAGAAAAGAAAACCTCAGTCCTCTATTGGGATAAGAAATGAGCCATCCGCATTGCGGTTCAATCCCTTCTTCCTACGCGGGCCACGTAGTTAATGGGTTCAAGTGGGACTCACTCTCCCCTATTTCGGTGCTCAATACTCCTCCCAGAATTCGACATGCTCATAAAACCTCAACCTCATCAGTCCTAAAGGGACATAATACATCATCATCAGTCCCATAGGGATAAAATATAATACCTCGACATCAACATCAATCCCGTAGGGACATAATACATCAACATCAACATCATCTCACCTCATCAACATTAACATCAACATCATGGACTCATGATACTCTTTTAGAAATTAAACTTCCAGTTTTAGGACATCATGAAGCATCATTCTCATCAACATCGTCATCAAGACTCTCATCAAATGTGAAACACAATCAGAATATCACAAACATCATTCTCATTAAAGCTCTAGACTCATCCCCTAGTTCATTCTTACATATTTTAACAAAATAATCGTAGGGTTTTGTGTAGAACATTGATGAATGGGAATTATATCATCTCCTCTTGGGCCCTTCACTCTTTTTCTTTCTCCTTATAAGGGTCGGGTTCAGAATATATGATGAAGGGAAGGTATGTTTCTTATGGTACTGTCGGAGTATGAAAAATGAGTTTTAAAGGTATAGGTTGAGTAGTTGGTGGACTTTGAATGTTTGGATCGGGTTCTGATATGTGAATGGATATAGTTGAGGATTGTTAGGATTTAGACTTTGAAGAGGAAGTGGTGTTTGGTGTGATGTGCTGGCATGATGGAGGTTAGGAGTAGTTAAGTCGATGATGGAAGTTTTTTTGGAGAGGAATAACAATTGAATCTTTTAGAGCATGTTCGGAGGTTGAATTAGAAGGAGGAAAATGAAGTGGAGGCCTTTCGTCGTCTGGAGCATGAGTATTAGTGGCGATGGCTAGATTCTCCGAATCTTGAGTCTTTTGTATCTCAGCCCTCATTTCAGCAATTGTTGCATTAGTTGTGCAATCAACTTGTTATGTTCAGCAATTGCGGGGTTCATCGCGATAACTTTGGTTAAATCAATGCCCTCACTGTTCTCAGTTATTTTTTCTTTCCCTTTCGACAGACTTTGGTCAGGGAAGAAATCTTTGGAATTCTTAGACCTCGTAAAGTAGGAATGTCCAGTCATTTTCTCAACATAAATCAATTCTAAGTACCTGTCAAATGAAAAATATCTCAAAAGATAAATGTGTTAGTCCTTTTTCATAATAAATAATGCAAAATATCACACGAAAAAGTAAACACATAATAGTTGCATTGTTCGAAAATATACTAACCCACAGATATAGAAAAATGACTAAATAGGCCAAATATTGCCTAGTTAATTTGAGATTTGTGAATCAGGGGGACATTTTGTCAAAATTTTCTCATATCTTCTAAAATTTGTGATTCTTTTGTAAGAATGAAGGAGGAAAAATAAGTTTTTCTATAATGAGGGGCCGAGCCTTCCAAGGCTGCCTACGTATCTCACAAAGGAGCCCTACGTAGTTTGACTAGATTGAATATTCAAATGAAAAAGTCACCTTTTGTCAGATAAGAGAGTGAAATTTAGAATCTTGAGAGTGGAGTTCGAATTTTGTTGAGAAACTCAAGGCTCAAAAAATGTTTTGGACGAACTTTGATAGTGACTGGGATTTATGCTTAGGAGGCTCTAAAAGATTTTTTTTTTTGAAAGGAAATGGGCTAGAATATCTCCGAACAAATCAACATAATCACATAAATAGTTATAACCATTAGCACAAAAATAGTTATTGCGCGTCCTAGAGAATATGTGACCCTTTTGTGCCAAAGGGTTGGCCTATCGATTTGAAGGATATCGTTTTAAATATTTCATTGTTCCCCAAAAGCAAATTATATAAATAGATAAAAGACATTATAAAGTGTCAATACTACGGGATACATTTTTTAGGAAAATGGAAAAATGCAAATACAAAGAAAATATTCTCACGCAGGGGATAAACTAATTAGAAGAAAATCCTGCTTCATCTCTGGCTTTCTCTACCTCTCCTCGGATGTGATATCGATGCAGCATCAAAACGGTTCAACTAATAAGGCTCGGCTGGGTACTGGGGTTTGTTGAAGAGTGGTGATCTGTCTTTCTAAATTCTGATCTAACTAAACCAGACATGTTCATTGATTAACCATCTACAAAAGCAAAATGTATTAGAAAACCCCCCAAGCCAGCGAACAATGATTTATTTAAATGGCATATACATCCTTCAAATGAATCAAACAATATGATCGCCCAAATGGGTCGGAGGCCACTTTGGGTTCAAGGTGGGTTACTAATGGGCCCAATTACCCCTTGAGTATTGGGTCAACCTAGGCCAATACACTTACAGGGTTGTGGTTTCGCTCTACCCTAAGTGTCCAAGAGTAAGTTTATTTGACTATGAAAAGGTGACCCAGGCAGACAACCTGGGCTGAGGAAGTTAACGACCGTTGACCCCGCAAGATTAACTCATTTAGTCAGGGTACCCTCATGAAAAATTTGGATTAAACGGTTGTGACCCGCATAACCGTCATTTAGTGGAAAATAAAAAATGCCAAGTGACGAAAAATGCTATGAATGAAATAACAGTTATAATAATTGAAATTAAACAGGTAAAACACAAACAAACAAATAACGAAATAAAGGCAATTGTTACAGTTAGTCAAAAAGCTAATCTAGTGGTTAGAACCTAATTAATTATCCCCAGCAGAGTCGTCATTTCTGTTATTTCAAAAAAAATGACTTGTGTATTTTGAAAATTCGATTATTACTTAATTGATTTAAGTAAACCAAATTTTCAAAGTCACCACTTGATTTTTTAAGGGAAAATCAAGAAAAACTATTAAATTATTTTAAAAAGATTTTAAAATTCAAAGACCAAGTTCGGGTTCATATTTAGGTTTTACGCACTCGAAATGGCTGCTAACACGCGGTTATCCGACGATTGGAAAATTTTGACTAACTTTAAAAAGATTCAATTTAGAATAGTGACTTTGAAAAAATCTAAGTGAAATACTAAATAATCAAGAAAAATTCTAAGTCATTTAAAATTTAACCGCACTTATTTAACAAATTTAGCTAATACGAGGGGCTAGAATTTTAAAAATCAACTAAAATGGCTAAGTGCTAAATGAAGAAAATATTTATAAATCATTTCAAGGAAAATACTTGAACTATTTTAAAGAAAATTCATAAACTCTAATTTCCCTAAAAGGGATTTTAACATCAAAACATTCAAAAGCATTAAAAAAAATAGAAATGATCGACCTTTGGGAAACCAATTAAATTAAAAAACACATAAAACAACATTAAATTAATGTTAGTGTTAGAAACAAACAACAATTATTACAAACAAATAAATACATAAAAAAGAAGAAAATAAAATAAAATTGGGCTTTAGCAGACCCAATTTTTCACCTGCCCTAGTTCTAGTATTTGGGCCTGCCCATCCCATTAAGAAAGTCTATCCAGCTGCTGCTTTGGGTTTTTGGCCCCCAAATCCCTGTTGTATATACTAAGTGTATATTGATGTATTTCAGTATATACATACTGATTTTTGACTTCCATGACCTGTAAGTTAACTCCTCCCGCTTGTATTTGCTCTCCAAATCCAAGAAATGGATGGGATGACTCGAAAGAAAGGAGACTTGGGCCTCCATGGCCCAAGAAATGCAAAATGGGGGTCCAAAATGGACCCGGAAGGTATCACATGCGAAAAAGAAACAGAAAACAAACTTAGTGATCTCATCGAGAAGGTTAAAGGTAAATTCCATGAAATTACTTAATCTTGAAACCTTTAATGAACCAGTGACGTCAACAAGACAAGATGGAATATGACTTTAAGACATTCAAGCAAACATGCAATTTATATACCTTCAAATATTCATCTACTTCATAAACAGTAATGCGGTTGCAGAAAGAACAACATAAATAACGTTAATCCTAAGTTGAAAATTATAGTAACCAACTTCAAACTTATACTTAATAGACCAAGTTCCAAATCTTTCATGTCTAACAGGTCACTTTAAGAGAAGGACTCAAGACATTAAAATATGACAGGTTTAAGTGGGCATTATACTAGCACCAATAAAGACAACACACATACATGGACGAGAAGGACTAACATAAATTGTTACTAAACTCAACATTAGACAGTCACTAAGGAGAGAAAACAAAGTTACCACAACTAGACATTTGATAATGACACAAATAAACTGCTGGTAATACAAGTTGATATAAAACACAGGACATTAACATACTAAGTTCCCAAAAATCCCGAAAGATGAATCGATTATTTTAAAATAAGAAATGAAACGCATAAAGTGTGTTGAATCAGAACATATCATATGATCCAGAACCACATACAGACTGGCAAGTTGTGTGACCACATAATTGCTTTCAAAGTACTGCACATATGACATTTGCTAATCAAACTAACATAACATAAAGAAGAACAAACTATCAGTGAGAAAGTATATATTATACCCAATCTTGGACTCGAATTAATTATACAGTGAAGAAGGGAAACTCTAAATAAGATCAATACATCGCAATGAACCAGAACAAGAGCTCTTTAACTAAAAAAAATGCATATGACAGGGGTGAATTTCAAACAAATAAAAGAGAGGAAAAGTTCAAGCTTAAAAAGTAACAAAATGTTACAAACCACAAATGTTAAAACATAACAAATCAATCCTTTCACTTGCCAGAACCAAGTAGCACCTATCGCGTAGTTGCAAAAACAAAGATAAAGCAATTACTATACCATAACTTGAACAGATTAGACCCTTTTAAGGCACCGGAAGAGGCCAGATTTCAAGTGACGTCCTAACATATTAGAATGCAACTGAGGCACAACCTAAACCATTTGAGGCAAAATAACATTTTTGACCCAAAAGTAGATAGAATTTGAAATGAAAAGATGCAAACAGGGAACTGGATCATACTTTCTGCATTTTTAACATACATATTACCATTTGTGACCAACACATCAGATTTCTAAGGAGAAACAAGCAAAGAAAAAGCAAAACAACTTCCATAACATTCTAATCCGAGATAAAATTTCAGGGCCTCATAACTCATCTTAATAAGTAATAACAACAATGTCATAATATAACCACAACATAGCATATTCAGTTAAGGCAAAGTGAGCACAACATAAAAAAAATCGATGTAACTTAAGGATTTGGTCCTACGACCAAGCAAACATGCTTGAATAGATGAGGAGGGTTATGATTGAGGTATTACCTTTCTTGAAGTAGGAACGGGGACAACGAACTGAATAGTGAACTTTGACACCACAACGAAGCTTGTATGCGAATTCCCTGACTCCGAACCTAGACGCTCCGATTTTTATTTCTTCGAATCATCGAACTCTTTCAAGAAAAGGTATAGAGCAACAAGAACTTTTAGGGTTTTTCTTTCTTTTCCTCGATTTCGGGCCCCTCCGGCCCCAAATCAGTGAGGGAAAATGAGGAATTTATAGCCCCAAAATTAGGGCAAAAGGAGGGAAGTCATGGGGTAATTTGGGGGTTTTAGGATTGGAAATTCAAAATTCCAATCCCAAATCCTTTGAGGGATCAGGAATATTCTCGAGTTGTTGGATATTCTTCAACGAATTGAAGAGATGAGCCATTGATTTCATGGAGAGAAAGCGTGATTTTGACACCTGGAAGGTTCTAGGGTCGATTAAAAACGTTTCTCGTACTGTGGGGCCTAAATGAGGACACGTAGAAGGGAAATTGGTTGAGGGTTGTCAGGTGGTTATGGCTGGTTTGGTTGTTGTTGTTGCGTCTGTATTCTTCGTGGGGAGAAAGAAGGGAGAGGAGTGTGCGCGTGTAAGGAAGAAGGGGGAGAGGTAAAGTAAAAAGGTTTTGGGGGGCGCGTGGGGCGTGTGCAGGGAGTATATATGTAGATTAGGAGTTGGGCCGGGTATAGGGAATTGGGTTGGGTCTAGGAAGAGTTGGATTAGGGTTTGGGAATTAAAATTGGGTATTAGGATTTGGGTTAGGATTGGGGATTAAAATTAAAAAGAATGGTTTAAGGAAAAAATTTAAAAATTAGTCACTTCAATTACAATTGTGATCTTAAATGTAATCAAATCGAATTCGATTGACTAATCTTATTACAAGATGAATTAATACAAATTAATCGAAAAGCTTTCAAGAATTAACGAGTTGAACTAATTGAATTAATTTGTAAAATAATAAATATTGAAAATAAAAGTAAACTTGATTTGAAATAAAATATTTTTTGCCTCTTCAGAAGCTAAATATTCCAAATTGTTAAAATTAAAAGCTCGATGATTAATTTATACTGTGGAGGGTAAAAATTGGATGTCAACAACTATCATTAGATTATTTTTTTTTGCAAATATATTTTTGAAGAAACACTTTAATTCACCAAAAATTCAAGAATGTAAAATCTTCTTGCCATATTATTTTATCTAAAATTTATATAAGAATATTTGCATAGATATTTTCATATTTGTTGATGGGGTTTCTATTATAATATCTTTTAATTTGAAACCTACTTAATTAAAGGCTAATTAAATGACAAAGACCCAAAATCGTCCTATTGTTAGAGGCCTAAGAAGTAGGTTATATTTATATTTGAATTTTTTTATAAAATATATTTATATATTAAATTTAACATGTTAATATATGAAATGTATTTATATACATGTAAAAGTTATACGGTTTGACTCGAGAATTTTTTGAATTCTTTTATATACTAAAAATACCACCTCAATTATCGGGACGGTTATAGACTTAAATAAAAGTCCACGATTTTGTAGTGAAAGTGATATAAATCAGTCGATATGGTTCGGTCGATTTTTCATATTCTTTTGACACCCCTAAGTATTTGCAATTACACTAAAACGTTTTTTTTTTAATCATAACTAGAATTACTTTTTTATGGAAAAAGTTTTCTTATAGGAAAAAGTCGATTTAATATTTGGTTAATACTTTTTGGAGGAAAAGTTTTTGGATGTAATCTATAAATTGAGGATCCCCTTTAGCTCACAAATAATAGAATTATATCCACGATATAGTTATTATTAAGTTTTATTTAGGAAAAAATTATTCTCTTCACAAGTTTTATGTTTCTGATGTTTGTTTGTTCAATATGTACGTCACTTGAATAAATCATATTAAATATTATACTTCTTTTATTATGGTATTTTTTTTTTTGGTTTGATTGATTGTCTCCAAGATTTGCAATTGTTAGCTTTTGCATGATATCATATTATTTTGATTCGAAGACGAATAATTTTTTTTTTTTATTATGATTGGCTTCTGAAGCTCACCATGGCATTGTTAATGCTGCATTTATTCACCAACTTTGCAAAAACATCTTATGTCACAATTCACATTCTCGTTATAACTGTACTTTCAATTTCAAATTAGTCAATGTGCAGTTTATGTGCGATTAATATCAACTTCTCTTTTCCTTCATATTGAAGAAGCAATAATTATCAAAATAATAATTTTTCATCAACTTTGATGCAATTTTTCTAAATATTTTATAATAAATTTTTCATCGTGACACATACACGCATACTCTAAATTATATACTATATACATCCCAATTCATGATTTGATTTCTTTAAGGACCGAAGTGGAATTTATCCAAGCGCAGGGGGAGAAACGTCAAAATTTCATTTTCATAGGATGCGATTGTAACCGCTGACCGGGAGATTTTGCAGAAAGCTAAACAATGTTCATTGACCTGTAGAATAAGCAGCTTCCATTTCCATAAGTTAGCATCTTTTTCGAACAATTATCTTCTTCTTCTGATCAGCTCAGTGTGTTATCAGATCACTACTTTAATCTCACTCAGTTGCTTTGTGCTTACACAGAAAATGCCGAAATCATCATCGTCAAAGTTTGTTTTGAGTAATCTTTACCACTACATTTTATCAAAACCCCCTCAATTTTCAAACCCAAATGCCACTGCAAGTGGTATATCTCATTTCCTTTCTAATCATTCCAAGATTATCGAAAAGCCTGCTGTTAATCCATGGGCGTCAAATTCCCAGAGAACCCATTTTTCGTCTTCGCCATTTCCGCGGGTTTTGCAAAACCCTAGTAAGAAGTTAGACCCAGACGGCAGTTTCTTGTGGAATAGGAAATTACAAGGGTTTAGGTACTTCTCCTTGAAGAGTTCCGGATTGGGTTCGAAAATGAGTGGGAGTTTCGGGAAGAATGTGTTGAAGAATCCGGTTGAAGCTGCCAAGAACACGGCTTTACGATACAAGGGTGCTGTGGGTTTGCAGATTGAGGCATTTTGGAAGAGGAATTCCATGGTCTTATTTGGTGCAGCAGGTATTATGGTGTGCATTTTGCTCTGGAGGGTTCTATTTGGAATTGCTACTACGTTTATTGGATTGTCTGAAGGCATGGCCAAGTATGGCTTTCTTGCTCTTTCCTCTGCCATTGTCGCTTTTGCTGTGAGTTCTTCTCAAGTATCTGTTTATAGTTGATTGAGCTGCCTCTATGTTGATGCTTACAATATGTGTTGTATAAGTGAGCATGTGTTTCTGGAAATCACATCATTGTTTGAGTTGTTCTTTGCTGAGCTTTTGAATTTGCTAATGCATCCTTACTGTGACTTAGCTGGTATGTATGTCATAATGTGACTTAAGAAGAACTGTTAATTTGAGAATTGGAAACATTTTTGTGAAATGAACACTATAAAGACTAGTTGCTGATCATCCTGAAAATTATACCGGAAATGTTTCTACACCAAGAGCCTTATCTAAGAACTTAATGAACAAGTGCTGTAGCTCATTACTAGTAGTTTGCTTTGCATCTTCTGGATGCTTACTTTATAAATTATAGCTGAGAGAACTTCTTATTTTGTTATATTAGGGATTGTATCTGCGCTCAAGATTTACCATCAACCCTGATAAGGTATACAGAATGGCAATGAGAAGACTTAATACAGAAGCTGGAATTCTTGAGGTTATGGGTGCTCCACTCTCAGGAACAGACTTGAGAGCCTATGTGATGTCAGGAGGTGGCATTACCCTCAAGAACTTCAAGCCACGGTTTAGGGGAAAACGATGCTTTCTGATTTTCCCAATACGAGGTTCTGAGAGGAAAGGTTTAGTAAGTGTTGAAGTCAAGAATAAGAAAGGCCAGGTTCGATTTCAAATCAGCTACTACTTTTGTTCTGTATGATGAAGCGTAACTGTGTGCCATTGCAATTTTCTCATCCTATCTGAATGTTGTCACATATCATGAGGTTCAAAACTGATCATGTCTAAGTGGAAAATATAAAGCTATAAAAGGGATAGTATTGTAGCACCATGAACTAGAAGGCTAGAAATAAGCAATTATACATGACAATATCAAAATTGATAAACATTCACGTGATAATGAGAGGGAGCAAATTTGGTTAAAGTGCATATAGTCGCAAAGTAAAAATTTGATTATATCCAATCTGCTAAATCAGCTCAACCTTATTTAGAGAAGCTTAAATTGGTATCTGAGTTGAGTTTGTTTCTAACTTAAGTAATTACTTAGTTTGTAGTGTCTTGAGCAAGGCCTATGAGATGTTGAGCCTACAAGCATCGACATTTTAGTAAAAGTTTTATCAGTAAATATAGGTTTTGTCAAAGTTGTGATCTGGTGTGATTGAGCATTATATTTCCATATTTGTAGCAAATAAAAATAGGACCCAAAAAAGAAGGTATCACAATGTGCCATCCTATTGCTGGAAAGATGGAAACATAATGAAGCTTAATATTCATGTCGGGAGCCTAAGTTTGGGTTAATTGGTTTTATAATCAATTTGAACTGGGGTTTTTGAGCCCTACCTTTCTCACTATGGAATAAAAGAGGCCATAATATAGTTTGTCAAATGATCATCTGGAGTTTGGTTTTTCTAACTCTGAATGACTGACATATTCTTTTTTCACTAGAGATTTTCTAGAATTTGAAGCTTCTAGATTTGGTTGCTACACAACCAGATAAACAAACAATGCAGAGGAATCCAACTTGTTTCTTGTTCATTGTCATTCTAGCAATGCTTATGCTTACATTTATCCTGCTTTCGGTCTGCAGTATGATATGAAATTATTGGCAGTAGATATACCAATGGCCTCAGGACCTGACCAACGTCTATTCCTGATTGGTGATGAAGAAGAGTACAGGGTTGGTGGTGGTCTTATTGCTGAGCTAAGAGATCCTGTTGTTAAAGCAATGGCAGCAACTAAGGAGTTTGAAGATCGTGATGATTTGGAGGATGAAGAGGATGCTGAAAGAGAAGTTCAAGAAGCGGAGCGAAGGCACCAGGAAGAAATGGAAAAACTTGAAAAAAGTGATACAAGATGATTAAGCTGCAGTCTTTTTGTATCATTGGTTTTACATTGGAGTTGTTTACAAAGGCAAGATAGAGCATCCAAAGACTAACTGTTGATTTTGCAAGTTCCCCTTACCTCTCAGTGAATTAACAGAACTATATGCACAGGCGGGAAAAATAGATCATACACTTGGAATTTTCTGTAATGGTTTGTTGTTGGTCAATAAGTATGATGTTGGAAGTATCAAATCGTTGATGTAATGGTACGTGTTTATTTCATTATTCAGCCTTGTGGGCCTCTTGCTGGTAGAGAAATAAATTACAAGTACTACTTTGTTAGACATGAAGCTCTGGTCAGTTTACTTACATCTTTGGTCTTCTGTGCTATTTTAGCATACTTATAAGTTGTTCTTTAGTACATTATAGGATTTTTTTCAGCCTAGTTCACTCGACAGTGTCTTCACCTGGAAATGAATTGTGCTGTGCATTGGTGTACCTGTCCAAGAAACAGAAATTACGGCTTTGCAGCTTGAAAAACAAATACAAAAGCAAAGGTTTGCACTTGACCCACGTAGTGTCCGTCACTTTTATGCGGCATCCGACAACTTGCTTTCATGATTTTGTAAGCTGAACTAAGCTCTTTTTAACTAGGTAAGGAAAAAGACAAGAGAGCTTTTTAGAGAAGACTTGTTTATTACTTGGAAGATTGTGTGAACTTTTTGTAAGGACCTGTTAGGTCATTTTGATAATTAATCCTCTTGTTTTTCTAACATATCCTTTTCGTAAATTTTAAATGGATCTTTCGGACTATTCAATAACTATGATTATTTAGTTTATGGATAAATCTAAATAATTGATTTGATTAGTTGACTAAATGTTAATTTAGTTAAAACCTTGTATTACATGATCAGATATTTTAAATTAGATTAGTGAACTTTTAGAATTTAATTAAATTAGAAAATAAGAAAAGAGAAAAGTGGACACCAATATACCTGACGCACAACAACGCCGACGCTAGCACGAAGGTTTGATCACTGCACCTTAATTCCTCCTTAATTACGGTAATCATATCTTCAACATTCTTTGTCATATTCTTGTTATTATTTAAATATTAAATATAGTTTATATAAACTAGAGTTGGATAGTGGAATTGGAGATGTAAGTCACTGTTGCAATGCAGCGTGACCTTCTTGGTTCTTCTTTTTTTAAAATATAGTTTGTAACTTTAATAATGAAACAATAATTATAGTGATTTTGAGTGGAATAGCAATTTTTGTTTAATCGGGGCTACAGATTGGGAGTTTCAGAAAGGCAAAATCATACCCATTGATGCAACAATGGCGTCAGTAGTTGCCTGGCTACTAATTGTTGGTAATTTGACATTAGTATGTTTAAAATTTGTTGGCGTTGTTAGTTTTAAAACCTTATTATGATTATTTATTTGATTAGATTGTGTGCTATGAATTCTATTCGGACGGTGAAGGCTCAAATGCTTGATTGATCGTGACTTTAGCTAAGGCAAGTGAATTTCTCAACCTTTGTTAAATATATAAAATCTCGTGCTTCCTTGTGTAAGGTGTTGAGAATAATTTTGAAAGGTTTATTGTGTTAATGTTGATATTGTATCAAGACTATGTTGTTGTGATTGTCCATTGTATTAAAATTGGTCATCTCCTCATTAGTGTGTAAAAATGCCTATTTGCATTGATTTTGTGACATGTGTTATGTGAACCAAGAAAGAATAAGAATTAAAGAGGATGTAACATTTCGAGGGATATGTCGCATGCTGCGACGGATATTATAATTCGAGGGTCATGCTGCACGACGCGACACATACTATGATTCCAGGGTCGTGTCGTACGCTGCGATGGATGCATGGACTAAAAGTTCCCCATGGGTCCGGATTGGGAGACAACGGGTGTGTATCACTAGGCTAGACATGCATTATTACACTTGACATTATTGTATTGCATTGCATTGCACACCTTTATCATTTATGAACTTGTGAGTACCTGAAACTTATGATGGATGTACTTGATCTCTTATGTTGTTGATCTATGATTGTTGGTGTGTTATTATTGAGCTATACGATATGTAAATTGTGAACTGTTAGGTTGAGTTGGTTTTTATGCAAGTTGTCGGGGTGGAGGTTCGGTTGGAGTGTTAGGAGTACCAATATTCTATATTACTTGATTTTGTGTTTAGTAGTTCACTTGCTGGGTATCGTGTGATTGGTACTCACCCCTTGCTACTACATTTTTGTATGTTACGAGCCTGAATCTGCGTGATACCCTCTATTCTTCTTTATCTGAGGCTTCTTGTGGAAATTATATGCGGTAGTTGTTTGCCATCCTAGCGGACTTCTCGCCCTATTTATGATTTTGTTCTACTCTAGAGACAATATCATTTGAGACTTGTGTTTTCTTTCGAATCTATTGTAATACATTAAGAGGCTTGTGCACGTGATAACTAGGTTTTGAGGATTTTAATTAAGTTGACTCAGTTATGTGCATCATTGACTGTTAATAATCTTTTGACCTTATTTTAGTTTCGTACTTTATCTTCATCATTGGGTTTGGGTTGACTTGTCTTGGTGGGATAAGACGAGTACCATCACGTCCATATTTGGATCATGACACTTTTCTTGATGGCTATTTAAATGAATGACTTTTTTATTTTTACTACCCACTAGGGGTCAAAGTGTAAATAATAATTACTTTATAAGTCTCTCTATATTTACAAGTTAGTCCCTATTCTAGAATACTCTACATTTCTAGAGTGTTCTAAGGACTCTCAAGATTTATGCACAACGCTCGAGAGTCTTCCTTAAACCCCTGCTTGACTCTAGATTCTTCTTCTTTTAAGATTGTCAAGTGGCGGTCATGACATTCTCCCCCACCTGATGTGACGACGGTGCATTGCTACTGTAAAAACTCCCGTACTTTGTTTTTAAACCACCACAAGTCTTCATGCCATTCTCATGTGGCCTCCTCCGATGATTCCACCTAATGGGTGTGGAACACGACAGTGACTTTTTGTCTCTGTATCTCTTAAAATTGATTTCCAAGAATATCGACCTCTCCTCCTTGATCCCCTTTACAAGCTGTATAGTCTAAAGTTGAGCTTATCCTTCTAACTTTGGCATCTTGACTAGGGGCACTATACATGATCCTTCTTGTTCCATGATCAAGATTTGTTGGAGGTAGGAATCGATCATTACGTGGCATTTTTGGAAGAACTCCTGCCCAAGAATTATATCAAAGATATATAGAGGAGAGTCAATAAAGTTGGTTTTACCTTGCCACTTGCCCAACGTGATGTCTACTCTATGAGTAACTCCACACACAAGAGTCAATGGTGCATTGACCGTTCTAAGGTGGGTGTTACTTAGACTACAACTCTACCCCAACTTTGTCGCTGCAGATTTGGTCATAAAAATGGCCTCTACACCTGTGTCAACTATAGCACGAGCGGGTAATCCATTGATCGTGACATCCATGTATTGCGCACTATATTCTTTTAGCTTCTTCGATTGCTTAGCGATAACTTCACATAGTCATATCACTCCTAATTGTGTTGTGCCCAAACCTTGCCCTGGTTCTTGCCATCTTTCTCCTCCTAGTCCCATAATATAACATCAAGGTTATTTTAGTCCAAGGCGTTTTGCATAGCCATGCAACCCACCACATATGTAGCATCCAGTACCTTTGGCGGGTTCACTTTCCTCTCACCATCGCTTTGATGTCCAAACTTCTTGTTATCAGATTTATAGGTGTCATGATTCTTTGGATATGGTTGTTGATCCTTGCTTTTGCCATGATCTCCCCCACCTTGGTCATGACTACCACTTGTCTTCCCTTCTCAGTAACTATCATTCTTGTCATGCCTAAAGTTCGTCAAAGCTTCAGCTTGTGTGATTGCTTCATCGATGGTGCTAACTTAGTGGTGTTCTAACTCCATCTTGACCCAATTTTGTAGCCCATCCATGAAGTGGAACTGTCACGATCCAGACCTAGGGTCTAGGAGTGACATGGCGAATGGGAATCCGAGAGTCCCCAAACAAGCCTCATACCATCTATTTACACATCATCGGTTCAGAAGCGTATATGAAATATTAAACACATAATTCTAAGGGACGGGAAAGTCACGTTATGGAGACATCATAGGGATAGGGTTTAGCATGAATTCACATAACACATAGCACATAAAGACTAAGGGGCGGGTAAGTATGACTCACTCTATGGGGGCAAAACGGGACTTAGGATTTTTCACATTTCCATATCATAAAAAAAATCCATATCATTATAGCCATATTCGATACATAACCATAATCATAATCTCCGAATACAATACAACATATATCCGTACAAGAGTCTACAAGATGTCAAATAATGCCTTTAGTAATAAGATAGGACGGGGACGAAGACATGTCTCACGCTCACCAATACACTTCCCTTAAATCCCGATACACAAAGTAGATCCCAGGTGAATAGAATAATAAGATTTATAGGCTTTACTCATGATCACCCTCCTAAGATCATCCACATCCGGAACACACAACTGACCTTGATACCGAAGCACACTATCTGCCTCTTGGAAGAAAACCTCTATCTTATTTTCGGCAACCAACTTCTTCAACTCAACCAATGACGGGTCTAAATCTTGCTTAACCTTGACATCAACAACCACAGAAGATTTGACCCCATTCTGAACATAAATACCACCATCATTAGAGTTGGCCAACTTAACAGCCAACCTAGCCAAACGGTGAACATCTTTTGCTAACACCTTCTTCTCTTCCTCAACATGAGCCACACTTTCCATAGATAGCCTACTAAGAGAATCGACTACAACATTTGCCTTGCTGGGATGATATTGCACACTCATGTCATAGTCCTTAAAGAGTTCCAACTATATTCTTTGCCTTAAGTTAAGATCCCTTTGAGTGAACACATATTGTAAACTCTTGTGGTCGGTGAAAACATCAACATGAACTCCATATAGATAATGTCTCCAAATCTTCGAAGCAAACACTATCGCCGCTAACTCAAGATCATGAGTAGGTTAATTACGCTCATGCACCTTCAATTGCCTTGACACATAAGCTATCACCTTAACATGTTGCATAAGTGCACAACCCAACCAATCTGAGAAGCATCACAATACACCACAAACCCATCTAAGCCATCCAGTAGGGTAAAAATAAGAGCCAATGTAAGCCGGTCTTTCCAAGTCTAAAAACTCTTCTCACATTCGTCCGACGATACAAACTTGGCTTTCTTTTGAGTCAACTTGGTCAATGGAGATGCAATGGATGAGAAACCTTCAACAAACCTCCTATAATAACCAGTTAACCCAAGAAAGCTTCAAATATCCGAAGGAGTCAATTGTCTAGGCCAATTCTTCACGGCCTCAGTCTTCTTTGGTTCAACCTTAATACCATCACCGAACACCACATGACCAAGAAAAGCTACCTTACCCAACCAAAACTCACATTTGCTAAACTTAGCATACAATTTCTTCTCCCTCAAAGTTTGAAGAACCAACCTCAAACGATCCACATGTTCCCGTGCACTTCGGGGATAATAAGGATATCATTGATAAGGACAACCACAGAACTATCAAGGAATGACTTGAACACCTGATACATAAGATCTATGAACACAGTTGGAGCATTAGTCAAACCAAACAACATCACCACAAATTCAAAATGCACATACCTAGTCCGAAAAGCCGTCTTAGGAATGTCACACTCCCTAACCTTCAATTGATGATATTCGGAACGGAAGTCAATCTTTGAGAAATGGGTGGACCCTTAAAGTTGATCAAACAAGTCGTCGATCCTTGGCAACAGATACTTTTTCTTGATGGTCAATTGTCTATAATCAATGCACATCCAAAGAGATCCATCTTTCTTTCTTTCTTTCTTACAAATAACACCGGAGCACCCCATGGTGATATACTCGGCCTAATAAAGTCTTTCTCCAACAAGTCTTTCAACTGTTCTTTCAACCCTTTTAAATCAATCGGTGCCATAAGATAAGGAGGAATAAATATTGGTAGAGTATTCGGGAGAAGATCTATGCCAAAGTCTACTTCCCTTTCGGGAGGAATACCAGGCAAATCTTCAGAAGACATATCCGGAAACTCATTCACCACCGGAAATCATTTTTCGGGCCTTAATGTAGGAAATAAACTGACCTTTGATAGCGGAGTCACTACCCTTCCATTCAAGAACAGGTTCATCCAGAAAATGGAACTTGACTTTCCAGGTTTTACAAACTATAGAGTCATATGAAGCGTACAACCAATCCATCCCGAGAATAACATCAAAATCAAACATCTCAAGTTCCACAAGATCACACGAAAAGACTTTATACAACATAGAATTAGGACAACCCTAATATACCCTATGAGCGACAATAGATTTGCCCACTGGAGTATAGATTGAAAAAGGCTCCCTCAAGATTTCAGGACTCAAACAAAACTTAACAGCCAACAGAGGAGTCACTAAAGATAAATTGGCACCCAGGTCAAGTAAAGCATAAGCATCAAAATCAAAGACTTTTAACACACCAGTCAGAACATCTGAAGTCTCTTCAACTTCCCGATGAGCATGCAAAGCATAGAACTTGTTAAAGGCACCACCTTGTGAAGCTCCTTGCTAGCCTTGAGCACCTTGGTACACTTGGTCCTGACTCTTCTGAGCTGCTTTAGGACAATAACAAATCTTATGGTTCTTATCACCACACCCAAGCATGCACCCAACTCCCTCCAACAAGTACCCCTGTGATTCCTCCCACACTTATCACACCAAGGAAACAATGGTCCACCACCAACTGGTGCTTTAAACCCTAGTATTAGAAACCCGAGAATTAGAACCTTGCCCTTGTTGGAAGTGACCATAACCACCACCCTTGGAGTTAGAGAACCCACCATCATAACGGACCCTCTTCGAATCATGCACCCTCTTCTCCTTGAGCTTTTCTCCTTCAATCTGTTCAGCATATACCATGAGCTTGGAGATGTCCATATCCTAAATAAGCATAGCCGTATGACATTCCTTCACAACCGAATCAGAGACACCAGAAATAAACTTGTGCATTCTTGTACAAGGTCAACCACTAGCATAGGAGCATACTTGGAGAGCTTTTGAACTTGAGGGCATAGTCCCTCACACTCATACCACCCTATTTGAGGTTGATAAATTCCATCATCTTGGCTTCCCTAAGTTCAAGGGGGAAGAAACAATCCAGAAATGCAACTTGAACTTCAATTAACAACATTACCACAGACCCTCTCTATCAACCATTGAGTGTACCTCACTTGAGCCACATCTTTCAACTGATATGCAACCAACTCAGCCTTCTCCTCAGAGGTCACCCCCATTACAGTCAACACCTTGGAGAGCTCATCAATGAACTCTTGAGCATCCTCATCAACCTTTGACCCATAGAATTTTGGAGGATTCATCCGGGTGAAATCTCTAACTCTAGAAGTTGGAGTGGGATCACAGGGAGGAAGATTAGCTTGCTTAGTTTGGAAGTCACCACTTGTGCAAGTATAGAAAAAGCCGTACGAAATTCACCATTAGAGATAGGATTTTCCATAGGCCCTTGAGGAACTTGGTCCTCATTAGCCGGGGTTGGTCTTGGTAGGGGAGGTTTTCGTGGAGGCATCTTCTGTAATGTAGCAAAGATATCATCATGATTAGGAAACATTAATATATGGTCCAAAGCATGACATAAGACATGAAGAAGTGAGATAATTCCTAGAACGCCATCATAGCCTCCAACTCATAGGCATGGTGCACTTCACACCCATGAATAGGACTCCACTCGACGCGATATGTTGGACTCCGAGAATCATTTACAAACCTAGTGCTCTGATACCAAGCTTATCACGACCCCGACCTAGGGTTTAGGAGTGACATGGCATATGGGAACCCAAAGTCCCCAAACAAGCCTCATAGCATCTATTTACACATCATCAGTTCGGAAGCGTATATGAAATAGTAAACACAGTTCTATGGGACGAAAAACTAGGACTCATGCTATGGGGGCATCATCGGGATAGGGTTTAGCATGAATTCACATAACACATAGCACATAAGGACTAAGGGGCGGGTAAGTATGACTCACTCTATTGGGGAAAAATGGAACTTAGGATCTATCACATTTCCATATCATAACAAAAATCCATATCATAATAGCCATATCCGCTACAAGGCCATAATCACAATCTCCAAATACAACACATAACATATATCTGTACAAGAGTCTAGAAGATGTCCAACAATGCCGCTAGTCATAAGATAGGACGGGAGCCAAGACATGTCCCGGGCTCACCCTCAAAGTAAATAACATAACAAAACATCATGGGTAGAGGAATGGTGGTTTGTCCTTGGAAGATAAGACTCACCAACACAAGTATCTCAAGATCCAATTTAGCCGTCGTACGGTGGGTGAAGGAAATCTCAGGTCCCTACATGGTTAGATTATGTAGGGAAAAAGTATGCGTTAGTATGTTTGAATGTACTAAGTATGCGAACATGCAATGAATATGACTTACCAAACCTGCATTCCATGTTAGATGACAAGGGCATATAATATAGAAAGAGTTGTGTATAAAAAGAGAAGTAGTATAATAATATGCCATGAAATTCATGATGCATGAAATAAAATAATGCTTTCATATATAGAAGGTATGTGACCATAACATATATCTCAAACTCATGTGAGCTATTACATGAATTTTCTGATGTAGACCTCCCATCGGTAAGAGAAGACTACTTGACAAGAGTAATTTACATCACACCTTATGACTCTATTTTTTTCGGTGTGATGGACACCTTCCTTATGGCCCCATCTTTCCAGAAGGATTTCCATATCATATCATATCAAAATGTCTGACTATTTCTTACGACCCTATCTTTTCGGTAATGGCTACCATATGCCTATGCTGACACATGGTTCAAGGAAAGGAAGAGGACCCTTGGGGATAACACTGATGCCCCAAATCCATTCAGTGCTAAGTCGATATCCCACAAGAATACTTATGCATATACATGCTTTCAAAAGAGGCACAAGTCATTTTAATACACATTTGGGCTTAAAATCCAAACATTCTTCATAATTATTCATATTTGGGCTAAAAAGCCAAATCATAATTCAAATCATACTTGTCATGTATATGAATAGCTCATTCACATATATTGAGATGGTGTAAACATCTAAATGCTCAAAGAGCCATATCATAGATATTTATGTGATCATATTCTTGTCATAACCATAATTTTATCAAAATCATATAAATAAACATAATTGGGCTTAACTCACTTCATAAAATCCAATGCTCATGAATGCATATGCCATGAATGATGTGAGAATATCATGGACAATATAGATTCAATCTTAAATCATCAATATAATATAAGATTCAAGTAAATCTATAAGCAAAATTCACATTCAAATCACAATTTAAATTACCCATGCTTAAATCAAACTTTAAAGGGACAATGCATATTCAAATCTTCATAATTGTCATGTAATTTAACATATTAAAGCTTAAATCAACTTAAAATCAGCAATAAAGCATAGCCGATACTTCAATTGAATTTAATAAACAATAATCTTCAAAACTCATAATTAAAGTAAGCTTATATTCCATAAATCAAGTGTAAAAGAGTTTGGGTCTTCTTGGTTGAAAGAGACCAAGAATCCATCCCATATACCTAAGTTCACCAAGAAGAAACAAGAAGAATTTGATGAAGATTGGAGTCCTTCCTTGAATCCCATGCTAATTCTCCATTACAGTCTTTGAGAGGAGTTCTTAAGAATGTTGAAGATAATTCTAAGTGTGAAAATGAATTTGAATGAGAGGAGAAGAGTATAGGTCATTTGAATGTCTTTAGATAGCATAGGAAGTCACAAAAAAAATCCTTAGGAGAAACCGTAATTACGAAAACGTGAGTAATGAAACGAGTAGAAAAATGTTTCTAGGGATCCAGTGGGAGGGTATACGGCCCGTACCAAGGTATACGGTCCATGTGCCCTTCCTTTATCCGATACTCAGAAAAATTTCCACCGATGAAGGTCCGAGACGGTAATTCATACTTAGAGAAATTCCACGCCAACACCCATACAGAGGGCTTCACGGTCCGTGAGAGGTCACACGGACTGTGTGGCCTCCCGTGAAGCTTAACTTAGAAAATTTTTTAGTTTACAAAGTTCTGAGACAGTGATATAATACTTAGAAAATTTTCACTCCGGTGCCTATTCGGAAGGCCTAATAGATCGTGAAAGGCTATATGGTCGATGAGAGGTCTGTGTGTGAAGTGCCTTGGCCAAAATGTGGATTTTCAAGGTCAAGTCCCTCCACACGGTCCACCACACGGCCCGTGAAGCGTCACACGGAACCTTGGTCTTAAACTCAACATAAATGCACACTCTACACACAAGGCAAAGGGCAACCTCAAGGCATCTCTACACAGTCTGTATACCTTCACACGACCCATGGAGGCTTCTCTGAAGTGTCATTTGGGTCCAAAACTTTCGAAACCAAATCTCCAAGCTCCATTAAGGTCATACAAAGTTCGGGTCCTCAAAGGAATAAGGTGTCTTCTTCCATAAGATTAAGAATCTGAAGCATGAGGGTAGTAAATTCCTTCACATATGCTCTTATGCTTCCTATATACTTCAGCTCCCTGAACTTGCGCTTTGCATTATCGATGAAATTATTGGGAAGAAAGCTTTCTTGAGCTTGTTTCAAAACTGCTCCCATGCATCGATGGTGCATAGTTCCTCCTCTACCTCTGACTCCTTTTGCTTCCAACCACAACATAGCCATCTCTGAAAGGTATAGTACGATCGTGTTGGCCCTTGTCTTGTCACTTTTCACTTTGTTACACTTGAAGTAGTTCTCCAAGTGCCAAAGAATATTTTCCACCTCTTGCATGTCACGAGCGCCTTTGAACACAGGTGGCTTGAGAGCCTCAATCCTGGCCTCCCCGTCTCCACCAAACGTCGCACATCTTCCTTTATGAATATCTTCTTTAAGTGCTTTAATTTCGTCCTTCATGATCTCAATCGTGCTTAGCTAGTCTATGAGCCAACACTCCAAGGAAGTGATAGTCTCCTTCATCTCGTATTCCGCAACTTTACACACATCCAACTCCTTTCGGATATTGCCATCCTCTTCGAGGGTGAAGTCCTCCAGAGTCTTGAACTTACCATCAAAATTATTCAAGTGCCTGCCTAAGATCTCCACAGCTTGCCCAATGGCATCCATCCTTATAATGTACTCAATTTCGGGTATGACGTAAGGATGGCAGGGGAATCGGTACCGGTAATATATGGTGGAAAATTCTCCAGAACTAGACCGGTACCGGTATCGGCAAAACCGAGAAAATCCCCCCTTACCTTATCGGTCCGGTCGTAACCGAACTCGGACCGAACCGTATTCCAGAATTTTTTTTCAAAGTTAAATAATTGGTTAATTGTTCCAACTTTGAACGATTTGTAATTTTTTTAAAGTTTAAAATTTGAAGTTTAATTTTTAAAGGTTTTACAAGTTTTAAAGTTAAATTATATATAAAATTTAAACTTTTGAGTTTAAACTTTAAAAGTTTAAATTTTGATTTTTTTAAGTTTTCAAATTTAAATATAAAATTTAAAACTTTTGACTTTAAAGTTTAAATTTCAATTTTTGTAAATATAAAATTTAAATTTTTGAATGTTTCATTTTACATTTTAAAATTTGAAGTTAATAAAGATTTGAGAAATAAGGGGGCAAACATATACTAAAAGAAATTCTAAACTTTACGTAAAAGTAAGTTCAAGATAATTACTTTAAATGAAAAACAAGGTGAATAACATATAATTTTATTATGTTACTTTAAATTGTACAGATATTAGAAAATAACCTAATTTATGCAGCCACCTTCTAGGAAGGGTTCTATTTTAACTAGGCCTTATTTATTGTAATATACTAATATCTTATATCACTTTTAAAATCTTGCCTAAGTGTTTCTAACATTTCTAATGTTACATTTTCTGAAATTGGATCTTGAGCTTGTTCGTCCATAAAATCCATGCCGTCTTCACTTGATTCTGATAAAATATTATCTATATCGACTTCAAATTGAGATGGCAAAGTTGGACACCCTAAATTCCTCCGCTCTGCATTGATCCAATCTCTGAATAAAATTGAAATTTCCAAGCTATCTGCTGCTGGTGAATGTCTATGGTCTCCAAATTGAAATCTTGCCGCACTAATGTAGCCACCAACGATGCTTGAATAACTAGGATAACATGAACCACTCTCTGAAGTCTTGGAAAAGCTTTACCCCGATTCTTCCACCATTCCAAAAGCTATTGCTTCCCCTCTGCATCCTTAATACTTTCTGCAACTTGGTCAATGTATTCATCAAAATCATTGTTATCATTAGTAGTAAGTCCAAGATAATTTTCTAACATGTCATCAATGTCGTCCTCGTGTCTACACCTAGATGGTTGTGGTTCTTGAGATTGTACATTTTCTACTACATTATATACTTCTAAATCATACAATTTCCTAGCTTCTGTTCTAATGCTACTTTTAACTACAGCCAAATTATGTGATTGATTATTCTCATCGTCTTCGAGATGCAGCTAGTTCTTTATAAGTCGGGTTAAATAAACAAGCAGTTAAGTAAATTTCAGAAATTGGAAAAAATATTTTTTGAATTTTTTTAAATCATTTTTTAACCGGTTCTCTAAAGTTTGGATTATTTTCAAACTGAGCAAATTTAGTAGAAATAGTACAAATATTTGGTAAAACAGAACAAATAGTAGGATAATAAAGAGCAGAAATTTGTTTGGTAGCTAAATAAAAAACTCTTAAAAATTCAGTTAGATCTCTAATATCATTCCAATCATTGTCATCAAGTTGGTCAGTCAAATCAACATTATGAGCATTCCAGAACAGTGTAACAAATCACCTATATTCATAAGCTACTTTAAGCATTTCATATAACGAAGTCCACCTAGTAGATACTCTTTTTGGAATTTTTCTAACAAGCAAATTGCATTCAATACACCGTGTCGCGCCCTATTTTTGTCCTCTCGGAGAAACGGGAACATGGACGACGACGTGGCAATGACTCGTTTGGGATTAAAAAAAAAAGAGTCGCCACCTAATGAATTAAGGTGCATTAGGACACCATTCTAAGCCTAACAAAAATTAACCTAACCAGAGAGAGGGTAAGAGCTCAAATTACCTCGAAGGGAAGGTGTTAAGCACCCTTCAAGGTCCGCAAAGGCGGGTCCCGACCGTGTCTCATATTTATGTGGGGGTTTACAAATAAGGGTCTCTATTTTTAATAAAAACCTAAATTATTCTAAGTGACAAAATTAAATAAGCAAATTAATTAAAAAAAAAAAAATGAGACGAGATGAGAATTAAATAAGTTCTTTACTCGGATCAGTTACTCGGCTTTATTTTCGGATTTTAGCTTCACTTGGCTTATAAAAGCCTAAGGACAAAACCAGAGTTCGTCCTATTAAGCCCGAGTTATATTCATCATCTCCGAGGGTCCTATTTACCAATACCCCTCCTAAGTTGATTTTATTATTTAACTCAGAGGCGTACTAAAAGAAAAGTAAAAGCCTAACGTTTCCTAAAATGACTAGCGTCCCTCCTAATGTCCAAGAGGCATTGGACTTCTATTTTAGGGTGGTTCTAGACTTAAAAGGAATATAGGCTTCCTATAGGACCCCGCGTCAAACAAAACAGACAAGACGATCATTTAGCATGGAAATCTCAAGTAAGCCTCAAAAACACAAGTAAATCATGTGAAATGTGTGGCATGCTAATAGTAAGTCTCAAATCAACATTAGGTGGAATATTTCAAAGATTAGTTAATTAAATAAAGATTTTAATTCTTTTGAAAAACGTTAATATTTTAAAACAAGTTATACGATTTAAACAAAATTTCTAAAGATCATTAAAGGATTTATTAAAGACAATTATGTTATATACGTTAAAATTAAATTGAGTCCTATAGGCATGATTTCTAAAAATAATATTTAAACATATTTAAAACAAAATTCTATAGGCATGATCTCTATCACAACAAATAACCTAAGGACAAAATCTTTATGTAAGAATAAAATAATGAAAGATGCAATTTTCCATTAATAACCTAAAACACGACTAAACAAATAACTTAAGCATAAAAAAAACAAACACATGCAAAGAACAAATACTTAAAAATCACGAATTTACTAAAATACCCCTAAAAAAAGGCAATATGAATGGACAATTTCTAAATTAGTAAACAAATCCTAAAATATGGTATCTAAACATACTATTATCAAACAAATTAGACCACGATATCCACAATTATATCCCCCCCTTTTTTAGTTGAGACAAATAGAGAAAATGTTGTTAAACATGCTAATCACATGACTCCCTTTTATTTATTTTTCAGATCCTAGGTTGAGATTGCCTAGGTGAGTTACGCGGATGAGTAAAAACGTAGCACGTAATTTCCCTCCCCCTTTAACTAATCCCCAATTCCACTATATTTTATTACAAGCTTTGCAAAAATTAAAATACAACATAAAAAAAAAAAAAAACTCCTCAGCCCATCCTTCTGAGGTTCTCGACAACTCTTCCTGTCTTTGGATTGTAAAAGAAACTTAAAATGAACCTGCAATACTTATCAAAACTAACAGTAGCAATGTATAGAAGTAATAATTCCAATCAACAAGTGAGTCAAAATATATGCATATAAAAAAAAAAAAAAGTAAACACTGACCAATTAAATCCAACAATTGCTTGAAAACTAGAAATTTTAATCTTGCACTTGGGAGAGAAGCAAACCAAAGTAGAACAATGTTGTAAGAGAATTATAAGATGGTGAATTGTAGAATATTGAGTCTCTAAACTTCCTTATGAAAGAATTGTTTGTGGATTAATTTTTGGGTAGTGTGTCTTGTGTGTAGAGAAGTGTCTTTTTTGAGAGATTATGAGGCTCTACTTATATAGTAGAGGAAACCAAGTACTATATGGAAATAAAATCAATCAACTTAATTTAAACTTACCCAAAAAAAGAATAAAATCAAGCATAAATCAAGTACAAACTAATTGAGATTTTTACCAAAAAAAATGATTCTAGATTAAATGAAGAAAACTAATTAAGGGAAGTCAATATTATTACAAATCACAATAATATCAAAGGAAACAAAAAAAAATTGTTCTTCCATTTTCAATAATCACTTTACCATAACAAGAGTTGTAAAAATCCGGAAATATCACAATTATAATTTCGTATACAAGTGTTAGTCATATAATTCATGAAAATATCAGTTATGCCAATATATATATTTAAATTAAGAGTCAACAAAATAAAGCATTATACTAAATCATGCCGCTAAAATAATACTAAGTAACATAATAAAAAAATAATCAAATAGTATTACTACTATTACCACTAAAATATTTTTTTTCGAGAATAATAATAATAATAATAATAATAATGATAATAATAATAATAATAATAATAATAATAATAATAATAATAATAATAATAATAATAATAATAATAATAATAATAATAATAAAGGTAGTTAAAAAAAATGACAAAATAATTTACGAACAATTTTTGAAAATCTAGAATAAAATAAAAAAAAAGCACAATTATTTGAATAAGATTGAAAATAGATGCGTTTATTTACAAAGTTTCGAATCTACCTATTTTAATAAAGTGACAATCTAAAAGGGTATAGGTCGGTCAAAATTGGGTGTCAACAGCTGCCCCTTCTTTGCTTGGGAATAAAGGATGAATTGTCGAGCAAAGAAAGTTGACGGAGTAGCCGATTTTGTCCGACCGATGAAATATTATTGGAGGGACCAAATAGAGCAAAAAGGGGTTGAGAAAAAAATTACGGCCAAGACTTCGGTTTTCAAGTCGCCTATATATCTCTGGTTATACGAGAATCAGGCCGTGTGTAGTTCTGGATTAGGAACGATTGAAATTCCTAAAAATGAAAATAACCGTGCGGGACTCAAAGTGGGAATGATAGTAGCTTGAGTTTGGAAGGATTAGAGCATGAGGCGGCACAAATGATGTGGCAAGACAAAGTACGACAATAGCTTGTGTCACAACAATTATGTAGGATTAAAGAATCACATTTAAGAAATGAGAAGACTTCGATCCCTGCAGCTTCTGATATGACTAAATGAAATGGTTAGTTCATAAATATAAAAATTGTGAACAAATGCGATTAATGCTATAAAGAAAATGACAAAAGTAGATGAGAAATTGTATTACTTTTTTTTAGAATAATAACCCTTAGCCTCGATAAACATTTGGCTTTTCTTGAGAGGATACTGATCCAGCTGACTTCGAAAGACATAGCTTGACCTTGAATAGATTCGTTAGCAGGCAGAAATATGATAATGTGAAAGCAAATATTAATAAATAAATTGACAACTGAAATATCCTATTGTAAGGCGGAACAAACCTGAATGTCCTATTGTAAGGCGGACGAACCTAAATGTCCTATTGTAAGGCGAACAAGCCTAAACGTCCTATTGTAAGGCGGACAAGCCTAAATGTCTTATTGTAAGGCGAACAAGCCTGAATGTCCTATTGTAAGGCGAACAAGCCTGAATGTCCTATTGTAAGGCGGACAAGCCTGAATATCCTATTATAAGGCGGATGACCCTTAATGAAATAACATGATTAATAGTAGGCCCAAATGATAGCAGAGTTTGACTAATTAAAATGATTACTTGATTTGCAGTAGGCCCAAATAGTAATTTGATCCAGATAGTAACTCTTTCAGTTGAATCTAACAGTAGGCCCAGGTATTGTCGGTTCCTGCATTTAAAGAAAAATTGTGAGTTTTGAAAGACAAGGTGGGATCATACCTTTGTTGTCTTTGATTTCATGGAGCCCAAAGTCGCACTCCACCATAATGAAATTTTTGAGGATCCTCAAAAATTTCTGCCCCAGTTTAAAATATTTTCACTCGTGTGTTGAAATGTTGTGTACTCATGAATTTTTAGGGATCCCAAAAATTCTGCCCCAGTTTGACATGTAAGATCTTTACGTTCCTGAATCACTCAAAGAAGCTTGTCAATCAAAAGAAAGTGATTGTCTCACATTTGAACGTTAAGGCTTGATTTTGAATCTGCATGTCATTAATGTCTAGAAGTTGGATGGATTAGCTCTGGATTCATTTGAAGGATTTGATTGAATTGAGGAATAAAAGGAATATTTTATTGATTGAGACTGGACCCAATAATGGGCTGCCTACGTATCCAATAAGGAAATCAGGTCAAACGTAGTTCAGGATTCATCGAATACTTCTACATTTGGCAAGTCATCAAAATGAATATCTGTCTTAGGCATTGATCGAGGAAGTGTGCGATTAAGAATGGAGTGAGGAGAGAGAATCAAAATGTGTTTTAAATTGGATGGGAAGAAGGACGAGTGACATTTTTACGGACGTTGAGCATGTTGGACATGTTGCAGTTTCTTAATCAAGCTGACGTTCGAATATTAGACAAACTTTAATAGAAGGACATAAATTACATACAAAAGTTAGTATATGACATGAGTAAATAAAACTATAAAATTACTTCTGGATAAATTATTAATGCTAGGATAATGAATCTGAGCCCGTATAAATGAATGGAAATGACAACAAATTTAATAAAAGGTACGATGTAAATAAATCAAGAAGAGTAAAAATAAACATTTACAATTAATCAAACAAATAAGGGTCCTAAATACACAGGACCTCATTAAACCAAAGGTAGGCCTAAGATGACAAAGAGTGACCACAACAATAATAAGTCCAAGCCGTATTGATATTATTCGGGGATTAGAGTTTAAGAAAACCAAATAGTTTAAAGACTTATTTTATTGATAATGATTATAACCGTTACAATTTTGAATGACATAAATGAGACGTAAAAGGGGACTGGGATAATTATAAAACTTCCCCGAGAGCATTGATTGAACCCCATAAACTTGCAAAACAAAGATAACAAAGGATTTTCTAAACTCTAAATAATATAACTTGGCTTGGATTAATTACAGTGATCACATAGATACATAACATGCAACATTTCATCTTGAAGGGTGATTGGACCCTCTAGACTTAGCATGGTGGCTACTATTATGTAGATTGGACCTCATGGGGCCAAACTACCTAGGGTTTATGCATGCATGACTTAAATTTGAGGTGGATAGCTCTATCCTAGGTTTCTAAAGAGTGGGTTAGACACGGACTGGGTATTACTATGCGAGAAGCACGTGGTCCAACGGTAGTAAGACTATCCGCCATTCACCACGCAAGCGCTTACTCTCTAAAATTTGGGTTTGAAAGAAGTCGGGAGAAGTGCAAAGGCACAACATCACCTTAAAAGAAAATAAAGAGGGTCCCAAGTGGGGGAGTTTATGAACGGAATGTCAGTTTAATTAAGACAGTAACATTTAACAGATATGGCAATGTTTATGCAAATAATTTAAGGCGATAAATAAATAAAAGGGAAAGGGGAAGGAGTTAGGGGGAATAAGGGAAAAAGGACAAAGAAAAATAAGTTAGTAAGATAATAAAAGCAATATAAGGAAAGCATAAACACCCACATAAAGAGACACGTAATGGTAAGAACCTAAGTCCCCAGCAGAGTCGCCATTCTGTCGCGCCCTATTTTTGTCCTCGCGGAGAAACGGGAACATGGACGACGTCGTGGCAATGACTCGTTTGGGATTAAAAAAAAAAAGAGTCGCCACCTAATGAATTAAGGTGCATTAGGACACCATTCTAAGCCTAACAAAAATTAACCTAACCAGAGAGAGGGTAAGGGCTCAAATTACCTCGAAGGGAAGGTGTTAAGCACCCTTCAAGGTCCGCAAAGGCGGGTCCCGACCGTGTCTCATATTTATGTGGGGGTTTACAAATAAGGGTCTCTATTTTTAATAAAAACCTAAATTATTCTAAGTGACAAAATTAAATAAGCAAATTAATTAAAAAGAAATAAATGAGACGAGATGAGAATTAAATAAGTTCTTTACTCGGATCAGTTACTCGACTTTATTTTCGGATTTTAGCTTCACTTGGCTTATAAAAGCCTAAGGACAAAACCAGAGTTCGTCCTATTAAGCCCGAGTTATATTCATCATCTCTGAGGGTCCTATTTACCCCTACCCCTCCTAAGTTGATTTTATTATTTAACTTAGAGGCGTACTAAAAGAAAAGTAAAAGCCTAACGTTTCCTAAAATGACTAGCGTCCCTCCTAATGTCCAAGAGGCACTGGACTTCTATTTAAGGGTGGTTCTAGACTTAAAAGGAATATAGGCTTCCTATAGGACCCCGCGTCAAACAAAACAGACAAGACGATCATTTAGCATGGAAATCTCAAGTAAGCCTCAAAAACACAAGTAAATCATGTGAAATGTGTGGCATGCTAATAGTAAGTCTCAAATCAACATTAGGTGGAATATTTCAAAGATTAGTTAATTAAATAAAGATTTTAATTCTTTTGAAAAACGTTAATATTTTAAAACAAGTTATACGATTTAAACAAAATTTTTAAAGATCATTAAAGGATTTATTTAAGACAATTATGTTATATACGTTAAAATTAAATTGAGTCCTATAGGCATGATTTCTAAAAATAATATTTAAACATATTTAAAACAAAATTCTATAGGCATGATCTCTATCACAACAAATAACCTAAGGACAAAATCTTTATGTAAGAATAAAATAATGAAAGATGCAATTTTCCATTAATAACCTAAAACACGACTAAACAAATAACTTAAGCATAAAAAAAACAAACACATGCAAAGAACAAATACTTAAAAATCAAGAATTCTACTAAAATACCCCTAAAAAAAGGCAATATGAATGGACAATTTCTAAATTAGTAAACAAATCCTAAAATATGATATCTAAACATACTATTATCAAACAAATTAGAGCACGATATCCACAATTATATCCCCCCTTTTTTAGTTGAGACAAATAGAGAAAATGTTGTTAAACATGCTAATCACATGACTCCCTTTTATTTATTTTTCAGATCCTAGGTTGAGATTGCCTAGGTGAGTTACGCGGATAAGTAAAAACGTAGCACGTAATTTCCCTCCCCCTTTAACTAATCCCCAATTCCACTATATTTTATTACAAGCTTTGCAAAAATTAAAATACAACATAAAAAAAAAAAACTCCTCAGCCCATCCTTCTGAGGTTCTCGACAACTCTTCGTGTCTTTGGATTGTAAAAGAAACTTAAAATGAACCTGCAACACTTATCAAAACTAACAGTAGCAATGTATAGAAGTAATAATTCCAATCAACAAGTGAGTCAAAATATATGCATATAAAAAAAAAAGTAAACACTGACCAATTAAATCCAACAATTGCTTGAAAACTAGAAATTTTAATCTTGCACTTGGGAGAGATGCAAACCAAAGTAGAACAATGTTGTAAGAGAATTATAAGATGGAGAATTGTAGAATATTGAGTCTCTAAACTTCCTTATGAAAGAATTGTTTGTGGATTAATTTTTGGGTAGTGTATCTTGTGTGTAGAGAAATGTCTTTTTTGAGAGATTATGAGGCTCTACTTATATAGTAGAGGAAACCAAGTACTATATGGAAATAAAATCAATCAACTTAATTTAAACTTACCCAAAAAAAGAATAAAATCAAGCATAAATCAAGTACAAACTAATTGAGATTTTTACCAAAAAAAATAATTCTAGATTAAATGAAGAAAACTAATTAAGGGAAGTCAATATTATTACAAATCACAATAATATCAAAGGAAACAAAAAAAAATTGTTCTTCCATTTTCAATAATCACTTTACCATAACAAGAGTTGTAAAAATCCGGAAACATCACAATTATAATTTCGTATACAAGTGTTAGTCATATAATTCATGAAAATATCAGTTATGCCAATATATATATTTAAATTAAGAGTCGACAAAATAAAGCATTATACTAAATCATGCCGCTAAAATAATACTAAGTAACATAATAAAAAAATAATCAAATAGTATTACTACTATTACCACTAAAATATTTTTTTCGAGAATAATAATAATAATAATAATAATAATAATAATAATAATAATAATAATAATAATAATAATAATAATAATAATAATAATAATAATAATAAAGGTAGTTAAAAAAAATGACAAAATAATTTACGAACAATTTTTGAAAATCTAGAATAAAATAAAAAAAAGCACAGTTATTTGAATAAGATTGAAAATAGACGCGTTTATTTACAAAGTTTCGAATCTACCTATTTTAATAAAGTGACAATCTAAAAGGGTATAGGTCGGTCAAAATTGGGTGTCAACACACCGATTTTCAAATTCTTTACGTCTAGCCTTTATGTGATATTTAAAAATAAAATGACATGCAATTTTAACTTTATTACAATCATTTTCAAATAATGAAACACTATCTCTAACAATTAAATTATAAATATGTGCAACACATTTAATATGAAAACCATCTTCATAAATAGGAGTAAGAACCAGTTTTAAATAATCAACTACACGTTTATTGTTAGAAGCGTTATCTAAAGTTACACTAATTATTTTACTAGAAAGGCCATGAAATTGTAAAACATCAAGAATTGTTTGTTCAATATAAGAACCAGTTTTACGCATTTCACAACTTTTATATCCTAAAATTCTTTTTTGCATAGTCCAATTTTCATTAATCCAATGTCTGATAATTGTAAAATAGTCATTATCGGTTATATTATGACCCATATCGGAAGTAATTGCTAATCTACAAATATTATAAGCAAATAAACAACGAAGATATTATACATGTCGTGCTTGATAGTCAAAAACTGCTTTTTAATTGTATTTCTTGTAAAATCATTAAACGATGGGTCATAAACAATTTGAATATAGTGAATAAAACCCGGATTTTCAGCAAAACTAAAAGGCAAACCAGTAACAACAATCATTTTTGCAAGTTCTTCTAAGTCCTGTTGTTTACTATAAGGGCGATGTGTACTAGCACCGAAAATATTAGAAGAGTTTGATTGCGACTGAACCATATTTGAACATCCTACTCCTACGGATTGTTTGGGAAGGGGACTTCCATATTTTTTCGCATCCGCAATGGCTTGAGCTTACAAAAATTTTAATATACAACAATGCATAAATGCTTTTTTAAATGACCTGTCCCACCCCTTTCCCGAAGTTTTATGGTTTAAAACATGCTTACATTTATTACAAATTGCTTTTGTTTTATCTTCATTTTTTGTGTTAAAAATTGCCAAGCAACATATTTTTTACGCGTTCGATCTTAGGCCTACTAGATGCCGATGGATGTACGGGGAGAGGAGGAGAGTAGTAGCAGTATATGGTGGTTGCGTTTCATCATCATAAAAAATATCATCATATTCATTAATTTCATTATCATCTTCATCTAAATCTTGATTAAAATCAAATCTTTGTTCAAGAAACTCATGATCTAATTCCGTATTAGAATCAATATTAAAACAAGTATCGTCAACATGTGTAAAATCTTTCGTATTAAATCTAAGTGGTGGTTGTCTTGTAGATTTAGAAGAACTACCAGTTGATTTTTTATCGGTTAAAGCTTTAGCAATTCCACAAAAAAAAAACTTTTTTCCTTTCCTTTTCTACTGGAATCCATGTTAAATAAAATGATACAAGTAAATATTTTATAAATTAATCAAATTACGAATATAAAAAAAAATTCAAGTATTCTACTAGTAAAGATTAAAGAATAAAAACTAATAAGATGAAATTTATAAGTTGGACGTTGGAACGAATGTACCGAATGTCTGTGAAAAAACAAACATAAAAGCCAAAGTTAATGAAACTTGAAGCTTGAATATACTCCAAATTTGATCCACCAAAATTTGCTCCAAATTCCAAATGGCCCAACAAAATCGACAAACTAATGAATTAATTAATATTAAGAGTCTAAGAGAGTAATAATAAATTTTTGTAATTATAGTATAGTATAATTATAATATTAGAGAGTAGAAATTTGAGAATAAGATTGAGAGAATAATATTGGGAGAATAAGAATTTTGTAATTTGTATGTAAAAAATGTGAAAGGGTAGGGTATTTATAGAAAAAATATTAGGAGGGGATTTAAAGAAAACGATTATAATAGCCGTTTGAAACATCTAAAAAAGGAATTGACTGTTGGGGTGGGGCCCAGCCCCAATGGTCCAATGAAAACATAGAAAAAAATTTATTTTATTTTATCGATAATACCGAACCGGTACCGGTATAACAGAACCAGTAATATTAACCCTCTTCCGTCTTGTTACCCCTACCAGCCTACCCATTACCGGAGCCTACCGGCACATTACCGGAATCGATACTATACCGGGACGGAATCGGACCGATACCGGTTCCGTTGCCAGCCTTAGTGTGATGTCCATGGGCTGGTCACCTCTTCTGTCGTTACTCACCTCAATGGCCAAAGTTGAGTAAGATGTTAGGGACTTGCTTGGTGCAGGCTCGAACGACATCTCCTCATTCTTCTTAGAGCCCTTTCTTTGCTTCTTTCCATAATCCAACCTAACATTGGCGGCGTTAGTGGCGTTGGTGTCTCCCACCCTTGCCATTTCCCTTAGTAATAACTCTGTTCTGATACCACTCTGTCATGAACTTAAAATTTAACTAAGACTTTCGTGCGACACTCAACGACTCATGATTTTCACGATCTTGTAAGCTCAAGTACGCTTTTTAAACTAGATCGCTAAGGGAACGCTAGATTGAAAAAAACAAGAGAGATTTTTAGCTTAGTTTTTTAGAGAAAACTTGTTTGTATCTTGGAAGATTGCTTGAACTTTCTTGATGGTGTACAAATGAATGACTCTCCTATTTATACTACTTACAAGTCCTTAGGGGCCAAATTATAAATAATAATTACTTTACAAGTCTTTGTATATTTACAAGTTCCTATTCTAGAATACTGTACATTTCTAGAGTGTTGTAAAATTAATGTACAATGTTCTAGAGTCTTCCTTAAACCTCTCATTGACTCTAAATTCTTCTTCCTTCAAGATGGTCAAGTGGTGAGTCATGACAATAGGCCCAAAAGAATTGAAGCCTTGCCAAGTAAATGGAGGTTGCGCCTTCTTGATTGAAGCTTCATGAAAATCGTCATATTTCCTTCTTTAGTTTAGGATAAGTGCGCTATTGACATATCTCTCATCTTTACAACTCTCTTATCTTCATGTTGGGCTATCAGGTGCTAATTTAGGAGTTGAGACGAAAAATGGCTTGATGATTTATTCGTGATGCACCGGTCACATTCACTTACTTATCATTGGTCAAATAATTTTTTTAAAAATGATTTCCATGATGGAAGTGTGGGAACAAGTTACACAAGCGACATTTTATATTGATGACCTTGCACTAAAATGACTTCCTAATGGAAGTATGGAAACAACTTGCCGTTGTTTGTTTCAAGCAATTACAGCTGTGTGTAATGCTCCCAACGGTATTGGAACCACAATGCACTGAAGAATTCTGTATCAAAATCATAAGGGATATCGACTTTCATATTCATATACTGCCTAAGCAGACAGTTTAATTTGCAATTTGCATGGTCCAATGATTTTGTATATTTAGAATAGCCAACATATGTTTAGTGTTTCATGAAGCCAAATCTACTTCAATGGAGTTATATCTTTAGCCTTTTCTTCCCCAAGCCACTCTACAATTCTCTTCAGTTATTCATCCTCTATTTCTTGAATTTATAAAACACGACGTGTAACATTGTATATATACTTTCATACATTACTATACATTCTTATATGTTGGTAAACACTATATATATAATGTATCTACACTATTATATACACTTTTTGACAAATTTACACTATAAAATGTACAAAATAGGCAATTCCTGAAACACCTCTCTGATGTCATATATCTATGTATATGCCACATCATCAGAAAATTCCATGTGTAGGCTCGTGAATAACACTTTCATGTGTATGGTATGAGAGGGGTGTATTTAAGTTCAATTAGTCAAGTAGATGAGTATTTTTAAGGCTTGAGGAAGAAACTAATAATTCAGGTCAAGCTCAAAGATGTTTTTAGGAATATTTAAATTCCATTATTTTGTAACTTGTTGCATAAAAGATGTTGGTGGCAAGTCTGAAAAGTAAAGCATGCGTTGATATCTCCGCAACAATAACATGCCTAATAAAATCCTACTAAATGAAGTGTGGAGAGGATAGAGTATATGTAGAGCTTACGAGAGAAGTTATTTTTGAAAAATGGTGAGATGATAAAATTGGGATTAATGAGGTAACAAATAAGAAATTGAGTGAAAGTAGTAATTATCCCAAATCATAATATGGAGCCCGCCATGTGAGAATTTACATGCATCATTGTGCCATGTTTGGTTTGCAGTTAAATTCAGAGGAAGCATCATGGTTCAACCTCTATACACCAAAACCAAAATGATTACATGAAAAGTTTGGACAATTCCCGGGCCACCAAAAACTACAAAATTAAAAAGATGGATTTACTTTAAATATTGGACTCTCTATAGACGACTAGTTGTTTTACGAGGGAATTAGTCATACAAAGAAAGAAATAGATAAGTTAAATCCTCAAAAAACCAAGTCCTCTTTGTTGTGTTACCTTTATTTATTCTATCTTTTTGGCAGCTTTAAACAAAAAATAAAGTTGTACCAACTTTGGAGAGGATGAATTGACATTTTACCAATCATAATAAATAAGATGTATTCAAATAGATATTAGACCTTTTGCAATTTTGTGAACTAAGTTTTAGAGCTCTTAATTAATACTTCTCCATTGGACTCAAATTATTTGGCTAAACCAAAATAGAATTGATAATTTTTTCTCCTTCTACCTTAAAAAGTGATTCATTTCCAAAGTGTGGTTACTACTGATCACCTGCGTAAAAGTTCATACAAAATTCCTCATTATTAATATTAGTATATTGATAGATTAGATAGAGTGTATTAATTAAAAGGAGTTAAGGGTTAATTAGTAAAAATGTTCTTATTTATAATTTCTTGAACAAGTAATATGAAACAGAGTGGAAAATATCTAAAAATATATATATAATTTTAACGCTCAGTATTAATCGATTACAAGGCTCATATCTTTGTTTATTGATGCTTATAAAAACTGGGAAATTGATCATTCCATGCTAAAAGCACAAAACAATAATTATTACCACAAGGAGAGATCCATAGAATGTGTTCATTTTTCATCATAACCATATAAAAATGGCTACACGAAAAACAAAGAAAATAGATTTGTGCAAAATAGGTTAGAGAATCATACTGCATCTATATTATAGTTTTTTCATGAAAAATATTATATTTAAGGATTCGGGAGCATGAGACGTAATAATTGTAAACAAAGGAAAGAAATACACAAAATAAATTCAATTGTGAAATTATTTACTCAAATTAGACCAAATACAAATTATTTACTTTTAATGGATCCATGACCCAAACTATTTACCCTCTTACCCCACTTTTTCCTTTTCTATTTGCACATGCATTAACATAATTGCTATAAATTAATTCTCAGTGGTACTCCTTCGGTGTATCGATATCATATTGGTACCATATACTCTATTGGTATATGGATACTTTATTGGTGTCAACTTTTTTTTTTAAAGAAATAAACAAGAAACAATTAAGAGAAAATTATTAAAGTTGCAATCTTATTTATTAAACTTTAAAATAGTAGAAAACATATTCTTTGTGATATTTCATTGGTATATTGATACCATATCGCTATCATATACGAGTGAGCTTAATCTTTTGTGGTACTCCATCAATATATCGATACCCTATCAGTATCATAATTAATTAACATTTTCTTTTAAGAAATTAATAAGAAACAACTAAAAAGAAATGATTAAACTCTAAATTAGTAGAAAATATATTCTTTGTGATTTTCTGTCGGTATATTGATACCATATAGGACTCAGCTTAATCCTCTGTGATACTCTGCTTGTATATTGATACCCGATCGACATCTTCTTTGATACTCCGTCGATATATTGATACCCTATTGGTATCATATAGGATTGTACTATTTTTTTAAGAAATAAATAAGAAACATTAAGCTATGATACTAATAGGATATTACAAAAAAGCCTGTTGTCATTCTTTGTGATATTCTACTAGTATATTGATATCCTCTATGATACTTTGTCAGTATATTAATACCTTATCGATATCCTTTGTGATATTCTATCGATATATAATAACTTGTCGATATCATATAGGGTGGGTGCTAACGTCAGCGCGTGAATTTTAATAGTAGAAAAATTAGGGGGACATCAATTGTAATTAATTAGGAGGCTATAGATATTAAAGGATATATGAATGTAAATAATTTGCTTCAAGGGGATCAACTATGTTTGTCTAGAAAGAACTTATACTGACCACTTGTTTTAATTATCAAAATTTCTCTATTTTTCAGAAAAGATTTGGAGATGGACTAATAAATTTTAAGCCTTTAAGTGATTTCCTAATTGATGAGCACAATAACACATATTTTCACGAGTTATAATGTATATATAAATACTTTATAGTATTGAAATTTAATTAGTGATTAATTTATAAATTAGTCATTAAAATAAGGAGTATGTTAGATAATATGCGTCCACAAAAGTAAGGGACCAGGTCCCTTGAAGCAATAAAAACACAAAACTAAATAAAGAAGAACAGTAAAGAACATAAAACAAGCGATTTAACGTGGAAAAACTCCTTGCTTAAGGAGGGACAATCACGACCTGTCCAACAAGGTTTCCAACATCCAAAATCTACTAAATGAATGAGCAAAGTAGTCAAACATAACACACACAGTTTATTTGCCTCGCTCCCTCACCATTCCCACTTGCAACCTAGTTACAAGACATGAGCAACAAAACCAAACACTAGTCTACACTCTCACCTCCTAGATGAAGTTAGACTACTACCCAAAACACCTCAAGGTTTTGACTCGCTAAGAGACTCTCAACTATCAAACAACACGTAAACAATGATCAACTTTCCTATATAGATTAGGAAGTGATCTTAAAATGTTACAACACAACAAAACACCATACATAAAAGGAAACTATAGACTTCTTCTATCAGGTCCCTCGAACGTTGATGCTGAGTTTCTAAATAGGAGCCAAAAGAGAACTTTTAGAACAAGATGAATATTCACTTTTTGTATTCTCCAAAAGTAATGTTTGTTTCTTGGACATGCTCTTTTATACTGCTATGAATGACACCAAAGGGACCGCTGGTCCTTCAATACAATGAAGGTGATACTTCACCAACCAAGACAGCCTTTACAGCTGTATCCCCCCCTCCCCCACACACTGCAATACAATCTGATTGTGACCTGGTCCCTATTTGCACAAGTTAGTTTGTTAATAATCAAAATAGTTACTTAACATTTTCCCCCTTTTTTGATAATGACAAACTAATGTTCCCTATTATTGACAAGGCGCATGTATCTGTTCCCCTGAATGAGTCAATCCTGTAAGTTGTTCCCCCTGAGTGACTCATCTCTTCCCCTTAACCTGTTCCCTCTGAGTGACTCATCCCTTCCCCGTAACCTACTTAATGGTACCCAGTACTCTCCTCCTCAATCGCATATCAAAGTATTCAAAAATATGGTTCAAAAGATATCCATAAGCAAGACCATGTTTTCTATCCTTCATTGTCATCACTTTGGTAATGTGCTCAATCATCAACGCAGGGAGGTTTATTGCTTCCAGTTTACTGAGGGCCTCCATAAGGTATAGGTCGGCCATGGTGGCAATGGTTTGCTTTTCAATTCGAGTCAGAATGACCTTGTTTACAAACTCAAAGTAGAGTTGGTACTGCCCTTTCAAGAACTTCTTTGACACGGCAGAAGTGCTCAAGTTGGGCATCTTCCCAACCTCAATCAAGAATCCCTTAGCAGGGGACCTGTCCACAACACTTCTTATGCTTTCCTTCTTAACCTTCAAGATAATGCCTAAAACCTCCTCATCTACCGAGAAAGAAACATCCCCAACAGAAGTTAGAAATCCCCCATCCTCCTGAAATTCAATACTGCAGTAAAATTTTAAAACTTTCCACTTATGGAGACTAGGAGAGGTCACTCAAATAAGTGGTCCCATCCTTGTAGTGACACAACATCGACCAGGTCCCTTATAATTGGCTTTCCCTTTTATCGAGCTCAAACATGCACCCACTCAGTACCTTTTGCTTTTTCAAAACCTTTATCCGTTCCTCCTTACTCAACACCTTCTTTGCCCTGGCCCTCTTCACTTGTGAGCCTGGTCCTCGAGTGGAAATAGGGTCACCCTGTTTGGACTTCCCTTCTTCCTTCTTCTTTGTTTTGTCTTTCTTAGAACCCTTAGACCCTTTTGATGAGGTCTTGGTTATCTCTGTGTGCAACTTGAGTTGAACCGAGTCCTCATCAGACTCAATCATACGGTCTTCCTCCTCATTATCCACATAAACTAGTTTGTCGCTTGGAACTTCTTCATCCTCCACCATAGTTGTACTCTGCAGTTTTCTTTTTTTTGGCAGCCTTGGACTTACTTGTTGCCATGACATCACTCATCAATTTTCAGGGTGCGCCCCTGGTAGGATAAATCCTGGTAACCTCTTAAGTTCTGCACTGACTTTCTCTTTGCCTTTGTCAATTGAAACTTGGTCCCTTACAGAATCAGGGTTTGAGAATACTTCTGGAGCAATCTTCCTAAGTTTCCAGATTAGGGGAACATAATCTTTATCATCTACTTCATCCTCCACATTCTCAACAATAGTTAGTGGTCTGACTTTGCTCATAAAAGTTTGATCAAATCTAGGAGTAGCCAAAACCAACTGAAGATCAGGTGATTTGGCCTTCTCCCTGGTGAAAGAATCATCCCCCTTGAGTTCTGTTAGTCCTTTGGGCACCCATTCTGGTCCCCCCTTGTTAACCGACAGGTTTCCGTCAAAGTGTTTTTCAGAAATGGAAGAGGAAGTGGGACCTGGTTGAGATGAAATACCCTATTCTTCAGCAGAGGCAGTAGCAACAACACTTAGAGGAATCTTTTCAGTGGTGAAACTAGGTGCTCCAATGGGAGATTCAAGGGGACAATCTTGACTCAAGGTAGGAAGAGATGGTTTTACTTGTGTTGGAGAAGTGGGTGAAGGAGATGAAGAGGAAATGGCATGTGTATTGTATCTACCAAAACTCAAAATTCCTTGAGTTGTTGTTTGATCTAGAGCAATTGTGAGCAACAAGCTGCAACGACTATGTAAGGCCCGGTAAATTACCAAATTATCCCTAGGGAAGAAGTGTGCATAAAACGCGTCTTCCGATACTCGGATTGAAAATCCGAGAGCGGATTCATGATTAGCACTGAAAATTAAGTGGGAGAAGGGTCTCGGTCGATTTTTAGAGTGACCGAGTCGAAAGATAATTTTTCGTTCCAAAACAAAAAAAGTGTGACTTCGCGATGGAACTGCGTCGCGGAGCCACACTTATGTTTTTCTTTTGTGATTTTTTGACAGAGTTGAGTTTTTCGAAAATACACTGTCCGCAAAAGGTCCCCGTCGCGGACTGTGTTATTTCAAGTCGGGGAAAAGTTCTTTTAAATTACGGAGGACATTTTAGTCCATTCCTATAATTCCTAAACATTCCCCTACGACCAATAAAGGCCGGTTTCTAAGAAAAGGGTTTCAAAAACCCCATTAAAACACATTCTTCCTAGAAGTCACTAAGTCAGGGCTTGAGGAGAGTTGAGGTTGAGGAGATCAAGAGAAGTTTGTGCAAGAATTATGTTAGCAAATCATTCCAGGTATGTAAGGCTAACCTAAAACATGGGAATGTTCTCCCATGTGACCTTCTGAGTAAAGTGAATTGTGTCTTGATACATAATGAGGTTAATGTGAAGAGTTTGAGTATGTAAAACTAATTTTATTTTATGCATATACTTTTTTTTTTACATAAATTGATGATCATCACAAACTTATCATGTGTCATAATTCATTTTCATGAGTGTATTTTAAAATCCTATAATTTTTTTATTTGAGAAGCATGCATAATGAACCTAGGGGATGAGTCTAGAGCCTTGACGATGATGATGTTGTGATTGTATTTCACATTTGATGAGAGTCTTGATGATGATGTTGATGAGAATGATGTTTTATGATGTCGTAGAATTGGAAGTTTAATTTCTAAAAGAGTATCTTGAGTCCATGATGTTGATGTTAATAAGGTGAGGTTATGTTGATGTTGAGGTATTATATTATGCCCCTACGGGACTGATGTTGATGTTGAGGTATTACATTATGTCTCCATGGGACTGATGTTGATGATGAGGTATTCTATCCCTATGGGACTGATAATGAGGTATTTTGTCCCTATGGGACTGATGAGGTCGAGGTTTTATGAGCATGTCGAGTTCTGGGAGGAGTATTGAGCACCGAAATGGGTAAGAGTGAGTCCCACTTGAACCCATTAACTACGTGGCCCGCGTAAGAAGAGAGGATTGAACCGCAATGCGGATGGCTCCTTTCTTGTCCCAAATGAGGACTGAGGCTTTTCTTGTGGATCCACTGAGGTTGGTGTTCTTTACCTCGGGCAGGGTATTGGATGGATGTGACAATGACATCATTTCTTTGTAACATCACTGGCTCATAGGTGATGGTTGTCGGTTAGAGAAACTCCTAGTTAGGTTCCATTTTGATAGAACTCCGATATTGATGTTGATGTGATGTTTTGAGTCGAGTCCTTTGAGTTGAGTTGATGTCGAGGTTCCTTGAGGTGAGTCTGATGAATTGATGAGGTATTGATAGGATGTTGATGGGTCATTTGTCTACTCTTATCTCTTTCTTTAGATAGACATTTGACATTCTGATGGAGTATGATGTTGAGTTAATGTTTTTTCCTATGTTGTTGTACCTATATTGTTATTCAGCTATTTTACATACCAATACATTCCACGTACTGACGCCATTTGGCGCTGCATCGTTTCATGATGCAAATACAGGAGTTAGAGGACTTCAGCAGACGCACCGTTGAGGTGAGAGATTTCGAGTTCCGACATTGGTGAGCCTCCTTGCTATCCGAAGGTGACCCTTCTATTTGATGTTTTCTTTATTCATTGAGTCAGGTAACCATGGCCTGTCATGGTACTATCTTAGACAGTTGAGTCAGGTTAGAGGCTTCATAGACATGAGTCAAGGTTTGATGTTGATGTTTTCTTTATGAACTGAGTAGTACTCCAACTTACTTAGTATGATGTTGAGACTGATGTTGGCCATTGACCTTTTATTGAGGTAGTTTACTACTTAACTTCCGCTATGTTGATGTTGAGTGACTGTCCTGAGAACAAGTGGTTCGCTTAGGGACTAGCAATAGTCTTTGGGTGCCGGCCACGCCAAGGGTACCCTCCCAGGGCGTGACAAACTTGGTATCAGAGCATGAGTTCAAGAGTCCTAGGGACTCTGTGAAGCCGTGTCTAGTAGAGTCTTGTTTATGGGTGTGTTGTGAACCACACTTCATAAACAGGAAACTATAGGACATTAGGAATGGTTACACTTCTTTGATGTTCTGAGTTCGTGCGATAGAGCTTGACTTTATAAAACCCCCTTTCTAATTCGTGCGTTACGCGCTTGCAGATAATGCCTCCAAAATGCACTGCTGCCTAAAGAGATGCTTCAGTCCCTAACACTGAGAATCCCTTACCAGAGCCTCCTAAACAGTATGGGACAAGGAGATGAGGTCGACCTGCCAGAGCTACTGAGGCTTCACCAGCACCTCCTGCTCAGTCATCCTCCACTTCGGAAGCAGACTTCAGGGGAGCTATTACTATGCTCACTCAGTTGGTGGCCTCTCAGAGTAGCAGTCGCGGTCCCCAGGTTCCTAGCTCCAGCTCCCAAGATTCTGCAGCTGCATCCAGGCTCAGAGATTTCCTGAGGATGAACCCGCCAGTCTATACGGGGTCCAAGGTTGAGGAGGATCCGCGAAACTTTATTGATGATATGCGCAAGATCCTGAGGGCTATGCACGCGAGTGAGGTGGAGGGAGTCGAGCTGGTCTCGTATCAGCTTAAGGATGTTGCAAATGTCTGGTGTAATTAGTGGGAAGATGGTAGAGGTGAGAATGCTGAGTCTGCTGAGTGGGAAGAGTTTGAGAGTGCTTTTCTCGATCACTTCTTTCCCCAAGAGTTGAGAGAGGCAAAGGTCGAAGAGTTCGTGAATCTGAAACAAGAGGGATTAACTGTCAAAGAGTACAGCCTGAAGTTCATCCAGCTGTCCAGATATGCTCCAGAGATGGTCCTAGATATGAGGGCAAGGATGAGGAAGTTCGTGTCTGGGTTGGGCAGGCATGTAAAGAGGGAGTGTAAGGCCGCATTGTTGATTCCAGATATGGATATCTTTAGACTTATGGTCTATGCCCAGCAGACTGAGGAGGATAAGAAGATTGACAGGGAAGAGCAGCAGAGTAAGAAAGCCAAATCGGCAGGGCATGAGCCTAATCAACAGAAGCAGAATAAGGGTGACAGAACTTTCTTTCAGAAGAAGTCTTCTAGCCATGCACCTCCGGTGGCAAGTGCACCTGTTCAACAAAACATGTATGATCAGAAATCCTATGGTCACCAGAATTTCAGAGCATAGAGACCTCAGTCCCAAGCTAGTGTTGCACAAGGTCCGAGAGGAAGGCCACCTTGTGGCAGATGTGGTAGGCTGCATCTTGGTGCGTGTCCTAAGGTCACCAATACTTGCTTTTCATGTGGACAGCCTGGCCATTTCCATAGTGAGTGCCCTACGAGGAATCAGAGGTGGAGTGATAGAGGTAATAGAGCTCAGTCTTCTACAGCGCCCCCTGCGGGCAGTCATCAGAAGGCTACTACTGCAAATGCAGGAGGCGAGACGAACCTTCTGTATGCGATGGGTAATCGACAGGATCAAGAGGTTGCTCCAGATATTGTTACGGTTATGCTCCGAATCTTTTCTTATAATTGTTATGCATTGCTTGACACGGGTGCCACTTTATCTTTTGTGACGCCTGATGTGGCCAATCAGTTTGAGCTCCTTCCAGAGAGTTTACTTGAGCGTTATACGGTTTCAACTCCTACTGGTGAGTCTATCTTGGCTACGAGGGTCTATAAAGACTATGTAGTGTCCATCTATCATAGGGATACTTTGGCCAATTTGGTAGAGTTGGAGATGGTTGATTTCGATGTGATTCTTTGTATGGATTGGATCCATGCTTGCCATGCATCCATAGATTGTAGGACCCGAGTTGTTAAATTCCAAATCCCGAATGAACCGGTCCTAGAGTGGAAGGGAGGTTATGTCGCACCCAAGGGTAGATTTATTTCCTACCTGAGGGCGAGGAGGTTAATCTCTAAGGGGTGTATTTATCACCTTGTACGAGTTAAATCTGATGATGTTGAGTCCCCTACTCCTGAGTCGGTCCCGATTGTAAATGAGTTCCCTGAGGTGTTCTTGAGGATTTACCTGGAGTCCCTCCTGATAGGGAGATCGACTTCGGCATTGATGTACTACCCAACACGCAGCCTATTTTAATTCCACCGTATAGGATGACCCCCGCTGAGTGAAAAGAGTTGAAGGAACAGTTGAAGGATCTGTTAGAGAAGGGTTTTATTAGACCTAGTGTTTCTCCTTGGGGTGCTCCTGTTCTGTTTGTACGAAAGAAGGATAGGTCTCTCAGAATGTGCATAGATTATAGGCAACTGAGCAAGGTCACAGTCAAGAATAAATATCCTCTTCCCAGGATAGATGACTTGTTTGACCAACTTCAGGGTGCTTCATGCTGTTCAAAGATAGACCTCCGATCGGGCTATCACCAGTTAAAGGTGAAAAAATGTGATGTTCCCAAAATAGCCTTCAAGACAAGATACAACCATTTTGAGTTCTTGGTCATGTCCTTTGGGTTGATGAACGCACCGACAACTTTCATGGGTTTGATGAATAGGGTATTCAGGACCTACCTTGACATATTTGTGATCGTGTTCATTGATGATGTCTTGGTATATTCGAGGAATGAGGAAGAGCATGCTAAACATCTTAGAGTTTTCCTTTAAACTCTTAAGGACCAAGAGTTGTATGCGAAGTTCTCCAAATGTGAGTTTTAGCTAAAGTTAGTGGCTTTCCTAAGCCATGTTGTTTCGGGTGATGGAACTCGAGTAGATAGCCAGATGATTGAAGCGGTTGCAAGCTGGCCAAGACCGACCTCTCCAACTGACATAAAGAGTTTCTTGGGATTGGCAGGCTACTACCGCAAATTTTTTGAGGTATTTTCTTCCCTATCTGCGCCATTGACCAAACTAACCCAGAAAAAGATCAAGTTTTAGTGGTCTGAGGAATGTGAGAAGAGTTTACAAGAGTTAAAGACTAGGTTGACCACCGCACCTGTCTCGACCTTGCCTGACGAGACAGAAGGCTTTGTAATATACTGTGATGCATCAAGAGTTGAGTTGGGATGTGTATTAATGCAGAAAGGGAAAGTAGTGGCATATGCTTCCAGGAAGCTTAACGTTCATGAGAGGAACTATCCGACCCATGATCTTGAGTTGGCGGCAGTCGTGTTCGCACTTAAAATCTAGCGCCACTACTTGTATGGAGTGCATGTGGACGTGTTCACGGATCACAAGAGTTTGCAGTATGTCTTCAGTCAGAGAGAGCTCAACCTATGATAGAGGAGATGGTTGGAGTTGCTCAAAGATTACGACATGAGCATCATGTACCACCCAGGTAAAGCTAATGTTGTTGCTGGTGCTCTTAGCAGGTTGTCTATGGGTAGCACAACCCACGTTGAGGAAGAAAAGAAAGAGCTAGTGAAGGAAACGCATAGGTTGGCTCGACTGGGAGTCCAACTTGAGGAGAATGAAGAGGGAGGAATTAATGTTCAGAATGGGTCTTCATCATCCCTAGTGACTGAGGTAAAGGAGAAACAAGATCGAGATCCTATTATACGCCAATTAAAGGAGGATGTTCAGAAACAAAAAGTGATGGTCTTCTCCAAAGGGGGAGATGGGGTATTAAGGTACCAGAGTAGGTTATGTGTCCCTGATGTTGATGGTGTTTGAGAGAGGATTCTGGCTGAGGCCCATAACACTAAATATTCCATTCATCCGGGCTCCACCAAGATGTATCACAACTTGATAGAGGTCTATTGGTGGAGTGGAATGAAGAGGGATATCACAGAGTTCATTTCAAGGTGCCCAAATTGCCAACAAGTGAAGGTTGAGCATTAGAGGCCAAGTGGTTTGGCTCAAAACTTCGAGATTCCAGAGTGGAAGTGGGAGATGGTTAATATGGATTTCATCACTGGCCTACCGAGATCCCGGAGGCAGTATGATTCCATATGGGTGATTGTAGACAGGATGACGAAGTCAGCACATTTCCTGGTAGTCAAGACGACTAACATTGCAGAGGATTATGCCAAGTTATATATCCAAGAGATTGTGATATTGCATAGAGTTCCCTTGTCCATTATTTCGGACAGAGGAGCCCAATTTACTTCTCGTTTATGGAAGTCTTTCCAGAAAGGATTGGGTACCAAAGTGAACTTGAGCACAACTTTTCATCCGCAAATAGATGGGCAGGCAGAGCGTACTATTCAGACGGTAGAAGATATGTTGAGAGCATGCATCCTTGACTTCAAAGGAAATTGGGACGGTCATTTACCATTGATTGAGTTTGCATATAACAATAGTTATCATGCAAGCATTCAAATGGCCCCTTATGAGGCCTTGTATGGGAGAAGATGTAAATCCCCCATTGGGTGGTTTGAAGTTGGAGAGGCTGAGTTGATTGGACCTGACCTTGTACACCAGTCCATGGAGAAGGTGAAGATTATTCGAGAAAGATTGAAGACTGCCCAAAGCCATCAGAAATCTTACACAGATGTGAGGAGAAGAGACCTAGAGTTTGAGGTGAGCGATTGGGTTCACTTGAAGGTATCACCCGTGAAGGGTGTCATGAGGTTTGGGAAAAAGGGGAAATTGAGTCCTCACTATATTGGTCCCTATTACATTTTCCGAAGAATTGGGAAGGTTGCTTATGAGCTAGAATTACCTTCTGAGTTAGATGGAATCCATCTGGTGTTCCATATTTTGATGTTGAAGAAATGTTTGAGGGATCCTACCTTGGTAATTCCTGTGGAGAGCACAGGAGTCAGAGACAGTCTGTCTTATGAGGAAATTCTAGTCCAAATCCTGGATCGACAGGTTCGCAGACTGAGAAACAAAGAGATAGCCTCCGTCAAAGTTCTATGGAGGAACCAATTTGTTGAGGAAGCCACATGGGAAGCTGAGGAAAAGATGAGAACGAAATACCCGCACCTGTTCGTGCCTGAGGTTGATAAAGATGTTAGAGGTAACATTTTTACTTTTATGTAAATTGATGTTTCTACCATGAGTTGTTATGTATAATTACTGATGTCTGAGTAGATGTTATTAAGGTCGATGAGGAGTGGAGGAGGTGAGTTTCTGAGTGAGTATCGAGGTGAGTTTTGAGTCTATTCGTGCGAAAGTACTGTTCCTACTCATCATTCGAGGACAAATAATCCCAAGGGGGAGATAATGTAACGCTCGGTAAATTACCAAATTACCCCTAGGGAAGAGGTGTACGTAAAACGCATCTTCCGATGCTCGGATTGAAAATCCGAGAGCGGATTCGTGATCAGCACTGAAAATTGAGTGGGAGAAAAGTCTCGGTCGATTTTTAGAGCGACTGAGTCGAAAGATAATTTTTCGTTCCAAAATGAAAAACTGTGTGACTTCGCGACTAAACCGCGTCGCGGACCTGTCGCAGAGCCACACTTATGTGTTCCTGTGATTTTTTGACGGAGTTGAGTTTTTCGAAAATACATTGTCCGCGACAGGTCCACATCGCGGACTGTGTTATTTCAGGTCGGGTAAAAGTTCTTTTAAATTACAGAAGGCATTTTAGTCCATTCCTATAATTTCTAAACATTCCCCTACGACCAATAAAGGTCAGTTTCTAAGAAAATGGTTCCAAAAACCCCATTCAAAAGCATTCTTCCTAGAAATCAATAAGTTAGGATTTGAGGGGAGTTGAGGTTGAGGAGATCAAGAGAAGTTTGTGCAAGAATTGTGTTACCAAATCATTCCAGGTATGTAAGGCTAACCTAAAGCATGGGAATGTTCTCCCATGTGCCTTTCTGAGTAAAGTGAATTGTGTCTTGACACATAATGAGGTTAATGTGAAGAGTTTGAGTATGTATAACTAATTTTATTTTATGCATATATGTTTTTTTTACATGAATTGATGATCATCATAAACTTATCATGTGTCATAATTCATTTTCATGAGTGTATTTTAGATATAATTATTTTATTTGAGAAGTATGCATAATGAACTTAGGGGATGAGTCTAGAGCCTTGATGATGATGATGTTGTGATGTTGTGATTGTATTTCACATTTGATGAGAGTCTTGATGATGATGTTGATAAGAATGATATTTTATGATGTCGTAGAATTGGAAGTTTAATTTCTAAAAGAGTATCTTGAGTCCATGATGTTGATGTTAATAAGGTGAGGTGATGTTGATGTTGAGGTATTATATTATGTCCCTACGGGACTGATATTGATGTTGAGGTATTACATTATGTCCCCACGAGACTGATGTTGATGATGAGGTATTCTATCCCTATGGGACTGATGATGGGGTATTATGTCCCTATGGGACTGATGAGGTTGAGGTTTTATGAGCATGTCGAGTTCTAGGAGGAGTATTGAGCACCGAAATGGGTAAGAGTGAGTCCCACTTGAACCTATTAACTACGTGGCCCGCGTAGGAAGAGGGGATTGAACCGCAATGCGAATGACTCCTTTTTTGTCCCAAATGAGGACTGAGGTTTTTCTTGTGGATCAACTGAGGTTGATGTCCTTTACCCTGGGCAGGGTATTGGATGGATATGGCAATGGCATCGCTTTGTTGTATCATCACTGGCTCGTAGGTGATGGTTGCCGGTTAGAGAAACTCCCAGTTAGGTTCCATTTTGATAGAGCTCCGATGTTGATGTTGATGTGATGATTTGAGTCGAGTCCTTTGAGTTGAGTTGATGTCGAGGTTCCTTGAGGTGAGTGTGATGAATTGATGAGGTATTGATGGGATGTTGATGGGTCATTTGTCTACTCTTATCTCTTTCTTTAGATAGACATTTGACATTTTGATGGAGTATGATGCTGAGTTAATGTTTTTCCCTATGTTGTTGTACCTATATTGTTATTTAGTTATTTTACATACCAGTACATGACACCATTTGGCGTTGCATCGTTTCATGATGAAGATACATGAGTTAGAGGACTTCAGCAGACGCACTGTTGAGGTCAGAGATTTCGAGTTCCGACATTGGTGAGCCTCCTTGCTATCCGGAGGAGATCCTTCTGTTTGATGTTTTCTTGATTCATTGAGTCAGGTAACCATGGCCTGTCATGGTACCATCTTAGACAGTTGAGTCAGGTTAGAGGCTTCATAGACATGAGTTAAGGTTTGATGTTGATGTTTTCTTTATGAACTGAGTAGTACTCTTACTTACTTAGTATGATATTGAGACTGATGTTGACCATTGGCCTTTTATTTAGGTAGTTCACTACTTTACTTCCGCTATGTTGATGTTGAGTGACTGTCCTGAGAACAAATGGTTCGCTTAGGGACTAGCAATAGTCTCTGGGTGCCAGCCACGCCAAGGGTACCCTCCTGGGCGTGACAGACTACATATTCAGCCTCAGAATTGGACATGGCAATAGTGTTTTGCTTCTTGGTACTCCAGGAAATTAGAGAAGACCCAAGGAAATGAGCCATTCCAGAGGTACGCTTGCGATCAACGAGGTACGCTGCAAAATCTACATCTACATATCCTACCAATTGAAAAGAGTCTCTAGTGGGGTAGAATAAAGCCAAGCTTTCAGTGTCTTTGAGATATCGCAAAATCCTCTTTGTATCTTTCAAGTGAGACTCCTTTGAGCAAGATTGAAATATAGCACACATATCGACACTGAAAACTATGTCTAGTCATCTGGCAGTCAAATATAGTAGTGAGCCAATAATCCCCCTATATATGGTCTCATTCACCTTAGGACCAGGTTCATCAGCATCCAATTTCGAACTAGTCCCATAGGAGTATCAATGGGTTTGACATCCATCATTTGGTATTTCTTGACCAAATCCCTAATGTACTTTTCTTGACTAATGAAAGTTTCATTTAAAGTCTGCTTGATCTGCAATCCAAGGAAGGAACTGAGCTCACCCATCATGCTCATCTCAAATTCACTGTGCATCAGGTCCCTAAACTCTTGATAGAGAGAGTTGGTAGTGGCACCAAAAATAATATCATCAACATACACTTGTACAAATTAGCAAATTCTTCCATCTAGTTTTCAAAAATAGATTATTATCTATTTTACCTCTCTTGTATCCATGAGTGAGCAAGAAACCAGATAATCTCTCATACCAAGCCCTTGGAGCTTGTTTCAAGCCATAAAGAACCTTGTCTAATTTCACCACATGGTCCAGAAATTCAACTTTCTCAAAGCCTGGTGGTTGCTTCACAAAGACCTCCTCCTTAAGGTATCCATTGAGAAAGGCACTCTTCACATCCATTTGAAATAATTTGAACTCTATGAAAGCAGCAAAAGCAATAAGAATTCTAATGCCTTCCATCCTGGCTACTGGAGAAAATGTTTCATCATAATCAATGCCTTCTTCTTGATTGAATCCTTGAACCACAAGTCTAGACTTGTTTCTTGTAATGGTGCCATTTTCATCTAGCTTGTTTTCTAAACACCCACCTGGTCCCTATAACAGATCTATCACAGGGCCTTGAGACCTAATGCCAAACTTTACTTTCTCAAATTGAAGCAACTCCTCTTGCATGGAATTCTCCCTATCTGCATCCTTGAGAGCTTCCTTGACATTCTTGGGTTCAATAGAGGAAAGCAATACTGCAAATGACATGAGATTTCTAGTTTTGGACTTGGTTTGTATTCTAGAGTCCAAGGGAGAGACCAGATTTCCATTGGATGAGATGATTGATGCTTCTATCTAAACACTCTTCCTGCAGGTTGACTCTGACTATCTATTGCATCAGGACTACCTTCTTCATCCGGTTAAGCAATGTCCATTGCTTGATCATGTTCATCATTAGCTTCTTCAGCTTCTCTGGATGATGTTCTAGGTCTCTTTGTGTGCTCCGTATCTGCATCTCCACCTTCATTCATATCTTCATTATGGGAAGGAATCTCAGTTGAGGGACTATTGATCAGGCTCTCTTTGAAGTTGAATCAATTCTTCCAGATTCATCCTTATCACCTAGGTTCTCAAGATTTCCAATTTCGTCAAATATAATATCCACACCTTCTTCAACATAGAGGATCCTTTTGTTGAATACTCTATAGCCTTTGCTATTAGTAGAGTAACCGACAAAAACACCTTCGTCGCTTTTTGAGTCAGACTTTCCAACATCTTCCTTGCCATTAATGAGCACAAAACATTTACATCTAAAGGCTCGCAGATGACTGATACTAGGTTTCCTTCCAAACAAGAGTTCATAAGGGGTCTTGTTTTTAAGGGACCTGATTAGACATCTGTTTGTTACATAACAAGCAGTGTTAACTGCTTCAGCCTAGAAATTCTTGGCAAGAGCAGACTCAATCAACATTGTTCTTCCAATTTCCACCAGGGTTCTGTTTTTTCTCTCCACAACTCCATTTTGTTAAGGAGTTCAAGGAGCCGAAAAATTATGGAGGATTTTTTCATCAGCACAGAAACCATCAAGTTTGGAATTTTCAAATTTTGTTCCATGATCAAACCTTATTCCTGCCACCTTGCTTCCAAACTGATTTTAAACCTGCTCGATGAGAGCTATCAGTAATTCAGTGGCTTCATCTTTGGACCTCACAAACTTCACCCAAATGTATCTCGAATATTTATCAACCACCACCAAAATGTACTTCTTGCCACCACGAATCTGCACCTTGACTAGACTACAGAGATCAATAAAAATGAGTTCAATAGGCCTGGATGTACTGACTTCATTTTTGGATTTGAATGAGCTCCTTTATTGTTTTTCTTTTGCATATGCTGCACATACTTTGACATTGTTGAAGCTGATCTTTTGCAGTCCATGAACCAGGTCCTTGGAAGCCAGTTGGTTCTGCAGAGATAGACTGACATGACCCAATCTTCTATGCCACGGATCCCCTGTCTCATCCTGAACTTTGAGACAAGTGAGATTATCTTCCTTGGTTGTTCTAAGATCAACAACATACATATTTCTACACCTCTTGGCTGTGAGGATCACTTCTTTAGTCAACAAATTAGTTATAATGTACTTGTTAGATAAGAACTTCACCTCATTCCCCTTGCCACAAATTTGAGATACACTAAGAAGACTGTACTTCAATCCATTTAACATAGTACACATTTGCAATAGCTTTCTCAAAAGACTTTCCAACTCTGCCAATTCCCATAATGTATCCTTTCTTGCCATCACAAAAAAAACACACACTACCGCCTTGAACTTCTTTCAAAGAGAGAAAGTTTTTAGTCCTTCTAGTCATATACTTGGAGCATCCGCTATCCATGAACAAGTATTGACTGCTTCCTCCTGACTGTTCCTGCACAAGGCTTACTTGTTAGTTTTGGGAATCCATTTCAGTCTGAGTTCCCAAAAAGGAGACAAATACACAATCAATTTTTTCTTGGTCCAAGCAGGCACTTGTTTATAACTCCTTTTTTATTTTGGACATGGTTCCACATTCACTCTCTTACTTCCAGAGTACTCCGAATGTTGTTTTCTCAGAGTTCTTCTAAGAACTTCACAGTTGTTTTTTAAGTGACCATTTCTACCACAGTGTAAGCACAACAAGTTGTCAGCTATAGAGACGTATTTACTATGAGGATAATAGGGAGGATCGATTTTGTTCACATATCCTAGTCCCTTTTTCTTATGTCCCCTGTGGTTAGTCATTTCCCCCTAAGAGTTTGGATGAAGTGGTCCATTTCAAGGACTTGTTTAGGTCAACCTTGACCTTGACCAAGTCCTTCTCCAACACAACGTTCCTTTCTAATGCAAGCATTAACTTCAACTCGAAATCTTTCAATTTCTCCTATAGGATAAGTGCATTTTCACTGATTTTACCCTTTAATTTAGCATCAGATTTAGATTCACTTTCCATCAAGTTTAACAGCTCATTTTTCTCAGCTTTTAATGCTAAAACTTTCACCTCCAAGTCAGATATTCGATTTGTTAAAAAAAATTCATCTTGAGAGACATCAATACTATTGTTTAACAATTCCTTCTCAGCAGTCAGTTCACAGATAAAATTAATGAGAACACATGCAAGTTTTTAATTTCTTGGTGGAATAAAGATCTAAGTTTTCTTTTATATCAAGCAATCTTACCTCTTCCTTTTCTTCATCATCAGATTACGCCGTGAATGCAAACAAGTTGTCAAAGATATCATCATCATCTTTCACAACTAACATAGAGGAGACTTCAGGTCGTTCATCCTCCTCTGAGATACTGGAGGAGTTGTACAAGCTCTCTGCCTTCATCACTATCATGTTAGTTGCAACCCTTCTTTGGAATTTTTCGGGGACCTGGTCCTTCCTCTTATCTTTTCCAAGCTTGAAGCATCTTTGTAGTCGTTCTTGCTTTGAGGATATTCTCTGACGTAATGCCCTGACTTTCTACACCCATGACACAGCTCCACATTATTCTGAAATCTGCCAGCATTTATTTTCTTTGTGAACAATGGTTCTTTCTCATGATCTTTTTGAACCTTTTGGTGAGATAAGCCATATCTATACCATCTATTTCAAGGCCAAAGACTTATCCTTCTTGCCCTCTCTCTTGGCAGTGTCATGTTGCTTGTTCAACTCATGTGTTTGAAGGTTACCAATGAGGACATTCACAGTTAATGTTTTCAGGTCCGTAGCTTCCGTAATGGCATCAACCTTGCTTTCCCGGGATTTCGGAAGTACCCTGAGAATGTTCCTCACTTGCTTGCTTTGACTTATTGGTTTACCCAAACACTTCAGCTTATTGGTTAAGGCTGTGAACCTGACATGCATATCATGTATAGATTCTCCTTACATCATTATGAAATCTTCATACTGAGAGGTAAGTATATCCACTTTAGATTCTTTTTTACTTGCTCAGTTCCTTCATGAGCATTTTTGAGATAATCCCAAATCTCCTTTGCAGATTCACAGACTGATATCCTGTTGTATTCCTCATCTTCAATACCACACACAATCAACTTCTTTGCTTTATAGTTCTTTTCGATCTTTTTCTGGCCTGCCTCAGAATATTATTGCCTTGTTTTGGGAACCAACCTGGTTGTCTCACCTTCCTTCACTTCGAGAGTAGGAATATATGGTCCATCAAGAACGATGTCCCACAACTCACTCTCCTCAGCCATAAGAAAGTCGTGCATACAATTCTTCCATCATCCATAAAACTGATCATTGAATCTCAGAGGTCTGGTGGATGATTGTCCTTCTTCTAGATTAAATGGAACAATTTTATCTTCAGAATATCTCTAGGTGTGAACCACTTAGGGATTCCTGCTTTGATATCACTTGTTAGGATCAAACGCTTACCATTATGCCAAAAGCTATAGTTGATAGAAAAGGCGCAACTTTATTTCTTAACCAAGTCCACCATGCAAGTGCCATGTTCGATCATGATTCTGACCCAGACCCGAACCCCCTCATGGGTCTTGCCAAAGGCAGGATGGTGTCATTACAACAACAACCCCCCTCCCAACATCTACCTCATATAACATGCCACTCGTGGGAATCAAACCCATGACCTTAACTCTGATACCACTTGTTAGATAATATACGTCCATAACGATAAGGGACCAGGTCCCTTGAAGTAGTAAAAGCACGAAACTAAATAAAGAAGAACAGTAAAGAACAGAACACAAGCAATTTAACGTGGAAAAACTCCTTACTCAAGGGAGGAACAACCACGACCAGTCTAACAAGATTTTCAACACCCAAAATCCACTAAATGAATGAGCAAAATAATCAAATACAACACACACGATTTATTTGTCTCACTTCCTCACCATTTCTACTTGCAACCTAGTTACAAGACATGAGCAACAAAATCAAACACTAGTCTACACTCTCACCTCCTAGATAAAGTTAGACTACTACCTAAAACACCTCAAGGTTTTGACTCGCCAAGAGATTCTCAACCATCAAACAACATGTAAACAATGATCAACTTTCCTTTATAGATTAGGATGTGATCTTACAATGTTACAACACAACACAACACCAGACATAAAAGGAAACTATAGACTTCATCTATCAGGTCCCTCGAACGTTGATGTTGAGTTTCTCAATAGGAGCCAAAAGAGAACTTTTAGAACAAGATGAATATTCACTTTGTGTATTCTCCAAAAGTTATGTTTGTTCCCTAGGCATGCTCCTTTTATACTGCTACGGATGACACCAAAGGGACCGCTGGTCCTTCGGTACAATGAAGGTGACACTTCACCAACTAAGACAACCTTTACAAATGTATCCCCCCCCCCCCCCCCCACTCTACAATACAACCTGATCGTCGACCTAGTCCCTATTTGCACAAGTTAATTTGTTAATCATAAAAAAAAATAGTTACTTAACAGGGTATTTAGATGGGATTAATATGGAAAAGACCTCAATGCTATTGCCATGTGATTATTAAAAAACTTAATGGCTATGATTTTTTTAATTATAAAAGCAAACACTCTTTTGCCATATTTGTCATGAACTTTCGATTCTGAGAAAATATAACTGGTTCTATGAATACTATGTTAGTTACTTTTAAGTGTTCGAGGAAGAAATACATATAAGCTCAATTTATTATTAGTTAAAAAGTTACTACTCTCTTTTCCCAATTTATGGTTTTCTTTTTCGACACTCAAATTATGTAAAGTTTTTCTGATGTTTTACAATATCATTAGCATATTCATATGAAAAAATTATAACTTATAAATATTTCAAATTGTTTTGTCGAATTCACAAAAAGTTCAAAATTATTTTTAACATCCTACAATAGTATTTGAGGATTACCGGAAGAATAATCATTGGAGATATCCTTTCCGAATAAGTATAAATGTTATCTTCGTTTTATTTTCAAGAATAATAAATAATTTTGAAAGCTTTGTATTGTTTTAGTACAGAAACACATCTTTCATCTTCATTTTTGTAGTCATTTGGTACGGTATATAAAAATAAAGTTAAATAGACTGCATTAATAATGCTTATATTAGTAATGTTTACATTAATTATGAAGAGATATTTCTTATGCATTATTTGATTTAGCCTATTAAAAATAATAGTGCATTGCGTGATTCACTAGTAAAAATAGGCAAAAAAATGAGGAATAAAAAAGTGACGGATAATGTCGTTCAAAAAAAGGTCAGTATTCGCAATGCTATCTTTCATTTTTTATCGTTCAAAATGAATAAAATTTTCAAAGCCTTAAATTTTCAAACCATTTTACAGTTTCTAAGAGTATACTGTTAATTATATTTTATGAGATAAATCGCACTAATTACAAAAAAATGATATTGACAAATTACCTTTGATAGACATTTTAATAAATTTTTTTATGGACGTGTTATATTCCAAAAATTCATTTACTTTGGAATAGAGGAAATAGTACTAAAGAGTAAAGATACTAGCCACGAAATAAATTATATTTTGTCTGTTTCAATTTATGTTACAGTATTTTCTCTTTAATTTGTGGTGTATAAAATACATTTTAATATTAAAATAATAATATTAATTTGTATCATAAGTTAGTGGTAGAATGTGACAATAATCTATGTAACTCCTATAACCTCTAATTCTTTATTTGCTCATTATTCTACCTTATTATTCTTGTAACTCTTATAACCAATGATCCATGATCTACCTCATTAGTGTCTTGTAACTCATGTAACCTCCAAAAAATGATTCCTTCATTCATATATCTACATTATTATACACATTAATCATATTCACGACAAGGATGAATTCTCACCTATAAATATTGATGTTTCTTCCTTTATAAAGGGGCAATAAGTGGAGAGAAAAAAAATGAAGTGTGGATAAAATATTGTAGTGCGAAGTGTGTAATAGTGAAAGAGAGAGTTGAGACTAAGAAAATATCCAAGTCGTTAACTATATTAACTATACAAAAAAAAAAAGAGTAATTATATGTTGAAGCTTAAAAGTATTATTTTTGTGAAGCTTTGGACTCTTCAACTAATCCGGAGTTGTTTGAGTCATACGACGTTGTTAGACTGTTGTGTTTTAGAGGGGACAAGTCAAGAGATGTACTGCTGGATCGGTGTAGATTATGCCGCAGTGGGCTTGAATCTCCTTAAAGAGAGCGAGATATCCGCGCCTCAGCCTAAATGAATTTTCGTTCAATTTTATCTTCTTTTTTTTCAACTGTAATATTGTATTTATAGTATATTACACCAACAATTTTAAGGAGATTCATATTTTTGTTACAATTTGAAAAAATATAGATATAAAGATAGGAGATCTCAACATTATTCCACTTCAACATCATTCTATTTAAGAGATGGAAGAGAAGAGATGTAAGGGTAAAGTATATTTCTACTTGCTCAATTCAAGTGGAGAAAAGGTAAAGAAAGAGAAAAAAATTTTTACCTGATATGTTTTATGAATAAAGTGATACTTCTTTCATGAACACAAAGTGATATTTAAATTCTTGAAATAGTGGGGGTTCATGAAATGAGAAGAAATAATTGTGAAATTGTGATTTTTGCATCTTTGAGAAATGCTCTAAAAAAGAGTATTGTAGATACATTTATTTATTTTAAAATAAATCACATGTTATTTTTTGCATATGATTTGGTGAGTTTTGGCTCTAACATGTTATCAAAGAAATGATAAGAAAAAAAATGTTGAGTAGCCATATTGATATGAAATATTTAGTTGATATATATTTCATTCTTGTAATGAAAAATACCATTAAACATGTGATGAAATTTTTTCTAGTCAAGTCACATAATGTTGAGAAAATTTTTGAAAGACAACTTTGTTGGTTGTGTGAGACTTGCAACTCCTTTTGTTTCAATTATATGATAATAGTGTGGGAAAAAAGGGAATTTGCTAATCTAATTAAAAATATGGGATATGTGACTAACAATTGGAATTGATATTGTGTTTGCAGTAAAAGTACTTGGCAGGTACAAGCAAACCATATGAGAAAAATTTGGTGATATTTGTTCAAAATGAGAAAAGTAAATTATTATTTACTAACTCTACCATGGAGGTTGAAGTAATTTTTTTTTTTAGCTTCAACTAGTGAAAAAGTGAATTGATTTTACTATATCAAGCATTTTATTTTGAGAAACTAATTTTTCTCAATTTGATTAATTGTGATAGCGCCAATAAATTTGGTACAGTACAAAAGTTGTAATTTTAACAATAAATTCAGACTCATGAGAAGAAAACACAACATTGTGAGATCATATTGATCAGTGGTATACCATTTACTAATTGTTTAAATCTTGCAGATTCATAGTCTAGGGCATTCGCAAGATAAGAGTCTGAAGCACATCGACGGGGATGATATTAAAGCCTATAAATCCTGAGTCATATATAAGGAAACCCAACCTGGGGACTACAAATCCTATAACCAGGTTCAATGAGAAAAATGAATCATATGATGACTTGCTGTGAAATGCATTAATATTAATTTTGTTTAATCCCTATGATGTGAGTGCATTTATCGTATAATGATTTGTGAGGTAAAGTCTACGAACTCTCAATGAAAATCTGTATATATATCTCATATAAGTGGGGTGTTAAATTATAGTACCCTTGACAGATTTCACCTATGTGAGTGTGAAAGTAGGCCGCTTTCTATGAGAATGAACTTGTTCTAAAAAATATTCATGAAAATCGGGATAGCTCAAAACAGTAACGTGCTGCCTAAAAAAGCCTATGTCAATACCTTGATTATTGTGTGTAAGCAATATTACTTTATTTCTCTTAAGCAGTCATAATTCAAGTTTGAGACTACAACTAACTCTGGAGTAAAGATTACTGTTTTACTAAGTGGAGGTTCAATGTAGAGCACACATTCATTATGCATAATAGTCTACCTTTAACTAAACTGGTAAAAAAACTCTCTTATTTTAATAGTAAAATGAGTGGGGGAATGTTGGTGCAAAATACATTTTAATATTAAAATAATAATATTAATTTGTATCATGAGTTAGTGGTAGAATGTGACAATAAGTCTCTATGTAACCCTATAACCTCTAATTCTTTATTTGTTCATTATTCTACCTTATTATCTTTGTAGCTCTTCCTACAACTAACCCATGTTCTACTCCATTAGTGTCTTATAACTCATGTAACCTCCAAAACATGATTCCTCCATTCATATACCTACATTATTATCCACATTAATCCTATTCATGATAAGGATGAATTCTCATCTATAAATAGTGATGTTTCTCCCTTTGTAAAAGGGCAATAAGTGGAGAGAAAAAAATGTGAAGTGTGGATAAAAATATTGTAGTGTGTAGTGAAGTGTGCAATAGTAAAAGAGAGAGTAGAGACTAAGAAAATATTCTAAGTGTTTAACTATATTCACTGTACAAAAAATAGTAATTATATGTTGAAGGAAGATTTTCTTTTTGTGGAGCTTTGGACTCTTCAACTAATCTAGAGTTGTTTGATTCACACAACGTTATTTGGCTGTTGTATTCTGGAGGGGACAAGTCAAGAGATGTACTATTGGATCAGTGTAGATTATGCCACAGTGGGCTTGAATCTTCTTAAATAGAGCGAGATATCCGCGCCTCAGCCTGAATGAATTTTTGTTTAATTTTATCTTCTTCTTTTTTCAACTGTAATATTATATTTGTGGTATATTACACCAACAATCTGTCTTAAAAAATATTATATTTTTATAATTAGAAATAATTTAATTATAATAAAATAATCTAATCATATAAATATTTAAATTCCAAATTTCATGTGAAAGTGAATGAAGTTGGGTGGAGCAGTATTAATTGTGGGAGGTAGAGAAAACAAAATTATAGGCGTTGGGATTGAAAACAGGTAGCGGTGACGCAAATTGTAGAGGAGTTTTACGACGAGGACAAAACGGAAATACGTCGTTACTGCCTTCATTAATTAACCTTTGGTTGGTAGCAACATGTCCGTTACATAAAATTATACATTTAATTTCTTACCTATCTCAACATATAATTCCTATTTACATACCACATTATATTTTGTTATCAGTACATCAACGGATACAAATAAATATATATAAATTGCAAAATCACTTATCACCAAAGTATTTTTTTTAAAAAATTTATATGTATTTATATATTTTAAATCCTTTGAACACAAGTCTAAATTAAATGTTTATCTTTAAAATTTTAAATTCAAAATCTTATACATTATTTTTATTTTTTCAAACCCTCTTACTGAAATTGCAATAACTACAAATAAACCTCTTAATAAACTCATAGGTATTATCCCAAATTAAAATCTAATAAAAATACAAAATAATTATATGTTGTGCGTTACAACATAAATAATTGTGCAGGGTTTGTTTCCTTTGTGATACAATTCCTTTGATCATTTAGCTTTCTGCTTACTATACGGCGTGTGTTGTTATTAAATACAAATCCAAATTAGTAGTCTACAAATAACAGCAAAAAGCTTTGACTTGCTTAAAAGAATACCGTTGGAGCTCCTATTTATTTTCAAATTCTGGGCCACCTAAATGCTCTTTATTTCCAGTATACCTACACAAGAAGAGCTATTTTAATTTGCAAGTCATCATCCAATCTCAATAACACTGTTTTTCAGGTATAAAATATTCTCCTTCCATTCCAACTTCTACAATTCAGCCTGACTTTTTTTTTTCTTAAACCGTACATGTTTGTTTGTTTTTTCTTATAATTGTGGTGTTTGAGCTATCTAACTTATTCATTAATCTTTTTTTTATAATTCTCAAATGTTGTTTTGCTACGGTTTGTGTTTTCAGCCGATGGTCAAATAGTCTCTCTGCCTCTGAGGTAGGGCCTACTTGTGAAATTACACTAGGTTTTTTGTTATTGTTGTAACAATAAGATTTCATTCTTTTGACAACTTAATCCTTATGTGATTATAAATGTTGCTTTTCTTGGGGAAACAAGCTCTTTACCTATCAATGTAGGGTTAAGGTCTGCATATGCTCTATCGATCCAACTTTGGATTATATTGGATATGTTGTTGTTGACATCCTGAATTTTGGTCTTATTTATGCAATTATTGGTGTTGCTTAACAACGCCCCATTGCTAATGGCACAAAAAGATGGTGTTTTGAAATGTTGGTAGAACACTTTTTAGCATAGAATTCTCTCTCTTTCTTTCAATAAAGGAGCAACCATTCAACTTTTGCTTTTACTTTATTTTGAATCTTTTTTTTCTGCTTTCTGGGGATCACTTTAAATTGTGGGGATTGCTTCTTTTGACACTCTTTAGCATTACACTTCCTTAGTTTAGTATACTTTCTTAATTTTTATTTAAAATTGATAATTATATTTCGATAAAGAAGCTTTCCAACAAAACATAATTTCCAATGAATAATGCACAAAATTTGTTGCTGTACTTGCTCTGCTAGCTGGATAACTGTACCTAGCAGTATTCTTTACTTCTTTACATTGAAAAGGTCATGAATGATATCTCAGTCGTTCAGATTTGCTTAAATAATGAAACCTTACTTTTTGAAGTGATGCTACATTTGTTTTACATATACAATATCAAATCTTTATCATCTTGTAGTAATATATTATCTTTACATGCCTTAATCTTGTGATTCTACTAGCTTTTTATTAGTGGGCATCTGTTTTAGGACCAATCCGGAGTCCTTTTATTGATGCCAATACATCTTCCTTTCCCTTCAAATTATACACATAAAATACTTGGTCAAGAGGTCTGAAATTTCCTTAAGATTGTGAGTTTTTCATGAGTTTGGCGTAATTACTGTTCAGATTTGTCATGTTGTCTATAGTATTTTGCCTTCACTTTCGTTATTTTTTTTCGCTGCTGCTTTGGAATGTTTTTTTTCCTTTATTCGAGGTTCTATCTGAAACAACTTCTCTACCTCCCAGGTAAGGTAAGGTCTGCGTATATTCTACTCCCCAGACCCTACTTTGGGATTTCACTTGGTATATTGTTAGTATTATTTTCATGAGTTTTCCGTAACTGAAAAAGACCCCACCACCTATTCTCTCTTTGTTCTGTCAGTAAGGTGGGGAGATGGGAATTTGTGCTTCACTCTTTCTCTCTCAACTGCTTTATCCAATTGAACAAGTTAATATAAATCCGTGTTTAGCAAAGAAAAATTTACGAAGTAGTATATAGTTTTCAAGTTTTATACTCTTGCTTTATAGCGAACATGTTATAAATTTCTTAAAAGTAATTGGCACCTTGCTTTTTAGTGGGCTACAACAGAAAAGAATGACTTTATTGCCAAAAGGACTTTAGGCAAAGTATGCAATAAATCCTCTTCCCACTCACTTTGAAAATCTGTCTTCAGTAGTTCAATCAGTGTCTGTTATGTTTCTTGCCTCCTGGATTGATCCATTTTCAATTTGAAGAGGTAGTAAACAAAATGAAGTTTCCCTTTCATTGAACAACACAACTCTCAGATCCCTTTCATGTGTGTCACATAGGTAAGTTAACTTGTATGCCATATATTTAGAATTAAAGTCAATTAGGCATAATCTTGGCTTTGTTCTTTCTTTCACAATAACCAAATGAATTTCCTATTCTGAGATAGAGTTCTTCCATTTTCGTTACTTCTTTAGCTGATACACTTCTAGATTGTTTAGTTTTCTTGCGCTGTGCTAAAGCTTTTTCATTGTATATGTTGATGGTTCTTCCAGTTCTTGAAGCAATCTGATTTTATCTCCCTTTCGCAGTGGCTTCCTCCAAGTGGAACTGGCTGATTTTGTCTAATGCTCTTTAAAAGTGGTGAAGCAGAGAGGCAGAAGTGAAGGACTGTTGCAACTAGGATCTTGCTTTTGCATTTTTACCCGCCAGATCAGTAAAACATAATGAAGCTCCAGCCTTTACTGGCAGCTATTGCTTTTGTTATTCCGCTGCTATCAGTATTTCTTCAAGTTATAGCTGATCTTGATTCCGATAGACAGGCCCTACTCGACTTTGCAGAATCTGTCCCTCATATCCGAAAACTCAACTGGAATTTGACTCTCCCTATTTGCAAATCTTGGGCTGGTATAACTTGTAACAAAGATGGAACGAGAGTCATTGCAATCCATCTCCCTGGTGTAGGACTATTTGGTCCTATCCCAGCCAATAGTATAGGCAAGCTAGATGCTCTCAAAGTCCTTAGTCTAAGATCCAACTATCTTAATGGAAGTGTTCCTTCTGATCTCCTTTCAATCCCTACTCTACAATCTGTCTACCTTCAGCATAATAGCTTCTCTGGTAATATTCCTGTTTCTTTATCTCCTCATCTTGGTGTACTAGATCTCTCCTTTAACTCTTTTAATGGAGAGATTCCACCCACAATCAAGAACTTGACGCGATTATCTGTTTTGAACCTACAGTTCAATTCATTGACAGGAGAAATCCCCAGCCTTGACACCTTCAGGTTAAATAACCTGAATTTGAGTTACAATATGCTAAATGGCTCCGTTCCTTACCCCCTCCAGAAGTTTCCACTTTCATCATTTGTAGGAAACTCTCATTTATGTGGGACACCACTTGCTAGCTGTTCCTTGAGTCCATCCCCTTCTCCCGCAGCTGATGGCTTATCTCCACCTGCTATCCCTGAAAAACATAAGGCTGTCCACTCTAAGAAACTTAGTACCGGAATCATCATTGCCATTGCGGTAGTGGCTGCTATAGTAATGTTTTTCCTAGTTTTAGTTGCCTCCTTCTGCTGCTTGAAAAAGAAGGTAAGTCATAACACTAGCATAATTAAAGAGAAGGTGGCCAATGTGGGAAGGAGTGAAAAACCCGAGGACTTTGGAAGTGGTGTGCCAGATGCTGAGAAAAACAAGTTGGTGTTTTTCGAAGGTTGCTCTTATAGCTTCAATCTGGAGGATCTTCTTAGAGCTTCTGCTGAGGTTCTTGGTAAAGGGAGTTATGGAACAGCTTACAAAGCTGTATTGGATGAGGCAACAATTGTGGTGGTGAAACGGCTGAGAGAAGTTGGGGTTGCTAAAAAGGAGTTTGAACAGCATATGGAGATTATTGGAAGGGTTGGGAGGCATCCTAATATTGTTCCACTCCGCGCATATTATTATTCCAAGGATGAGAAACTTCTTGTTAATGAATACATGCATGCTGGTAGCTTGTCAGCAGCCTTGCACGGTATAATTGCTAACCTATGATTTTGTGATCATCGATAATAATTCATATAGGCTTTATTTTTACACAATCTTGTTGACTAATGACAGGTAATAGAGGTATTGGAAGAACCCCACTAGATTGGGATACAAGATTGAAGATATCTCTGGGAGCAGCAAAAGGAATTGCCCACATCCACACTGAAGGTGGTGTGAAATTTACTCATGGAAATGTCAAGTCCTCCAATGTTCTCCTCACAAGAGACCTAGATGGATGCATTTCTGATTTTGGCTTAACACCTCTGATGAACTACATATCGTACAAATATAGATGTGCTGGTTACCGTGCACCAGAAGTTATTGAAACGCGGAAAGGGACACAAAAATCTGATGTTTATAGCTTCGGAGTGCTTCTCCTTGAGATGCTGACAGGCAAATCCCCTCTCCCGTTATCAGGTCAAGATGAAGTAGTTGATTTGCCTAGGTGGGTGCGGTCAGTTGTTAGAGAGGAATGGACTGCTGAAGTTTTCGACGTAGAGCTATTGAAGTACCAGAATATTGAAGAAGAGATGGTGCAGATGCTTCAGATTGGACTTGCTTGTGTAGCAAAGGTTCCTGATATGAGACCTGCTATGGGAGAAGTGGTTAGAATGATCGAAGAAATTCGACAACCAGAAGGGGAAACGAGACCTTCCTCGGAAGACAGCAGGTCCAAGGACTCTAATGCACAAACCCCTGAATGAACAAATGCAGCTTTTTAGTGATTCAGCTTTCAATTCTAGATCAATTTAAGAATGCAATTTCTCTCCATTGCCCACTTTTCATGTTCTTGGACATACAAGTTTTTTTTTTCCATCTTGATGCTATATCCTATTCTGGCTGGCCTCTGTAGAAACTTATCAGCTCAACATAAATGAGAACCTTTGTTTTCTCTATTTTTTAATCTTACTATCTCTCCTTTTGAATCTTTGTTTACTTTTAACCTTCGTTATACTATCGGGACAAATTTACCTGTGTCATTTGCATAGTTTTTGAATATATCTATCAATTTAATGAATCCCATCCCCCTGGTCCCCTTATAATCACTCAATTTCACGTTGTAACTCATTGGCTGGTTGTGCACAAAATATAAAATAAAATGACCCTTTTCTTTTAAAGTCTTAAGACATTTTAGTCGATTGTGACACATAAACTGCATTTTGGTTCATAACTTATCGTAATTCCGTTTCGAAGCTGACTCACAATTCACAAACATATATTTTATTTTATTATACAATAAGTGAAGCCAATTCACCAAAGCAATTCTTTCTAATTAAATATGGCCCACAGGGCCGATTTTATTTATAATAGAAAAAATGATCTAACCACACATATTTTTTTTTTACCTTATTTACTATTTATCCCTACCGTATCAAAATTTTATAAAAATTCCTATATCTACTCCTAAGAACCTCCCCCGTGGATAAATTATTTCAAATCCTAATTTAAGTAAAATCAACTTTCATTATTAACATCCAGCCTCACTTCCAAATTTCTCGCCTAAAATCAAGGCACGGTTGTCAAATTCGAAAGTGCAAGAGAGAGGGGTGGGGGGGGGGTGAACTGAATTTTCTTCTGTTTTATTCAAGTATATTTTCAGTGAGACAGCTAACTTCAGTGATAATCAACTAGAACAAATGAAGTAATATGAGCAAATTAAAATGCGTAAAAAAAAATTTCAACACCAGATATTTATATTGGTTCAGATTCGATGTGAATCCTACGTACAGTCCCCTTGGGTTGCAAGGAATATCTCTTCAAGCCTTGGAAATTTGAGGTTACAAAAATATGAACTTAAACTACTATCAATTGTTTTCTTATTTTCTTTTTCTTTTTGTTACAGTTTTCTCTTTCAAGTTTTTCTTCTTTTCTCTCTGTCCTTTTTTCCATAGTAAAACAAATGAATTACAATGATTTTCTTAAAGATAAAGAGTTGAAGGTCTTGAATGCAGTAGGCTTGTATGAGTTTCTGAGATATTCAGATGCCTCTTATTTGAAGAGATAGCATCCAAGAGAATTGATCATTGGAATCAGAAAATGGTGATTCCTTCTTCCACGGATAAGGTAAGGCTTCTAAGGAAGGCCACAATCAGATCTTCTCCTGATTGATTCTTTCCAATCCAATAATGAGTGATTGATCCTCCAGATTTGTTTTCTATTGCTTGATTGATTGGTGATCCTAGTACTATTGTGCCTTTGGATAGGCAAGTGAAGCAGCTTCGTAAAAAGGATGTGGCTTCAGTTAAGGTGCTTTGGAGAAATCAACATGTGGAGAGTGTTACATGGGAGGCGGAGTTGGACATAATGAAACAATATCTCCATCTTTTCCAATCTACTCAAGCCTAAGGTATTAGGTTCTTTCTATTCCAAGTAGTCCTAATTCTTTCACTCTTGATGTTTCATGGCATGACATGCATACATGTGCACAAAAAAATGTATTGAATGATATGAATATGTTTTGATATGAGTTTTAATGATTTTATGATTTTCAAGCAAGGAAATATGCATTATACCTTAAGTTTGATGTTTTATGTTCTAAGCCAAGCCTTGTTCTAGAACATTCGAGGATGAATGTTCCCAAGGGGGAGATGATGTAAGGACTCAGACTTTGTATGACCTTAGTGGAACTTGGAAATTTCTTTCTGAAAAGTTCTGGACCAGACACTTAAGGGAGACCTCCATGGGCCATGTGAAGGTATACAGACCGTATAGACGTGTCTTGTGGTGGCCCTTGGCCTTGTGTGTAGAGTATTCGCTTTAATGTAGAGTTTAAGACCAAGACATGCCACACATGACCCCACACGGCGACACGGTCCGTGTGAGACTTCACGGTCCATGTGGTGTGCCGCGTGGAGCGCCTTGGCCTTGAAAATCCACATTTTAGGCAAGCAACTGCACACATTGACCTCTCACATACCATATAGACTTTCACGGTCTGTGAGGCCTTCCGTATGGGCGTGGAGTAAAAATTTTCTAAGTATTGGATCACCGTCTCGAAACTTTATCATTAAAAATTTTTCTATATGGAGCTTCACGGAGGAGGCACACGGATCGTATACCTTGGTATGGATCGTGAAGCCCTTTGTATGGTGATGGCGTGCAATTTTTATAAGTATAAAGTTAACATCTCAGACTTTCATCAGGGAGAATTTTTCTAAGTATCAGATCGTGGAGGAGGTATATGGGCCCGTATACCCTTCCACGGGACCCCTGGTAACATTTTTCTACTCGTTTCATTAATGGTGTTTTCATAATTATGGTTTCTCCTAAGGGTCTTTTAAGCCTTTCTATACTATCTAAAGACATTCAAATGACCTAAACTCTATTTTCCTCATTCAAATTCACTCTTACACTTAGAATTATATTGAACTCTCGTAAGAACTCCTCTCAAAGACTCTACTGGAGAATTAGCTTGGGATTCAAGGAAGAACTTCATTCTTCATCAAATTATTCTTACTTCTTCTTTGTAAATTTAGGTATGTGGGATGGATTCTTGGTCCCTTTCAACCAAGAAGACCCAAACTTGTTTCAAGTGATTTTTATAAAATGTAGCTTACTTCAAATATGGGTTTTTAAAATTATTGCTTATTAAATTCAATTGATGTAGGGGATATGTTTTATTGATGAATTTAAAGTGATTCAAACCCTTATATGTTGGATTGCGTTGAAGTTATGAAGATATGAATGTGCATGCCTCCTTTTTAGCTTGATTTAAGCATGGGTAATCTACATTATGATTTAAAGTGGATTTAATTATGTTCTTACTTGAATTTAATAATGTTTTATTGATTTAAGTTTGGATTTCTATTGCTCATGCTATTCTCATCTCATTCATGGCATATAGGATGACTATGATTTTCATGAAGCTTATGATGTGGGCTAAGTCCCAATTATGATGATGTTTATGATTTTAATGAAAGTATGGGTATGACAAGAATGTGATCACATAAATATCTATAATTAGGCTCTTTGAGCAATTATGGGTGTTTATACCACTATGTTTATGGAGCACCAATTGAGGTTGAAGGCAGGGTGGGCTATCCCCAAGGTCCATACTCCTTTCTCATGAAGGTGCTCAAAGGAGTTATTCTTATGCATGAAAGTATTACATGAAGTATGTTTTGGCTATGTAGCCCAAGTATGCATAATGCCTTTAAGCCTAAATGTGCATTATTATGTTTTCGACAAGACTTATGCCTTTTTTTACAAGCACGTATAGGTATATGTATTCTCGTTGGATGATGACTTAGAACCGGTGGGATTGGAGGTATGGTGGACTATCCCCGAGGGTCCATACTCCTTTTTCTTGAACTATGTGCCTAACATAAGTATGTTATGCCCCTTCGTGGATGATAAATGATTATGGATCTACCTTTGGCAAGTAGGTCACCTCTTTATCCATTACGGGGTAGATGGCATAGTTCCAAGTTATAGTTCACTTGGTCTTATGTCGATTACGGTCCCATCCCCATTATATATGAAGTATTTTTGCATTCATGCATCATGCATCTCATAGCATATTGATATATTATTCTCTTGTTATATGATTCTTTCTATATATGTACCCTTGTCATCTAACATTTGAATGCACGTTTAATAAGTTTATATGCATTGCATACCCGCATACTTAGTACATTCAAACATACTAATGCGTACTTTTGCCTACATGCTTTAACCATGTAGGCACCGGAGATTACCTTCATCCACCGTACGACGGCTAGATTGGATCTTGAGATACTTGTTGTGGTGAGTCCTTCCTTCCAAGGATAAACCACCATTTCTTCTGCCTATGATGTTTTGTTTATGTTTGTTTTTAGGGTGAGCCCAGAACATGTCTTGGCCCCCATCCTATCTTATGATTAGAGGCATTGTTGGACGTCTTGTAGACTCTTGTACAGATATATGTTATATGTTGACATTTGGAGTTTATGATTATGGTTATCTATTGGATATGGTTATTATGGATTTAATATGAGCATTATGTTATAGATTCATGTTATGATATGGAAGATCCTAAGTCCCGTATTATCCCCATAGAGTGAGTCATACTTACCCCCCTTAGTTGTTATGTGCTAATATGTTATTTGAATCCATGTTAATCCATATACCTATAACATCCCCATAGTGTGAATCCTACTTTCACGTTCCTTAGAATTATGTGTTTACTATTTCGTACGCACTTCCAAACCAATGATGTATGAATGGATGTTATAAGGCTTGTTTGGGGACTCTCAGATTCTCCATTCGCTATGTCATTCCCAGAGTGACAAAGCTTCACATATGCTAGATGAATTTATTGAATTACTAGGCAAACAAAACTTATTAACAATAAAGGAGACAATTGATTGTTGAGGATGACCAAGTCGAGCATGCCAATCAGGTGCAGCACTCTGAACCGATTTGAAAGCCTTGGTTTGTCTGGCAATGCCCTTGAGAGAAGCAATAGGAAGCCTATAAATTCCGTCATACACCGGCCCCTTCAACAACACCTTTTTATTTGTCTGATACTTTACAGTAAATCCATCAGAATCAAATTTAAAAGAGCATTGATTGTCTTTGGAAAATCTATTAATAGATAACAATTGTTGTTATATGGCAGACACATGTAAAATATTTTTCAAATGAAACTGATTGTTATTAGAAGATAGTGTAGTGTGACCAATGTTTTGAATGTGCAAACCATGACCATTACCTATAGTGAAAGTGTCAGGCCCTTTGTACTCCTCAGAAATTTCAAGTGCAAACAAATTAGGCGTCCTGTGATAAGAAGCAATAGTGTCAGGAAACCAATCTTTGGATGAAGCATTAAGGTTTGTGGCATTGGAAGTGATAGTATCACAATTATAATGTTTGCGGCACTACTTAGCTTGATGATTGTTGAGTCCGCAGATCTGACAAGGTTCAGGAAATCACTTCTTGTTTCCAGTAAAGGATGCACCGGTGTTTTTAAAACCATTGTGTTTTTGGGAGCCCTAAGGAGACTGACGTGCAGAGGAAGTTTGTTGGCTAGCAGTATTGACAACAATAGAGGCCAAGTTGTGAGAGTTCTACAAGAGAATCTCATGAGCCAGAAGTCTACTAGAAAGATCAGAAAATGAAACTGGTGATTTTTTTGCTGATAAAGTTGCAATGACAAGATGATAATCAGAAGGAAGTAAGCGAAAAATGGTGACATTGAACTCATCAGAAGATACAGGTGCGCCAGCCGCAACAAGCTCATCACTAATTGCTTTAGCTTCGTGAAGAAATTGCGCCAGTGGTCTGTCATCAAGAGTCATGTTTTGCAAGGTGATGTATAATTGACTCTACAAACACTGTTACTTATGCCAAAATCATTTGAAAGAGCAGTCAAAGCATCAAAAGCAGTATCTAAACTAGTCACATACGAAAAAATTTCCTCAATTAAAGATGATAAGATCCAACTTAGTAAGAGTTGGTCTTCATGTAACCACTTAAGATAATCAGAATTCTGTGCTGATTGATTTGTAGTGGTATTGTTGATGGTGGAGGGAGATGCTGGTGTACCATTAATATGATTGAATAGATTGTAACATTTGATGATAGAAACAAATTGTGTTTTCCAAGTCAAGTAGTTTGTTGGTTGAGTTTTATGGAAAAAGAAAGTTGAGCGTGAGGTAAGGTAGCAAAAATATTTGGAGTGGTTAATGTTGCTGCAGTAGGGTTGGAATCTGAAATTCGAGAAGATCATGATTCCATCGTAGGCTCGATCTGCTGCCATGTGAAAGATCAGACAATTGAGAGAGTTCTGTTGTTTTCTATTGAGTAGAATTGCTGAATATATACAAAGTTGTTGACAATAAACTACATAATGATAAACAAAACTTATCTAGTCTAACTAATAGGGATCACTATCCTAATTCATAGTAATTAAACTTTATCTCTAACAGGTCAATTAAACAAAATTAAAATTGTTGAATCATAAAAAAAACACAAGAAAAAATAAACATATAAACTTCTCAAGAGATGGGAATAAAGAAAAAAAGGGGGAGAAAGGTAACGAAAAGGTTTTAGGAAAAGGGAGAAAATATAAATGTCATTAAAAGAGGCGTCAAAATATGATTGATGTGTTAAAATTGATATTGAACTCTACTCCTATTAGTTTCGCTTTAAATAGGTTTAAGGGGCTACTAGCCCTATAAAGTTAAATTTTATTCTTGAAAATAAGGTATACATTAGGCCGGTTACATATCAGTTAGTTTGGTTCGACTTCTTTGTTATTAGTTGCAGACAAGTTAAATCGTCATAGAAATATTAAGATGTCGATTTAATCATTAAAATTTCATAGAAAGAATAATTATTGAAAATTACTTAGAAATAAAGTAACAAACCAAATGGACTAAGCACATAAGTTGACAGATTGCATCTTTCTCAAAAATAAAAATTGGCACCTTGTTGAATAACTGAGAGTTTGGGACAGTCAGAAATGAAAGTATGAAAACTAACCCTAAGCTAGGGACTTTGTATATCGGATTATCGGTTAATCTATTAAAGAAAATTTCTCAAACTGTTATAAATAGATGATGCGATATAAGGAAAAAATTAAAACCGTTACCAGAATTGCTAGATCAATATTCATTTTCGATTCAATCTTGAACAACTCTAGTTTAGAGGGTTAATCAAGAACTATTTATGTAAAAATATATAGTATAAAGTTTGAAATCCGATTTTTTGTTATAAAAAAAAAGAGAATATCAAAGAAAGAGAAGATGTTGACCTTTTGGGAGAGAGTTAGTTATGTAAAAGCACCAAGTCAGGAAAGCCGTTATTCATTATTCGTGGATAATTTTTTCATGTTTCACTTTTCTCTTTCTCATCACCATTCTTGCTGAAATCTGTTGAATTAGCACAAGGTCTGATTCCATTTCTTTCTCAAAATTGATTATATCTTGTTACAATGACACATTTCTTTTTGGGGTTATACGGGTAATGTGTCCTTAACTTATAATCCCATTGCAACTCTTTAATTTCTTCATAAAAAACAAAAAATGGTAATATTGGTTTTCGTGAATGAAATTTGCCATATTTCTTTTTTATCACATCCCCGAAAATGATAAACAATCATTTAAGTTTGATCAAAGCAAGTAATCTTTGGTAATCAAAGTTCCAAGATAGAATTTGATTTTTTTGGTCGAAGTATTTCAACATGTATGAATGAGTTTTATTCAACATTGAACAAGCATGACACTTGATTTACTTTCCTTGTAGGGCACTGTTGTAAATTTTACACTGGGGTTCAGTTGCCAACCCCCTCATGGGGCTATGCTGGACTAAGGTAATTCTTCTCGATTGTTATATTTGTTTACGTTTTTTTGCTCCATCAATGGGAAATGTGTGTGTTGGTGGGAGGTATATGCAATAAGATTAGTCGAGTAGGGCCAAGTAATATATTTGCGACACCATTTGAAGGTTTTTCCATGCTCAAGGAGGATAGTTGCTGATCTTAAATGGGAGGCTCGAAGCCTTGTTTGGAGCCAACAATTTGGTCACTAGATAAATTTATTCTCTCGTGTCTATGCTTGTGTTTGTATTATCCCGACCTCTAAATCCAAGTAAGATATTGAACGCTCTTCTGGTATTCTAAGAAACTTATGCTAGGCTGTATTACCCCTCCATGATTGACAATATCCAATTGGAAGAAGCACAAAGCTGTTTGCATTCCAAGGATACATCTGCTGTAGGACAAGAGAAGGCTTTTGCGGAATTGTATCTCTAGATTTGCAATGGTATCCATATCTAATGATCCTTTTGGTATTTAATCCCTGTTGGAGTTGTATGTTTGTTACTTATGTTAATTGGAATATCTCTTTACTTCTTTCTTAGAGTAATGGTCCCAATCTCCCCTGCTTTCCTTGGTTGTATTCATGGGAAAAGTAGGAAAACTGTCTTTGTATTGATGACTAAGAATCAGTTACTTAGCTTTGTCATTCTTACAGGTATGCAGTCAAGAGAACAATGATGTCCCTCCCACTTTTGATATTGCTGGTGGAAATGTTTGCCTTGTTAAATCAATGGACAAGTGGGAAGAAAAGATGTCTGAAGCCAATAACAGTGGCAAGATCGTAAGTTTCTTACCATCACTTTTGGCTTTTCTTTTCCTATTTCAATAGCAGCAAAAAAATCCTGGTACTAAAATTTTAGCACCTTGACACAAGTATAAATTATACACAAAACCTGCCAATATGTCAAATAAAATCACCCTCTTTTTTCCCTTGGAATATCTTTCTCCTGTCAAATAACACTTTCTCTTACTTCCAACAGGCAGTGGTAAATTTCAGTGCGTCATGGTGTAACCCCTGTAGAGCAGCAGCCCCAGGATACCATGAACTTGCTGATAAATACACTTCAATGGTGTTTCTAACCGTGGACGTGGATGAGTTGGCTGTAAGTATCCAGTGTCTTCTCGCATGAACTCATCCCTACAATGGATGCTTTGTTTTTTTCATGTTACGACTTGTTTTATCCGTCTACTGAGTCATGGGTTGATGCAGGAGTTGAGTACTTCGTGGGACATAAAAGCTACTCCAACATTCATTTTCTTTAGAGATGGGCAGCAAGTGGACAAACTAGTTGGCGGCAAAAAGCAAGACCTCCAAAATAAGTTGATGCATTTCGCGGAGTCTACGAGGTCCATAGGATGATACCAAAAATATGAATGCGAAAATGCTATTCCAACAATTCTGATTTTGTCACGTTAATTTTGAGATTTACTGCATTTTTACGTGTTTATATTATTAAGCAAAGTACTGGTTTGCAGCTTGGAAAAGAATTTCACCCCTTTCTTGTGTTAACCCAAATACAAGCAAGTAAATGGCCACGTACACTTATTCCTTATTATCGATGCTTACTTCACTCTCCACTATCCAGGACTTAAAAAATATGTTATAGAATCCCAATTAGAACGTATTACTGCTGGCATATTTACTTTTTTTCATAATTCCGGCAATACAGAAACATGCTCAAATCCAGATTCTACAGTGGTACAAAATGTTGCATCAGGTGAAGATAAAGGATTTGATGTCTTGACAAAGTTTGACCCAACCCAGTAGTTATGAAGTGGCCAATCAAATTCTGATTTGGATGAGGGCAAGGATGTGGTCAGTTGGAGATGATGAAATAATATGAGATTATATTTTCTGATACAACACATTTGTACAAGAAGTGCCTTCATTATTGATGTCCCCATTTCCAAGTAAATTGATGTCACAATAGACACTTCTTAACACAATACTTCCTCAGTGCTGTAGAAAGGTAGATGACAAACATAAGAGTTGTCAACCCTTGGTAGGTTCTTGCACAAGCATGTCCAACATAATTACATATCCACCGCCAGTAGAAAACATCATAACACATTATTTATAGCCTAGAATGAACTATAAGTGACTCAAGAAGTAAATAGCAGGGGAATTAGAAAAAGCTCCTACGCCTTGGAAACAATAGTAGGGTTGAGCGTGAGACAGCACGTGTGATGATTAATTATTCTGCAGGCATGCAAACTGCTGACCTCACATAACTGAAACCCTTGAAGGGGTTCTCACCAGATTTTGGACTAGCAGAAGGAGAATCTAGCAAAGGCATGCTGGTCCATTGCTCCTCAAAATTGGCAATACACAGCTTCCCTGAAACTTGGGGACAGAAACTTGGTTTAATTTCTCGAGCATCTAACTTCTTCCAATGGATACACCTGAACCATTTGTGACTTTTTATCTCATCACCACCACTTGATCCACAGCCGAGACGCTTGCTTGAATCCTTGTGTAGCAGCTGAAGAAATACAAACACATAAGAATCCTCTAGTTTTCACTTTTCAAGTTCTTAATATCTGTGACTATATGAGAAATAGAATATAGCACGGTGAATGGTATTACGCATTAGTTGATACATAACATTATCTTCTAAACAGTAAGGGCTTCCAAATTATCCTAGCTTTGTATCCCAACTAGCATATACAGAAATGAGTCATAGCAGCTCAGATGAGTATTGGTTTTTTCTGGTAAGATAAAATATGAGCCTACTTCTTAGTAGAATTACTTACTTCATATATGGCATAAACGTAGCATATAATAACAAAAATAAGTGACATGTGATCTGAAGCATTTTATAGACCATCAAGACAAACACACACAGACACATATATAATATCAATTAGTCAGTAACCACTACCATCCATATCATAGAAATGTAGCTTACCCCTTTCAACAATGAATGTGCATCACTAGACAAAAATGCTGGCAGCTTAATCTTGTCCTTTATGATCTTCTGTTGAACTTTCTGTCGGTTCCCACCAACAAATGGAGGCTGAAAAAATTCACATGAGGAAAAGATTAGGTTAATGAAATACAGCTTATATGAAGGATGTCATGTTAAGTGAGAAATATAAATTCTTAATGAAGTCATAGAAGAAAGATTAATTTATGGCAGATGATTGAATTAGTGTATAATTATACAACAAAGTTACATGATACATATAGACCAAGTGTAAAGAGAGTGCACCCCCCACACCCACACCCCTCCGAAAAAATAAATAAAAGAAAAATCATCCAGATCTCAAGTTTCCCACAAACTTGAGATGATGTGAGATTAGGCCAATGATTTCCCTGACTTTTAACATACTTATAACTAAAGCTTTCTATTCTTTACTACTGCTGCGACTGACAAGCAATTTAAAGTTCAGGGCAACTTATTAAACAGAATAACAAACCTTTCCTGTCAGCATCTCATACAATAGAACTCCCACGCTCCACCAGTCTGCAGCCTTATCATGACCTTTCCCAAGAACAATTTCAGGTGCCATATATTCAATAGTTCCACACAAAGAGTTGGATCTTGTGTTCTCATCAAATTGCTTAGCAAGGCCAAAATCAGTCAGCACTACCTGCAGCAACCACAATACAAATCCAAAAGACCAACGGAGAATCACCATAAATGATTTCAAATCCTTGTGAAACAGAACAACAGAGTTTCTTTCAGTTATTCACTAACAGAACTAAAAACTAGTCCATGTCTTTCCATGAAAATCAAAAGAAAGTAACTAGAACCATTGAAAAGCAGGGTTGTCTAAAATCGGGGAGTTGTGGAAAAAGATATCTTACATGTCCATCAGCATCCAAAAGAATATTTTCTGGTTTAAGATCCCTGTGCATTATGCCATTAGAATGGAGGTGAGAAACGGCAGAAACAATCTCAGCAGTGTAGATGCGTGCCAAATCCTCCCTGAAAAGAACCAAGTTATTGTTTGAACTGCAGTAGTCCTAGTTTTCTCAGAAGGAATTTTTATGTCATGCTACCTGAAGAGGCCTTGCCTATGGAGTTGAAAGAAAAGGTGTCCCCCATTAACAAAGTCAAGCACAAGGTATAGTCTGTATTTGGTCTGCATTAAGAGGAAAGAGACAAAAGAAATCAATAACACTTGGGGGTGTAATATAATGTAAGCTAATCAGATATATATTAAGGAAACCAACAGTGCAGTTTCACAAGAACCAACATTGTGGTTTGAAGTTCCTCCTCATAGTGGCCTGGAGTTGCATAAAATGTATGCAAGTCCAAACAGCTTTTATAAGGAGATCAATTTATAAAAAAATTGTAGCAAAGCATCACCTGAAATGAGTATCTGAGCTGCACAATGAATGGATGATCTATTTTTGTCAACACATCCCTCTCTGTGTTCATGTACTCAGCATGATCTTTCTCCAAAATCTTATCTTTCCGCATAACCTTCATTGCAAGAATTTCAGAAGTCCCAATTTTCCTCACCTGATATACTTTTCCAAATGCACCTTGTCCAACAACCTTTAAGACTTCAAAATCATCAAGTCCCACAGACCTTGGGGTAGTAACATCAGCATGAACGTCACTTTTTTCAGTATCACAAGTAGCTTCCTCAAGATGATCTTTGATATCTCCACTATCTCCCTCCACAAGCTCCAGCAAGTGCTCATTCTCATGGAGTGTGAGTTTGCTAAGCTTCAACGATTGACTGACATAGTTTGTTGGACCAACAAAGGAATGAGAGCGGCTATAAATTACAGCTGGTTCTTCATATATGAATCCATTTGTTTCTGACATTGCAACATTCTCAGAGCTTAAAACTTGAGCTGGAGCAGGACCAAATATGTCCGAGAAATCCAAATCAACATCATCCAGTGCTATGATTTTGGGGTGCTGCAATAGGAGCAGCATGTGGTTGTCCAAAGACTTCCCAGTTGGTTGTGAAATCTTATCAGATACCATTTTACCAAGAGTTACGCAAGGAGGGAGGGAGTATAGTAGATCAACCCCAACTACTGCACGGCTACAAGAGAAGTTCCCTTGAAGGTCCCCTCACAATAGCCTTGAAAAGAAGGAAATTCTCAAATGCAACAACTGTTCCAAGAAATTGGGGGAAGCGGCTGACCAGAATCCAGAAAAGAGAGCTGTTCTCATTTCCCGCTTGACAGGAAAGAGTGGCTGCAGCAGTGCTTCTCGAATTCATGAAGAACATGCAAACCAGGTGGTGTTTATTAAATCAAATACCCCTGCAAGGTTGGAAGAAAACTGTCAGTGTATCTAAAGAACGAAAACAACATTGACTACTATCCTGACATATAAAAAAAGCTCACGGGATTCTATATGAAATCAAAGATGAAACAAGATGGGAATGGAATCAAAAGGAAGTAGAGGCAATCAGTAGTAGGCAGAGAATTTTCTTTCACTTAGGCAGGAAAGAGACAGCTTTAATATTCATTTGTAAAAAAGGAACGATGTAAAAATAAAACCACCCCTGGCATCTGACAAAATCGAACTCCTGAATAATTCAGACTTAGTTACATGCAAATTTTATTTCCTTAAAAAGCAAACAGAGTAAAATCTGTAGGAAGTGTAAAGAACACATTAATTATCTCTTACACCCTTGTGTAAGGAAGATGCATCCTTCAACTGGGTGGATAAATTCCAACACCGATTGTCAAAACTATCTTAATAGTGAATTAAACCTACCGATGCTGATTGCCTCAACATCATCAACCAAAAAGTTTAAATGGTACTCTCTACGGGATAATTCTTGTGATATAGTTGAATTTTTGAGAGGGATACCTTGTAAATATTTTTTATGTCACCATCAAATATATAAATTTATTTCAAAAAAACTTAAAGCTTGTATGTCCAAATTCACAATCAAAGTTTAGAAGTTTAAATCTGGAAACTCCAACAAATTGGGCCAAAAAGATTACCAATTAACTAACTGATCTGATCTCAGTACACGCGCAACACAAACCCTTAAAACCTACAAAATCTCACTCTACAACTCCTGAATCACGACTGCAAAATGCATCTCAGTTCAAATTAAACCACACATAAATATCGTCATCGATGATCAATTCCACCCAAAAAAAAAAAAAAGAAAAACAATCAACTTCAACAAATCAATCAGTATAAATAAACGTTGTATAAAACAGTAAAAATACTCACCTGAATGAAATAGCAGAGAGGAGAAATAGGGAAATTATACATATGCATCGCGTGGCCGATGGATTATAAGCAACTGCGTTTTTACGACGTGGCACGTTCTGAGTGGTTCTTCGAATAATTCCGAGTCAAAACAGGCTTGCTTCCCCCCCTTTTTTTTCCTTTGCCAACTCAACAATGGATTACTTCTTCACGGAAGGTTACAGATTGTTTTTACTTTTATACCCTCGCCTCAATAATCCAGGAAATCATCTATTCGGGGTTTCAAATTGTGGGCATAATTCTATTCTCGAATCACGACTTCTTTACAACTCATGAAGTAAAACTAATAAACATTTTTTATTTTATATGTGTAGAAATAAACTCTCACATTGAAGAGAGACACACAAAAAATAAATAAATAAAATTTTTGTAATGGTCTAAAAAATCAATTATTCCATTTAATCTACTGATTTTTTAATTGGAAAAAAAAAGGTAAATCTGCTTTTCCTTTCACATTTTACTTTCTTAGTGGTATTACAAAAATTCTCTCTAATAACAAAGGGTGCTTGTTCCTTAACATGGTTCAGGATCATGAGATTTTTTTCTATCAAATAGAAAGAAGAAAGGGTTGCAGCACAAAACATAATTTTAAATAATTATCCATAGATTCTATATCTATTTATATGAAGAAGAAATCATGTAACAAACTACTTTGAGCTTGGAATGAGCAAGAAGAGATTAACGATACTTCTTTATCTTTTGATTTATTCTGTTAGATCGATTGCTCAAGATCTTTGATCTTTATCCGTACTGGATGAAAAAATAGGATCACTTCTTATGGATTCATTGAGAATGATTCTGATATAATTCGTGGCCCATCAGAAGTAGAGTATGAGTTCCAACAACAATTGTTCATTATTGACTTGACACAAGAAGTAGTAAACAACATAGTTAATTTTACTAAATCACCCTTATTAAATATAAGTCATTTAAACACTGAAAATTTAATATTATTTACTCTTTTCGTTCACTTTAATTTATCAAATTTTAATTTGGTACACTTATTTAGAAAATAATTATTAATACAGGAACTTTACCATTTTATTCCTATTAATTGATAGGGACTCAAATATATTTACTAACTACATTTTTCGAACACAGTAACTTAATGATAATAAATTGAAGGCATAATAAAAAAATATCATATTTTGATTTGTCAATGAATAACAAGTAAAAGAGAAAATCAAATTAGAAAAAATTTTGACAACTAAAAATAAATGTGGGGGGGGGGGGGGGGGGGGAGGGTAATAACAAGGATAAAATAGACATAGAATATAATTTATTCATTAATTTTATAAATTGAACATCTCAATAATATAATGGGAAAGTAAAAATAAATCGAGAGAGTTTCTCTTTTAGGAAACAACTCTAGCTATTTTCTAGGATAACACTCCTTAATTAGGCGCTTTCTTTTTTATTTTTCTCTTGTGAATTTTTCATCTTTTGGGGGCGAAGTGGTTTGGATGAATAATTTGTATCTAATAGGAATACTAGAGTTGTCAATACAACCATAATCGACAGTAAGACTCTTACTGACCTGTTACGTTTTAAAAATACTTATGTAGTGCACTAAATAAATGTGTTATATGCAATTTTTGTCAATTTTTATTATTAATGTTATTTTGGTTATTTTTTTCATCCATCAATTAGGTTTCAAATTTTAGGCCTTATTATTTTATTAAGACTAAGACAATCGAATTTAAATGCACATCTAAATATTAAGATTTAAAAGTTTGAATTTTGACTAATTGGATGTTGTATTAAAATATGAATTCTAAATAGTTAAGATTGTTTGCTTTTTCAACATTTGAATATATGAAACTAGTCTTTGTTTAAAAAAAAAATATTCAGATAAAATACTAAATTGATATGATATTATATCAATAAAATATGTTTAAAATTGTATATGGCAATAATTGATCGTGGTGATAACTATCGACGATTGTGTGTATTGACGTCACGATCCAAAAATCGATCCTAACCCAATATGATGTATAAGCCGATAAGTACAATCATCTATGAGGCTCCCAAAGGGAAGTTAGGCTACAAATAAACGGAAAGAAATAAATAAGAAATATCCCAAAATCATGTGTCATAAGTATAAAGAGCATCTAATACAAACTCTAGATTAGTATATCGTAATACCCCGAGCATTTTGAAAGTTCAAATATGATATAATAAGATAAAATGTGAGAAAAATGACATTATATCAATAAAATATGTTTAAAATTGTATATGGCAATAATTGATCGTGGTGATAACTATCGACGATTGTGTGTATTGACGTCACGATCCAAAAATCGATCCTAACCCAATATGATGTATAAGCCGATAAGTACAATCATCTATGAGGCTCCCAAAGGGAAGTTAGGCTACAAATAAACGGAAAGAAATAAATAAGAAATATCCCAAAATCATGTGTCATAAGTATAAAGAGCATCTAATACAAACTCTAGATTAGTATATCGTAATACCCCGAGCATTTTGAAAGTTCAAATATGATATAATAAGATAAAATGTGAGAAAAATGACCTTGTGAATTTTTAGATTAAGCGAAGTGCAAAATAAATGTTTCAAAAATTTCAGTTACCAAAAGAGTCTGCCACAAGTCCGCGTCGCCAACCTGCTTTAATATAGTTCAAATTTTTCAGAGTTCATATCCAGCTTAAATCCAACTAAAATTCAATTCGCTCAAAAATGAACTATTGCAAAGTCCCTGCGCATCGTGGACTAGGTTGACTACCATTTCCCAGTTTCAATTTTCAAGTGAAGATACACTGGACTTTTTTTCTATTCACTAATCAATGAACCTAGACAGTTCTTGGAACAAAAATATGTTCTATTAGATACCCCAAACTCCCAATTGGCTACTCATTCACTCTGAAAAATATCTCCCTGCAAGGTTCCCAAATATCCATCGAAGACCCCAAGGATTTCTCAAGTTCTTCATTAAATTTTCAAAAAAAAAATCTTCAAATTTCTAATGTCTTCTTCCCAAAAGTATGTGGGTCTTTATCCCTGGAAACCTTCCCTTGGAGCTCCTTCAATTTCTCCCTTTCCATCCAATTTCAAGTATGTATAATTTATTTATTCATATGAATCATAATTTATTTCAGAATATTTAGGCTATTCTGCCATGAATTGATAAGATTTGCATGAATTTCATGACTTGCTACACGAACTCTCTACCACGCTATCTAGGGCTTATTGAATTCTCGTCTAATTTCATAAATTGAGTTTCTATTATTGCTTATTTACCTAATTTAGCACAATTCATAATTCAACTGCACGATTTTGATGATTTATGAGAAGTTTCTCACTTAGTCAACTTACGAATTTATAAAATTATAAATTGGTTTATTTCAATATTGATCCAATTGATATTATTCTATGTGATTATGCTTGAGATTATCTTAATTACATGATTTCTAGCTAATTGAGTTAGAATTCATACTTCAACTGCAATTCTTCTTTGCGAATCATGACCATAAGATTTTTAAGTGTTCAAGTATGTTGTGTAAGGTGTAATGATGATGGGGGCTTACAACTGCACTTTACACAACTCCTACTGATATGAAGGTGTAATGATGATGGGGCATACACCCCACTTTACACAAATTATGAAAATGAGTTACTCTATGAACATAATCCTATGGAATATGATTTATGTCAAGCTTATGGATTATGACAAGTAGGAATCTAGTTTTATGACAAGTATGATTATATGCCCTTGTTATATATTTCGTGGGATTTTAACCTACCATTGAATGGAGCTTGAGGTGAGGCTCGACTTACGGGTCTTATATGAAGCTTTTAGTCTTATAACTACGTGCCACGATAGACTACATTCCCAATATGAGTTTTGTTAGTGGATCCATCTAGTTTATGTTACTTTCTTAGCGAGGTAGAGTCCTATCTTGGCAAGTAGGCTTTATTCTTTCCAATATATGGGTAGACATCAAAATTCCATGTTACAACTCACATGGTCTTATTGTCGGCTATGGTTACTTCCCACATATGTATGATCTTCATGATGATTTATTGACTACTTAATTTCTTTTTTTTACTAGATGCCCTTAAGATATGCTTATGCATTGATCTCATTTGTGTCAATTTAAGATTCTACTACTTTCTTATCTTGCTATTTAAATGATTACTTGTACATTATGATTCATTTTACATTGCAAGGCCTACATACTTAATACATTCTAACGTATCAACACATACTTCTATGCCTATATTATTGTCACAATCCAAAATAGCCACATGCACCTAACCTGCTAAGTGGGCGAACAAACGATACAAATCTCAACCTATATTAGCAATTCAACTTATGAAATATGATGATAATACGGAAGCTGAAATTTATAAAAATAAAAAATAACAAAAATCACTAAGTCGATTACATAATATTCTTCAAAAACTTTAAGTCATCACATCAAGGACACTAATTTCAAAATACCAAGTTTAAGAGTATCAACACCCAAAAGATAAATGAAATAGTTTTTGTTCTAAAGCTAAGGACATTATTCCATGATCGAGAGATTCCAACACAAGCTAAGAGGAGAGCTCACCTAGAATCTGGTGTTCTGGAGGTTGGCTAGAGCTGAGGGAGAGTCAAATTTGTCTGAATACTCATCGCACTCCACAAAAGAAAATAGAGAAAAATACAAGTAGGGTCAGACAAGCAACATGTATTGAGTAGATATCATCGACCAACTCCAAATAAAAACCAATATGGATAAGTAATATTAGGAAATCAACTATAACACTTAATGATGACAACCAACAAGTAACAAGTATAAGTGACAACACAATGAAATAAGTACATAATCAGTCAACAATATCAAGACCATACAAGAGGACTCAAGCCTCCACACCATGCTTCTTTTGAGAAATAGGTTCTTTGAGATTGAGTATATTAAGTCATTTTAATATATTTTCTTTTAAAATTATTATATCGAAATGTGACACCCCATCCAAATATATCATGTTGAAACGTGGCATTCATATTGAAACGTGGCATTCATATTATATCATGTCAGAATGTGGCATCTGATCCCATAAATTAATTCATCATTCTTCATCATTACTTTTTACTTTATTAACAATATTTCATCAAGCCTTCTTTATTAAAGGCATCACGTTGATAAGGAAAATTCAAGATTATGGATTGCATGGTCTTAGAATTACTGACCAATCACAACAACATATCAATCATCTCGACCACAATAATTAAATACATTGAAAACTTCACAATAATACTCGATCAATATCAACCACTATTAAGAGTTTTTTTTATTATATAGAATAAAACTATAACCTACCTCAATCGAAGAACCAATGTCAATCTAGCTAATCCACCAATGTTTTTCTTTTCTCCAAAACCTCAGAATGTTTCAAATCTATCAATATAATCTCCATAAGAATATTAATTCAATGACACCCATATTACTATATGTTTAGCCTAGACTCAAAAACTCACTCTAATGTATAATCAATTTCCTAAATTTCCAAGTCTAGTTTAAGTCCAAAATAGCATAATTCTAATAGTATTTATATAATATAAGAACCTAATATTTAATTACTTATACTAATATATCGAAACTTGATTTATAACGTGATAATTATAAATAGAATCAAAAGAACTGTACAATGAAATTAAAAATGAAACAGTACAATGGAGTTGCATTATATATATATATATATATATATATATGATTTTCATGAGTGTTTTCCTCCACCAACATCCTAACATACGATGCCAACATTGACAACAGGTAACATAATTGCACTTAAGATACTTAACAACAATATTCTTAACTTTGAACCCAACATTGTCACCAAAATTATGTTCTCCCCAATCCCAAAAACTTGCAACATATGTATACAAATTGCTTTTTCTAAACAATCAATAAATGGAACTAAAGGTAAATGTTTTACCTGAAAACAATGCGCAAGTCAACGACAAAGGTCGCCACCTTCTCTTCCTCGTTTTATTTTTCTTTCCAATCTAATTATGTACTAAATTGATAAGTCTTTCTACTTATTTTAATAAACATGGTATAAGTGATGTAGGATTTTAACTAAATTATCACTTTATCTCATCAACTAATTAAATTATCTAAAATTCCCCTCAATTAAATAATAGAAGCTACCGATTGTCCAAAAGACTCATTAAAATTTGTGAGATAAATCTTTTATAACATAAGACTCTCTATTTCTTCAAACGACTTTACGGGTTGCTACATCAAATACCAATTTATCCACTGTTCATCCTCAAATGGTCAAAATAAATTTGAGGGTAATAAAAGGTACCCGACTCAATAAAAAGAAATGTATATCATCCATGTATATTTGCCTCATTCTCCCAAGTAGACTCCTCAACTAGATGATTATTCCATTAGACTTTTGCAGATGCAATCTCTTTTGACCTCAGCTTACGAATCTCTTTATCTATATTAGCTATAGGCTCCTACTCATAGGACAGATTCTTATCAAGTAAGATTGAATCCTAATGAACAATGTAATTTTTATCATCAAAATATTTTTTGATCATAGACATAGAATACTAGATGCACTCCTGGACAAATTTAAAGATAAAGCCAATTCATAGACCACCTCTCCCACACAATTAAGGACTTCAAATGACCCAACATACCTTGGACTGAGCTTACCTAACCTACCAAACCTCATCACACCTTTTATAGGTAAAACCTTCAACAACACTTGCTCACCTTCTATAAACTCCATGTCCCTAACCTTTTGGTCATCATACTCCTTCTACTTGCTCCGTGATACTAGGAGCTTCTCCTTAATGGATTGTACCTTCTTCAATGACTCCCTCAAAAGATCAGTACCCTAAGGTCTCACCTTAAATGAATCAAACCAACCAATAGAAGACCCACATCTCCTCCCATACTCACCTTAAATGCATCAAACCAACCAATAGAAGACCCACATCTCCTCCCATACAAGGCATTAAAAGAAGCCATATTAATACTCAAGTGATTGCTATTATTGTATGAACTTTGCCAAGGATAAGACTGATCCCAATGACCATTTAAATCTATCACGCATGCATGTAGCATATATTCTAGCACTTAAATTATCTTCTCAAACTGCCCATCTATCTGAGGATGAAATACGGTACTAAGATCCAATCTAGTACCGAACTCAGCCTGTTAAGTCCTCCAAAAGTTAGAAGTAAACTGCATACCTCTATCTGATATGATGCAAATTGAAACTCTGTGCAATCAAACAATCTCGCGGATATAGAGTTTGACTAACTTCTTTGCATTATAAGTCACCTTGATCTGAATAAAGTGCGTAGACTTAGTTATCCTGTTAACAATTACCCATATCGAATCAAACTTACCCAGTATCTTTGGAAGACCAACTACAAAGTCCATAACAATTATTTTCCACTTTCATTCAAGGATAGGTATTCTTCGAAGTGTCCTTCCAGGCCTCTGGTGCTCATACTTTACTTTCTGGTATTTGGGACACTAGGAAACAAAATCAACAATGTCACGCTTTATTCTACTTCACCAATAATGTTGCCTTAGAGCACGATACATTTTGATTGCACTAGAATGTATGGAATACCTCAAATTGTGAGCCTCTACAAGAATAGTCTATATCAAATCATCAACACAAGGCATACATACCCACCCTTTAATCCTTAGGACACCTTTATCATCAATCACAACCTCCTTATCCTTTCTTTGCAAGACTATATCACGAATTTGGCTTAGCTTCTCATCATCAAACTTCTTTTTTTTTAATTTTATCAAGAAAAAAAGATCGCGCCTCTACACAGTCTAAAAATCCTCCTTTCTCAGTTACCTTCAACCCGATAAAGTCATTAGTCAGAGTTTAAACCTCTCTAGCCAATGGGCATCTAGAATTTACAAATAGGATAAACTTTCCATGCTCCCTACTATTTTGCTCAAGGCATTAATCACAACATTAGCCTTTAAAGGATGATAGAGAATAGCAACATCACATTCTTGCATAAATTCTATCAACCATCACCCCATCCTTAGAAACCACATGCCCCAAGAAGGAAACTGAGTCAAGCCATAACTCACACTTAGAGAGTTTGGCATACAACTTCTTCTCCCTTAACAATCCAAGAGCAATTGTTAGATGCTCTTCATGTTCTTTTATATTCTTTGAGTAGACCAGTACATCATTAATATATACAATAGTAAAGAGATCCAAATATGACTTAAATATTCCATTCATGAGGCTCATGAAAGAAGTAGGAGCATTTGTAAGTCCAAAGAATATTACCAAAAAGACATTGTGCTTGTACCCTATTCGAAAAGTAGTTTTTGACACATCGATTGCGCGTATTTTCAGCTAGTGATAGTCAAATCTCATACCAATTTTAGAGAAAACACAAGCACCCTACAACTGACTGAATAAGTGATCAATACGAGAAAGAATGTACCTGTTGTTAATAGTTACCCTGTTTAGTTATTTGTAGTCTATACACATATGAAAACTACCATCTTTATTCTTCAAAAAGAGAACCAGGAAACTACAAGGAGAGTCACTCAATCTAATAAAACCTTTATCCAATAGTTCTTGAAGTTGGGCTTTCAACTCCCTCAACTCAGTTTTGGCCATTTTGTAAGGTGGAATAAAAATAGGAAGAGTACTTGGCTCCAAATCAATACAAAAATTAATAACCCTATCTGGTGGCATGCTAGTTAGGTCTACAAGAAAGACATCCACACATTCACAAATTATCGAAACAGACATAATCAAGGGCACTTCAGAATTGTCATTTCTGAAATGTGCTAGGAAGGCTGAACAACCTTTACTCACCTACTTTTTAGCATGAAGAAAAGAGATAATTCAATCTGAAGAAGAAAAATAATCACCCTTCCACACTAGCGGATCCATCCCAGGCTTAGTCAAGGTCACAGTCTTAGCATTACAATTTAAGATAGAAAAATTTAGAGAAAGCCTAGTCATACCCAAGATTACATCAAAGTCAACCATCTCCAAAGTAATCAAATCTATGTAAGTTCTACTCCCTACAAAAGTCACAAGGCAAGACTTATACACCTTCTCAACTAACATAAACTCACCAACAGGAGTAAAAACATGAAAAGGCATGTCAAGTAGATCACTATGAAAATCAAGTCTATCAGCAAAAATAGAAGATGCCTACGTAAATCTAGGATCAAACAATACGAAAGTTGTACGATCAGTCATGACCTAACATTGGATTGCAACTAAAGAAAAATAAAATAAAGAGGAAACAAACTCATATAACATAAAAAATCTCTCAAAACCTGGAGTAATGAGTACAAGAGCATCTAAGGTAGTATGATTGCATATATACAACTGTCTCAAGTAAAATAAAAAGATGTCTAATCATATTTGATATATGTCTGAAAGAAAGCGAGAAAGAGAATCCCAAAGATCTACGTCGACCCAAAGTTTGAGCCTGATCTATATGATCTGAATAGAAGCAAAAAAGCACAACTAGAGTGATCAATATCCTGTGTGGGCCCCTGTGCTTGATCTGCAAGGAAGAATAAAGTAGGGGTGAGTACACCAAAATGTACCAAGTAGGTTCAACCGACTGGGTAAGAGAAATTGAAACAAGTATGCAATAACAAAAAACCCAAACCTAGCATCCAAAAAGGATAGTGTATAGTTAAATATATACATGATAATGATCTAAGGTATCCTCAATAACCCATGGTACCATACATCAAATAATGTGAATGTGATGCACAACTCATCAATCCATATACCAAGTTTTTCACAGCCTTGCCACCTGCGCATGGTCAAGGTAATATCTGAATGCCTCAACCTATCCACCTGCCCATGGTCAAAGAGCATCATTGTGCCATGCTCTTGCCACCTGTCCATTATTAAGGGAATATAAGATATGAATCCCATCTTTGCCTCCTGCTCGGATCAAGGAGGTAGTACCAATGTAGAACATGATAGCCTTGCCTCCTACTCGGGTTAAGGGATGTCACAAGCAACATACAATAGATGTAAATCTATCATACAATCCAGAAATGCATGTACATATAGAATGACATCAAAACAGGAATACTGATATATGAATCTCATATGATCATATGCACATACAAAATAATATCAAGAGTCATAGCTAATGCTCAAACCATCATTATGTATCAGATCATCATAATTATATAAGTAGTCAAGAATATCAACAACACCGGACCTTACTCATCCTAATTATGCAAGAATATTAGTAATATCGAACCTTACTCGTCCCAATTATACAAGAATATCAATCATATCGGACCTTACTCGTCCTAATTATACATATACATCACATAGGTATCTCAACAACCATTAATTACAACATAATATCCAAATGGTTTCACAAGTCTCATATTATCACATTTTATCCAAAATCCTCATAATCCACAAGATTTTATCTTAGTTCATCAATGGGATCAAAGTTTACATTATAAATTGTCTCAGCTCGAATCATATTTCCATAACTATCCCGAAATGTCAATCCAATTACACAGAAAGCCATCTAGGTCTCACAATTACCATATAAAGATGATGAATAACTCAAATCCAGTCCCAAAAGGTTAGCTGAACCTACTTCATTGCCGAAACCGCACTTGGACAAGCTTTCAATATACTCAATCCACAAAACGACCCTCAAATTGATCCACCACTGTCAACAATGGATACTACAGATCATGAGGAGCATTTTGATACCCATATTGGCATAAAACAGGCTTAGGGCAAAATGGTCAATTTTAGGGCTAAAATCCAAAGTTTTCAAATATGAAAATTAACTTTAAAAACATGTTCTACGTGAAAAGTAGAGTTCATGGGTGAATATCCCACCAAAATCAAGTTCAACTTAATTGATCAATCAACATTTAATGTTTTGAAATCGAAGACCAAAAATTCCCAATTTTGGTATCCAGAACCGTGAATTTCAAGACAAAATCAAGATAAAACTTAAGGGAAATACTTAAATTAGTGTTAGGATCACTAACCCCAGTTAAATCTTCGAAAACCTCTTCTCAATATTTCCTAAAAATCTTATTAAGTTCGAAGATGGAATGAAAATGGTATTTTTGAGTTTAAACTGTCCAGGTCACACATACTCTCCGCGATCACGAAGAGGCAACTACGAACGTGGGGGCCAAAATAGTCAACCCTCTGATGTGCTATGAAAGTACAATACTTTTGATGCTTAAAACATGGAATGTTATGTGTTCTCAAAGCGGTGTTAGTGGGTTTGATGTGTTTTTTTGTTTGTTTTCTAAGATTCAGGATTTGGCATGATTTTGAGCAAATTGTTGCAGATGCTGCATTTTTGGTTAAGCACGAAGCACTCTACGGGCAGTGAAAATTTCCACGAGCGGTAGAGTGGTTCGTGGTTGAGATCCAGTGAAGGGCCTATTTTCTGAAGTTGCATTCATGAACTGTCAAACGAGCCATGGAATGTTGTACGATTCGTGGATCAGGTTTCGTGCCTCGAGGATAAGATTTTCAGAGTTTTTGAAATGTTTTCAGGTGAAACCCTATACTGGTCGTGAGTTTGAATATAGACCCTACAAAATTCTCATTGAATTAATGCCCATTTTGAAGATTGAAGACTACGAAACCCAGGTATGAGCTATAGAACTTAGTACGACCCATGACCCTGTCTGTATTGCCTGCCGAATCCAGTTTTTCTATTTTGATTTGAACTTGTATTTTAGTCATTATAAATAGGATTTTTAGTTTATTTTAAATAGAGAACGAGAGAGAACGACAAAAAAAGTGCTGAGAGACACACGAGACACTTGGGAAACAATTTTGTGATTTTTAACAACATTTTGTGATTTCTAGTGAAGAATTTGAGATTTCTTATTCTTAATTTTTTCATTGCAAGTGATTAATTATGTTATTCTATATCATTATTCTTGCATCTACTATGAACATAATAGCTAAATCTACAACTAGGGTTGTCGGAACCATGAAGAACCAACAAGGTAAAATCGAATAATTCGTAATTCTTAGAAAGTGTGCATACATGCATTAATTAATTCTCTGTTTTGATTACTTTTTAATAGTGGCCAATGTTAAATCTCGCCTAGTTTTTGACTAGATCAAGGTAGTAATGAATGAGAAAAGAGATTAGTTAACAAGATTTGATTGATTTCTTCTCGTCTTATCAACCAAATTGGATCAAGGGAAGGTTATACTAGGAAAATAGGTAAGGGTTAGTAATGTCACACTGCGGAGATGGATCAAATCATGTAGTGAAATTTACCTCTTGCTTGGATCAAAGGGTTTCATGAAGTTAACTTACCGTTCTGCATACGACACATTAGAAAAGATTACGATTATCTGATGATACCAAGTTAGGGAATTATGGGGAACACAATACCCTAATTACTTCTATCACTAGTTTCACAACACTTATTTAAGTTTAGGTTAGGTTTATGCAAACTACAAAACCCCTCCCCCTCCCTTTTGAGGTATAAGTAGGTTAATTCACTCGACTTACTTGCAATTACTTTGAGTCTGCCATATTCCCTGTGGGATTTGACCCTAACTTTGGTTAGGTTATATATCTTGACAATGACCATTTTAACCTTCAAAAAGAAGGTGTAGCTTTGGCAAAATCACCCTTCGCGAACGCAGGCCTACATCTGCGAACATGGGGTTCAAAGGGGTTTACCCTCTGCGAACACGGAGGCCTAGGACACCTGCACCAGATATCAGCAAGAGCTAGCAAAACCAAGTCTAATTCCCTACTCAGAATGGATCCTCGGGACTCATTCGTAATCAGAATTTTGCAAACTTTATAAGTATCCATACCAAAAATAGTGATGCAGACTCAACAGAATTTTCAAAAATCAGTTTCAAGGCCTCTTCACCACATTTACCTATGCAACGCGATAAAACTAGTTTAAAGCTCAAAATACTAAAACTGCCTCGACTACTCCAAAAATTATTACGAGACCATTTCTAGCATTAGTTTCATCATCCGGAACTACTAGAACTGTTGATGTCGCTTAAGCTACACCTCCTTTTTGAAGATTTAAGTGGTCGTAGTTAAGATATATAACCTAACCAAGGTTAGAGTCGAACCCACAGGGAGTATGGTCTAGAATCGGAGTAATTGCAAGCAAATCTAGTGAATTAACCTGCTTATCTCTTCAGGGGGGATTGTAATTGCAAGAAAGGAAACCTAAACTAGAAGCAAGTGTTGTGAAACTCGTGAGAGAAGTAACTAGGGTATTGTGTTCCCCATGAATGCCTATCTTAGTATCACCAAATAATCGTAATCTTTTCTAGTGTGTAACATGTAGAACAGTAAGTTAAGTTTACCAAACCCTTTGATCCAAGTGAGAGGTAAATTTCACCACGTGATTTGATCTATCCCTGCAGTGTGACATTACTAACCCATACCTATTGTTCTAGTATAACCTCCCCTTGATCCAGTTTGGTTGATTAGACGAGAGGGATTACATCGAATCCTGTTAATTAATCTATTTTCCTATTCATTACTACCTTGATCTAGTCAGTAAGAATAAGGTAGGTTCTAACATTGACTACCATTAAAAAGCAATAAATGAAGATAATTAATTAATACATGTATGCACACTTTCGAAGATTTACAAATTATCCGATTTTACCTTGTTAGTTCATCATGGTTCCCACAACCCTAGTAGTGGATTTAGCTATGCATAATCATTGTAGATGAAGGAATCATGATGTATAATAACATAATTGAACACTTACAATAATGAAATTAAGAAACAAGAAATCCCGAATTCCTCACTAGAAATCACAAAGTAAGTTCCAATGTAAAAATCACAAAGTATGAAGTCACAAAGGTATTTCTTTGTTCTCTCGTGCATCTTTCTGTCAAAAAGGCCTAAAAACCCTATTTATAATAGCTAAAATACAAATCTAAAATAAAATAGAAAAACTGGATTCGGCACCTTCTACAAACTGGGTTACGGGCCGTACAAAGTTTCATGGCCCGTGACTGGGCTTCTTACTCTACAATATTCAAAATCTGGCTTCACTTCTACAAGACTTTTCTACAGGCCGTATTCAAACTTACGACCTGTATAGGGTTTTTTCTTACAACTCTTCAAAAACTAGGCAAAATGTGATCTTTAAGGCACGAAACTAGTCCACGACTCATACAATCTTCTACGGCTCGTCTGACAGTTCATGGATGCAACTTCAAAAAATAGACCCTTCATAAGATCTCAACCACGAAACCTCTTTATGGCTTGTGGAAGTATTCACAGCCCAAAGAGTGCCTCGTAAGTTCTCAAAAACTTCACTGCTATAGGCTTTTGCCCAAAATCATGTCAAATCCTGTAATCTTGGAAAAAAACATGAAAACACATCAAACCCACTAAAACAACTTTGAGAACACACAAAATTTGATGTTTTAAGCATCAAAAGTGCTATATTTTGACATCACATCAACTGTCAAAATCCGATCCGAGTTTCTGAACTCTAAATGTTCGGCAAAGTTAAACTTTGTTTTGGAAACAACCAAAAACTCAACTTTTGGCTAAAAAAGCTCATTTTAACTCTAAATTCAATTTTGTAGCTTCTCATAGACCAGTTTTGACGTTCCAAAGCTAATGAAATGGATGAATCTCTGATTCGGCACTCAAAACTCAAAATGGTACAAAAACTCACTTTTTTCATAACTTAATCTTTTGAAAATGTAAACTCATATTTTCAACTTTTAAAACTCAGGATTTCAGTTCCAACAATCCAAATAGTTTAAAATAGGCCCAAAGAAATTTATAAAAAGGGTAAAAAAATAATTTTCATACATAAGACCAAAAATGACCAACTTGATCATTACATCATTCATAACTAAAAATAATGTTCGTCCTCGTACAAAAGAGAAAGAAGAGTACCTGAAGCCTAAAAAAGATTGGGATATCTGGCTCGCGTATCAGACTCGAACTCCCAAGTAGCGCCATCAACAAAATGTTGCCACCATTAAAGCTTCATAGAAGGTATATCTTTTGATCTCAATCTCTTGACCTGTTTGTCCAATATAGTTATAGGCTCTTCCTCAAAGGACAAATCTAGACCCAACTCAAAAGAATCATAAAAGATCACATGGAACTAATTAGGAATGTACCGGCAGAGCTTGGAAACATGAAAAATAGGATGAATAGCTGATAATATAGGTGGTAAGGCTAACTCGTAAGCCACCTCACCAACTCTCGTTTAAATCTCAAAGAGGCCAATGAATTAGGACAGAGCTTGCCCCTCCCTCCAAATCTCATCACACCCTTCATGGGTGAAACTTTCAACCACACACTGTCACCAAGAGAGAACTCAAGTGGCTTAACCCACCCATCAACATAACTCTTCTGGTGACTTTGAGCTGTCAAAAGTCCACTCTGAATTAGTTGGACCCGATCCATGACATCCTGGAGTAAATCAACACCTAACACCTCGGCTAAACCTAAATCAAACCATTCGATTGGTGATCTACACCTCTGGCCATACAAGGCCTTAAATGGTGCCACCTGGATGCTGGAATGGTAACTATTGTTAAATGCAAACTATGCCAATGGTAAGTGTTGGTCCCATTAGACCTTAAAAACAATAACATCTTCCCTAAGCATGTCCTCCAACACCTGAATGGTGTGCTCTGACTGGTGTAAGGACCCGGATTATTCGAGTGGCGTTTCCTAATTCTCTTAGAAATTGCCCGAGCGAACTACAAGGCATCGCTCCACGAAAGGCCCACACGGGCCGTGTGAAGCCACACGGACCGTGTGGCCACCCGTGAAGGGACACTTGGTCTAGTTCACGGTAGGAGAACCTCTAAGATGGAAGGGGATTTTGCCCAAGTGAGGGCACACGACTATTCACACGGTCCGTGTAGTGTGTCACAGACTGTGTGGCTCTCCGTGTAACTTACTACGTAAAAGTTTTCTAAGTATGGAAGTACCGTCTCGTAACATTATCGTGCGAAGATTCTTCTTTCATGTGCCGTTACACGATTGAGAGTCACATGGACCGTGTAGCCGTCCATGAGGTGCCCCTTAGCTCTGTGTGAATTTCCTTTGTGAAATTTTAAGTATTGGATCACGACCACTTTTCACAGTCCATGTGACGTTTTACAGACCGTGTAGTGGACCTGATGGTTCCAATTTCTGTCCGTTTCATTAATGGCGTTTATGTAATTTTAATTTATTTTAATCATGAATTATGACCTTTTACCTATCCTAAACCCCTAATTCAGCTGATATTTCCTCCCCTCTTAATTCATTCTCCTAAAACCTCCTACCCCTCATAAGATCACCTCCCCATTCCTCTCTACTCTCCCCTCTCAAGGTTTAAGCTAGGGATTTATTTGGACTCCAATTCAAGCGAAGTTCATCCCTCAAATTCAGCTCCTCAATCAAGGTATGTGGGATTGATTATTGGTCCCCTTCAACCAAGAAGACCCAAAGATCTTTCAATATATTTTCATGAATTTTAGTTACTTTAAATATGAGATTTTACTATTTGATTTTATTAAATCCAATTGATGTATGGGCTATATTCTACCTACGATTTCAATTCATTTTGATTACTATTATGATGATTTACATAGAGTTATAAAGTAGGAATATGCATGTCACCTTTTAAAGTTGATTTATATATATGTGACTTACACTATGTTTTAGATGTTGATTTAATTATGGATTCACTCAATTTAACATTATGATATTGATTTTAACTTGAATCTATGTTATCCATGTTATCCTCACATCATGCATCACAATTGTATTCATGCACATTGGTTCATATGAAAATTATGAAGTGGGTTAAGCCCAACTATATTTTCTGAAATGATTATGAGGTGATTCTAATAAGATATTGGTTATGACAAGAATGTGATCACATACATGTCTCTGATTCTGGCTCTTTGAGCATTCTAGGTGCTTGCACTATTCTGTATATGTGAATGAACTATTCCCTGCATGAGCATTATGCTTATGATCTATGATTTGGTATTTGAGTCTAAATGTGTATTGAACGGTTTGAATTGAGCATTGTACCTCCTGAAAGCATGTATATGTATAAGTATTCAAGTGGGATATTATTGACTTATCGATGGATTGGGGGTGTTAAGGCTATCCACAAAGGCCCTCTCCCTTTCCTTGAACTATGTGCCAACATAGGGACGTTAGCCATTACCAAAATGATCGAGTTGTAAGGAATGGTTATTCGTTTATTATTATGATATATTCTGTATGATTCTGAAAAATCCTTCTAAAATGGTGAGTTCCGGTAGGTGTGATGTGGATTACCTTTGGCAAGTAGTCTTCTCCTACCGATGAGAGGTCTTTATCAGACTAATTCATATTATAGCTCGCATGGATTTGATTTGTCGGTTATAGTCCATCCCCAATATATATGAGCATTGGTGCATTTCATGCATCATAAATTTCATAGCATCTTGTATATAGCTCCATTGAATATATGATTCTTCTATACTATGTGCCCTTGTCATCTAACATTTAAATGCAGCTTTGGTAAGTTATATGCATTGCATGCCCGCATACTTAGTACATTCAAATGTACTAACGCATACTTTATGCCTACATGATTTTATCATGTAGGGGCCGAGCACTTTGAGTATCAACAGGTTGACGAATAGTCTAATCCCGGAGTACTATTGTGGTGAGTCCCGTCTTCCAAGGACGAGCCAACTACCTTTCTTTTATGTTATTTTCGAATGTTGTTCTTTATTTGAGGGTTAGCCCGAAACTTGTCCCGGCCCCCATTCCATTTGACTAGAGGCATTTGTTGCACATGATGTAGACTCTTATATAACTCTTTTGTTATGACTGGTATCTTGCCTATGTATTGTGAGAGCGATTTATGAGAAAATTTCTTATTGACTATCTGTATATTTTGGTGTGGAAATATGGGAAGTCCCTAACCCTGGCTTGCCCTATAGTGCGAGTCGTTTTTCCCCATCCCTTTAGAACTATGTGTTATTATTTGAATGCTATTATTGAACCGATGATATGGTTATTGATATCTGAGGCTTGTTTGGGGACTTTCGGGTTCCCGACGTGTCACATCTAGGCCTTAACCCCGGGTCGTGACAATTGGCCATCAATCTGAGGGTGAAAAGCTAAACTGAAGTCCACTCGAGTACCCAAATCGCGTTGTTGAGCCCGCCAAAAGTGGGAAGTAAACATAGACCCTCTGTCTAATACTATAGACACTGGCACCCTGTGCAATCTGACTATGTCCCGGATATACAATCTAGCCAACTGCTCTCCACTGTAGCTAGTCTTCACTAGTATAAAGTGAGTCAACTTGGTCAAATGATCAACAACTGCCTAAACTGAGTCAAACTTTCCCAAGGCCATAGGTAAACCTGTAATGAATCCATAGTCACCCTCTCCCATTTCTACTCGAGAATGGGCATCCTTTGCATCGATCCACCAGACTTTTGGTGCTCATACTTTTGACTTGTTAGCAATTCAAACATTCGGCCATGAACTCAGCTATGTCCTTTCTCATACCAAATCACCAATAATGCTATTTTAGATCATGGTACATCTTAGCCATACCCGCATAGATGGATATCTTGCCCAATGGGCTTCTTCCAATATCAATCTCACCCATTCCCCAACCTTAGGCTTGCAAACTCTACCATTTGTCCTTAGTTTGCCATCAGAATCGATAAAAGCCGCCTTCGCTTCACCCCTCAATACTTTGTCATGCATCAAGAATAATTTGGGATCCTCAAACTGATGAGCACAAACTGATCAAGCAAGGAAGACCTAGCCTCAATAATGGCCAATATACTTCGAGAAGGAGAAATATCTAACCGAACTATCTGTCTGGCGAGTTACTAAACCTCCAAAGCTAAGAGCCTCTCATCAGCCCCCAAGAATGCCAAACTCTCCATACTAGTGGCCTTCCGTCTCAAAGCATATGCCACCACATTGGTTTCCCAAGGTGATATGGAATAGAGATATCATAATCCTTAAGCAACTCCAACAACCTACGTTGTATCATGTTCAAATTAGGTCGAGAAAAGATGTATTTGAGACTTTGGTGATCTGTAAAAATCTCATAATGCATTCAATATAGATAATGTCACCACAACTTCAACCCAAACACGACCACAACTAACTCCAAATCATAGGTAGGGCAGTTTTTTTCATGCAATTTCAGCTATCTCGAGGCATATGCTATCACCTTCCCTCTTTGCATCAACACACCATCCAAACCCATACCAGAAGTATCAAAATACACTACAAATGGATCTCCTTCCTTGACTAAGGCAAGAATAGGTGCTGAAGTCGACAAATTTTTGAGCTTTTGGAAGCTCACCTCATAATCATCCGACTATTGAAAAACCACAACCTTCTTAGTCAACCTAGTCAACGGGGCTGCTATAGATGAGAAACCCTAAACAAAATGCCTATAATACCCCGCTAAACCTAAGAAACTCCAAATCTCAGTCACAAAAGTAGGCCTAGCCCACTCACGAACCGCTGCTATCTTAGCCGGATCAGCCATGATACCCTTTTTCGACATGACATGGCTAAGAAATGCAACTAACTCAATCCAAAACTCACACTTTGATTACTTTGCATATAACTTCTCTTCCCTCAACCTCTAAAGCACGGTCCTCAAGTGCTGAACATGATTGTCCTTGTCCTTAGAATAAACAAGATATCACAAACATGTCCAAATAGGGCTTGACCACTCGGTTCATCAACTCCATAAAAGTGCTGGGGCATTAGTCAACCCATATGACATAACTATGAATTTGTAATGCCCATAATGGGTCCTAAAAGTTATCTTCAAGATGTTAGACTCACAAACTCTCAACTAATGATTAGACCTCAAGTCAATCTTGGAAAATACTGAGGCATCCTACAACTGGTAAAAAAAATCATCAATGCGAGGCAAAGGATATTTGTTCTTGATGGTTACTTTGTTAAGTTGATGATAGTCAATACACATACACATAGTGCCATATTTCTTCTTTGCAAATAATACAGGAGCACCCCAGGGAGATACACTCATACAGATAAATCCTTTCTTAAACAAGTCTTCCAGTTGTTCCTTCAACTCTTTAATTCAGCCGGGGCCATCCGATAAGGAGTAATAGATATGGGGTTAGTGCCTGGCTCTACATCAATAACAAAGTCAATATCACGGTCCAGAGGAACAATAGGAAAATCAGTCAGCAATACATCCATAAACTCCCTAGAAACCCTGGTGGTCTCCAATGATGGTGACTCCTGAGAACAGGCCCAAACATGAGCTAAATATGCCAAACATCCCTTCCCCATCACCAGACAAGCATGCACATAAGAAATAACACTCTTAGGATAGGAGCTAGGTGCTCCAGTCCGCACCAAGTAAGGCAAGTCAGGGCAAGATAAGGTCATGGTCTTCGCATAACAGTCAAGAATAGCATGATGAGGCGATAGCCAGTCCATACCCAATATCATATCAAAGTCTACCATATATAACAATATCAAATCAGAAACAATATCTCTCCCCATAAAAGTCATAATGCAATCCCGATAAACTCGATTCACCACTAATGATTTACCTACTGAAGTGAAAGCACAAATAGGCTCGGCAAATGACTCACACATAATATTAATATCAGAAGCAAAATAGGCCGACACATAGGAATAAGTAGAGTCTAGATCAAATAAAACTGAAGCTGAGTGGTGGCACACTAGAACCATACCTATGATGACCATATCAGAAGCCTCTGCCTTAGCTCTATCTGGGATAGCATAGCAAACTCTAAGACCATCACTAGCCTATTGGCCTCCACGAGCTCCACCTCTCCCTGTACCATGACCTCCTCTAGAACCACCTCTCATGCCCTAAGAGGTGTCTCTGGCTGCTTTCTGAGGTCCTGAAGTTTGAGTAGGAAACAGTCGATGTGGACAATGGTTGGCAAAGTTCCCAATGTCATCACAAACATAACAAGCCTTGGGGTCTCGCCCCTAAGATAACTGTGTTGAAAAACCATAACATCTAGCTGAATTAAGGGAGCTATCACGAATTGTCTGAGTAGCCCTGGACCTTTCACCACTGTTGGATGCTAAAAGAGCTGCCAGAACTGCTCGACCCTGATGGACCTATCTCAAAAATCCTCTATCATAAGCCTACTAAACTTACCATGCAGACGAAACCTCTTTCTGCCACTCTTCCTATCATACCTGATATGCTCTATCATACGAGCATGATACACAACACTCTGAAAAGTGCCTCCACCTAGAACCAGGGAAGTTGTAGCCTCCTGAAGATACCCCACCAATCCTTTGGCAAAGCACTGAATCCTCTTAGATTTGGTAAGAATGCTGGCCAAGGCATACCTGGACAATGCATGAAATCTAGCCTCATAGTTTGAGACTGATTTAGAACCCTGTTGTAGTCTATCAAACTCATCTCAGTGGCTATATTTTTAGAGGCTATATGGAGAAAAACTCTCTAAAAGTATCTTTATGAATTGACCAAGTCATAGCTGGAGATCCAACAGGTCGACGAGCTATAATCGACCTCCACTCTTTGACGAGGCCGGGGAATTGGTATGACGTATAGGCAACCCCATTCGACTCAAGAATAGCCAGGTTATATAGCCGGTCCTGGCACTTCAAAAAAATCATAGGCACTATCATCAGGAGTGCCATCAGATTGCGGAGGAGCCAATCACACGAACCTCTCAAAGCTCTTCTACTTTGCTATGGACATGGAAGGGCTGGCAAAAGATAGTGGCACTATAAATAAGGGTGGTACAAAAGATGGAGCAAGAACTAAAACTGAGAACCCGAACCCAACCTTAAGGTCTGGTATGGTGATGAGGTGGGAAAATACAACTCTTGTAACGCTTTAAGCATAGGAGTTTTGCGTGTTCTCAAGCAAATTGGTTAGTTTGATGTGTGTGTTTTTATTATTTTTCAGGAAAATGGTGAAGGCATAGAGTAAAGGGCAAAGTATAAGAAAATGATTAAGGAAAAAGGCACAAGGGACACCATACGGTGACCTCCAGGGCCCGTGCAACATTACACAGACCGTGAGAGGCCACATGGGATGGGCCTGAGTGAAGGAGCCAAAAATGGAGCTAAGTGGAGGAGTATGAGCTTCTGCACGACCCATGTAACAAGAGACGGACCGTGTGGTGCATTGTAGCCCCACACTTAGTGTGCTAAAATGCGGATGGAATAAAGAAGCCAAGGCAACTCTCACTATCCCTTTCACGGGCCGTGGGAAGTGACACGGATCGTGTCCCCCATCATGAAAGTGATGTAACTTGAAGAGTCACCATCGAGAATAACAAAAATCATACATGTGGAGAGAGACGGGGCCCGTCACGGGCCGTATGACAAACCTCGGATCATGACATGAGCCGTGAAGCCGAAGGACCAAAGTGCTTGCATGGAAATCATCAAGCCAAGAGTCACGGGCCATTTCACATTCTGTGAACCTTCCCACAAGCCATGCCGATGCAACAAAAGTAGGGACACACAGACCGTTTCACGGTCCGTTTGGGCCCTCAAGGTCCGTGTAGTGACCCGTACCCATGCCGATGTTTATTTTCCTATTTTAAGTTTGATTAGGTTTTTTATTGTGTATATATATGTATATTATTTTTATTCCATTTTGATTATTGGACGACTGGAGATAGAGAACATGAGGAGAGCACTATTTTACACTAATTTACATTGAATTCTTGGATTTCAATCATCTCTTTAGAGATTTTAACATGTGGATTCATTATTCCATCGATAGTAAGTTCTTTATCACGATTCCTTCCTATTATTGTGGGCAATCATTTTTGAATATACTAGGATAAACCTACAACTAGGGTTGCGAAAATTATGAAAAATTAATAAGATAACAAATTTGGGGGGGGGGGGGGTGAACTTTTGGGTTGATTATCATATACATTGTAGTATTCTTTGCTTTAACCTCTTCCTTAATAAGTCGACACGTTAGGATAATCCTGTATTTTTTACATGCCTGGGAGGTGTGTGGTGATTAGGAAAAGAATTCTACAACAAAAATTCGAGGGTTTTAACCTAGTCTAAGTACTTGAGACTGGAAGGTGAGAGTATTCTGAGATCTGGAACAATGGTTAAAATTGTACATATTCTGAGACCGGAAGGGGAAGAGTGAAATACATCTACGAAGGACCGGAAGGTAAACTAGGTGTTATATAACTTGTTTAATCTTGTATACGTAATCATGAATGGGTTTACCACACAAATTTGGCTATCGTATTAGATGTCATGGGGAACACAACCCTAGCTTCTCATAAATATTTGGAAATCCAGTAGTCATCATACGTGTTACTTACTTTACTTTAGGAATTTAGTTTAAATCATCAAAAAAACCCCATTTACTTTATGCATGTTTATTTTGAGAATAGAAATTACATCTGAAAAAGGATGCTAACAGATTTACTCTCATGCATTCCCTGTGGGATTGACCTCAACTCTTGTTGCATTCTATATTTGATTAATGACCGCTTTACTATTCCTTTTGGGGTGTAAATTTGGGCGTATCAGATGGAATCATAAAGGTCATAGGAGAATCTAGTGGAACAGAAGAAGGACCAACATGTATCATGGCTGGCTCAGACAGAGCTACGGAAGGACCAATCAGTGTTGTAGAAACCCCCACATCCAACAGTAGCTGGGGTGGGAGGTGCTCCCTCCAATCTAGCCAATACCCTCAAAAGTAACTCCTGAATCGAGGGTGTAATCTCTAGGGATGAGGGCGGTAGAATAGGATTTGCAGGTCTCAACGGCTCAAAGGTAGGCTCTAGCGAAGCCGATCTAGTATGCCCCTTGGCGGAGCTGCACCTCTAGCAATGCCTTGACCCCTGGACCTATCCTGAACTCTCCCTCAACCTCGAGTGGGGCCATATTAGTTTCCTCTGGCTCTCCCACTTATAGTAGAGATCTGGTAATCAACATCTGCAAGAGGAGTTGATTAGACACTTTCAAAGTGGGTAATAGAAAGAATCGCATGAATAGAAGCAAGATGTGAAAGTCTTTCCTATCAAGTGCCCTATAGCCTCCCAAAGATAGGTGTGGATGTCTACACACTAATCCACGAGACTCTACTAGACACCCTGCTCTTGACTCACAAGCCCAACGAACCTAGAGCTCTTATACCGAACTTGTCACGACCTAAAATTGTCTGCAACTAATAAAAATAAAATAAAACAGAAACAAACTCACATAACATAAGAAATCTCCCAAAACCTGGAGTCATGAGTACAAGAGTATCTAAGGTAGTACCATCTCATATATACAACTATCTCAAGTGAAATAGAAAGTTGTCTAATCATATCTGGTACGAGTCTGAAGGAAAGAAATAAAGAGAATCCCAACGATCCACGACGATTCAAATTTTGAGTGTCACCGATAAAATCAGAATGGAAGCAGAATAGCCCAACTAGAGTGATCAACTACCCTGTGTAGGTCCCTATGCTCGCTTTGCAAGGAGGAATAAAGTAGGTGTGAGTACACTGATATGTACCAAGTAGGTTCAACTGATTGGGTAAGAAAAATTGAATAAGTATGCAATAACAAAGAATACTACCACCTACAAAGAATGAGTTAGTACACAATATAAATATATTAATGATAGAACAGAATAATAACAACAATCAATGATGCAGTGCACATGAAGTTGATGAAGGTGATCTATGAGGTGGAATCAAAGTAGACTCTGGTGCCAGTGTATACATTTATCGAGGTAAAGCAACCAGGTAGAACCCATGGGGGTTTCATCAGACCATATTCAAAATCTCTCAAGTGCCACAATAGTCGCTGGCGCCAATGACACCTCGGCGGACTCTGGCGCTGGTAAAGTGGTCTCTAGTATCACGATGGGCTTTGGAACCAATAATACCTTGGCGAACTCTTGCACCGGGAGGGAGATATTAGGTAATACATCTATCTCAGGGCTTATACAATATAGATGCAATGCATGCCAAATCACAAAATCAATATGTATATCAATAGTAGTACGCCTTGGCGGACTTTGGCGCCAGCAAATAGACCTCACATAATATGTCTGTCTCAAATATCTCAGTGTCCCCATGGTACAGATGCAATATGAGACATATACATACCAACGCCACAGTACGAGTACATATATGCAATATCACATGATAATAATATGCAAAATAGCCATAACATCACACGGCTATGTCAAGTGCACCAACAAGTACCACCGGGCTATCCACAAGTCTCATTTCATCACCCTATCATCCATAATCAGAATGTTAATGAAACCGGACTCTTCAAGTCCCAAAGTATGCTCATATATCTCAATGGTGTCACAATTATCATCAATTTACCACGTAACTTTCCAAAATGGTATCACAAGTCTCATATTATCACAGTAATATGAAACATATCTTAATTCTCAAGATTCCATGTCAATTTATCAATAAAATCAGAAATTACTCAAATTTCGGCATAACTGGTATCACATTTTCCATCACATTTCAACCATGTCAATTCGATTTCTCATAAATCCATCTAGATCTTACAATTATCACATGAACAAATTCAATAACTTAAATCCAGTCCAAAAAGGTTACCGAACCAACCTCAATGTCGAAACCACATTCGAATAAGCTTTAAATAAACTCAAACCTCCAAACGATCCTCGGATCAATCAATCACTACCAAAAATGATACTATGTGTCAAGAGGTGCATTTTGATACCCAAATTGGCACGAATTAAGCCTAGGGAAACAATGGTCAAAATTAGGGCTAAAATTTGAAGTTCCTGAATCTAGAAATTTATTTTAAAATCAGGTTCTACATGAAAATAGAGTCCATGGGTAAAAATCTCACTACGATCGAGTTCAAATCGAATGAGAAATCATAGTTTAAAGTTTCGAAATCATAGACCAAAAATCCCCAATTTTGGACATTCAAAATCATGAAATTCAAGACAAAATCAAGATTAAAATCATGAAAATTAATCAAAATGATGTTAGAACACTTACCCAAAAGAAATCTCTAAAAAGACTTGTCCAAAATCACCCCCAAAAGCTTGGAATTTGTAAAAATGGTGATTCTCAAAATTTAAAACTGATACATATAAAATATACTCCCCGAACATGGGTGGGATCCCACAAACGCAAAGGGGAACTTCCATCAGTGCTCCTCGAACGTGAAATCAGACCTGTGAATGCGGAGGGTGAGCAACACTGACCTCTCTGAACACGGAGCCCTTGTTCGTAAACATGGACCCTAGGGCGCGGACGTAGAGAGTAAACGGGGGCTACACAAGAAAATGTGCACCAGCTAAACACAAGTATATCCAAAACTCAAAAAAGGCACTTGAAACTCATTTGGAATCAGAATTACACAAACCAAATATGTATCTATACCAGAAATGGTGATCCGAACTCAATGGAATAATCAGAATTCGATTATGAGGTCTCCTTTTCACAATTACCAATGCAAGTCAAATAAACTAGTTTAAAAATTCAAAATATCAAAATTTGCCCATGACAACTCCAAAAATTATGATGAGACCATTTCTAGCATTAAATTCACCATCTGGATCTGTTGGAACTGTCATAATTTTGATCCGAGCTTCCGAACTCTGAATGTTAACCCAAGTCAAACTTTGGCTTCGGAAACAATTAAAAATGCAACTTTCGGCTTGAAAATCTCATATTGACTCCGAATTCAGTTTTGTAACTTCTCCTAGACCTGATTCAACATTTCAGAGTTGATGGAATCAAAGGATTTTCAATTTGACACCCAAAACTCAAAATGGTACAAAAACTCAGTTTTTCAACAACTTAAGCTTCCAAAACTCCCAAAACTCATATTCTCAACTTCAAAACTCATTATTTCAGTTCCAACAATACAAATAGTTCAAAATAGGTCCAAAGTAATTTATGAAAGGGCAAAACAATAATTTTTATAAATAAGTTCTAAAATGACCGACAAGGTCATTATATCATTCACTACTAAAAATAATGTTTGTCCTCAAACATAAAGGAAAATGAAGTACCCAGAGCGTAAAAAAGGTGATGATATTTGTCTCCCACATCTGACTCCAACTCTCAAGTAGCCTCCTTAACAGGATGATGTCGCCACTAAACCTACCTTTGGACCTCAACCTATGAACCTGTCTATCAAAAGTTGCTACTAGCTCCTCCTTAAATGACAAATCTGGACCCAACTCAACTGAATCATAAAAGAGCACATGAGACTCATATGGAACGTACCAGTGAAGATGGAAACATGAAAACATGATAAATCGTTGATAATCTCGATGGTAAGGCCAATTCATAGGCCACCTCACAAACTCTTCTCAAAATCTCAAATGGGCCACTGAACCTTGGACTGAGCTTGCTCCTCATCCCGAATCTCATCACACCCTTCATGGGTGAAACTTTCAGCCAAACACTGTCACCAACAGAGAATTCGAGAGACTTAGCTCTCTGGTTGGCATAGTTCTTGTAGAGGCTCTGAGTTGTCAAAAGTCTACTCTAAATCAGTCGAACTCGGTCCCGAGCATCTCGAAGCAAATTAACACCCATCACATCTGCTGGCCCTGAATCGAACCATCCAATTGGTGATCTATACCTCTGGCCATATAAAGCCTCAAAAGATTCCATCTGAATGCTGGAGTGATACCTGTTGTTATATGCAAATTCTGTCCATGGTAAGTGTTAATCACACCGAGTCCCAAAATCAATCACACAGGTCCTAAGCATGTCCTCCAACACCTGAATGGTATGCTTGGATTGACTATCAATCTAGGGGTAAAAAGCTAAACTCAAATCCAATCGGGTGCCTAAACCACACTGTAAAGCCTTCTTTAAATGGGAGGTGAACACCGATCCTCTATCTGATACAATAGACACTGACATTCCATATAATTTGACAATGTCCCCGATATATAACCTAGCCAACTTCTCCACACTATAGCTAGTCATTATTATTAGAAAGTGAGCTGACTAGGTCAAATGATCAACAACCACCCAAACTGAGTAAAACTTGCCCATTGCCATGGGAAAATCTGTAATAAGATTCGTAGTCACCCGCTCCCATTTCCACTTGGGAATGGGCATCTTCTGCATCGATCCACTGAGGTTTCAATGCTCATACTTAACTTGTTGAAAGTTTAAACACCTTGCCATGAACTCTGCTATGTCTCTTCTCATACCGAACCACCAATAATGTTGTTTTAGATTATGTACATCTTTGCCACACTAGGATGGATGGAATATCTATCATAATAGGCCTCATCCTATATCAATCTCACCTAATCCCCAACCTTAGGCATATAAACTCTACCATTTATCGTCAATATTCCCTTAGAGTCAATAATAGCTGCTTTGGCATTATCTCTTAACACTTTATCATGAATCATGCATAGTCTAACATCCTCAAACTAATGAGCACAAATCTGATCAAGCAATGAAGATCTAGGCTCAACAAAGGCCAAAATACTCTGAGGAGGAGAAGTATCCAACCGAACCATCTGTCTAGTAAAAAACTGAACCTCCAAAGCTAAGGGCCTCTTGTCAGCCCTCCAGAATGCTAAACTTCCAATGCTAGTAACCTTTCTACTCAAAGCATCTACCACTACATTCACCTTCTCAGGAAGATATTGAATAGAGATATCATAGTCTTTAAGCAACTCCAACCACCTACATTATCTCATGTTCAAGTTAGGCTGAGAAAAGATATATTTTAGACTCTGGTGATTGGTAAAGATCTCACATTGCATCCCATAAAGATAATTTTGCCAGAACTTTAACACAAACACATCCACAACCAACTCCAAGTCATGGGTATGGTAGTTTCTCTCATGCATCTTCAGCTGTCTAGAGGCATATGCTATCACCTTCCTCCTTTGCATCAATACACTATCCAAACCCACACCAGAAGTATCACAATATACTATAAATAGCACTCCCTCCTTGGGTAACGCAAGAATAAGTGCTGAAGTCAATAAATCCTTGAGCTTTTAGAAGCTCGCCTCATACTCCTTCAACCACTAAAATGTTATATACTTCTGAGTAAGTCTAGTCGATGAAATTGCTATAGAAGAGAATCCCTAAACAAAATGTAGATAATACCCCACCAAACCAAGGAAACTCTAAATCTCAATCACAAAAGTCGGCCTAGCCCACTCACAACAACTGCTACCTTGGCTGGATCTATCATAATACCTTCCTTTGTCACTATATGTCCATGAAAAGCCACAACTTCAAGACAAAATTTGTACTTTGAGAACTTTGCATACAACTTCTCTTCTCACAACCTCTGAAATACAACCCTTAAGTGCTGAACATGGTCTGGCTCACTCTTGGAGTAAATCAAGATATCATCTATAAACACAATCATAAATATGTCCAAGTAGGGCTTGAACACTCGATTTATCAACTCTATAAAAGAAGCAATAGTCAACCCGAATAACATAACCATGAACTCACAATGCCCGTAACAGGTCCTAAAAGTTGTCTTTGGAATATTAGACAACCAAGCTCTCAACTGATGATAGCTGGACCTCAAATCAATCTTGGAAAATACCAAGGCACCCTGCCACTAGTAAAAAAAGTCATCAATACGAGGCAAAGAATACTTATTCTTGATGGTCACTTTGTTAAGCTGGAGATAGTCAATGCATGTACACATAGTGCTATCTTTCTTCTTTACAAATAATACAGGAGCATCCAAGGAAGATACACTTGGATGAATAAATTCCTTCTTCAACAAATCTTTCAATTTCTCCTTCAACTCCTTCAATTCAGTTGGAGTCATCTGATATGGAGAAATAGATATAGGCTTAGTGCCCGGATCCACATTAATAGCAAAGTGAATATCACAATTTGGTGGAACACCAAGTAGGATAGTCGGGAATACATCTATAAACTCTCTAACAACCCTGGTGGTCTACAATGATGGTGACTCTTGACAACAAGCATGAACATGAGCCAAATATTCCAAGCATCCCTTCTCCATCAATTGACAGGCATCTATATAAGAAATAACACCCTTAGGATAGGAGCTAGATGCTTTAATCCACATAAACTGAGGCAAGTTGGGCCAAGATAAGGTCACGATCTTCGCATGAAAGTCAAGAATAGCATGATAAGGTGATAACCAATCTATGCCCAATATCACATCAAAGTCAACCATATCTAACAATATCAAGTCGACAATAATACAGACAATATCTGGCCAAATGCCCCATCTCATCACAACTATAGCAAGCCTTGGCCTCTCGCCCCTGAGATGGATGACTTGTAAAAGCCACCACACCTGGCTGCTCTGGATAAACTATCAAGCCCGTTTGAGTAGGCCTAGATCTGTCTACGCTATTAACTGTATGGATGGTTTCATGGACTTCTCGGCCCTGATGGCCCTACCTTTGGAAGTCCCCTCGTGGCGGGGGTCCACTAAACTGACACTGCTCACAAAACCTTCCCGCCATTCTGTCTATAATGCTTAATGCTCTCTATCATACAAGCATGATCTACTACACTCTAAAATATGCCTCCAACCAGAACTAAGGAAGTTGTAGCTTCCTGAAAATACCCTATTAATCCCTTGTCAAATCGTCAAATCTTCTTGAACTCGGTAGGGATATTAGATAAGGCATATCAAAATAATGTATGGAATCTAGCCTCATAGTTCAAAAGGGATATAGAATCCTGCTGAAGTCTATCAAACTCATTTTGGTGATTGTCCCAAAGGTTATATGGTAAGAATCTCTCCAAGAAAACCTTTGTGAACTGCTCTTATGTTATGACAGGAGATTCAATAGGTGGGTGAGCCAGAACTAATCTCCTCCACTCCTTAGCTACGCTGGTGAACTGCTAAGAGGTGTAAGAAACTCCATGAGACTCAAGGATGGCCAAATTAAACAACCGGTCGTGACACTCTAATAACAAATTATAAGCTCTATAACTAGGGGTACCGGCAAACCTCTAGGGAGCAAGCCGTACAAATCGCTTAAAGCTCTTCTACTCAGCTGTGGACATAGCAGCACTAGAAGAAGTTAGGGGCACCAAATATCTGGAAGGTTAAATACACGGAGCAATAGCAATCCTTGAAGTTGTTAACCATAACTCGACCGTGATGTTTGAGGTGGAATCATAAAAGCCATAGGAGGATCTTCTAGAACTCAGGAAGGACCCACATGAATCATGGCTGGCTCAGATGGAGCTATATAAAGGGGCCAACCAGTGTTGTAGAAACTGCATCAGTAGAAGCTGGGGCTGGAGATGCTCCCTCAAATCTAGCCAATACCCTCAAAAATATCTCTAAGGGTGTAGTATCAGGGGCTGAAGATAGTGGAACATGGTCCGTTGGTCCCACTGGCTCATAGCTAGGCTCTAGAGAAGTCGATCTAGTCATTCCTCTAGGTGGAGCTTCCCCTCTAGCAAGTCCTCGTCCCCTAGCCTTGTCATAAACCTTGTCTTGACCTCGAGTGGGAGCCACATCAGCTGACTCAAGCTCAGTGATTGGCATTTGCATAGAAGGAGTAGATTAGACACTTTCAAAACATGTGATACAAGGAAATGCATGAATAAAAATAAGATATGAAAATTTTTCCTACTAAGTGTCCCGTAGCCTCCCAAAGATGGGTATGGACGTCTATATACCAATCCATGAGACTCTACTAGACAACCTGGTCTTGACTCCTGAGGCCAACGAACCTAGAACTCTGATACCAAATTTTTACGACCTAAAATCAAATCATAACAAAAGAAAATAAAATAAAGCGAAAACAACCACAACATTTAATCCAAATCCCAAAACCTGGAGTCATGAGTACAAGAGCATCTAAAGTAGTATGAAAGAGTTAAATACAACTATCTCAAATGAAAATACAACGATATATGATAATGTCTAATACAAAGTCCAAATAGGAAACAACAATAAAGGAAACCTCAAAGATCCATGGCGACTCGAAATCTGAGGTTTTACCACTAAGATCTAAATAGATGGAAAAACGTTCTACTAGGGTGAGTCAGCTACCCTGTATAGGCCCCTGTGCTCGATCGATAGGGAAGAAATAAAGTAGGGTGAGTACACCAAAATGTACCCAGTAAGTTTATTCGACTGCGCAAGCAAAATTGAATAAGTATGCAATGATGAAGAATACTACCACTTGTAGTGAAAAAGTTATTTCACAGTATAAACATATATAGTAATAGAACAAAATAACAATAACAATCAATGATGCAATGTACATAAAGTGAATAAATGTGATGCATGAGGTGGAATTGCGACAGACTTTAGTGCCGTTGTATACATCTACCGAGTTGAAGCAACCAGGTAGAGCCTGTGGGGATCTTGTCAGACCATATACAAAATCTCTTAAGTGTCACGATGGTTGCTGGCACCGATGATACCTCTACGGACTCTGGTGCCGATAAAGTGGTCTCCAGTATCACGACAGACTCTGGTGCCGATGATATCTCAGCGAACTCTGGCGATGGGATAGAGATATCAGGTGGTACATCTGTCTCAGGTCCAATGTAATATAGATGCAATGCATACCAAATGATAATATTAAGATGTATATCAATAATAGTATTCCTCATTGGACTCTGGCGTCGCAAATAGATCTTAAGTAATGTGTCTATCTCACATATCTCAATGTATCCGTGGTATAGATGCAATATTAGATTTATACATGGCAAGGACACAATACGAGTACATATATCCAATATGACATGATAATGATTTACAAAATAACCATAACATCACAAGGCTATGTCATGTGCATCAACAAGTATCACCGGGCTATCCACAAGTCTTTTATCATCACCCTATCATCCATAATCATAATGACAGTGAAATCGGACTCTTCAAGTCCAAAGTATGCTCATATATCTCAACGATGTCAGAATTATTATTAATTTACAAGTAACTTTCCCAAATTGTATCGCAACTCTCATATTATCACATTAATATCCAACATATCTCAATTCTCAAGATTTCGTATCAATTTATCAATAGAATAAAAAATTACTCAAATTTTTGCATAACCGGTATTACATTTCATCACTATTCCACCATATCAATTCAATTTCTTATAAATCCATCTATATTTTCCAATTATCACATGAACATATCCAATAACATAAATCTAGTCCCCAAAAGATTTGCCAAACCTACCTCGATGCAAAAATCATACTTGAACAAGCTTTCAATCAACTTAAACCTCCAAACGATCTCCGAATTGATCAATCACTATCAAAAATAGATACTACGTGTCAAAAGGTGCATTTTGATATCCATATTGGAACGAATTACACTTAGGGGCAAAATGGTCAAAATTAGGGCTAAAATTTGAAGTTCTCAAATTTAGAAATTGACTTTAAAATCAGCTTCAAAATAAAAAATGAAGTTTGTGGGTGAAAATCCCACTAAACTTGAGTTCAAATCTAATGAGAAATCATCATTTAAAATTTTAAAATCATAGACGAAAAATCCCCGATTTTGGACATTCAAAATAATGAAATTGAAGACAAATTCAAGATAAAAGTCATGGAAATTAATCAAAATAGTGTTAGAAACACTTATCCAGAAGAAATCTTTCAAATGACTCATCCAAAACTACCCCCAAAAGCATGAAAATCGTAAAAATGGTGATTTTTAGAATATGCAACTGATAAAGGTAAAATATACTCCCGACCGCAGTGAGATCCCACAAACGCGGAGGGGAAAGTCCATCAATGCTTCGCAAATGTGTAACTAGGCCTGCAAACACAAAGGGTGAGCAACACTAACCTCCCCGAACACGGAGACCTTGACCATGAATGTGGACAAGGAGCAGGTGCACTTCCATGAATGCGGAACCCAGGGCACGTACTCGAAGCGTAAATGGGGGCCAACCAGAAAACTTGCACTAGCTAAACACAGTTATATCCAAAACTCAGAAAGGGAACTCTGAACTGATGTCTCCCAAGCTATACCTCTATTTTTAGGCTAAAACGGTTGTTGTCAATATATATAACCTAACCAAGGTTAGGTTCTCATCCCACAGGAAATATGGTAGACTTTGAAGAACTCAATTGCAATTCGGGCTTATTAACCAACTTATCTCCCAAAAAGGAGGGGTTATAATAACTATTAAAAATAACTCTAAGCTAAGACAAGTGTTAAACCAATACAAAGAGAAACTAAGGTATTGTGTTTCCCGATGATTCTCTAACTCAGTATTACCAAATAACCGAATTCCTTTCCAGTGTGTAGCATGCAAAACAGTAAGTTCAGTTCATCAAATCCTTTGACCCAGGGGAGAGGGGAATTTTACTATGTGATTTGGTCCATCCCCATAGTGTGACATTACTGACCCTTACCTATTGTCCCAGTACAACCTCCCCTTGGCCCAGTTCGGTAGATTAGACGAGAAACATCAATTGAATCATATTAATTAATCTCTTTTCCAATTCATTACTACCTTGATCCAGTAGTAACACTAAGCGAGTTCTAATATTGGCCATCACTAGAAAGCAATCAAAATGAAGAGAATTAATTCATACATCCATGCACAGTTTTCAAGAATTACAAATTATTCGATTTTACCTTGTTAGTTCTTTATGGTTCCCACAACCCTAGTTGTGGATTTAACTACTCATGATTAGTGTGAATGCAAGACTTATGGATTTTAATAACATAATTGAGCACTTACACAATAGAATTAAGCACAAGAAAATCCAATTCTTCAATAAGAATCACTAGATTGAAATTAGAAGATGAAATTAAAGTTTACAAGTGTTTCTTAAACTTTCTAATGTTACTTTTTTGTTCTCCCTTCATTTCCCTATGCCTAAAACCTATTTATAGTGTTTAAAATAAAAAGCCAAAAAAATTAGAATAACTGGATCGGCAAGCTCTACAAAGTACTCGATAGCCCGTATAACAGTCTACGACTCGAAGTTGGGATTTCATGAACTATTGCTTCAATTCTGGACTTGTCTTCTATGACACCCCTCTATGGACCGTAGAAGGTTCTATGGTCTGTAAGGGGTTTTGTCTGATAGAATTTCTGAAAGTCCCTATCTTCTAATCTTCTGAGTACGATAGAAGGTCTACGACTCGTAAAGTCTTCTATGACTTGTTTGCATGCTGGTAGACTAAACTTCAAAAATATACCCTTCACTGGATTTGCACATGAAACCTTCTTTACGGCTCGTAGAATACACGACAGACCGTAAAAGGTCTCATGGATCCTCAACTTCAGCAACTTCTGCACATTTTTCCCAAAAATAGTGCCAATCCTGAAATCCTGCAAAATAAATATAAAAACACATCAAAACTACCAGCTCGCATTGAGAACACAGAAAGTTCCAAGTTTTAAGCATCAAAAGTGTTTTATTTCGACAACACATCAACACCTTCAACTTAAAATTATTTCTTGTCCTTAAGCGACAAACTCAATCTATATAAACAACATAGTAACACACATACCTCACTCTAATAGCGCACATCTCATCAAACTTAAGCACAAATACTCGCACCACTTTTCAAAACACAATCAGATAGCTATTCAACAACAACAACAACAACAACATACCCAGTGAAATCCCATAAGTGGGGTCTGGGGAGGGTAAGATGTACGCAGATTTTACCACTACCACATAGGTAGAGAGGCTGTTTCCTGGAAACCCTCGTCACAAAAACCCATCAGCAGAATAAGCTAGATATGATAAACAGGCAAGAAAGAGAAGAACACATGATAACACGTAGATATATGATAGTAAACATATAAAGGTAGATAAATAACATATAAAAGGCAGACAATTACCACTCCTTCCTATCCATCCTCCCTATTAGCCTGCTACTCTAATTCTCGACCTCCACTCCTTCCTGTCTGAGGTCATGTCCTCGGTGAGATCAAGTTTCACCATATCATATCTAATCACCTCCCCCAAATACTTCTTTGGTCTACCTCTACCCCTCCGTATAGCTCCAAAATCTAGCCTCTCACACCTTCTAACAGGGGCATCGGTACTCCTTCTCTGTACATGTCCAAACCATCGCAGTCTCGCTTCCTTCATCTTGTCAGCTATAGGGGCCACCTCCAGCTTCTCCCGAATGACCTTGTTCCTAATCTTATCACTCCTGGTGTGACCACACATCCATCTTAACATCCTCATTCTACGACCTGCATCTTCTGAACATGTACATTTTTTATTGGCCAACACTCCACCCCATACAACAAAGAAGGTCTAACCACCATTCTGTAGAACTTACCTTTGAGTTTATATGGTATCTTCTTATCACACAATACTCCAGAGGCCAACCTCCATTTTGTCCAAGCCGCCCCAATACGATGTGTGACATCATTGTCGATATCCCCACTACTCTGGATGATAGACCCCAGATACTTAAAGCTTTTCTTCTTGGGGATAAGGTGAGCTGCAAGTCTCACATCAATGTTTGCTTCATCCCTCACAACACTGAATCTATGCGATAATGCAACTATGACAAGCGCAGTAACCATCAACAAGCCACAATCACTGAATGAGTCAAATGTTAATAATGCAATGCAAGTGACCTCACAGAAAGAAGTTACATATCTCACCACAATGATGTTTTAATATATAACCTTGGGACTACGCAAAATCACTCGCTCTCACAAAAGACATTCATATATCATGCTCAATACCATATGTTTGCCCCTATACTCATGACTAAGACCTTTGACTGCTTAGACTAGGATTCCTATAGGACTTACAGGCTTGTAATGTAGGCTCAGGGGGCTTTAGTTTGATATTTTAGGAACATAGTGACTAAAGGCCCTTCTTGACATTGCCTTTTTCTACATATTTTCCCTATTAACATATATCACTCATTTTTTTTTGCATCTAGTACACAAATTTTCTCTTTTTTTCATGTATTACTAACTTTCCCCCTCATTTTATATGTTACCCTTACACCAGCCACCTCAACTTAGGTTTTTTGCCTGAGTTGAGGTACACATTATCCAACCTCGAAACCATGGCCACTTTTGGTAGCCACCCTCAACTTAGGCTCTTTGCCTCAGTCAAGGTGCACAATGTTCAAGGAAGGACCAGGGCCAATTTTAAGATTTTACGTCTAATAAGGCTCGGTCATTTAGGTTTTTACAAAGAAAAGGTACATGTCATTCTAAAACATTAGGATCAAGAGATATTTCACACATTTGGTTAGTCATTTTGGTAAGTGGACTGTTATGAACAATAACCTAAGATCCTTTCCTAACCAACTAACCTAAAGTCTAAATTAGAGTAACAAGACACGTTTTGAATTGATACACGATATATGAATTTAGTAAATTAAGCTCACACTTACATGGCACCGCTTACACTATCAACACAGACTCTCAAATCATGCTTTTCATCTCAATTTTATCCTCCCTTATCAGAACAAGCACTGTCAACTTAAACATGCATAGTTGCTATCTAGACTGACGAATCAAAAATTTCGTGGGTATCATTTTTCACAAAAAAGCACAAAAACACATATATGCCACAAATATCAGTACTATATGCTACCAATACTACCTAAACATCCAAAACATACCCATTCAATAGAATTTAAATATCCACGGGGAAAAAGAACACAAGCAAGAAAACCCCTAGGATCCAAAATTTGGTGTAGCTATAAGCCAAGGCTACTCAGACTTTACTAAGGCCTATTACTACTCACACTCATCGAAAAAGAGGTGCATTGCCCTCAATGCTTAAAAAAATTAAAAATAAAGTATCAAGGCAAGAAAATATACCTGGGTGCCAAAGCGTTGATGTGTGGCTGAGTCTGGCGGTATGGCCTCCTTAGTAGTACAACTATGACCGGAGGGGCCAACACCCCTCACCCTCTCGTAGGCATCAATGCGAGCATCCACGATCGAAAGTTAGTCCTGAATAATAACAACCATGCATGCCTACATACGTCCCTCAAACTCAGTAATTGCCTAGTAGACCTAGCGCCTGATCTACTGAACTAACTAAATCAGATGAGACTCATTGTGGTCCAGTCACTACGCCATGGTGTGAACTTAAGTCACAGATATGTAAACCATGCCCGCAAGTGTTATCTGTGTTAGAGTGGCCTGTGGTGCAGGAGTAGTGATAGTGGGCCCCCTCTCCACATTTGTCTCAGTAAGTGGGGGCCTATCCTCTATAGTAGAAGCAGTGGTGGTGGTGGGTGGAACCTCAGGAGGTGGCTTTGGGGAGAACATCTCTGGCATAAGAGCTGGCTAGTGCGGTGTTCGCAAGAGTGCCATCAGGTTCTTCACTACCATAATCAGGTTGGCATTCAAAGTGCGCTTGACCTCGATCAGTGAGCCCAGCTGATGTACATTCTCTACCCTCGATTCTAGACAGAGTCTGTAGATCAAACATGGGAAGGGGATGGAGGTAGACCTCTTCAACACCACCTCGTGGATTTTTTCCATGATGAGGCTGCCCCAATCTATCTCATATCCAGCCAAGATGCTAGCAACTAGAACTGCACGCTCCTGTATCAATGTGTTATCTACAAGCGTCGGCCGGATCTGTGACCTCACGACAACATTTGGCGGGAAAAGTGAGAGAAACCTTCATAATAGGCTCCAAATGAGTGGCTACCCATGCAGCCTCTGCGCCCTACTTAGCAATCAAACCAGCCACCCATCTCATTAAGCTAGCTCAGCGGCTCTGGTCTCTCGTCAGATCTAAGTCCCTGGTTTGCCCCCACTCTGTAGTAATACTCTCTTATGGATTTGGGGGATAGGAATTTGGGCCCAAACAATATATGGAACACGATGATCTCCAAGATGTCTACTTGTCGGACCCTCACTCGGGTCTGTATTAATTTGGTTGACTGAGGGGCTTCTTCCCCTTGGGAAGAGTGCTGAGAACTATGGTTGCATTTGATGCGTAAATCTCTTGTACCATGGTTGGGGAGTACCTCCTTAGTGATTTGGTCAGCCACTAGAGCCCGTATCTACTGATGGTATCTTAGAGACTGGGGATAATGTCAAATCGGGAGAAGATGACCTCGGGCTACTTATAAATAGAGCGAGATGGTTTTCTCTGCTCATTAATCTGCACGACCTTTGTGTAAATATCTTGCATGCCCACAACATACCACCAACTGGTGAGAGAATCTAAAGGTGATGGTGATGTTTGCAGTGGTACTGCAGAGGACTCTGTGTCTGACACGCCGCTAGATCTTGACTCCGAGTCTTACTCCTCTCTGGACGGAGTCATCTGGATGGAGCTGCTATTGTTGTTGCCTCTCTCGTCAGACTGGCGAGTGCGAACAACAATGTCCAGGGTCTGGGTCTGCCTATGTCTGATGGCAGCCCATGTTAGTGGTCTATCAGCATCCGGGTCAGGTTGGACACCGAGCTCCTTGTTAAATCCACTAATCATGGGGGTCTCCTCCTCATCCGACGTCTCATCTCTAAGCCTCTTCTACATGGCTCGAATGTGCTCATGCCTTGGCTTTGGGGCCATAATACCTGAAACATACACATTTACGCAACATGGTTAGCCCCATAGGTCAAGAAATGAAAAGAAAAATTTATCAGACTTGATTAGAGAGGGGTCTACGAAAGCACCTCTATGGGTCGTAGTGAAAACTATAAGCCATAGAAGGCTCTCGTAGAAATAGTGTCCACAATATTTGCTTACTGGAATGCGTCTACGAGACTAGATACGACTCATAGAAGGGTTTATCAGTCGTAGACTGAGTCGTAGCTGATTCCTGTGTTTGAACCTTTTGCAAGTAGGGATCCATGAGACTTGTGTACGAGCCATAAAATATTTTATGACTCGTAGAAGGTCTTATCTGATGGGTTCTCAGAAACGTCAGGTTTCTAGAATTTATTACAAAGGGCAATCATGGCTCGTGAAATGTTCCACGGGCCGTAAAAGACCCTTGTAGACAAGAAAAATCAGTCACCTAAGTTTCTAAGTCCATCAATACGGACCCATACGACTTTTTCAACCTACTCTATCAGCATCAAAGCAATATGAACACACTCTTCATGTCAAAACACCCAACATCTCCGCATCAAAATTTACATATATACCCTTTCGAAAATCATTTAACATGTTTTCCCAGCCCTACCAACCCCTTTTGAATGAATTAACATTAAAATCATAACCCATGCCATCACACACCAAATTTTTCAATGCACATAATCAATTTAATTCAAACGTTGTGCAATCACATAGTTTTTTTTCAAACAAATCATTCAAAACACAAGGGCAAGGAAAATACACTGATTTCCGGCCTAAACACATGTTCAAACATAGGCAACCATTCATTTCAATTTTCAAACATATCAATTTCACGCATGGGTTTATGTCTCAAATAACCATACCAACACTTTAAATTCATCCTAATCACACAATAATTGGTAAATAAAGGGTATTTTATTGATCGAAAGCTTACCAATTTGAGTGATTAAATCATAGAAATTGAAGGAGGAAATGAGATGATGAAACCCTAAGGCTTGTCGAAAAAATGGCCAGAAAATAGGTGTGGTGGTCCTCGCTGGTGGTCGAAAAGAGTGGGGTAGGGGTTTCTCGTGTCAGATTCATAATTTAGGGCAATAAATGGGGTCAAAATATTTTGACCCCACTATTTATAGGTTGACCGGGTTGGCCAAAACTTATAGGCCCAGACTCTATGAAACCCCAATTACAGGCCGTAGAGTGCTTTATGGCTCGTAAATCATGGCTTTGTAGAAAACCCTTGTTTTGAGAACTAGGTTGCACGAACCAATCCACGAGTCGTAGACTAAAATATGGCTCGTAGAGTTGGTCGTAGAAACCCCAACAATTAGTCAAAAAGACCAGAAAACTTACTTGGGTCCACGAGCACCATTCACGTGTTGGTCGTAAAGTTGGCTCGTGGATTGGAGTACATAACTTTTTGCATACTAAAAGTGTCTACGAGGTGGTGTATGGGTCGTAGATTGATATACGACCCGTAGAACCAGTCATAGAGGCACTTCTTGATGCCTTTTCAGCCAAGGATGACTGACTTAGCCATGTACCTGAACATTCTTCACTAACCCACAATTACCCTATATGCAACCAACCCAATGTTCAAAATTACAACCGAAATGCGAGAAAGTAAACTAGCTATGAGTCCAAAATCTAAAAACAAAGATAAAACTACAACTACTACATCAAACACCTTGGGTTGCCTCCCAAGTAGTGCCTGATTTATTGTCGCTGCATGACTTGGATAACTTGGTTACTCAAACTTCACCAAGTGTTCAGACTTCCTTCTTCAAATCATCTAGCCTCTTCATTGACTGACAAATATCAAAGACAACTACTTCATCGTTCAGTCTAGACCTGAGTTGACCATCTTAAATATCTACTAGTTCTCGATCAATGGATAGAAATGGCCTTCCTAAGATGATTGGGACATCGAAGTTGACTTCGTAATCTAGGATCAAAAAGTGTGCGGGGAATATGAATTTCCTTTAACAAGCACATCATAAAGTATCCCCACAGGCTTCTTTACTGTGCGATCAACCATCAACAACCGCATGCTCATCGGAGTAGGGGCTCCAAGTCTTAGCTTCCTGAAGACCACAAGGGGTATTAGATTTATTCTGGCATAGAGATCACACAATGCCCTTGTGAAATTGACATCTCCAATGGTGTAGGGTATGGTAAAAGCGCTAGGATCTTCTCACCTTTGAACCAAGGACCTCGTTGCAATTGCACTACAATACTGAAGCTCTTAAGAGAGCTTCTGACTCACAGTGCACCTCTTCGTGACCAGGTCCTTCATGAACTTCACATACCCTAGCATCTTCTCCAATACCTCAATGAGGGGGATGTTGATGGAGAGTTGTTTCAGCATGGAGAGAAAATGCTTGAACTTTCCCTCCTCCTTCTTCTTTTTAATTCTCTGGAGGAAAGGATGAGGAGGTCTAGGAATGAGCTTCAGCTTCTGTAGTGCCTCTACAACATTAATCACCCCATCCTTGCCACGATGATCTTTGGTATCTGCATCCTTGACCTCAACTGTCTCCTCTCAAACATCATCCTGATCTACTAGCACGGGAGGATCAATGGTACTCTTACTACCACGAGTAGTAAACTCCTTGCACTTCCCTTCATTCTTTGGGTTCTGAATTGTGTTGCTAGGCAATGTACCTCTCTGACGCTTATTGAGTGAGTTGACACTTGACCATAATGTTTCTCAAGTTACTTGATAGCAACAGAAAGAGACTCGATTTTCTGATTTATGATGGAGATGTCAGATTTCATCCCCCTCAGAGTCTCATCATGTGTCTCAGCTTTCTCCAATAGGCAGTCAAATATCTCCTTAACTCTGGAACTACTAGCACCAATGTCGCAGTTGTGTGGTGGCACATAGGGACCATTTCTGTAGCCATATCTGCTGCCCCAATTTGCATCTCTATCATGGCTCTGATTCCTGTGATAGTAACCTCCATGGTTGTCTTTGGAAGCTCCATCTCGATTATAGTTCTGACCTTGGTTTCCTTGACCTTGGCGCCCATAGTCCTGATTGGACCCTTGGGCATTGGTCTAGAAACCCCCCATCTGATCAACAATGAAGCAAGTGTCCTTCTTATAGTAGGGATCATCATACATGGGTGCTCACAGAGGCTGATGAACAACTACATTGACTCATTCCTGATTCTGCCTCTTTAACATCTCCATACCTGTATGGATTCGGGCAAGCTCTTGCATAATCTCTTCATTTGTTTTAGCTTGCTTCGAACTAATACTGACAATGCATAAACTTTTGGTAGATGCTCTGTCTCTTTGTCCCCATGCATAACTAGTCTTGACCAGCCTTTCCATCCTTTCAGTGATCCTTGCAAATTGTTGATCTATGAACATGCCCCCCATAATGGTATCAGCACAGGCTTAACTATTCTCATCCAAGGCACGGTAGAAGATCTCTACCAAGGCATCGTTAACAATTTTTTGGTCTGGGACACTCCTCAAGCACTTTGTGAACTGCTCCCATATAATATTGATCGAGTCACTAGGAAGTTGCTCAAAGTTGTTGATTTGGTCTTTTAGCTTGAGCTTCTTCGATCTCGAGAATTACCTCTCCAAAAAGGCCTTCTGCAACTCAGACTGGTGATCAAACTCTGCAGGAGCTCGGATAGCCATAGTGTAACATTACCTACAGAGACAATGCGAAGACATGAAGTCCCATAAGATCCATAGATAGATTGTGTGTTCCCATCACACTCTTGTAGAAAAATGCAACGTTGTGTAGACTACTATGTGGATCCTCTGATGGTAAGCCCACGAACAACCCAGGGTTTTGCAGTATCTAAAGCAACCCACTCAAAACCACAAACTTTGTGTCAGTCGGTAGTAATGGGAACATAATAGCTCTAGTCACCTCCATAGCCATAGGGTTCAACTGATATTGGATCCACTGATAAGCTTCGACATTGAAGTCCTTTTGTTATGGAGTAATTCCTCAAGAGGAAGGGGGTTGTCATTGTTTGCATTCTCATTTTCATTCTGGTTCAGAGCTGCATTTGTCGCGTTATTTGCATTATCTTGGGTTATTTTCTAAGTCTTATCTGGATCTCAGGGTCAAATGGAATCAAGGGTATGCCTCGACTTCGTGTGTTGGGAATAAACTACACTTATACCCTGAAAGAAAACAAAAACAACAAAAACATGAAGTGAGAAAAATAACGATTAATTCCCAAATTACTTAAATTAGACAAGTCTAGACGTGTTTCCGTGCAACGACGCCAAAATCTTGATGTCACCCAAGCTACACCTCCTTTTTTAGGCTAAAAGGGTCATTGCCAAGATATATAATCTAACCAAGATTAGGGTCGAATCCCACAAGGAATATGGGTGACTTTGAAGAATTCAATTGCAATTCGGGTTTATTAACCAATTTATCTCCCAAAGAAGGGGGGGGGGGGGTTGTATAATAACTATAAAAAATAATTCTAAGCTAAGACAAGTGTTAAACCAATATGAAGAGAAACTAGGGTATTGTGTTCTCCATGATTCCCTAACTCAATATTTCTAGATAACTGAATTCTTTTCTAGTGTGTAACATGCAGAACGGTAAGTTAAGTTCACCAAAACTTTTAGTCCAGGCGAGAGGTGAATTTCACTATGTGATTTGGTCCATCCCTGTAGTGTGACATTACTAACCCTTACCTATTATCCCAATACAACCTCCCTTTGACCCAGTTCAGTTGATTTTACGAGAAACATCAATCAAATCTTTTTAATTAATCTTTTTTCCGATTCATTACTACCTTGATCCAGTCAGTAACACTAGGTGGGTTCTAATGTTGGCCACCATTAGAAAGCAATTAAAACAAAGAGAATTAACTAATACATGCATGGACACTTTTCAAGAACTAAAAATTATCCGGTTTCACCTTGTTAGTTCTTCATGTTTCCCACAACCCTAGTTGTGGATTTAGCTACTCATGATCCATGTAAATGCAAGACTTATGAATTTGAATAACATAATTGAGCACTTACACAATAGAATTGAGCACAAGAAAATCCAACTCTTTAATGAGAATCATAAGATTGAAATTAGAAGATGAAATTAAAGTTTACAAGTGTTTCTCAAACTCTCTAATGTAACTATTTTGTTCTCCCTTCGTCCCCCTATGAAAAATAACCTAAAACCTTATTTATTGTGTTTAAAATACAAAGCCAAAACAAATTAGGACAACTGGGTCGGTAGGCTCTATGAATTATTCTATGTCCCGTATAATAGTTTATGGCTCGAAGTCAAGCTTTCATGAATTGTTGCTTCAATTCTGGACTTGTCTTCTATGATACCACTCTATGACCCGTAGAAGTTTCTATGGCCCGTAGGGGGTTTCGTCTAATGGAATTTCAGAAAGTCCCCATCTTTTGATTCTATAGGTATGATAGAAGGTCTACGGCTCGTAAAGTCTTCTACGACTCATCTACATGTTTGTAGACTCAACTTCTAAAATATACCCTTCACTGGATTTGTACACGAAACCCCCTTTACAGCTCTTAGAATACTCTATGGCCTATAAAGGATCTCGTGGATCCTCAATTTTAGCAACTTCTGCACATTTATCCCAAAACTAGTGCCAACCCTGAAATCCTGCAAAACAAACATAAAAACACATCAAATCTACTAACATCACGTCGAGATCACACAAAATTCCATGTTTTAAGTATTAAAAAGTGTTGTATTTCTACAACACATCAAAAACTTATCTGAAATCAAAATTACACTAACCAAATATGTATCTATATCAGAAACGATGATCCAAACTCAAAAGAATAATCAAAATTTGATTTCAAGTTTTTCTCGACACAATACCAATGCAAGTCAAATAAACTAGTTTAAAATTCAAAATACCAAAACTGCCCTCCGCAACTCTAAAAATCATGATGAGACCATTTCTAGCTTTAGTTTCACCATCTGGAACTAACAAAATATTGAAATTTCGATCCAAGCTTCTAAACTCCGAATGTTGACCAAATTCATACTTTATTTCTGGAAACAACTAAAAATGCAATTATGAGCCTAAAAATCTCATTTCAACTTTGAATTTAATTCTATAACTTTTCCTAGACCAGATTCAACATTCTAGAGATGATGGAATCAATGGATTTTACATGTGACACCCAAAACTTAAAATGGTATAAAAACTCACTTTTTCAACAACTTAAGCTTCCGTCAAAAGTCAGGATTTTGGTTCCAAGAATACAGATAGTTCAAAATAGGTTCAAAACACCTTAAGAAAGGGAAAAATGATATTTTTTTAGATAAGTTCAAAATGACCAACAAGGTCATTACAGTAGCACATAACTTAGATTACCCAATGAATTAATTATGATTCATATGGTGTTTCATGTGTTCATTGAGGAAGTTTTTGGGTGATCCAAGTTTCATAGTACTTTTAGAAGATGTGGGTGTTTAGGAAAATTTTTCTTATAAAAAAGTTTCGATTAAAATTTTGTACTGGCAAGTTAATATGCATATAAGTTTATATGGGTCATAGATTAGTTTTGTGCCTAGAGGATTAAAGTTTGAAGAGTTTCTGAAGAACTGTCAGATGAAAACCTCTACGAGCCATAAGTCTAATGACAACCCGTAAGAAGTTCTCATGGATTGAAAGTCAATTTTTTGAAAATACAGAGTACGAAGCCCAAGTATGAGATGTGGATCCTTATACAGCCCGTAACTCAGCCCGTAGAAGCTATCAAATTCACATTTTCTATTCCATTTTGGATTTGTAATTTACTTATTATAAATAGGTTTTTAGGTCTTTTTGATAGAGAGATGCATGAGAAAATAGAAAAACACTTTTAGGACTTCATATTTTGTGATTTTTACATAAAACAATTACATTGTGATTTCATGTGGAGAACTTTGGATTTCTTATCCCTAATTTCATCATTGTAAGTTTTCAATTATGTTATTCCATAAAATGATTCATTCATCTACAATGAGTATGCATAGCTAAATCCACAACTAGGATTGTGAGAACCATGAAGAACTAGTAAGATAAAATTCGATAATAAAAAATTCTTGAAAAATGTGCATGCATGTATCTATAATTCTCCTCGTTGTGAATGCCTTTTAATGGTAGCCAACATCAGAACCTGCCTAATTTTTATTGACTGGATCAACGTAGTAATGGATAAGAAAAGAGATTAATTAACAAGATTAGATGTGATCCCTCTCTTCTAATTTATCAAACTAGATCGAGGGGGAGGTTGTACTAGAAAAAAGGTAAGGGTTAGTAATGTCACACTGCGGGAATGGATTAAATCATGTGGTGAAATTTACCTCTTGCCTGGATCAAAGGGTTTAGTAAACTTAACATACCATTCTGCATGCTACACACTAGAAAAGATTACGATTATCTAGTGACACAAAGTTAGAAATTCATTAAGAACACAATACCCTAGTTATGTCTCTCACTGGTTTTATAATACTTGCTTCTAATTTAGGTTTATTTCTTCCAATTACAAACCACCACCACACCCCCTTTCGGGAGATAAGTTGGTTAATTCATTCGACTTGCTTGTAATTACTCTAGGTCTAGACCATATTCCCTGTTGGTTCAACTCTAACCTTGATTATGTTATATATTTTGACAACGACCACTTATACCTTCAAAAAGAAGGTGTAGTTTGAGTGAAATCAAAATTTGGGTGTCGTTCCTAGGGACTAAGGCTTTTAGACTTGTTTAATTTGAGTAATTTAGAAATTATTCCTTATTTTTCTCATTTTTATGTTTCTCATTATTTTATCTTTGATTCAATGTACAGGTGTAGTGTATGCACAACACTTGTAGTCAAGGTAATCCCTTAACTCCGTTTGACCCTGAGATTCAAAAGACACTAAGAAGAATAACCCAAAACAATGCAAACAATGCTGCAAATGATATCGTGAATGTAGCACTGAATGCAAACAATAACAATAATAATACACCACCACTTGAGGATACTAATCCACCACAACAGAATCTATAAACTGCGGGTAACACATGGAGTCAATACAAGCTTGATCCTATAGCGATGGACATCATCGGAACTATTGTATTACCTCTATTACTAGATGACACAAAATTTGTAGTTTTGAGTGGGTTACTTCAATGTTGTGTAACAGAGGAATGTTCATGAGCTTACCGTCAGAGGATCTGCATAACCATCTACACAATATTGTCTTCGTTTTCAAGAGTATGATAGGGAGTCTGAATCTATCAATGGATGTCATTGGGCTCCGTGTCTTCTCATTATCTCTAATAGGTTAAGCGACACTATGGTTATCTGATCCCCCACAGAGTTTAATCACCAGTTGGGAAGAAATACATAAGGCCTTTTTAGAGAGGTTCTTTCCTAGCTCGAAGAAGCTGAAGTTGAAGTATCAGATCAACAACTTCAAGAAATTAACTTGTGACTCGATAAACACTACATGGGAGAGGTCTACCAAGTGCCCAAGGAGTGTCCTTGACCACAAGATCATTAATGGTACCTTGGTGGAAATCTTCTATCGAGCCCTAGGTGAAAATAGCCAAGGTGTTCCTAACACTATTATAGGAGGGTCATTTTTAGATTTTCCATTCTTAGTTATAGCTGAGGGTTGGAGAGAATGGTAAACATGAAATGTGCATGTGGTAGGAGAAACAAGTCTTTGATTAAGAGCTCTTTCTCAATTAGTAATAAATTTGAGCAGACAAAAATAAATGAGGAGATTATGCCGGAGCTGGCTTGGATTAGTACTAATGTGGTGTTGTTGATGAAGCAAAGTCAGAAACGCATGAATGCAGTAAACATGTATGAGGAGCCTTACTATGAAGAAGACACTTGCTTTGTCACTGATTAGATAGGAAATTTCTTGACTAATGCCCAAGGGTCCAATCAGGACTATTGGTGCCAAGGTGAAGGAAACATAGGTTGGAACTTTACCAGAGATGGCACTTTCATAGATAATAATTGAGGAGGTTACTATGCAAAGAACAGAGGCCAAGACAGAGATGTTGATTGGGGATGCAGAGATGGTTACAGAATTGGTCCGTATGTGCCACCAAGCAATCGTGACTCTGGTGTTGGTAGCCCTTCAATTAAGAAGATGTTCGACTGATTATTGAAAAAGGTTGATGCTCAGGATGAGACCTTGAAGGGGATGAAATCTAAAATCTCTAGCATTAATCAGAAAATCGAGTCTCATTCTATTGCTATCAAGTAGTTGGATCAATAGTTTGGTAATATGTCGACTCAGTTGAACTAGCATCAGAAAGGTACATTACCCAGCAATATATTGTAGAATCCAAAGAATAAGGGGTAGTATATGGCAATGATGACACATGGTGAAAAGTAGACTAGTGACTCACTGATGCTAATTGATAATGAATGAGGTTCGCAAAAAGATGATTGAGAGAAAGAATGCATATACCGGAGATGCAAGCGCCAAGGATGGGGTGAGTGATACAGTAGTAATGTTGTAGAAGTTGAAATCCATACCTACACCTCTCCTTACTTTCCCTCAAAAACTCAAAAAGAAGGAGGAGGAGGAAGATAAATTCCAACACTTCATCTCCATACTGAAGCAACTCTCCATCAACATCCCTCTCATTGAGGCATCTTAGAAGATGCTCGGTTATGCAAAATTCATGAAGGACTTGGTGATAAAAAGAGAACTGTGAGCCAAGACCTCTCTCAAGATCTTCAGCATTGCAAAAAATATGATAGCAACAAATTCCTTAGTGCAGAGAGGACAGGATCCTGACGCATTCACCATACCCTGCACCATTGTAGATGTCGAATTTGGAAAGGTATTATGTGATTTAGGCGCCAGCATTAATTTAATGCCTCTTGCAGTATTCAAGAAGTTAGGCTTGGGAGCCCCTACTCCAACAAATATGTGGTTGTTGATGGCTAATGGGACGGGGAAAAAGCCAGTGGGGATATTGTATGATGTTTTTATCGAAGTGAAAAAATTTATCTTTCCTGTAGACTTTGTGATTCTTGATTGTGAGGTTGACTTCGAAGTCCCAATCATCTTGGGAAGGCCCTTCCTAGTCACTGGACGATCACTAGTAGACACGGATTTGGGTCAACTCAAGTTCAAATTGGGTAATGATGAGGCCGTCTTCAACGTCTACCAGCATACAAAGAAGACTGATGATCTAAAAGTAGTCTCTGTCATCGAAAGTGTTGATGAGGTGAAACCAGAGGTACTCACTAAAGAAAAGATGGGTATCAAAACTCTGGAAGCAGTGTTAATGAACTTTGAGAGTGATGGTATCCCAGAATATGAGGAGACGGTAAAAGCCTGGAGTATCTGACTTCACTAGACATTAAGCTAAATTTAAATTGGACTTGAAAAATCAAGACTCGCCACCTGCTAGACTATCCATCGAGGAGCCACCAGTGTTGGAATTGAAGGCTCTTCAAACCCATTTGAAGTATGTGTATTTAAGTACTAATAATACTTTACCTGTCATTGTTGTTGTAGATTTTAATGATGAACAAATGAGTGTATTGATCACGGTACTCAAGAAATTTAAAAAGGCTATTGGATAGACAGTTGCTTACATCATCAACATCCCACTTGGAGTGTGCATCACAAGATTCAACTAGTCAAAGACTATAAATTGAGTATTGAACACCAAAGACGCCTCAACCCACCAATACAAGAGGTCGTGTGGAAAGAAATCATCAAGTGATTAGACGTCGGCGTGATATATCTGATTGCTGACAGTGAATGGGAGAGCCCGATCTAGTGTGTTCCAAAGAAGGGACGTATCACTGTGGTCCCAAATTCTAAAAATGAGTTGATCCCCAAGAGACCAGTCACAGGCAGGAGGGTTTGCATGGACTATAGGAAGCTCTGCATCAACTGAAAAAGACTACATCTCTATGTCATTCATAGACCAAATGCAGATCGCTTAGTAGGAAAAGGCTGGTATTGCTTTCTTGATGGTTAATCAGGCTATAATCAAATCTCTATTGCTCTAGAAGACTAAGAGAAAACAACTTTCACATGTCCCTATGACACCTTTGCATTTAAAAGGATGCCATTCAGGTTGTATAGTGCACCAACAACATTCTAGAGATGCATGATGTCCATTTTCTCAGACATAGTGGAAGACACAATCGAGGTGTTCATAGATGACTTTAGTGTGGTTAGAGGCTCATTCAAAGATTACTTGAAGCATTCACATGCAGTGCTTTAGAGATGTGAAGAATGCCATTTGCTACTTAATTTGGAAAAGTGTCATTTCATGTGAAGAAAGGCATTGTGTTAGGGCACAGAATCTCTATCAAAGGAATCGAGGTAACTAGAGCTAAAGTAGAGGTGATTGAAAAGCTTCCTCCACCTATATATGTCAAAGGTGTGAGAAGTTTCCTAAGACATGTAGGTTTTTACAAGTGCTTTATAAAGGACTTCTCAAAGATTGCACACCATTTGTGAAAACTACTTGAGAAGGATGCTAAGTTCATATTTATGATGCATGTCTGAAAGCCTTCGAAGGGTTGAAACAAAAGTTAATATCGGCACCTATTATATTTACTCCTGATTGGTCCAAGCCCTTCGAGATTGTATGTGATGCAAGCAAGGTTACACTTGGTGCAGTGTTAGGATAGCGCAGAGAGAAGATTCTATGTCCCATCTATTATGTTAGCAAAGCCCTAAATGAAGCACAGAAAAACTACACTGTCATGGAGCAGGAGTTACTTGTAGTGGTCTTTTTATTCGAGAAGTTTAGGTCTTATCTTTTAGGAACCAAAGTCATTGTACATACTGAACATTTATCATTGTGGTACTTAATGGCGAAGAAGGATGCAAAACCAAGACTGATTTGATGGGTACTTCTTCTTCAAGAGTTTGACTTTGATTGACAGAATGGGGACTGAGAATCAGGTTGCATACCACCTATCCAGAATAGAGGAAGAGGCCATAGCGAAGTTTGATGACCGGGTAGAAATTGATGATTTGTTCCTTGATGAGAGAGTATTAGCAACATCTCATGCCTTGATACCATGGTTTGCAGATTATGCAACCTATTTGGTTTGTGATATTGTGCCACCAAACTTGACTAGTCACCAGCACCGTAAGTTTATGTCTGATTTGAGAAAGATTTTCTAGGATGATCCATATTTTGTTTTTGCATTTATGCAGATGGGATTAGTCATCGTTGTGTTCCTGAAGTTGAAATGAAGAGTATTTTGGAGGTGTGTCACTTATCCTTAGTAGGCGAGCATTATAGTGGAATTAGGACAACACATAAGATATTGTAGTGTTGCTACTATTGGCGAACTATCCACCATGATATCAGGACTACGCCAAGGCTTATGACAGAAGCCAGAGAGAAGGTGGTGTTTCGCGCAAGCAACAACTACCTCTAAAACCCTATTATGGTGATTGAATTCTTTGATGTTTGGGGAATAGATTTCATGGGATCATTTGTTAGCTATCATAGGAACAAGTATATTCTAGTAGCTATAGACTATGTATCAAAATAGGTAGAAGTGGGGCGCTTACCAATAGTGAAGGCAAGAGTGTCACATCATTCCTAAAAAGAACATCTTCTTAAGGTTTTGTATCCCTCGAGTGATCATCGTCGATAGAGGTTACCATTTCTACAATAGGTTGTTCAAAGCTTTTCTTGAAAAATATGGGGTAAAGCATCGGGTGGAAACACCCTACTACCCACAAACGAGTGAGAAATATTTGAGAGCCTTTGGGGGAATTATGAGAGTGAATGAATTAGAATGAGTTAGAAATAGAATTCGTAGGAGTTGGGTCAATTAATTTGGTTAGGAGGTCCAAAACTACATAGTTTAGGAGTTAAATAAATTGAAAATGTAAAAAAAGCCCTTCCCTATAAGCTTGCCGGAGCCATCCACGAGACCCCATCCATGGGTCATGGTTCCACCTATGTATTTCTTGGGCACATAGAACTTGAGCCGCAAAAGTTGAGCTACTAAAATTTTCACTTCCCGAACCATGAACACGCAGGACAACCCATCGTTCCTTACACGGGCCATAAGTCCTCTCGTGAAAACTTCCCAGACTTAGACAAAATCCATTCTATAGAGGATACTTAAATGATGCAGTCCACGAGCCATGATTCGATTGATGGCCCATCCTGTTCAACATGGAATTATTTCTAGAAACTCAATAAATTCCTATTTTTCCTAGACTTAGTCCACGAGATCTGCCTACTGTCGTGATACCATCTGCAAGCCATGGGTTGACTCGTGTGACTAAGTCAACCTTAAAAGGTCTCAACTTTTCCTTTCCTAGGCCATTTCAACATAAGGGGTGTTACTCATGGATCAGAGTACGACCCGTGGATAGGGGGTTTCATGATTTGGTCGATTGGTGACCAATCTTTGAAGATTGGAAAAGGAGAACATGATGAGATAAACCATGAGTAGTGGTTTAATCCATGGCTTGTAATCGGGGTCTCATTATTCTTGTCCGACAGTTTTAATGAAGGACATTTTCATCCTTTCCATTTATCTTAGGCCTCAACTATGTCACTTTTATGACCCTACAAGCCCCTAATCAAGCCTTAAAGCCCTAAGACTCCATTCCTTTTTCATTCTTCCACTTTCTCTAAATTCTAAAGCAAGCTTTCTCTCCAAGAACAAGGCAAAGAGGGCTAGGGTTTAAAGATTCTCCTCCATAATAGCAAATTCTTTCTTCATAAGCTTAACCTCAAGGCATTTGAGTTGATTTTAGGTCTCCTTTCACCCACAAAGTCCTTCATTGAATGATTTTACTTTTTCTTTAAGTTCCTTGAATACTACCACGCATGCTAATTATGTGACCCCATGTTTCTCGTCGTCTTTATATATACATAGGGTGGCGTGTCATATATGACATATATGATTTTGGGTAGAACCTAAGGATAGTAAGGCTGCCAATAAGTGGTAATGTCAAGGACCTAAAGTTTTAAGCCAAAGGAATACCCTAAATACATATTCGGGATTAAAGAAATGGCCCGAGTGGCACCTCACCCTTTTCGAAAGGTTTAAATTAGGTTTCACATTCTAAATGAGACTAAAAGTGTATAATTTGATAATAATGGATTTTTGGTAGGGTTCTATGTTCAGCTTGTGTTCACGGGGTTTCGAATGAATTCCCAGGGTCTATTTCTTGTTTTTGGTTTGGGCTGAATTGCTGGTGTATTGTCATTTCTGGTGCATCTGGCACCGGTACTCCATATTCGCGCCTATTAGGCCGCATTCACGGAGACCCAACAGCCAAATCTCCGTGTTCACGGGGTAACTGCCATGTCCATAGAGGTTTATGCCCCTCTAGCTTCCGTGTTCGCGGATATGGCTTCGCGTTTGCAGAAGCATTGCACATGCCTGAACAGTGTCTCCTTTTGAAAGACGTGATTTAAGTCCTTTTCACCATTTTTGATGTTTCAAGCTTTGTTTTCAAGAGAGAAATGTGGGTTTTTGAGACAAAGTGATTTGATAACTATTTTATAACCTATTTCAATTATTTCCATTGACTAATTTGTGTTTTTACTATCTAAATTGTGGATTTGATAGTGGAAATTGGGGATTTTTGGAATAAAATTTCGTAAATATAGAATCATCGATTTCTCCCTCATCTTATCACCATTTTTAAAACCAATTCACCATTGGATTCTATGTTACGAGTAGAACATTTTCATCCATAAATTTTCAGTTTTCAGCTACATTTTCCGACATGAGAGTTTTTACTATTTTACTCTTTCTCTCTGAATTCATTAATTTAGTGTCATTAGATTGGTTATGTGATTGTGGTGCTATGTTTATATGGATCATGGTGATTTGGAGTATTGTAGAAGAGGAAAAGTGGTGATTCCTTCTTGATTTTGAGACTTTATTTGAGGCAAGTGGACTTCTAACCGATTCGTATGCGTATGACAATTGAGTCTTTGGGGGTAGAATTGTGTCATTCCAAGCTTGATCGTGACTTCTCGTATTAAATACTTGTTCATATGACTATATACTTAGTGGTTGTGCTTATATTGTGATATGATGATATTGAAACATTGATGATATTGAGACATTGTAGATATTGAGATATTGTTGATAATGAAACACTGATGATATTGACACATTGATGATATTGAGACACTATTGATATTGAGATATTGATGGCATTGAGATAATAAGGTTATTTTGATTAAAGGTATTATGATATTATTGTGATCATGCACAATGCATTTATTATTACTTGTGCATTGATACTTGTAATGGCTATGGTCGAGATATAAGTAAGGAAATAAGTGAATTGGTGGTCTAGGTCTTTACATGTCGAGCCGAAGTAATATGTCGGCAGTTTGAGGTCTTTTCCAGATAGGTGAGCATTAGCCGAGGTCTTTGTCGGCGGTGTTCACAGATGCATGGTCTATGTGAGACCCCCATGAGTTTCAATCTAAGGCATATGTATGGTCAGTAGATGTGTATCGTAGGGAAGATATGCATCGCGATTAGTTGACATTGCATTGTATACATATCATGGCATCCACTCTATCTCATACCATATCTGATTGATATGTACAAACCATATCTGATTGATATATTGTACATTGTTTATAGGATAGTGTACTTATTGTATCCTTGATCCTGATGCAAGTGTTGGATCTATCTATATACTTGTGTGATGAGATACTATATTAGAAGATGAGTATATCCTTATTACTATGATTTGTATATTATAATATGGTGGGACTAGTCTGAGTGAAGAGTTGTAGTTTCGACGGTTTGTGGTTGGGATTTTAGGATTTTCTTGTGTTCTTCATTGTTTGACCTTAGGTTAGTTCCATTTGTTGAGTACCCCGTGTTTGGTGCTCACCCCTTGCTACATTTATGTGGGTTCCGAGACCGGTCCATCTTGTTAGAATTTCTCCTTGTTAGATTTGAGCTTCTAGACTTCTTGTAAGGTAGCTGCTTATATCTTCAACAGGCCTTAAGGATTCCAGTTTTATGTTTCAGTTCTATTTGAGGACTAGGCATTATGTCTTGTATTTCATTTGAGTATTCTGTATATATAGGCTTATACATGTGAAACCAGTCCTTGGGATAGTTGTAGCTTGTTTTTCTGCCGCTTATCTATATATTTAGACTATTATCTTCTGCTTTATCTTTATTTGTTAAGTTTCTTGAGTTTTCGGCTGACTCGCCTTGGTGGGTTAGGTGAGTGCCATCGCACCAGATTTTTGGGACGTGACAGATATGCTAAAGAGGCTAGTTTGGGGTTCCTTTGCGGATCACATTCGTCATGTTATGACTAGACCCTAGGCTTGGATCATGAAAAAATCCTTTCAAACTCAGTAGAAGTATTCACCATAGCCCTCTAAGACAACTCATGGAACTGTGCCTTATACTATGATGCAGTCATGGAGCCTCACTTCAACCCATCAGACTCATCTCAACGGAATTCTCAAAGGCAAAAAGGCACAAACCTTTTTATGAACACTTTGGTAAACTGATCCCAAACAATCTTAGATGTACTACTGACCCACAAGCAAGAATTGACCTTCACTGCTCCTTCGCTATGTTGGTGAACCGATAAACTACTCTATGACCTCAAGAATACCTAAATTATACAACCTATCCGGAACTCTGTTCGAAAATCATAAGCCCATCACTAGACACACCATCAAACCTCAGGAGAGCCAATCTCACGAATCTCTCAAGGCTCTCCTACTCTACTAATGGCTTCATAATACTAGTAGCCATCGACAGAACTGAGAATCTTGGTGATGCAATAGAGGACGCAGAAGGAGTAGATTAGAAGTATCAAATTATATGATATGAAAGGAATGCACGGAAAGGAACAACAATAGAAGTTTATCCTAACAAGAGTCCTACGGCCTCTCAAAGATGGTACGGGTGTCTATGTATCAATCCATGAGACTCTATCAAACACCTTGCTCTTTGACTCACGAGATCAACAAACATAGAGCTCTGTTAACATACTTGTCACGATCCAAAATTGGATCATAACTAGTTAATCCCCAACCCAAATATGATACCCAATATTAGAACAAAAAGCTAAAATAGACCACTACAATACTTAATCAAATCTCAAAACCTGGTGTCATGAGTACAAATAGCATCTAGTATAATACGAGAGTAAAATACAATAGTGTCTCAATAGAAAATAGGAAAAAACTACAAATCTAGATAGTAACAATAGTAATCCTTGAAGTTGGATCACACCACTAAAATTGAGATAAAGGCTCCACCAGAAATGGTCAACTACCACGTGCGGAACCTTGGCTATATGCATAAGAATAGCTCATTCAAATATACAAGATGGTGCAAGCACCCAAGATGCTCAAAGAGTCAGAACCATAGACATATATGTGATCACATTCTTTTCATAACCAATACCTTATCAAAATCATATCATAAAACATAATTGGGCTTAACCCACTTTATAATTTCCATAAAATTCGATGTTCATGAATGCATATGTCATGAGTGATGTGGGAATAGCATGGGTAATTGAGATTCAATCTAAAATTAATAAAATAATATAAAATTGAAGTAAATCCATAATTAAATCCATATTTAAATCATAATCTAAATCACCATACATAAATCAAGCTTTAAAGGGGACATGCATGTTCATAACTTCAATGTAAATCATCATAATAGGGATCAAAGTAACTTAAAATCATAAATAAAGTACAACCCATACATCAATTGAATTTATTAAACAATAATTATATAAACCCATCTTTAAAGTAAGAAAAATTCCATGAAAATCAATTAAAAAGAGTTTGGGTATTCTTGGGTGAGACCAAAAATCAAGCCCACATATGTTGGTAGATGAATTTTAAAAGGATTTAGCTTGAAGTTGAAACCCCAATTGAATCGTAGCTTGAATATTGAAGGAGAGACTTGGAGAGAATCTTAGGAATTAAGTTCTAAAGCAAGAGTGTTTTTCTAATGAGAATGGACTAGAATGTAAAAATATCAGTTGATTTAGGTGCTTAGGATAGGTGAAAAATTCATAAGACGCTTTTAGAATAAACCATAATTACGTAAAAGTTATTAATGAAACGGATGAAAATTGAGTTGTCATGGCTTTACTGGCACTGACACGGTCCGTGAAGCACTTCACTGGTCGTGAGAAAAGCCTGTGAGACAACACTTAGAAAACTTTTTGCAATTTTCAACACTTAGAATTTTCAACGCTAAGAAACGTTACACAGATGGCCACACAGCCTATGTGACACTACATGGATCATGTCAAGGTCCATCAAGCAATAGTTAGAAAAATCTTACATGAAAAGTTACGAGACGGTGATTTCGTACTTAGAAGCATTTCCCGTTGTGAGCTATACTGCGGGCCACACAACTCGTGAACCTCCACACTGACCGTGTGGGTGGCCGTGTGACCACTTTGGCATTGTTTTCCTGATTTTCCAGGTGCAAGGCCATCATTGGCTCACCACACGGTCCGTGGAGCTCCACACAGTCCGTGTGGGATTTTAGTGTGACGCGCCTTAGCCTGAAACTCCCTACCGAGTCCCTATAATCGAAATTACGGCCGGGTAGCACTTCACTGGAGGCCACACGGTCCGTGTGACCTCACACTAGACATGTGGGCCTCCCATGAAGTGACACTTGGTCAAATTTCTCATGGGGAAACATTAAAAGGTCTGCTAAAGTCGTTAAAAAATCAAGGTCCTTACATCATCTCTCCCTTGGGAACATTCGTCCCTGAATGTGCAATAACAAGGCTTGAAAAGATTGGCTTAGGACATGAAACTTCCAAACATAAGAGACCATACATAATTCATCATTTGAGACTCACAAAGTCATTTAAAACATATGTCAAAATACGTTGAAATGACTCAAACAACATAAAAATCACCTTAATGCACATGTAAGCATGTCATGTCATGAGACTCAAGAATGGAAGAATTAGGACCACTTAGAAATGAAAGAACCTAATACCTTAGGTTTGAGTAGATTGTAAAAGATACGGATATCGCCTCATCATATCAAATTCCACCTCCCACGTATCACTCTCCACGCTTTGATCCCTCCAAAAAACTTTTACCGAGGCCACATCCTTGTTACGGAGCCGCTTCACTTGTCTTTCCAAAATCCCCACTAGGACTTCCTCATACGCCAAGTTCCCCTCAACCTCGATTCTATCCAAAGGAACAATAGTGCTAGGATAACCAACTAACTTCTTCATCATAGACACATGGAAGACCAGGTGAATGGAACTCGAGTCCGGAGGCAACAACAACCTATAAGCCATGTTTCCAATCTGCTCGACAATCTCATAAGGGCCAACATACCGAGGGCTTATCTTGACCTTCTTACAAAAATGTATCACACCCTTCATAGGTGAAACCTTCACATACACCCAATCACAACATGAAATTCAAGATCCCTCTTCCTAGTATCCGAATAGGACTTTTGGCGACTTTCGGCCGTCTTCAACCTTTCCCTAATCAACTTCACCTTCTCCGTAGCCTCAAATACTAAATCCAGGACAATCAATACCATTTCCCCCAACTCAAACCATCCCACTGGTGACCTACACCTCCTTCCATACAAGGCCTCAAACAGTACCATACCAATGCTAGTGTGGATTATTATAGGAAAACTCAATGAGTGGAAGGTAGTCGTCCCAATTGCCCTTGAACTCCAACACACAAGCCCTCAACATATCCTCCGAGGTTTGAATAGTCCTCTTAGCTTGCCCATCGGTTTGAGGATGAAAAACGGTGCTCAACTTAACCTTAGTACCAAGTCCCTTTTGAAATGACCTTCAAAAGTGAGCGGTGAATTTGGTGCCATGATCCGATATGATAGACCTAAACACACCATATAATCTCACCAATTATTGGATGTACAACCTTGCGTAATCCTCAGCACTAAAGGTAGTCTTGACCGGTAGAAAGTGAGCCGACTTAGTCATCCGATCAATGATAACCCAAATGGAGTAAAATTGCCTTTGAGTCCGAGGCAAACCAACCATAAAGTCTATGTTCACATCTTCTCACTTCCAAGTGGGAATCCTAATATCTTGAGCCAAGCCCCCCGGGCCTTTAGTGCTCCACCTTCACTTGTTGATAACTTGGATATTCGGATATGAACTTGGCTACGTCCTTCTTCATACCATGCCACCAATACACTCCCTTCAAATCCCGGTGCATCTTAGTAGACCCTGGATGGATAGAGTAATGAGAGTTATGAGCTTGGCTCATGATCACCTTTCTAAGGCCATCCACATCTAGAATGCATAATCGATCTGTGTTCCGAAGTACACAATCTCCCCCTTGGGAAAACACCTCAATCTCCTTCTCGGCAACCAGTTTCTTCATTTCAACCAATGATGGATCTACGTCTTGCCTAGCTTTCACGTCAACAACCACTGAAGATTCAGCCCCATTTTTAACATGGATACCACCATCATTAGAGTTGGCCAACCTAAAACCTAACCCAGCCAATCGGTGAACATCCTTTGCCAACTCCCTCCTTTCCTCTCCAACATGAGCGACACTACCCATAGATAGCCTACTAAGAGCATCGGCTACCACACTGGCCTTGCCGGGATTATATTGAACACTCATGTAGTAGTACTTTAGAAGTTCTAACCATCTTCTTTGCCTCAGGTTGAGATCTATTTGAGTCAACAAGTATTGCAAACTCTTGTGAATGGTGAAAACATCCACATGTACCCCATACAAGTAGTGCCGCCAAATCTTCAAGGAAAAAACCACCACCGCTAATACAAGATCATGCGTCGGGTAATTATGCTCATACACCTTTAATTGCCTTGATGCATATGCTATTACCTTACCATGTTGCATAAGTACGCAGCCCAACCCGATCCATGAGGCATCACAATACACCATAAATCCCTCCAAGTCATTAGGTAAGGTCAAGACAGGTGCCGATGTAAGATGATCCCTCAAGGTTTGAAAACTATTTTCGCATTCCTCTGACCACACAAACTTAACCTTATTTTGGTTCAATTTAGTCAACGGAGATGCAATAGATGAGAACCCTTCAACGAACCTCTTATAATAACCGTCCAATCCTAGGAAACTCCAAATATATAAAGGAGTCAATGGTCCAGGCCAATTTTTCACAGTCTCGGTCTTCTTCGGATCAACCTTAATACCATCACCGAACACCACATGACCAAGAAAAGCTACCTCACCCAACCAAAACTCACATTTGCTAAACTTGGCGTACAATTTCTTCTTCCACAAGGGTTGTAAAACCAACCTCAAATGATCCATATGCTCCCGCTCACTACGAGAATAAATGAGGATATCATCAATGAAGACAACCACAAAATTGTCAAGAAATATTTTGAACACCTGATTCATAAGGTCCATGAACACGACCGGAGACTTAGTTAAGCCAAACGACATCACCACAAACTCAAAGTGCCCATACCTCATTCGAAAAGACATCTTGGGAATATCACACTCTCTAACCTTAATCTGATGATCCCCAGAACAGAAATCAATCTTTGAGAAGTGGGTAGCCCTTTGAAGTTGGTCGAACAAGTCATCGCTCCTAGGCAACGGGTACTTATTTTTAATGGTCACCTTATTCAATTGTCTATAATCGATAAACATTCGAAGAGATCCATCCTTCTTCCTTACAAACAACATCGGAGCACCACATGGAGATATACTTGGCCTAATAAGGCCCTTCTCCAACAAGTCTTTCAACTTATCCTTCAACACTTTCAACTCAGCCTAGACCATACGATAGGGAGGAATAGAGAAAGGTTGGGTATCCAGGAGAAGATCTATGCTAAAGTCTACTTCCCTTTCTAGAGGAATACCGGGCAAGTCCTCGGGAAACACATCCAAAAACTCATTCACCACTTGAACCGACTCAAGAGTAGGTGATTCAGACTCCCTATCCTCGACCCTCACAATATGATAAATGCACCCCTTGGAGATCATCTTTCGGGCCTTGAGGTAGGAAATAAACCGATCCTTAATAACGGAATCACTACCCTTCCATTCAAGAATGGGCTCACCCGAAGGTTGGAACTTAACCTTCCAGGTCCTACAATCTATAGAGGCATATGATGCATGCAGCCAATCCATCCCAAGAATCACGTCAAAATCGAACATCTTAAGTTCCACAAGATCACACGGGAACACTTTATGCAACACAGAAGCTGGACAACCATGATAGACCCGATGTGCAACAACAGATTCACCCATGGGAGTATAAACCGAGAAAGGATCCTTCAAAATTTTGGGACTCAAACCAAACTTAACAACCAACAGAGGAGTCACAAAAGACAAATTTGCACTCTGGTCAAGCAAACCATAAACATCAAAATCAAAGACTTTTAACATACCAGTCACAACATCCAGAGCCTCCTCAACTTCCTGACGTGCATGAAGAGCATAGAACCTGTTGTTCCTTGCGGAAACACCTTGGGGAGCTCTTTATTAGTCCTTACCACCCTGAGCCACTTGACCTTGTCCTCTATGAACACTCTTAGGACAATCCGCAAAATCTTATTGTTCTTGTCACTGCACCCAAAGCAAGTACCAAAATCCCTCCAACAAGCACCTGCATGGGGCTTCCCACACTTTCCACATGGAGGATACCCCTGTCCGCCACCAACTGGTGCCCTAGGAGGAGGCATTCTAGCATTAGCGACCCGAGCACATAACCTTGGCCGTGCTGGAAGCGACCAAAGCCACCACCTCGAGAAATGGAGAATCCACCATCAAAACAGGCCCTCTTAGGATTATGTACCCTCCTCTCCTTGAATTTCTTCCCTTCGATTTCCTTAGTATATACCATGAGTCTAGAAATATCCATATCCCATATGAGCATGGCAGTACGATATTCTTTCACAAGTGAGTCAGAGATACCCGAAATGAACTTGTGCATCCTTGCCCGAGGATCAACAAATAGTGTCGGTGCATACTTGGAGAGCTTAGTGAACTTGAGGGCATAGTCCCTCACACTCATACCTCCTTGTTGAGTTGATAAATGCAGTCATCTCGGCCTCTCTAAGCTCAAGTGGGAAGAAACAATCTATGAATGCAAGCTTGAACTTCTCCCAATTGATAGCATTGCCACAAACCCTCTCCATAGACCATTGGATGCACCACATCTGAGCCACATCCTTCAATTGATAGGCAGCTAGTTCAGCTTTCTCCTCAGAAGTGACCCCTATAACAGTCAAAACCTTGTTGAGCTCATCAATAAACTCCTGAGCATCCGCATTAGCTTTCGACCTATAAAACTCATGAGGATTCATTTGGTGAAATCCCTCACCCTAGAAGACGGAGTAGGGTCCCGTGAAAGGTTAGTCTGTCTAGCCTACGATGTCACCACTTGAACCAACATAGCAAAGGCTGTACGGAATTCACCATTAGAGATTGGTTCATCCATAGGCCCTTGAAGTGCTTGGTCCTTGTTAGCCGGCGCTGGCCTCGGTAGATGGGGTCATCCTCGAGGCATATTCTAAAATGGACAATGACACCATCATGATAACGGAAATCTAATTATATCACAATAGCAAGACATATGGCATGGAGAAATAAGACATTTCCTAGAATGCCTTCGTAGCCTCCCACTCATAGGCATGGTGCACTTCAAACCCATGAATAGGCCTCTACTTGACGTGGCATATTGGACTCCACTGATCATTTAAAAATCTAGTGCTCTGATACCAACTCTGTCATAACTGGACCTAGGGTAAAGGAGTGACATGGTGAATGGAAACCCGAGAGTCCCCAACAAGCCTCAAAGTATCCAAATTCACATCATTGGTTCAGATGCATATGCAAATGATAATAACATAATTCTAAGGGACAGGCATGTAGGACTCACGCTGTGGGGATATCATAAGGAAATGGGATCAACATGGATTCACATAGCACGTTGCACATAAAGACTAAAGGGTGGGTAAGTGTGACTCACGCTATGGGGGTAACCAAAACACATAACAATATTCAATGGGTAATTAAGCAACAACATAATCTCCAACATAGCACTTAGCATATAAACGTAAAGGATTTTACAAGATATCTAACAATGCCTCTAGACATAAGTTGGGACGGGGGCCAAGACTTGTCCCGGGCTCACCCTCAATGTAAATAACACAATGGAAGAAACATAGGTAGGGGTTAGGTGTCTTGTCCTTGGAAGATAAGACTCACCATGACAAGCAAAATTTGAGATCTAAGCTAAACGTCGTGCAGTGGATAGATGTACTCCTCGGTCCCTACATGGTGAGATCATGTAGGCAAAAGTATATGTTAGTATGTTTGAATGTACTAAGTATGTGGGCATGCAATGCATATGACTTATCAAACTTGCATTTCAATGATAGATAACGAGGGCACAAAATATAGAAGAAGCATATAGCAAAGGAGAACAGTATAATGATATGCTATGAAATTCATGATGCATGAAATGCAATAATGATTGTATATAGTGGGGTTGTGACATCAACCGACAAGAGTAAGACCAAGCAAGCTATTACTTGGAATCCCGATGAGATCCCCTCACCGATAAAGAGGTGGTCTACTTGCCAAAGTTAAACCATACTTTACCTTACGGGAACATCACCCATTTTGTATGAAGTAACCCCCTTACGGGAACATCACCCATTTCAGATAGGATTTTCATATAGCATATCATATAACATAATACTTCACCTTACAGGAACATCACCCATTTAATATGATGCAACCTTACTTGTGGGAACATCATCCATTTTGGATAGGATTGTCATCATCTATGTTAGGCATATAGTTCAAGGAAAGAGAGAGTACCCTCAATCCATCAGTGCTAAGTCGGCATCCCACAAGAATACATATACGTATATATATATACATGCTTTCAAAGAGGCTATAGTCATTTCAAATCTGTTCTATGCACATTTAGGCTCAAATGCCAAACCATAATTCATAATCATGATACTCATGCATAAGAATAGCTCATTCAAATGTACAAGATGGTGCAAGCACCCAAGATGCTCAAACTGTCAGAACCATAGATATATATGTGATCACATTCTTTTCATAACCAATACCTTATCAAAATCATATCATAAAACATAATTGGGCTTAACCAACTTCATAATTTTCATAAAATTCAATATTCATGAATGCATATGCCATGAGTGATGTGGGAATAGCATGGGCAATTGAGATTCATTCTAAAATTAATAATATAATATGAAATTGAAGTAAATCCATAATCTAAATCACCCATGCATAAATCAAGCTTTAAAGGGGACATGCATGTTCATAACTTCATAACTTCAATGTAAATCATCATAATAGGGATCAAAATAACTTTAAATCATAAATGAAGTACAACCCATACATCAATTGAATTTATTAAACAATAATTCTAAAAACCCATCTTTAAAGTAAGCAAAATTCCATGAAAATCAATTGAAAAGAGTTTGGGTCTTCTTGGTTAAAAGGGACCAAGAATTAATCCGACATACCTTGCTTAGGTAGATAAATTTTAGAAGAATTTAGCTTGAAGTTGAAACCCCAATTGAATCCTAGCTTGAATATTGAAGGAGAGACTCGGAGAGAATCTTACGAATTGTGTTCTAAAGCAAGAGTGTTTTTCTAATGAGAATGGACTTGAATGAAAAAATATCAGCTGATTTAGGTGCTTAGGATAGGTGAAAAAGTCATAAGACACTTTTAGAATAAACCATAATTACGTAATAGTCATTAATAAAATGAATGAAAATTGAGTTGTCATGGCTTCACTGCCACTGACACGGCCCGTAAAGCACTTCACTGATTGTGAGCAGTGCCTGTGACATGACACTTAGATAATTTTTTGCAATTTTCAACACTTAGAATTTTCTACGCGAAGAAACATCACACAGATGGCCACTCGGCCCGTGTGACACTATAGGGGTCGTGTAAAGGGCCATCAAGCAATACTAAGAAAAATCTGTACGAAAAAGTTATGAGACGGTGATTTCATTCTTAGAAGCATTTCCCGTCGTGAGCTATACGGTGGGCCACACGACCTGTGAACCTCCACACTTACCGTATGGGTGGCCGTGTGACCACACTTGGCCTTCTTTTCATGGTTTTCGAGGTGCAAGGTCATCATTGACTCACCATACGATCTGTGAAACACCACACAGTCCACGTGGGGCTCCGTTGTGACATGCCTGAGCCCGAAACTCCCTGCTAAGTCCCCGTAATCGAAATTATTGCCAGGTAACACTTTAATGGAGGCCACACGGTCTGTTTGACCTCACACTGGATGTGTGGGCCTCCCATGAAGTGACACTTGGTCAAATATCTCGGGGGCCGACATTATAAGGTCTGATAAAGTTGTTCGAAAATCTAGGTCCCTACATATGCGCATTTCAATTTTGGCCAAATTTGACTAAGAATTTGAACGAATTTGAACCAAGTCTGTGATGCGTTACTATCAAATATCTTTCTGGATAAGCAATTTTCTCAAAACTTTATTTTATAATCTGCTTGACTTGAAAAATTATGAAGGTCATTTTATAAATATTTTGTCTTATTATATCTTACACCAACTTTCAAAATGCTTGGGGTACTACATAAATGAAGGAAAGTCATAACCTTCTAGAAGGCTTATCACACATGCTCCAGATCACAATATCGGTGCTTTCCCCTTTCGTATGATCTCTAAACACTGCTACGCTGTCAAAAATAAAACCAAAATGTCATTACAATCCATTCAAGATTAAAATCATATAAAATGGTAATGGTCCAATTTTAGACTCCAAAGTAGGATTGTGGAACCCGCACCGAAAATGCCAAAATTGACTCCACAAAAGTGTCCTTAACAATTTCCCAAACTTGTGTCCTAATACAAAATGCATTCCATGGCTCGATACTGTTGTATTCGGATCATATAAGAATATTCTAAAATAAATTAAGAACACACTAGGGACAGCAGCTAAAATGCAATATTTACTTCAAATAGAGCCTCTACATCTAATTACAACCATACCATAATGTTTCTTGGAACCCCCCCCCCCCCCACCTCAGCTTTTTGAATCACTAAATTTGGAGCTAAAATTGCCAAGAAATCAAAATTTTGAAGTTGCATAAAAGAGTTGATCCCGTCTGGTTTCTATTTAAAAACACCATACCGAGATGACCTTTGCAGACGCGGTGTGGCTTATGTGGTCCATGAACGCAGAGTATATAGTGCCTAGGCCTCCGCGAATGCAGAGCCTAGCCCGTGAAAGTGAGGGGCAACCCTGTGCACACTCCAAAAATGTGTTAAGGGCTTCACGAATGTGAAGCACGAATTCGCCTACACTAGCATCAACTAAAAAGTTATTTACTCCAGACGGGGTGCTTGCAATTCATCTGAAACCCTGCGCATAAATGAAGTATGCTACTCTGTCAAATTTGACATTCTAGGCTCAATGACTCAATTAAAATTTTTATACGAATCCATTTTAATAAAAAGCGGATCCCATTCTTAAAGGCCACTTTTAACTAAACTCTATCAAGGGCTTGAAATAAGTTCGGAAGCCTCAGAAACTAAATGAAAGTTTTATAGATCAAACTCGATGTTATGAAGCTCACCGTGGTGTTAATCTTTTCATTTGAGAATAATTTTCAAGAATGTTGACCAATGTCAATTTTAGGCCAAATTTCAAAAGCTAAAATGTTAATTGGTTCAAACTCGAACCAAAAGGCTCGAAACTCGAGCCGACCATGCTTTTAGCCTGGAGCGATAAATATTTTATTCTCAGACCATTTTTTTATAATTTTTGCCAAATTTGTTATTTTAAGTAATAAAAGCATTCAAGCACGGAAAACTGAATAAAATCCAAATAAATGACAAGACAATCAAACTATTTTTTTATTAGGCGATCAAACTATCAATACCAGCAAGTCATATATAATCTGAGATCCCTATGAAAAAGCTCTAACTGATGAAAAAAAGAGACAGTTACCCAGAAATAACTTGAAGAGTCATTGCATTATCATGTTTACAAATCAATAAATTGAATCTAATCAAACTGATTAATAAACAATCCTAACTATTCTTTTCAATAATTGATGCAATGGTACATTGTATAAAACATAAAGTCTTGTAATTAGGTTGTCAAAAGGACTAGTTGTGTTAAATTTAAATGAGTTGAAATAAATTAAATTAATAAATTAGCTAGTTATTAACCCATAAAATTAGAATGGAAAAATGAATTGATTTATAGATCGACTACATTGTGATTCGTAACGTGAAAATTTCATGATATGTTTCATTTGAATACAATTATTTAGGTTGTACATCATTTTGAGTAGTTATTTAATCCATCACACCTTTTTACAATCATTAGACATGCCACATAAGTAGTATCTTTTGAAGCTATAGTTATTAAAATATAATGTGTTAAGAAGAGAATTATTGAATTTAAAAGAGGCAGAATAGATCATGACTCCTTTAAACTTGTTGAGTTTTATTTGGTGTATACACAAATTTTGTGTTGGTCTAATTATGCAATTTGATAACCACACACACTCTTGAATATTATTAACCAAAGTGACAAGTAAAGTCCCCATAGGGAAACACACTATAAACAATAATTCCAAATCATGATATAATCTCATCTCGTAGTCTATGGCATAAGAATAATCAATTACTCAATTTCAGTCTTAAAGAAGGCCAATCAATCCTATCTCGAATGCCGAAAACCATATACAAACCCTCTACTAAAGAATTATCCTCAAATATTGACTTTGAAATGATTTTCAACTATCAAAAAATGGAAAGAATAAATCAAAAAGAGTTCAACAATATCCATATTGCAAGGTTTCAAAACTGCGGTAAAAATCATTCAAAAATCACCTCAAAATTCATATACCCAATCATTTACCTCAAACTCCAAGTCTCTCCTCCTAACATTAGTACATGATTTTTGGCGGTTGTGCACAGTTTTCAACCTCTCGTGAATGATTTTCACCTTCTCCATGGCTTGGTAAACCAAGTTAGGCACTATCAACCTAGTTTCACCAATTTTAAACAAACCAATAGGCAATCTACATCTCCATCCATAAAGAGCCTCTTGTGGAGCCATCTGTATGTTAGCTTGGAAACTGTTATTATAAGAAAATTAAATCAAGGGTAAGTGATCATCCAGGTTACCTGTGAAGTCTATAAATCAAATATTATCAAGCAGTTTTGTATCTTTCATTTGAGACAGATGTATTGACTCTTTTGCACTACTTTTGGATGCTATTGCACTCATGACTCTAGGTTTTGAGATTTCTTATGATGTGTTGTGATTTTTTCGCTTTACATTACATCCATTTCCCGCCCCCGTTATTGTTGAGGTACCATTTCTACAAAACTGGTTGGTCCTTCTATAGCTCCTGTTGAGCCATCTATGATTCATATGGGTCCTTCTTCAACCCTAGTGGATCCTTTTATGACTTCCATTATTCTACCTCACACATCTAGGGCAAGTTTGAGTGTACAGCTTCAGAGTTTGGCTATTCCTCCATCTATTGCACCACCATTACTTATGGTGCCACTATCTTCTGCTAGCCTATCAATGTCCACAATCGAGCAGAAGAGCTTTGAGCAGTTTGTATGGTTGGCTCCTTAGAGATTTGATGGCACCCTTGGTGATGGAGATTATGATTTCTTATCGAAATGTTAGCATTAGCTATGTAATCTGGCCATTCTTTAGTCGCATGGAGTTGCTTACATCTCTTAGCACTTTACTGACCTAGCGAAGAAGTGGTGGAGATAAGTTTTGGCTCGTTGACCTCTTGGATCTCCAGCTAGGACATGAGAGTAGTTTAAGGGGTATTTCCAGAGAGGTTCATACCATATAGCCTTTGGGATAGCCACAAGGATGAGTTTTATAGGCTCCAATAGGGTTTCTATGTCTGTTACAATAAAGATAAATTTTATACATTTTCCAGATATGCCTTGTCCAGCATCCCTACTGAGTTTGAGAGGATTCAGCGCTTTGCCAAGGGATTGGCAGGGTATATTTACGAGGCTAGAGCTTCCTTCGTATTGGCTAGAGACATATTTTAGAGTGAAGTGGATAACGCTTGCATGATAGAGCGTATCAGGCATGATAGACAAGGTGGCAGGAAAAGATTCTACCAGCATGGTTAGTTTAGTGGACACCCACCATAGGATTGAGAGTTTTAGAGGCAAGGCCACCAGGGCTGGGTAGTTCAGGTAGCCCTTCCAGTATCTGATAGTGTTGACCTGTCCAGGGTTACTCAAACAGGCCATGATAGCTCTCTTGGTTCATCCGGACATAGTAGTCTTTCGGCATAGTCATCTCAGGGGCGAGGCTCCAAGGGTTGTTATGTTTGTGATGTGGTTGGGAACTTTGCCAACCTTTGTCCACTTTCCTGCTCAGCCTTTAGGACCTCAGCCAGCTCGTCCAGCCCCAAAACCAGCATCTAGCATGAGGGGAGGTACCAGAGGAGGTCATGGCATAGTGAGAGATGGAGCTCGTGGAGCCCAACAAGCTAGTGGTGTCGTAGATTATTCTATGATGTCCCAGATAGAGCTGAGGTAGAGGCCTCTGATGCGGTCATCATAGGTATGGTTTACTTTTATTTGATCCAGGCTCTATTTATTCATATTTTTTGGCTTATTTTTCTTGGATATTGATATTATATGTAAGGTGCTTTTTGAGCCTACTTGTGTTTCTACCCCAGTAGGTGAGTCATTAGTGGTTAATCGGGTGTATCGAGGTTGTGTTGTGAATTTTATAGGGAGAGATACTATTGCTGACTTGATATTGTTAGATATGGTAGATTTTTATGTGATATTGGGTATGGACTGTTATTGCCTCATTATGCTATTCTTTATTATCATGCGAAGACCGTGACCTTATTTTTCCCAGAGTTGCCTCAGTGGGTGTGGACTGGAGCACCTAGCTCCTATCCTAAGGGAATTATTTCTTATATTCGTGCCTATTGGTTGATGGGTAAGGGTTGTTTGTCTTATTTAGCTCATGTTCAGGCTCTTTCTCAAGAGTCCCCATCATTGGAGACCATCAGGATTGCTAGAGAGTTTATGGATGTATTACTAACAGATTTGCCTAGTGTCATTTCGGATTGGGATATTGACTTTGCTATTATTGTGGAGCTAGGCTCTAAGCCCATTTTTATTACTCCCTATTGGATGGGTCCGACTGAGTTGAAGGAACAATTAGAGGATTTGTTATAAAAGGGGTTCATTCGATCTAGTGTATCTCCACTGGGTGCTCCTGTCTTATTTGTTAAGAAGAAAGATGAAAGTATATGTATGTTATTGATTATCACCAGCTGAACAAAGTGACCATCAATAACAGATATCCTTTCCTTGCATTGATGATCATTTTGACCAGTTGCATGTGCCTTGGTATTCTCCAAGATTGATTTAAGGTCCGGCTATCATTAGCTGAGAATTCATGAATCTTATATCTCGAAGACAACTTTTAGGACTTGTTATGAGCATTATGAGTTTGTGGTCACGTCATTTGGGTTAACTAATGCCCCAATTGCTTTTTGGAGTTGATGAATCGAGTGTTCAAACGCTTTGTGGACATATTTGTGATTGTGTTTATAGATGATATCTTGGTTTATTCCAAGAGTGTAGCTGATGATGTTCAACACTTGAGGACCGTACTTCAGATATTAAAGGAAGAGAAGTTGTATGGAAAGTTCTCAAAGTGTGAGTTTTGCCTTGAGACTGTTGCACTTCTTTGGCATGTTCTGACAAAAGATGACATTATGGTTGAACCAGCGAAGCTGGTAGCTATTCATGAGTGGGTAGACTTGCCTCGGTGACTAAGATTCAGAGGTATTATCAATGATTTGTTCAAGGATTCTCCTCTATAGAAGCCCTATTGACTAGATTGACTCAGAAGGATATGACATTTCTGTGGTTTGAGAGTGTGAGGTGAGCTTCCAAAAGTTCAAGGATTTGTTGACTTCAGCATCGATTCTCAATTTACCCGAGGAGGGAGTTTCATTCCTGGTGTATTCTAATGCTTTTGGTGTGGGTTTGAGTGGTGTATTGATGCAAAGAGGGAAAATGATAGCCTATCCTTCTAGACAGGTTAAAGTGCATGAGAGAAACTACCCTACCCATAAATTAGAGTTGGCTCCGGTAATGTTTGTGTTGAAGTTGTTGCAATATTATCTTTATGGGGTGCATTGTGAGATCTTTACCAATCATCGGAGTCTCAAATACATCTTGTCAGCCTAATCTGAATATGAGACAACATAGGTGGTTAGAGTTGCTTAAGGACTATGATATCTTTATTCTATATCACCTCGGGAAGGCCAATATGGTGGCAGATGCTTTGAGATGGAAGGCTATTAGTATGGGGAGTTTGGCATTCTTGAGGGCTGAGTAGAGGCCCTTAGCTTTGGAGGTTCATTCGCTTGCTAGATAGATGGTTCATTTAGATATTTCTCCTCCTCAAAGTATATTAGCCTTTGTTGAGGCTAGACCCTGTTTACTTGATAAGATATGTGCTCATCAGTTTGAGGATTCCAGGTGGTTCTTGATTCGTGATAAAGTATTAAGAGGTGAAGCTAAGGTGGCTATTATTGATTCAGATGGTGTTTTGAGGATGAATGGTAGAGTTTGTGTGCCTAAGGTGGGAGATTGGGTGAGATATATATTAGAAGAGGCCTATTGTGCTAAATATTCTATCCATCCGGGTGTAGCAAAGATTTATCATGATCTAAAACAACATTATTGGTTGTTCGGGATGAGAAAGGACATAACTGAGTTCGTGGAAAAGTGTTTGAATTTCCAACAAGTAAGTACAAACACCAAAGGCCCGGTGGATCGCTGTAAAGGATGTTATTCCCGAGGGGAAGTGGGAGAGAGTGACTATAGATATTGTTACAGATTCTACCATGGCCTTTGGGAAGTTCGATTATGTTTGGGTGGTTGTTGATTGTTTGACCAAGTCATCTCACTTTCTACTGGTGAAGACTAGCTATAGTGTGAGAAGTTGGCTAGGTTATATATCCAAGATGTGGTCAGATTGCATGGTGTGCCAATGTCTAAAAGTATCAGGAAGAGGGTTTGTGTTCACCTCCCATTTGGCGATCAATATAGCGAGGTTTGGGTACTAGAGTGGATTTCAATTTAGCTTTCCACCCCCAGAAAGATAGACAATCCGATCGCACCATTCAGGTGTTGGAGGACATGCTATGGGCTTGTGTGATAGAATTTGGGGCTCGGTTGGACCAACACTTACCATTGGCTGGGTTCGCATATAACAATTACCATTCAAGCATCCACGTTGCACCATTTGAGGCTTTGTATGGCCATATATGTAGATCACCCATTGGGTTGTTTGATTCAGGTTCAGCCGAGGTGTTGGGTGTTGATTTACTTAGAGATTTCATTGATTGGGTTCGTTTGATTCACGGTAGACTATTGACAGCTTAGAGCTTCCAGAAGAGTTATGCTGATCGGAGGACTAGGCCTCTTGAGTATTCTGTTGGTGACAGTGTTTGGCTGAAAGTTTCACCTATGAAGGGTGTGCGGAGATTCAAGAAGAGGGGCAAGCTTCATCCCAGATTCATCAGCCCATTTGAGATTTTGAGGAAAGTTTGTGAGATGGCCTTACCACCTGGAATTTCAGTGGTTTATCCTATATTTTTGCATGTTCCCATGCTCCACTAGTACATTTTAGATGAGCCCCATGTGATCTATTATGGTTTAGTTGAGTTGGGTTCAAACTTGTCTTATGAGGAGGAGCCGATAACTATATTGGATAGGTAGGTCCGTATATTGAGATCCAAAGATATACCTTATGTGAAGGTTCATTGATGACACTGTCTGTTGATGAGGCTACTTGGGAGTTGGAGTCTAACATGCGGGCCAGATATCCCAGCCTTTTTGAGGCTTCAAGTACTTCTTTCTCTTTTATGTTCGAGGATGAACATTATTTTTAGTGGTGAATGATATAATGACTTGGTTGGGCATTTTGGCATTATCTGTGTAAATTACCATTTTACCCTTTCGTAAGTTGCTTTGGGCCTATTTTGAACTATCTGTATTACTGGAACTAAAATTCTGCATTTTAAAAGTTGAAAATATTAGTTTTGGCATTTTTGAAAGTTTAAGTTGTTGAAACAAATGAGTTTTGTACCATTCTAGTTTTGTGTATCGAATTGGAGATCCCTCGATTCCATTAGGTCCAAAGATGTGTTTTTAGTTTTTTCCAGATCCAAAGTTTGACTTGTCAACATTTAGAGTTCGGAAGATCGAATTTAAATTCCAAGAGTTCCACTAGTTCCGAATGGTGAAACTAACGCAAGAACTGGTCTCGTAATAATTTTTAGAGTTGACAAGTGTAGTTTTTATATTTTGAGTTTTAAACTAGTTTATATGAGTTGCATGGGTGATTGTAACGAGGACACCTTGAAATTGATTTCTGATGATTTCGTTAAGTTCGAATCACTGTTTCTGCTTTGAATACATATATGATTTGTGAAATTCTGGTTTCGGGCTTTGAGAGTTCGTTCTGTGTTGGGAATCAGACCAAGCATTACAGGTGCAAGGTATCTTATGCAGTCACCTTTCTTCTCTGTGTTCACGGAGGTTTGGATAACTTTGCACTTCGAGCTCGTGGAGGTTCGATTTGTGTTCGTGGAGGTATAGTACAAATTCTCTTCTCTGCATTCGTGTGATGGGCTCTGCATTTGCGGAGTACATGCTGGTGACGCCATCCTCATAAATTTCTTTTCCTCATTCGTGGATTAGTCCCTGCATTCATAGAGGTCATTAATCAGCTCCTTCTCCGCGTTTGCAGAGTATATTTTGTAACTTAATAGTGTTAAATTCGTAAGTCACCATTTTTATTCCATTTTCAAGTTTATTAAGCTTTTAGGGTGATTTTTGAAGAAGATTTTTGGAGAATTATTTTGGGTAAGTGTTTCTAACCTCATTTTAATTATTTTCCATGGTTTATAACTTAATTTTATCTTGAATTTCATTATTTTGAATGACCAAAATTGGGGATTTTTAGTCTGTGATTTCAAAACCTTAATGATGATTTCACCTTCGTTTTGAACTCAATTTTAGTGGGATTTTCACCCACAAACTCCATTTTTCATGTAGAACTACTTTTAAAGTGAATTTAACATTCGAGAACTTTGAATTTTAGCTCTAATTTTTAGCATTTTGTCCCTAAGCCTAATTTGTGCCAATATGGGTATCAAAATTCATCTCTTGATGCGTAGTATCTATTTTTGATGGCGTTTGATCGACTCGAAATCGTTTGGAGGTTTGAGTTGATTGAAAGCTTGTTCTTGTGTGCTTTCGGCATCAAGGTAGGTTTGACTAACCTTTTTGGGGCTAGATATGAGTTATTAAACTCATTTATGTGATAATTGTAAGATCTAGACCAGTTCAAGAGTAGATGGACTAATGTGGTAGAATTTTGATGAAATTGTGATATCGATTATGCCATAAATTGAGTAAATTGCGATCCTATTGATAAATTGGGACGAAATCTTGTAAATTGAGATAATTTGAGGTATTAATGTTATAATATGAAACTTGTGATACTATTTTTGGTAATTTGTGGTAACTTGATGGCTTTTTAGACACTTTTGAGGATTATGTGTATATTTCGAGACGAGTAAAGTCTGGCATTATTTTTATATTTTGGGACGAGTGAGGTTCAATATTGATGGCACCCTTGGCTACTAATGTAATTGTGATGATCTGGGACATGTTGACGGTTTGGGACACTAGTTGTGACACTTGATGGAATCCTCCATAATTATATGAAACTTATGTATCAGTATTTATATCATGATGCCATTATATATATCTGTATTGTAACATTGACATGCATTTATCCCACATTGTATTGTACAATCCCTTTTACCCGGGTAGGTTGAAAGGTTGAGATATTATGAAACCCCTTGACCACTGGCAGGTGGCAAGACTGAGATATTGTGAAACCCCTTGACCATGGGCAAGTGGCAAGGTTGAGACATTGTCATATTCATTGAACATGGGCAGGTGGCGAGGTTGAGACATTGTGATATTCCTTGACCACGGGAAGGTGGCAAGATTTTGAGACACTTGGTATATGGATAATGTATTCCATGAGTTGTATTCACATCTCTCATCGTATTGTACCAATGGTTATTATGGATATCTTAATTTACCCTTAGGTATATTTTAATTATGCACTAACCTTTTTGTTGTAGGTAATAGGATTCTTTGTATTACATACATGTTCAATTTCGCCTACCCAGTTGGTTGAACCTACTAGGCAGATTTCGGTATGCTCACCCTTACTTTATTTCCTCCCAGCAGATCGAGCATAGGGACTCACAGAGGATAGTTGATTCATTATAGCAGAGTTATCATCTATCTGTCCAGTGTTTAGTGGTGAGGCTCAAACTTTGATTCGTCGTGAATCTTTGAGATTTCTTTATGTTGCTTTTATTTCAGACTTTGTGTCAGACACTACTGGCAGTGTTATATCTTTTATTTGAGACATATATATTTACTCTTTCGCACTACTTTAGATGCTCTTGTATTGGGATTTCATATGACATGTTGTGATTGTTTCCACTTTACTTTACTTCCCTTTAGTCGCGATCCAATTTTGGGCCGTGATAGAATATATTTGGGATGAGTTAACGTCACACGAATCTCTTAACAAAACGTTTAGTTGAAAACTTTCTTACTGATTGAGTTCAATATAATATTTTGCAAACGTTAGGTGATCTAGTGACTTCTAAGTTGTTCATATATATCAATCTCCGGTACTAAGTATTTAAAGTGTAATAGGATGTGGTTTGGGGTCATTAGGAACCTCCAAAATCAAGCCAAGTCCAAAAACATTCCTATAGGCTATGTTTGGTATGAGTTCATATAAGGGTTAACTTCAAATGGTCATATCTCTCATATCACAAAGCTTTAGGTGACCCACTATGTATTTAATTAAAGTTCTTTGAGTCTTCTTTCCGATGCATCCAATTTTCCTTTGTCCAGATTTCGAGATTAGATGTTATGGCTATTTTACTAAAGCATGTCTGAGCTGCACAATTCGATGAGTTGAGAGCCAATCGGTAAACTTGCCAATTGCATTAAGTACATCACCGAATGATCTCTTCAAATGGGTCCAAAAACCCTTAGAAATTGTTATTTTGGGCAATCTAAAGGTCCTATTCGGTGATTCAGCGAATGCTCTGATGATGGGATGCCTAGATTGCCCTTTTGGCCGATGGAACTCATTAAAAGCTCATGTTTTTCAATTGTGATGATTACCTACATTTCTAGAAGGGTATTTTTGATCTTTTACTCTCAATTAACTCCCCTAAACCTATATTATGTCCTACAACCCCCAAATTGATCATATTATTCCATAATTCATACATTATAAAAAAAAACTCTAGAAAATTGCTCTTCAGAGTTCATTGGGTATGTTCTTGTTATTAAAGTTTTCTCTTCGAAGTCTTCGCAATCTGGCCTTATATAGGCCAGCCGCACGATACTGCGTGCAAACGTGGGCACGTGAGCGCGATGCCTGGGCCATGTCGTGCTAACGCACGTGTGCGGGCACGAATGCAGCGTGATATCTGTGCCATGCTGCACCAATGCGCGAGCGCGGCGCGAATGCAGGCCTATACATTAGCTGCTAGCACTAGTAATCCCAAAACTTCTCGGGCATTCCCCAGTCTCCCGATGTCCGTTTTACGAAAATAAATAGTGCCACCATATGGATTTTGACGTTCCTGATCTAATGGTATGGTCAGAATTCTCAATGGAGCATCCTACGAATAAAAGAAAGACCCACTTCCTTTCGGATAAAATTAGCTAGAACTGAGGGGGTCAATATACAACCGAAAGACCTCGATAATATGTCAAAGGTCATTTTAGACAATTTCAACACTCTGGAGGAGACCACACCATTAGTTTCCGATTTCAAGCGCACTATGCTTGGTTTTTAAAAAAACTTCCTTTTTACCTTCCAGTAGAACTCATTTTGCAACTTTTAGCTCAAATTCAAACTGACACCCTCCATTCTCAAACTAACCACCCTCCTAGTACAAATCGACAATTCTGGAACCAACGGAACTATCAAAATCCCATTCCAAGGCCGTTGTCACGACCCATACCTAGGGTCTAGGAGTGACATGGTGAATCAGGACCCGAGAGTCCCCAAACAAGCCTCAAAATATCCCAATTCACATCATCAGTTCGGAAGCGTACTCAAATGATAAACACATAATTTTAAGGGACGGGCAAGTAAGATTCACGCTATGGGGATAATTCGTGACTTAGGAACTTTCACATCATATCATACCATCATGTCATAAGACTCATAACCAAACTACATAACAATATTCAATGAGTAACCAAGCCATAGCATAATCTCCAACATAGCACTTAGCATATAAACGTAAAGGAGTTTACAAGATGTCCAACAATGCCTTTAATAATAAGATAGGTCGGGGGCCAAGCCATACCCCGCACTCACCTTCATAGTGAATAAAATAAGTAAAATACTATAGGTAGAGGAATAGTGGCTTGGCCTTGGAAGATAGGACTCACCACAACAAGAAAAACTTAAGATCCGAGCTAAACATCGAACGGTGGATGTACGTAGTCCTCGAACCCTATATGGTGAGATCATGTAGGCAAAAGTATGCATTAGTACGTTTGAATGTACTAGAATGTGGGCATGCAACATGAAAGAATGATGATGTTAACCTACACAATATGTCACATGAAAACCATAGAGTATCCATAACCCACATATACTAGCACTCAATGAGTCACTCCTTGCCTAAATTGTTTAAAAGTAGGGTTGTAACCATCCTCATCAATACACATGTAGCTTATGACATGACTTTTTATAGGGAAGGTTGTACGTGCCCTCATATATACATTGTGTAAAGGGAGGGTTGTACCCATCCTCATCAATACACACTTAGCTCATATAACCATGTGCATAGGGAAGGTGTTATACGTATCCTCATCTATGCCTTTTGTAAAGGGAGGGTTGTGCCCATCCTCATCAATACACACTTAGCTCATACATACATGTGCATAGGGAAGGTTTTACCTATCCTCATCTATGCCTTGTGTAAAGGGAGGGTTGTACCCATCCTCATCAATACACACCTAGCTCATACATACATGTGCATAGGGACGATTGTACCTATCCTCATCTATGCATTGTGTAAAGGGAGGGTTGTGGTCGTCCTCATCAATACACCCATGTGATTACATACTCATACATGATGTCATATCATATGCACACCCATATAATTCGTATTCATGTAGAAGTCAAGTTCATATTACTATCAATTCATATCATAATGGCGTTTAAGTTATATCATGCTCATGTTCATAGATTCTTACTCAATTCTTGTTCATAACTATATTTTCATCAAAATCATATACATAAACATACTTGGGACCTAACCCACTTCATAATTTTCATAAAGTCCAATGCTCAAGAATGCATATGACGTGAATGATGTGAGATTAGCATGGGTAATTGAGATCCAATCTAAAATCAACAATAAAACATGAAATTGAAGTAAATCCATGATTAAATCCACATTTAAATCATAATATAGATTACCCATGCTTAGTTCAAACTTTAAAGGGACAATTCATAATCAATTCTTCATAATAATCATGTATCTCAACATTTTTAGGGTTTAAATCAACTTAAAATCATCAACTAAGCATAACCCAAACTTCAATTGAATTTATTAAACAATAATATTCAAAACCCATATTTAAAGTAAGCCAAAATTCACGAAATTTCAAGTAAAAGAGTTTGGGTCTTCTTGGTTGAAAGCGACCAAGAATCCCACATACCTTAGCTAATAGAGAAGATTCAAGAAGAAATTTGGTAACGAAAGAGTTCTTCCTTGATCCCCAAGCTTAATTCCCACTAGAGGTCTTTGAGAGAGACTTGAGAGAATTTTTAAACGTGAGGAATGAATTTTGAATGAGAGTAATGAAATTTAGGACATTAGGAGGTCTTTAGGTAGCATAGGAAATCACAAAAGACCCTTAGAATAAACCATAATTATGTAAATTCTATTAATGAAACGAGTTAAAAAATTGAAAACATCACTTCAAGGAGGACTATACGGTCCATGACACACTACACGGACCGTATACTTAGCCGTGAACCAACACTTGGAAAATTTCAGAAAAAAATTATGAAGCTAAGTGAGGTTCCACTGGAGGCCTCACGGATCGTCTAAAGTCACATGGGCCGTATAAGTGCCCATGAGACCATATTTAGAAAATTTCAGCAAATTTTCTTCAAGACAAGGGTGCTTCTAATGAAAGTCGTACGTGTGAAGTTCACGGGCCGTACAAGAGTCCATATGAAGGTACCAAGTTATGAGATGTGATTCCACACTTGGAATATAATTTTTCAAAGGAATTTCATGATATCCCACCCCCACGGTTCGTGAGAAGACACACGGCCCGTATTGGTGCCCGTGTGGCTTGCCTTAAAGGAGGGAACATAGCACAGGAGGGCTATACAAAAACGATCATAACTTCTTGATCCTAACTCGAAATTAGGTGAAACCATGTGTGTTGGAAAGATAATTCAAAAAGCTTTAATTGGGTAGGTGTTAGGCCACCCAGATCATTTAAAGTTGACCCTTCTACAAAATTATATGGAAAACTTAGCCAATGGAACAAAGTTGAACTTTGCTTGATGTAGGAGACTCATGATGACCCTAAATCACGTAAATAAGTTTGGATTGAAGGCTTGAAAGTGAACTTAGCTAGAGCTTGAAGGTTCTATTCAGAGCGCACAACTTGCGGGGTATTATATTCTCCGCCCCCTTAGGATCCTTTGTCTTTGAATGAGAAATGGGTTAGCTTGAAAGGCTGGACTTGATCATGAGACATTCCAAAATAATGACACAATGCATAAATCATAATTTGAAAACCGTAAATTCATCAAAATTCGTGTCAAAATAGTTTCAAATCATTTTTTTGCACATATATACATGTCATGTCATGAAACTCATGAGTGAAAGAATTATGGTCACTCAGAATAGGAAGAACCTAATGTCCTAGGCTTTAGTAGGTTAGAGTATGCAAGGGTATTTTCAATTCACACTCAGATCAAGTGAAGTATACACACCCAAAATCAAAGCCCTTTTAACTTACCATCCACCATAATCGGAGCCTCCTTCACCCCTTGACTAGCATGTAGAGCATAAAACTTGCTGTTGCGAGGAACATCATCTTGTTGAACTCTAACTTGACCCTGCACACCTGGAACCATTTGACCTTGAGGACGACTTCCTTGGCAATTTCCTCTAAGCATCAGGACAATGAACAAGTTTGTGCCCCATCCTACCACAATCAAAACATGCACCCGACCCCATCAAGCATTTCCCCACAAGATTCTTGCACATCCCTTGAATTTAGGATTTATCTCCATATCCTTGACACTCCCTTGATCTAGATCCTTGACCCATTGAAGATAGTCATTTCTATCACCACCTTCAGAGTGGAGAACCCACCACCATAGTGGGCCCTCTTAGAATCATGCACCCTTTTCTCTTTGAGCTTTTCTCCTTCAATCTGTTTAGCATATGTCATGAGCCTAGAGATGTCCATATCCCGAATAAGCATAGCCGTACGACATTCCTTCACAACCAAATTAGAGATCCCAGAAATAAACTTGTGCATTCTTGCACGGGGTCAGCCACTAGCATAGGAGCATACTTTTGAGAGCTTCTTGAATTTGAGGCCGTATTCCCTTACACTCATATGACCCTGCTTAAGATTGATGAACTCTGTCATCTTAGCTTCTCTAAGCTCAAGAGGGAGGAAATGATCCAAAAATACGAATTTGAACTCTTCCCAATTAACAGCATTACCACAAACCCTTTCCATTACCCATTGAGTGTACCATACTTGAGCCACTTCTTCCAACTGATAAGCAACCAATTCAGCTTTCTCCTCAAAAGTGACTCCCATGACAGTCAACACCTTAATGAGCTCATCAATAAAGTCTTGAGCATCCTTATCGGCCTTTGAACCATAAAACTCAAGAGGATTCATCCAGGTGAAATCCCTTACCCTAGAAATCGGAGTGGGATCCCGTGGAAGATTAGTGCCTAGTTTGAGATGTCACCACCTAGGCAAGCATAGCAAAGGCCATATGGAATTTCACCATTAGAGATAGGCTTATCCATTTGCCTTTGAGCTGTTTGACCCTCATTAGCCAGCGCCGGTCTTGGTAGGCGAGGTCTTCCTCGAGGTATCTTCTGAAATGGAGCAGCGACACCACCAAGATAAGAAAACCAAATACACGAACCATAGCACGACATAAGACATGAAAAAGTGAGACAATTCCTAGAATGTCTTCATAGCCTCCCACTCATAGGAATGGTGCACTTCACACCCATGAATAGGACTCTACTTGACGCGGCATGTTGGACTCCAAGAATCATATACAAACCTAGTGCTCGGATACCATCTCTGTCACGACTCTGACCTAGATCTAGGAGTGACATGGTCAATGAGGACTCGAGAGTCCCCAAACAAGCCTCAAAGTATCCCAATTCATATCATCGGTTCGGAAGCTTACTCAAATGATAAACATATAATTTTAAGGGACGGGAAAGTAGGACCCACGCTATGGGGATAATTCGGGACTTAAGATCTCTCATGTCATATCATAACATTAAATCATAAGACTCATAATCAGGCCACATAACAATATTCAATGGGTAACCAAGCCATAACATAATCTTCAATATAACATTTAACATATAAATTTAAAGGAATTTATTAGATATCCAACAATGCCTCTAATCATAAGATAGATTGGGGCCAAGACATACTCACCCACAAAGTGAATAAAATAAGTAAACACTATAGGTAGAGGAATGGTGGCTTGTCCTTGGAAGATAGGACTCACCACAACAAGCAAAACTTGAGATTTGAGCTAAACATCGAACAGTGGATGAATGTAGTCTTTGGCTAAATGTTGAATGAGAGAAATGAAGTTAGGTCATTAGGAGGCCTTTAGGTAGCATAGGAAATCACAAAAGACCCCTAGAATAAACCATAATACCATAAATGCCATTAAAGAAATGAGTCAAAAAATTGAAAATGTCGCTTCAAGGAGGACAATACGGTTCGTGACACACTACACTGACCATATACTAAGCCATCAACCAACACTTGGAAAATTTCAGAAAAATTTCATGAAGCTAAGTGAGGTTCCACTGGAGGCCTCACAGACGTGTGAAGTCACACGGACTGTATAGGTGCCCATGAGACCACACTTAAAAAATTTCAGCATATTTTCTTCAAGACAAGGGTGCTTCTAGTGAAGGTCGTGTGAAGCTTCACGGGCCGTACAAGAGTCTGTATGAAGGTACCAAGTTGTGAGATGTGATTCCACACTTAGAATATAATTTTCCAAAGAAATTTCATGATATCCCACCCCCACGGTTCGTGAGAAGCCACATGGCCTGTATGGGTGCCCGTGTGGCTTGCCTTAGAAAACAAGAGGGAACACAACACGGGAGGGATTTACAAAAATGAACATAACTTCTTGATTCGAACTTGGAATGAGGTGAAACAGGTGCGTTGGAAAGATAATTCAAAGAGCTTCAATTTGGAAGGTCATAGGCCACCCAGTTCATTTTGTGCTAAGAGATATGACCATTTAAATTTGACCCTTCCACATAATTATATGGAAAACATATCCAATGGAACAAATTTGAACTTGGCTTGATGTAAGAGACTCATGATGACCCTAAAACACATAAACAAGTTTGGATTGATGGCTTGAAAGTGAACTTAGCTTGAGCTTGAAGGTTCTATTCTGAACGCACAAATTGTGAGGTATTACAGTTGTTTACCAGGGTTTTGACAGAAATCTCATTTTTGTAGCCTTAACTTATAATAGGTCCAAGGTCACCATATTGAAGCTCAAACTAATAGAAAAGTCGTAGAAATATAGAAATGACCCGGAGGGTCATTACAACATTTCCACTAGTAAGACTTTCGTCCATGAAAGTATGAACATAGGCATAGTTGCAAGTCCCAGTCCGCACCATAGGTATGTGTCTCATAAGTAGGTTTCGTATCCCACAACAGTTCAAGCACTTCCTTGCGATACAGAAATGCAATTCCAAATGGTCCACATGCTAGTCAAATAGTGGCAAACTATGGCTAATGGGCTCACATTTACACATGGGCCAAATTCCCTTTTACTTGTTCTCTCATCTACCAATCACCAGGACAAAAACATTCATCGGTGCAACAAACACCTAATAGGCCATCCACTAGAAGGCTCCTGTATGTCCCTTCATACCCAGATATCCATATCTTACTTCTCAACATAGTCCTCTGTAGTTATTACTATTTGGCCCCCATTTTGTAGAGGCTAACAATCAATTTTTGGCAGAAATCATAAAAGTAGCCAACGGTGCTTATAAGTCTCCAAGTTCACATGCCCTCAACATATCCTCAAGAGTCTGTATGGTTTGCTTTGACTGCCCGTTTGTCTGAGTATGGAAGGCTATATAAAGATTTACCTCCATGCCAAGCCCTTTCCGAAAGGACTTCCAAAACTGTGTTGTGAACTGGGCTCCCATATCTGAAATAATGGAGAAGGGAACTCCATGCAATCTAACGATTTCTTGGATGTATAGACTGACATGATCCTCTACGGTGTCTATTGTCTTAACTGGAAAGAAGTGAGCTGATTTGGTCATTCGGTCCACTATTACCTCGATGGAATCATGATGTCTGCGAGAACATGGAAACCCAGTTATAAAATCCATGTTAATCATGTGCTACTTCCACTCAGGGATGTCTATATTCTGAGCCACACCACAAGGCCTCTGATACTTTACCGTGACTTGTTGGCAATTTGGGCACCTTGACACAAACTCAGTAATGTCTCTCTTCATACCACTCCGCCAATATATCTCTGTTAAATCTTTGTACATCTTTATAGAGCCTGGATAAATAGAGTATCTTGTACTATAGACTTCTACCAGTATACTATTTCGAAGGCCATCCACATCGGGAACACACAATCTACCTTGATATCTTAGCACCCATCTCCCCCTTTTACAAAAACTAATACTTTCTGCTTTTGGACATCTTCTTTCAGTTGGAGAAGAATGGGATTCCGATCTTGCTTTTTTTTCATCTCCACAATTAATGATCACTCGGTGCCATTTTGAACTACTACACCTCCCTCATCTGTATCAATAAGTTGGACCCCTAAATGTGTGAGCCTGTGCACTTCTTTGCCCAACTCTCTCTTCTCATCTTCAATGTGAACAGTGCTTAGCAGTACTTTCTGTGGATACCCTGCTAAGAGCATCAACAACGATATTAGCTTTACCTGGGTGATAAAGGATGCTTGTGTCATAGTTTTTCAACAAATCTAACCATCTCCTCTGTCTCAGGTTCAACTCCTTCTAAATAAATACGTATTGCAATCTCTTCTGTTCAGTGAACATCTACATGCCCACCATAAAAATAGTGTCTCCAAATTTTGAGAGCGAACCCCACAGCAGCATGCTCAAGATTATGAGTTGGATAGTTCTTCTCATGAGTCTTAAGCTGTATGGAGGCATATGCTATCATCTTGCCTCACTGCATTAGTACGCACCCCAAGCCAACTCTAGAAGCATCACAGTATACAACAAAGCCATCTGTTCCCTTGGGCAGGGACAAAAGCAGAGATGTAGTCAGCCTAGTTTTCAACTCCTGAAAACTCTTCTCACAAGCCTCTGACCATTCGAATTTAATCTTCTTCTGGGTCAACTTGGTCAAGGGAGTTTCTATAGATAAGAATCCTTCTACACATCACCTATAATAACCGGCCAAACCCAAGAAACTTCTTATCTCAATTGGAGTTGTGGCCTTGGCTAGTTTTTTACTACCTCAATCTTTTGAGAATCAACTCTAATACCTTTTCCCAATACAATATGGCCTAGTAATACCACAGATGCCAACCAAAACTCATATTTGGAAAATTTAGCAAATAACTTATGGTCTTTAAGGGTCTAGAGGACAATCCTAAGATAATCAGCATGTTCCTCCTCACTTCTGGAGTAGATCAGGATATCATCAATGAACAAGATGACAAACATATCTAGGTACTACTTTAATACTTGATTCATAAGGTCCATGAAAGCTGCAAGGGAATTAATCAGGCAAAATGACATGACCGAAAATTCATACTGCCCATCTTGGGTTCTTAAAGCTATCTTTAGGATATCACTTTCACTGACTTTCAACTGATAATAGCCAGATCTGAGATCTATTTTAGAGAAACAAGTGGCACCTTGAAGCTGGTCAAACAGGTCATCAATTCTAGGGAGGGGATACTTGTTCTTTATAGTAACCTTGTTTAACTGACGGTGGTCTATGGACATTCTAAGGGAACCATCCTTCTTTCGCACGAATAGGACTGGAGTGCCCCAAAGTGAGACATTTGATCTAATGAAACCCTTTTCTAGAAGATCTTTTAACTGCTCTTTTAACTCTTTCAATTATGTTGGGGCTATTCTATATGACAGAATTGATATAGGTTGGGTATCTGGAAGGACATTTAATCCAAAATCTCTCTCTCTATTGGGAGGGACTTCAAGTAGATCATCAGGGAAGACTTCAGGAAACTTATTTACAACTGGAACAGACTAGAGAGATGGTGTATCAACACCGGAATCTCTAACTCTGATAGTGTGGTAAATACACCCCTTGGAGATTAACTTTCTAGCGTTAAGGTATGAGATGAAGTGACCCTTAGGTACAGCTGAACTACCCCTCCATTCTAAGACTGGCTCATTTGGAAACTGAAACTTGACAACTCTGGTTCTACAATCAATGGAAGCATAACAAGCATGAAGCTAGCCCATGCCTAGAATAACATCAAAGTCGACCATATATAACTCAACTAGATTAGCTAAAGTGTCTTTATGGTATACTGAGACAGGACAATCTCTCTAGACTCTTTGAGCTAGAATGGACTCACCCACAGGAGTGGATACACTAAAGGTCTCAAGAAGATGCTCAGGACTGATTTCAAACTTCATAGCTATGTAAGGAGTCACAGAAGATAGAGTAGCACCTGGGTCTAGTAATGCATAAACATCTTGAGTAAAGACTTTGAGCATACTAGTGACTACATCTGGAGAACTCTCTCAATCCTGTCGGTTAGCTATAGCATACAGACGGTTTGTAACCCCCTACCCTTGAAGTAGCACCCTTAGGAGCCATTTTACCTGTTGGTACTGATGACGATGACTGAGCCCTATGACCTCTATAATTTTGTCTTCCCATTAGGCACTTCTTTAGGAAGTGACCATGTGTCACACACCTGAAGCAACCATTAGTACCCACAAGACACCTTCCGGGATGGAACTTGCCACACAAAGGATGGCGAGAAAGTCCTTGAGCCATGCTCCCTTGTGACTGGGTGCCCTAGGCTCTAAAATTTTGGGACCTTTGTTCATGTCAAAACTTTGGTGGAGCTAGCGCAAACGACCCTAACTGAAAAGGTGGGCGGCTTCGATTCCCAGTTCTTCTCTTCCCTATATCCTGACTAGATGTCTTAGCCCTCTTGTTATGAAACTCTTCCCTGTCCCTCAGCTTCTACTCCTCAACCTGCTGCACATATGTCATTTGTCTGGCTATATCCATGTCCCCTATCATCATAGCTTCCCTACCCTCCTTTTTGTCATACGAGAAAGCCTATCTATGAACAAACTCATCCTACTTCTCATATTAGCTACCATATCCGGCGCATAGCAGTATAGTTGAGAGAATTTAAGGTTGTACTCTTACACACTCATAGACTCCTGCTTCAAGTTCTGAAATTCTCTTACCTTCACTTCCCTCATCTTTCACAGGAAGAAATGGCCTAGGAAGGCCTTCTAAAACACAGCCCAACTCAAAAGTGGTGCACTTTCACCTCTACTCATTTTTCGTTGATCAAATCATACTCTAGCCACCCCCTTAAGCTAGTAAGCAGCTAACTCCACATCTATATCAGCAACATGCATAACCTGGAATAGTTTCTGCAACTCATAAATAAAGTTTTTTGGATCTTCCTTCAGTGCTAACCCTGTGAACTCTAGCGGGTTCATCCTCAAGAACTCGCGAATCCTAGAAGTATTGAGAGCATTCTGTCTGCCCACTCCTTGTCGAACTCCTGGTGTTGTCACTGCCTGAGCTAGAGTTTGAATGGCCTGTCAGAGCTCAGCATTAGAGATATCGGCATTTGGTGGCTTCTCAACAGGCATAGTCGGGCTTCTTGCTCCCTCGGGAACTTGTGTTTCATTTTGATTCACATTTTGTCTAGCAAAGCATCCTCTACCCCTTGCTTGTACGGGACCTCCAACTGCTCTTTTGGGAGGCATGTTCTGAAAAAATGTGTGAACGCACGAGTTAGAAGGGATTTAATCAGAATTAAACTCCGAAGCATGAAATAGAATAACAAAAGAAGGTCAACACTTCTTAATGACATGTAGCCTCCCCATTATAGATGTGGTGTGTTTCATGCCAATAATAAAGAGACACAACTTCTTAGACACCCTAGGAAACTTCAACTCTGGGCTTTGATACCAAGTTTGTCACACCCCAATTTTACACCCTGGACGTGGTTGGCACTCAAAAACCATTTCTGGTCCCAAAAGAACTACTTGGCCTTGCTACTCTACTTAGCAAAAGATTTAAACAATAATGATAGGCTAGAAGTAAACACAACCACTGAATTCATGTATGAAATTATAATGTAATAGATCAATTGGGAAGTCAACAATATGAAGAGATACTAAAATACTGTCTATCAGTCTATGAAGCCTCTACAAGTCATGACTAGAGAATGCATATCGTGATAGGCCATAGCTACTCCAAACTAAAAAAAATAACTGAAACTGAAAGGAATAACATCAAGGAGCCTCTGGCTACAAAGAGATCTCACCACTGGCTAAGTAGAAATGTTGAATCACCTGGTGATATGCCTATTGGGGAACTCTGTCACCTGTGTTTGCGTCATAAAATGATACAGGTCCAAAGGATGTCAGTACATGGAATGTACGGGTATGTGAAATAGCCAAAAATAGAAAAACTCAGGATATAATGCTCAAATCACAGATTCAATGTAGAAAATGAGTCAACAACATAAGTAATGTATTATAGAAAATATCTGATTTAATGCATAACTAAATCCAACTCTATCTAAGTCTGAAAATAATGTATACTGTAAATTGGGGAGTTTCTCTAACTGACAACCATCATTATGAGTTTCGTGATGATACAACGTCCAGCCCACGTTGCCAGAGCTATCCCATACTTTGTCGGGGTAAGGGATGAAGTGCTGGGAATCCATATAAACTCATCTCAGTGGCGTATGAGGAGTTGTACATTTGGTACAATCTTATCCTATGTTCGCTACGTAGTATGGGTTGGTGTTGTTGAACTCGTACCCACATCGGTGCTCAATACTCCTCCCAAAATATGCATTGTGCTAAATAACTGTAAAAATGTCCCACTTTGGGGGGAAAATTGAAAATCTACTACTTAGAGCCTTCGGTCAACATACTTTTAGTAAATTAGCTTTTCTCAAACTTGTTTCTTAACTTAATCTCAAGAGTATCTTTTAACTCAAACTATACATAAATCTGGGTAAATGCTTGGACTAAACTAATCATTCTTCAATGCATGTAAAACATGCTAGGGAAATAATTTTCAACTTAACTAGGATTCTTGTAACTGTAATAATACTTCATGATTTAAAGAAATATGCTTAACAACTAAATTCTCAGAATAAGAATAACAATTACAATAAAATTTGCATGGTAAAACTTTAGTATATCTCAACAACTTCGTTAGAATGAAATTGACTTGGTTCTTGGCTAGATTTCTTGATAAGAACATAGAATAACTGCGGAAATAGAATTTTTTGGGTGGCCTTACATAGCTGTGCACGAGTTTTCTTGGAAATTTGGAGAGACTTTCTCAAGCCTTAACCTTTCTCTATTTTCGCTTATCATTGTTTCTTTGAATAATGTTTGTGAAAGGGGAAAGAATGGCATGGGTTATGGGGATTTAGGATGAAAACGACCTCAAAACGATGGGGTTTTGGTCTCAGATGGGTGGAAAAAGACTAGAATGCCCTTACTTGTAAAACTAAATGTCAAGTATCGTACTAGGGTAAGTCTGCGACGCGGAGTCGCGCTTCAGTTCATTTTTTTACTGAAAACTTAAAAATTATTTAGAAACTATTTTTCCAAAAAATAACGCATAAATCGCATTTGTCAAATGCGTTTTCTGTGTAATTTTATATAAATCACTTTCTGATCGATTTTCTAACCCTGTAGAAATGGAAACAAGAATTAAGTGTAAGTCTGTGATGCTGATATGTCGCACACTTTTCTGGAATTGCATTTTTGCCTTGAAAATTATCTTTTGATTTGATTGCTCTAAAAATCAACCAAGACCATTTTTCCACACAATATTTCTTGATGATCGCATTTTCAGCCTTGAATTTGCCAAAAGAGTTTGGAAAGATGTGTTATGAAGCGTTCTCTCGTCTAGGGGTATTTTGGTAATTTCTAGGGTGAAACAGCCAATCTGTAAATCTCTTTAGCTAGCTCCTTCTTCTCTTCCTCCACATATGTGGTGCTTCCCGTAGACAAGCTGCTAAGAGCATTAGTGACTATGTTAGCTTCATAGAGGATGCTCATGTCGTAGTCTTTAAGCAACTCAAGCCATCTCCTCTGCCTCAAGTTAACCTCTTTCTAGGTGAAGACATATTGTAGGCTCTTATGGTCTGTAAATACATCAACATGTGCTCCATACAAGTAGTGTTGCCATAGCTTGAGAGCAGACACCACCGCTGCCAATTCCTAGTCATGTGTGGGATGATTCCTCTCATAAACCTTTAGCTACCTAGAGGCATAAGCAACGAATTTTATCGTGTTCATTAATATGCTTCCAATCCTACACTCGAGGCATCACAATAAATGATAAATCCATCAGTTCCCTCGGGCAAGGTCAATACTGGAGTAGTGGTCAACGTTGTTTTCAACTCTTGAAAACTCCTCTCACACTCATTAGATTATTAAAACTTGACCTTCTTCTAAGTTAGTCTAGTCAATGATACGGATATGGAAAAAAACCCATCAACAAATCTATGGTAGCAACTAGCCAAACCTGAAAGACTTCTAATGTCAGCCGGAGAGGTTGGTCTGGACCGGTTCTTAACTGCCTCAATATTTTGAGTATCCACTCGTATACCATCGCCCAAAACTATATGGCCTAGGAATGCCACAGATTTGAGCCAAAACTCACACATTGAAAACTTCACATATAACTCATTATCCTTGAGCATCTGCAAAGCAATTTTGCGGTGATTTGCATGCTTCTTTCACCAAAATATCATTGATGAACACAATCACGAACATGTCGAGGTACTGTTTGAATATTTTGTTCATCAAGTCCATGAAGGTTGTAGGTGCATTTGTCAACCCAAAGGACATTACCAGAAACTCGAAGTGACCATATCGAGTTTGAAAAGCCATCTTCGGGATGTCATATTCCCTTACCTTCAACTGGTAATAGCCTCATTTGTGGTCTATCTTAGAGAAAGCAGTGGTACCCTAAAGTTGGTTAATCAAGTCATTTATCCTTAGGAGGGGATACTTATTCTTGACTGTTACCTTATTCAACTGACGGTGGTAATATACATTCTGAGGGCACTATCCTTCTTCCTCATGAATAGGACAGGAGCACTCCATGGAGAAATTTGGCCTAATTAAGCCTTTCTCTAGCAAATCTTTCAACTATTGTTTCAACTCAGCAGGGGCTATTCTATATAGAAGATTAGAAATAGGTTGAGTCTTAGGAAAAATATCAATTCTGAAGTCAATCTCCCTATCAGGATGGACTCTAGGAAGATTCTCTGGAAACACTTCAGAAACTCATTTACAATCGGGACGGACTCAAGGGTAGGAGGCTCAACATTGTCAGACTTACACAAGGTGCTAGATACATCCCTTAGAGATTAGCTTTCTAGCCTTAAGGTAGAAAATAAACTTACCCTTTGCCACTGAAGAAATACCCTTCCACTCTAAAACTGGCTCATTCAGAAATTGAAATTTAACTGTTTGGGTCCTACAATAAATGGTGGCATAGCATGCATGAAGCAAATCCATGCCAAGGACCACATTAAAATCAACCATCTCCAACTCTATGAAATTAGCAAGAGTACTCCTATGATAGATGGACACTACACAGTCTCTGTAAACTCTCTCTGCTAGAATAGACTTGCCAACATGAGTAGAAACAGAAAATGGCTAAAGCAAAGCACTCAGGAAAATTTCAAATCTACTAACCACATATGGCATCACAAAGAACAAAGTTGCACCCGGATCAAGTAAATCATAACAATCAAAGGTAAAAACTCTAAGTTTACCCATCAAAACATTTGGTGCAGGCTCTTGGTCATGCCGGTCCCCCATCGCATATAGACGGTTTTTTCCACCGCCTGTCCCTAGTGTAGAACCTTTTTAATTACGTTTGGCTAGTAGTATTGTAGTAAAAGGCTTGGCCTTACTGCCTACATCAGACACCCCCTCTGAAAATAATCCATCTGGCCACACTTAAAAGAATCATTTCCTTTCTCTCTATACTCTTCCAAATGCATCCCTGTCATATATTCCACAAGGTGGCTTTCTTTTCGAGCCAATGGTTGCACTAACCTAAGACTAGGACCTCGCACTCTGGAGTTCTACTGACCTTGGGACTTTTGGTTATACCTGTTACTCAAAGCTGGTACACTTGCTGAGGATGGTGCATAACTATTAGATCTCTTCTGGAAGTAGGACTGGTCTCCCTTACTCTGCTTAGACTTGCTAGGCTCAAACCGTGTTAACTTAGCCTTCTTGCTCAAATGCTCCTCTTTATCTCTCTTCTTATCCTCTTTAAGTTGTTGTGCAAAGACCATAAGCCTAGAGATGTCCATCTGGGATCAACAATGTTGCTTCACACTCCTTCTTCACATGTTTATCGAAGCCAAATATGAACTTCCTTATTTTCGCTTGCATGTCCTGGATCATCGCTGGGGCATACCTGGAAAGTTGAATGAACTTAAGGCTATACTTTTTAACAGTCAACCCCTCCTACTTCAAGTTTACGAACTCTTCAATCTTCACCTCTCTCAACTCCTAGGTAAAGAAGTGGTCAAGGAAGGCATTTTGAAACTCACTCCACTTAGTGGGCTCAATATCCTCACCTCAACCCTCTTCCTATGCATTATACCAAACATTCGCCACATCCTTAAGCTAGTAGGAGGCAAGTTCAACTCCCTTAATCTCAGTCGCATACATGGCTTTCAAGAATTTCTATATTTTATCGATGAAGTTTTGGGGGTCTTCCTACAACCTAAACCCTGGTAAAGACTGGTGGGTTCATCCTCAGAAAATCCCTAAGCCTGGTTGGAGCAGTTGGCTCTTAGGAGCTAGAAATAGGAACCACTGAACCCTGACTCCCACTCTGCGTGGCTACCAACTGGGTTAGCATAATAATAGATCCTCTAAAATCAGCCTCTGTAGTAGGAGCAGGTGGAGCATTAGGCACCTGTAGGACTCTAGTAGCTCTAGCTGGTTGACCTCTAGCCCTTGTCTCCATCTGAGTAGGCATCTCTGAAGTAGGATTCTCAGTAGTACCAGCTGGGGTATTTCTATGGGTGGCATTACTCTTAGGAGGCATGATCTACAAGCATACAACGTATGAATTAGAAAAGAGCTTTATAGAGTTAAACTTTTATTGCACGAACTCAGAATACAAAAGAAGTATAACAATTCCTAATGTTCCATAGCCTCATACTTATGAAATGTGGCACACAACACACCCATAAACAAGACCTTACTATACGCGGCTTCATAGACTCCCTACAACACTTGAACTTTATGCTCTAATACCAAGTTTGTCAAGCCTCGGGAGGGTACCCTTGGCGTGGCCGGCACTTGAAGAACCATTGTTGATTCCCCAAGAGAACCACCTGGCCTCGTCATCACATTATACTCGACAATAGAAGAAATACTCAAGGAAAAACATTAAATTGATAAATAAAACTTTTCTAAAATATAGTTTCCAATCTCAAGTAAGGAAATAAAATAAAAATCAATCCTCTACTCAATGTGTGTGAAGCCTCTATCTAACAATCTAGATAGTACCATGACAGGCTATGGCTACCCGAATTAAGGAAATAAGAATACTCAACAAAAGAAAATGGCTCCTCTGAAGGCAACGAAGGCTTACCAACTCTAAAAGCAAGAAGTTCGACCTCAGTAATGCGCCGGCTGAAGTCCTCTATCACTTGTATCTGCAATATTAACGATGCAGGCCCAAATGGACATCAATAGATGGAATATAGTAGTATGTAAAATGGTTAAACGAAGCAATATAAAGCTCAACTCAAATCAATCAACCCAACTCAGAAGTAAACTCATCAACTCATAACTCAACTCAATGAATATGCAAATTTAAAGTTTAGAATCATGATTGAAAATAGACTTAGTGTTATGCAACTCAGTTTAAAAAAGTTTATGCTCAATCAAGTGTGGTTTAGGAGTTTCTCTTAATCGACACCCCGTCCCACTACCTTTAGTTTGGTGATGCACAACGAAGGCGACGTTGTTGCCACGTCCATCCTAAACTTGCCAAGGTAAAGGATGATCAACTCTCTCATTTGGATCCAAAATAGATGTCCATCTTTTTGGTACATGAGTTGCCAGAGGTAACTGCATGACTATCCTATGCTGGCAATGTAGTTTATGGATTAGAGTAGTTATTTACTCGCTCTCATATCAGTGCTCAATACTCCTCCGAAGACTAAAACATGCTCCTGCCAATCAACTCAAATCTCATATTTTTTGGATTTTGTCCAATCAACTTAACTCAACTAAATCACTCAATAACTCAACCAATCAGGATGATTGATCATGCACACAATCAATACTTTGACTCAAACGACCATTTAAACTCCACTCTATCATGATTTTTACATATATATGTAGACAAATAATATACTCCTCATGCATAGTTAGTACACATGTTACTCAACCCAGATAGTCAAACTCATGATCTCAATTTAGTTAATATACAAAATCTCATAGAATTATGTAAATTAGCGCTCATGTTGTCAAATAGAAGTCTAGTATCCCAATTTTATATAAACAGCGATGCTATATATAACTTTGTTCATATATGTTCAAGAGGACTCAAAGTAAGGGCTAGAGACTCAAAAATTAGGATCATAGGATTTTCAATATTCAATTCTCATTCATGAATTGAACTCAAATAGATGGAACGGCACGTGGACTAAATCAGACCTATGCTTTAGGAAGCCTTATATACATGGAATTAGGAAGAATGATCAACTCTCTGATGATCCTCAACCTTGTACTCAAAACCCTCGCTTTTCTCCTTTCTTCGATGCTCTCAAGAATTCTAAGTGTATTTTGAGGAATAATACATTGAGGATACTGATAAAGGCCCTAAAACAAGTCTAAAACATCTTAGGTTTTTACTAAAAAGGATGGAAAAAGATAAGAATACCCCTCTTAAAAATTACCGATATGAACCACAAAACCCCATCTTTGGGTCGTGGTTCCACTTACGGGTCGTAAGTGGCCTCTTGTAGATGAGGGTATCCAAAAATTCATGTTACTGGAAATTAGACCATAGACATACGAACAACTTTCTAGGGCTCATAAAATCAACCATGGGACATCTGGTAACTTGTGGTTCAAGGTTCAAAAATCGTGGTTTCCTAGAACTTCAATCTACGAAACCTGTTCTATGGGGCGTAAACAAAAAGACAGGTCGTCTAGTAACTCATCACTCAAATATCCAGAAAAGTTGATTTTTGAATCATCAAGCCACGAAAGTTATTTCACAGTTTGTGGGATGATGTACGGTCCGTATAATGTCTCGTACATGGACCTCCAGACTTAGAAAAAATTTACCTAAGTCACAAGGACAACTATGAGGCCTCATTTATGGGTCGTAAATTACTTTATGGGTTTTAGGTGACCCTTCGTGGTTTCTTCCAGTGACTTTTCTGAGTCATTTTTCTCAGCTTTATCTGGGCATCCACTCAAACTAGGTAGGATAAATTAGGGGGTGTTACACTCTCGTAGATTTGACACATATAAATTATAAGCATGTTTCGACGGTTATCAGATCTAAGGTATTTTAAGTTGTCATTTTTGAACTATTTTACAAATTATGTTTGAAAAATTATTAAATTGTATTATTTTATTTTGTTCAAACATACTAATTTTAAAAATTATAATTAAGATCAATTTAATGGCAAATGTAAGTAATGATTGACAATTTATCAAATCGATCTAACATAAGGAATAAGACTTATACAATTGGTATTATTAATGTCTGATTCTCTTTGGTTTGACACATGTTAACTATATATATGATTTCTATAATTGACAACATCTATCAAGTTTAAAGTGTTTTTGAGTTATCGTTGTCATTATTACAATGTTTTACAAATTGTGTTTACAAATTTTTTAGTTATATAATTTAATTTTATTTAACTCTATTAGAAAATTACCTAATTAGAAGTCTTTTTAAACAAATATAAGTAGCATTTTATAACAAAGACAAAAACAGATACGAATAACATTTGATTAGAAAATTTTGGTGAATTTTTCAAAGAACTTTCAAATGGAGAGAGATCATTGATTATAGGAGAATAAAATTATGATTGAAATGGTCTAGAACTTTACATAAATTGCAAAAGCTTATTGAACATATCAAATTCTTTTTAGAGAAGTGGAATATAATTATCAATATTTATTAGAAACGCTTGGCGTTACAAATCTTTGTAACTATCAATAAAAAATTAAAGCTTTAACCCTTAAACGTTTTTATTCACTTCATTAATAAGTGGCACTTGGCCAGTACGACGAAGGGCAATGTTGCAATTAAAGTGTAATCCCTGGTTATTTAGAAAGCCGCTATTTAGGCCGTATAAAGATCCCTTCTTTCTGTGCTTTTTGTCTTTACGCTCTCACTCTGCTTCAGACGCTTCCACCGTGCTTTGACTGCCACGCTAAGTGTGAGTTCCTGCATTTCACCTCAGCCTTCGTCTCCAACGTCTTCTAGGTAAGTATTTCTTCCCTTCTCCTTTTGGTCGTTCTCCGGATTCCAATTTTGGTTGGTTTTTTTGGGTCCTTGTTCTCTGTTGGGTGTGTCCTGGCGTCAATCTTTTCACTATGAATTCAGAATTTTATATGCATGTCCGCTGGTCCGCCAAATGCGCCGTCTGTCTGAAAGTCCCTGCCTTGCTTCTAGGTAAGGTTGCATGTGGGTTGGTCCTTGCTGATAGGTGCTGCTGTCGTACCTCGGTGGACATGTTTTTTGCTTGTGTTAGCTGTTTGTTCCTCCCTTTGTGCTTTGGGTTTCTTCTCCATTGATTCTGATTGTATGACATTCTACAGTTGGTTTCTGCGCACAAAGTGTTTGTTAAAATGCATGCTGTTAAGTTGGTGTATACTGTGTGTTTTTAGAAATTAAAATGGAGCTACTTAGTTGTCACTAGAAAATCATGGATTTTACTTCAGCCTTTGTCTCCAACTTCTTCTAGGTGAGTATTTCTTCTCTTCTCCTTTTGGTCTTTCTCCGGATTCCAAGTTTGGTTGGTTTTTTGGGGTCGTTGTTCTCTGTTCGGTGTGTCTTGGCGTCAATCTTTTCACTATGAATTCAGAATTTCATATGCATGTCCGCTGGTACGCGAAATGCGCCGTCTGTCTGAAATTCCGTGTCTTGCTTCTAGCTGAGGTTGCATGTGGCTTGGTCCTTGCTGATAGGTGGTGCTTTCATACCTGCGTCGACATGTTGTTGGTTTGTGTTAGCTGTTTGTTCCTTAGTTTTTGCTTTGGGTTTCTTCTCCATTAATTCTGATTGTATGAAATTCTACATTTGGATTCTGCGCACAAAGTGTTTGTTAAAATGCATGCTGTTAACTTGGTGTACATTGTGTGTTTTTAGAAATTAAAATGGAGCTACTTAGTTGTCACTAGAAAATCCGCTGCTGAATCATGGCTTTAAAGTGTTTCATAAGCTTATTATGGCATAAGATTTGTTCTATGAAACATAGGCCATAAAAAGGGAAGAAAATCTAGACAAGTGGTTGTACAGTGGCAGGAAGTAGCTCATTGTATACTAACAGTAAGTTGCTGCAACGATAGGCATGTTTCTTTTTTACTCCTTTTATGTGTCGTGCACTTCCTCTCTGAAATGTTGCCTCATGTTTGTAGTGGCCATCTGTATTTTTGGTTAACTGCTTCCTAGGTTCCTTCCGTATTTCCCAAAATTCCCTTCACTTACCACACTGAAATGTCACGGCCTTACTCATAGAGTCGGTTCTGTGCAATTCTACAAAGGGTGATAGATTTTGTGGTGTAAAGTATGTACGTATTATTTTGCTGCGTTAGGCATCCCTGGTCGTGCGTGTGTCCCAAACAACATAGAAGCATGGGTACTCTGCGCTTCATTGTCACTCATAAAACTGCGCATGGTTTACATGCTTTACTTCCACGTTGATGCATGCCAGGGCATACAATGGACAGATAATCGTTCTCCGCTTGAAAGCAATAATATGTACGCTCTTATGCATCAACATTGCTTCCCAGAACATCATTACTGACTTATATCCAGCATATACATATGTTGCTGTCTTGTTCTTCTACGCTGTGCATTTTTCCCCTTGCTTCCTTTCTTATCTGCGCTATGACCATGTCCATTTCCCCCTGGGACTCTGTTCCCAGATTTAGATTTACACCTGCATATACGCGTCTACGGGATGTAGTTGCAACTCAGATACTACGTCATAAACAATCACACTGACAATCACTATCTTCTTTCTCTTATTATGTGTGTTCCAAGGTCCTTCATTAGATGTTGCCCCACGAACGAAACAAAAATGACCACCAGTTCTACCGCAACCTACGGCGTCGTACTGTTTACCAGAACATGCTGCCGGAAGAGAAGGCAGTTCTTCTTGAACGACGTCGTGCGGTGTACGCTGCTAGAAAGCACCCTCATTCTGACACGCCTACAAACACATGCCAGGTCCAGTGTTGCATTCCCCCCTCAGGCCCTGCTACATTAGGTGTTCAAACTGGCGTACCCACTGATACTCAGCCCCCGGCTCCTGTTAATGGTTTGTCTATTACCTACTGCGGTATGCCATCTCCCTAATGATGTTTACTCAACGAATTTAACATCCCCTCTGTGCAGCTCCAGAACCAGCAGGGGGAAATTCCTGGGGTTCGCGGCAACTACCTCACACTCCCGCTCTCCTAAAGGACGTGCCCGCCTGCGTTTACTGCGCAGCAGTACGCCTCCAGTATGAGCCCCCAAGATTCTGCTGTGGTGCTGGTGCTATAAAACTTGCATCACACCACCTACCCCCCGACTTACACCAGTTGTACTTTGGTGAATCAGAGGCTGCCAAACACTTCCGTACCTACATTAGAACATACAATAACATGTTCGCCTTCACCTCACTGGGAGTAAAGTATGACAGGGATTTAGCCTGCAGAACGAGGGGTATCTACACTTTCAAAGTTCAAGGGCAAATGCACCACTTCTTGCCTTGCTTGACCTCAGCAGATCATAAAGTAAAGAATCTGCAACTTTACTTCTACGACAATGAAGTTGAAACAGTTAACCAAATAGCATTTGCAGAAAACCTTGACAAATCACTTATTAGACAGCTACTACATATTTTAAAGGCTAATCCATACTCCACTTTTCTTAAATCCCTCAGAGAACTCCCTGATTTATCCAGGTTCTACGTTGCTCTGAGGTGTGATTCATCCCTAGACCAACACACCTACAATTTACCAAATGTATCCGAGGTCTCCGCTTTATGGACTGATGATGACTCCGCATCAATTACGTCCACACCACATATTCGCATATACCCACATGATAGTAGCAGCCAAATGGTACATTACTACTACGGCTGCTACGACCCGCTTAAATATCCTCTGCTGTTCCCCCACGGTGAACATGGATGGCATTGTGGCATCAAGAAAAACTTAGATACAACTTCCATCCTTGGAAATCGTAGCTCCTCCTCCCATGATCCGCTCCCAAATATTCAGAGCATGTCTTCTATTCATGGCTTCCTCGCAATAGAGGAGGACTTCCTGCGCACGGAAAGGCGCAAAAAGAACAATGTATCTTGCCGTGAATATTACTGTTATAAGCTTCAAATACGCAACACTATTGAGAATGCGACCTTGCACTCCGGTCGCCTATTCCAACAATATGCCGTGGACCAGTACATAAAGCTTGAAACACAACAGCTCGACTACTTACTTTTCAACCAAGATTTATTCTGCACTGAAGTATACGCTGGACTTATGGACCTTCAAAGCAAGCATGGGAGAAAGGGAAGCTTCCAACATTGGTAGGAAAACCTTTCTCCCCGCAAGCTTCACTGGGGGCCCACGGGATATGCGACGCCGTTATATGGATGCCATTGCGGTGGTACAACATTTTGGCAAGCCTGATATTTTCTTAACAATGACTTGCAATCCCTCGTGGCCAGAAATAACCAGTTTGTTACTACCTACTGATGAAACGCAAAACCGACCTGATTTAATAAGCCGCGTATTCCGGGCTAAAGTGGAAGAACTGAAATCTGACCTGATCAAGAAAAGGCTATTTGGGAAAGTAGCTGCATACATGTACACAATAGAATTCCAGAAAAGGGGTTTACCACATGCTCACTTCCTCATAGTCCTTTCAGCTGACTATAAACTCCTCACGCCGGAGTCGTACGACAAAATTGTCTGCGCGGAAATTCCTGATGTTGCTAATAACGACTACTTACATTCCTTAGTAACAAAACATATGATGCATGGGCCCTGCGGGGACTTAAATCCAAGTAATGTCTGTATGCACAAGAAAGGACGGTGCAAGTTTAAATACCCCAAAAAATACGCGGCTGAAACTTCCAAAGGGGAGAACTCATACCCTGTTTACAGAAGACCCAACAATGGAAGATCCGTAAAAATACGAAGCCAATTTCTTGACAACGCCTGGGTGGTACCATACAACCCATACCTACTAAGCAAGTTCAACTGCCACATAAATGTTGAAGTGTGCGCCGATATAAAAGTTGTCAAGTACATTTATAAATATATCTGTAAAGGCCACGACAAAATAAGTTTCTCCATTCAAAGCGATGACGGTCCTGCCCACGTGGATGAAATACAGGATTACCGTTCCGCTAGATGGGTCTCCCCCCCCCCCCCCGAGGCCATGTGGCGACTATTTGCTTTTCCAATTACTGAAATGAACCCCACAGTATACCACCTTCAATTACATCTTCAGGACCAACAATTTATCTCCTTTAGAACAACAACCACTCTTACCTCCATCTTAAGAGACTGCAGAAACCGGAAAACCATGCTCACTGAATTTTTTGCCATGAACCTACTTAACGCGGAAGCTAAACTTCTGAACTTGCTTTACAAAGAATTCCCACAGCATTTTGTCTGGTCAGCTACCAACAAAGTATGGAGTCGTAGAAAACAAAGTAACGCTATAGGGCGCATTGTAACCTGCCACCCCACAGAGGGAGAAAGATATTACCTTAGACTTCTACTGATGAACGTCCGAGCACCTACGTCATATACAGATCTTCTAACTGTCGATACGAATAGCTATGCAATATTTAGAGAATCGGCGGAAAAACGCGGCTTGCTCACTTCTGATAACAACCTAATAGAATGTTTAGCTGAAGCTAGCACATATCAAATGCCAAGCAGCCTGCGGCGCCTATTCGCAACATTGTTAGTATACTGCAACCCTGCTGAACCATGCGATCTTTGGCGCCGCTTCGAGGGATCAATGTCTGAGGACTTCTCCCATACACAAAGTGTACCACAACTGAACATTCAGGCCATGGTTCTTCACCAAATAAGCTGCCTCTTAAATTCGATGGGCCGCAACATAAACGAGTTCAAACTTCCTACGTACAACCATGCTTCCACTCTTTCCTCAGGCCAAAGTAACCAGGAGGCAACCGATGTTCTGCTAGAAAGAAATATAACAGTAACTAGCGATGATATAATGCTACACACCAGGCTAAATCCCGACCAGAAACACGCATACGACAAAATACTTCACCGAATATTCACGCACCAACCAGGTGCTTTTTTCATAGATGGCCCTGGAGGAACTGGGAAAACATTCCTGTACCGTTCTTTGTTAGCAACTACTCGATCTAAAGGTCTTATTGCTTTGGCTACTACAACTTCCGGGGTTGCTGCCTCCGTCCTCCCAGGAGGCCGCACTGCCCATTCACGGTTTAAACTCCCAATAGACGCAGGCACCAACTACAGCTGCAACATAAGCAAACAAAGCTCCCTTGCTTCCCTTATTCGCGATGCGCAGCTAATCGTGTGGGACGAAGTTTCAATGGCAAAGAAAAAGCTTGTCGAAACTTTCGACTTGCTGCTACAGGATCTAATGGGCATAACTTCCCCGTTCGGTGGAAAGGTCGTAGTTTTTGGCGGTGATTTCCGCCAAACACTACCTGTTGTCAAAGGAGGAAGCAGAGAGGATTTGATCAACGAATCTTTGCTAAACTCCGACATCTGGAACAGTCTTGAAAAAATTCGGCTGGTGCAAAATATGCGCGCCCAACATGATCCTTCGTTCTGCGATTACCTACTAAGAATTGGAGATGGTGTCGAACCTACAAATGAGTTCAAGAAAATCGAAATTCCAACTCCACTTCTTATCCCTTTCACAACTGAAAAAGAATCGCTACACATTCTATTCCATCATACTTACTCCAACACAGAAATTCTTGCACCCCACACTAGCAATGTCGCATCGCGCGTCATTTTAACGACCAAAAATGATTTCGTCGACGAAATAAACGCGCTCTTTATAGAACAGCTTCCCACAGAAGGCATTACTTTTACAGGTATCGACGAAACAATTGAGCCGCGAGAGCAATCGCAGTTTGAAGATTTCTTGCACACACACAATCCTCCTTCTCTTCCACCCTATAAATTAGTTCTTAAAAAAAACTGCCCTATTATGCTACTGCGTAATTTAAACCCTCCAGAAGGTTTATGCAATGGCACCCGCTTAATTTGCGCTGACATCCAAAAACATATTGTCAGGGCAACAATTGCTACAGGCGATTTCAGCGGTAAACACGTCTTTATTCCCCGTATCCCACTCCTCTCCCCTACTGATGAAAAGTTCCCAGTCCCTTTCAAACGAACACAATTCCCCATAAGACTATGTTTTGCTATGACTATTAATAAGGCTCAGGGCCAAACACTTGATTTTGTCGGAATTTACCTTGGGGAACCTGTGTTCTCCCATGGCCAGCTTTACGTAGCTCTATCACGAGCTCGAAAATCCAGCTGCGTTAAAATCCTCATACGGCCACCTACAGTAGAAAGTGGTGACGATCATTCTACCCATAATGTGGTGTACAATGAGATTATCCAAAAAACCGTCACCTCGAACTTCTAAATACACCATCCTTCATTGCTCCTTACACATGCTTCCCCACACACTACCATTATCAACTTCGGATATGAAATTCCCGATTCAACGCCTACGGCTTTGCATCACGTTGAGGAAAAACTGCATTCCAGATTTTTGGGCCACACAGACGTGAACGAGCTATGTCTGACATAGGCACTTTCTCAGCATGTTCAAAAGTAAGTTTGCACATCTATTGTCAGTGGAAATTCTAAGCACTTGCACTCTGAGCACAAAGTGTATGTTGAAATGCCTGCCCTTCACTTACTATACACTTCGGGTTTTTCCATCCTACATTCAGAAATACATGTTGCTTCTTCCATGTGCAATAAATAATGCCTCTTCTAACGTAAGGTGTTAATTTTTCGCCTACCTTAGTCTGCTAGAGGTATTTGGATTGATCATTAACGTCCTCACTTAAACGTAGGAAGAAATTCAGTACTAGAAAGAAAGGGGGAAAAGGAAGAACTGTTGCTCTTTTATGTAGCGTTAAAGTTATTCCACTTCTTGAATGGACTATTGTTTAGCAGCATGCGTTACCTAACCTCTACAATGTGTTCACCTTCTGTAAATTCTGAAAGTCAGAAGGGCCTTCTTTTGGCCATTTTTAGGAGCTGATTTGATTGATCTTTTACTTTTCTAATTTGTGTATTCTAAATTTCCATTTTCCTCAGATTCTCTGAGTTTAAGAAATAGAGATGATCAGTTGTATTTTCCCTTCTTTGTTTTATCAGTCAGGAGTGTATAATAAACTTCATGACAACCATTCTTCCTTTATACTTAGATATGCAACTACAGCTTCTGAGCTCTCTTACGCTTTCAAAAATTTAGAAAAACCAGTGTTAGCTGCTCACTGACCTTGTATTTCCCCAGATTAGATATTGGAATGTGATATATGATAACACAACTAATTAGAACTGCCCTGGGATATCCTGATTGACACTTAAAACATTTTCCCACTTCTAATTACTTATCCATGAAAACAGCTTAGTTGTGGTTGGCAATAAACGCTTGTAGAATAGAATCATTGGATGTCTAACTTGAACTCCATGGAACTTGTGTTTTCAATTATGATATAGAGAAGAAAAGAGAAAGTCAATGCTATCGGTTTGAAGAGTCTAGAAATCGTAGGCTTCACCTGCTTTCATTTGTCTAGATATAATCCAGCTGGTTCAGGTGTATGAAAGCATATTTATTGAGACAAATATGATTAACTCGGACCTCGGTAAGATATTGCTGATGTTTGTCATTGTTGATTGTTCTTAAATTTCATCTTTACTGGAACTGTAAACTATTTACTTCTATCAGTTTTATGGGAGAAAACTGATGGAAGTTTAGAGGAATAAATTGGAAGGAGATGTAAATTAAGTTACTCCAGGTTGCCCAAGGCATCACCTTGGCAGGTTACACCAAGTGTAGTGCTTTACAATTGCGTAACAATAATTTTTGGTCCCCCAGAATTTCGCCAGCATGCTTTGTACTTTAAACTTCCTGCAATTTTCACGCTGTTTTAAGATCTCCGACTTCTATATGTGACTGTGCCTTTGAACTCCTTTATACTCTGTCTCCCACAGGCTAACATCTATGGAAGAACATCTTCCAATACATGCAATCACACCCGCAACGTCCGACTGGACATGCAAGGTACGCCTCGTGGATATAGGTAAACCAGGGGAAGGTAGAGAACGCAAGATAAAATACATAAACATGATCTTCCAGGATCAACAGGTATGTCCTCCTTCTATTTCCAAAATATTTACATTCTTCTACAGACGTAAACACCGAGCCACACCACCTGCAGAAATCTGAAGTTAAAGCTGTCATTTATGGGGATGACATCTCCCTTTACCGGGGCCGCTTCACACTCTTTCACACATATCTCATAACGAGTGCTCGCGTACAAGAACCGACTCTCAGATATGAGAAGCCACTACACACTTATGAATGGATAATCGACAAAAAAACCATTGTCGACTCACTCCAGGAAAACAGCCCTGCCACGGATACCGACCTAGCCGCCAGTCCAACAGAGGCCAAACCAGATGCCCTCCCACCACCTGCAATCACCTCTGCAGCATCCTTCCAGGAAATCAACGACGAAGCATCACGAAGCAGCAAGGAACAGCTTCGCACCGCTGAATTCAGTAAGGCCCAACTACTTCCTACATATATCCAAAAAAAACCTTCGCTGCTTGTGACTTACACACTTATATTCCCTCCATCAGATGTACTCGCAGTGGTCATCAATTGCTACCCCCCCCCCCCCCCGGTACGTCGCCAGCATGCGAAAACGCCTGCAAGAGCTCATTGTAATGGACAACAGGTATGTCCCCCCACAACCTATGAAATTTAATACTCTCTATAAATGCTTCCACCAGTGTCCATGAACCAGTAACACTTTACGTTCAACTGCTTCTCCCTTTGCAGCAAACAGCCACTCACCTTCACACTATGGGAGGAAGCTATTATTGAGGACGAAGGCACCAGACTCCTGGCAGAATTCCCAGCTCATCCCATTATATTTGCTCGCCGTGTTGGTGTATCAAAATACAACGGTAAACTACCAAAGGAAAACTTCAACTCCCACACCTACATTACATGTTCCTACACGCAAATTACCCCATTTTAACTTACACAAAAGTACACTTACGACCACCGCAGGCACATCATTGACAACCAGGTTCAACACCACCATACAGATATCTCCTCCCTACGCCGAGTGTACAGCACTACACTTATGGTAAGCCATCTACTTCAGTATATTCAACTTCCTCCTTCGATGAACTATCAGCCTCTCACATTCCACCATGTTTCCTACAAACAGGGTGACGGCCAACGCAGCTATGCTCAAGTCCTTCGCAGTGTGGAGCACGTCAGCATCTGGATCTTTGATCTCGGCTCCCGTGGAAGAACGTACAATTCTGATTGCCAACATCCACGCCCAGCAAGATGTGAAACCTTTCAGCAGCCACTAAAACTTCCCACTGTATACAAACATCTAACTACCAAATGAACTGATGAAATAATTCCTTTGCAGGGTCAAACTTTCACGATCGAAGCACGAATTACTCCACCAACAACCTTCAGCTGCTGCTACGTACTAGCCTGCCCAACCTGCAAACAGGAGGTTAGGAACCTCAGGAAGAGGACCTTCCACTGCACAGGCTGTGACGAGCAAAACATGCTCATTCCCAGGTATGTCACTCGACAACCTCCAAAAAAACCAAATCAAGCTTCCATACATTACAATGCTTGAAATGTGTATGCATTGTGATTAGAGTTGTTCTTGGGTGATATCCTGAATAGATCAAGCTAGGACGTATATTTGTATCTACTTTATAGTCCATGATTGTTCTACGCTGCGATTTGTTAAAACTCCCTCCGTTTCTGTTTATTTTCCTGGTTTTGACTTGAAATTAAGCCGGAAAAAACTTTTGAATTTCTTGGTTTAAATTACAGATAAATCCTAACATGTCCTATGGAAAGTTTGAACTAAATTGTTGCCAAAAAAGGGCAGACATATTCTCTTTGATATAGAGTGAAAAGAAAAATAAAGCAAACAATTTGAAATGGAAAGACTAATATATAAAGCTGTATAAAGATATAGGTTTACTTGCTTAGATAGCTCTTTGTTAATAAGTAGTTGACACCTAGAGGAATCAAGTCTTTATAGTACTTGTCCCTGTAATCTTGAGGTCAGTTAATCATAATTTAACAAATGTATCTGAGCTCATGTGCAAATTCCTGCAATAAAATAATATTTGGCAAACTTGATCATCAGTGTAAAAGCTACAAAACAAAAGCTAAATAATTTAAACTATCGAAAAAGAAAGCCATATAATCTGACAGTCTTAGATATCAAGTGAAAATACCACATGGTTGCTTATATAAAACTTATAGGCTGGTAGTAGTGAAAACATGTAGGCGTGAATATATAGGCAAGATTAAGTGATAGGGCAGAATAGTTGTTGAGATGCAGAACAAAGATCCCCACATGATGAAAACAGAGAAACATAGTCTGATACTTCTCCATTTATCCCAAGAGGATGTAAGACAGGGGATTCTGGTTGCATAAACTATTTGTTGGACAAAATGGTCATTATGGAATCAGGAAAAGTATGAAATGAATAAAAGAATAGCTTACAGTACAATTATGTTCATCTTACTAGCAGTGAAAATCCAATACCTGAAGTAGAAACATCCAACTCATGCCTCCTTACGTTTTATGTCCATTTTATCAGAGGCAAGAGAGACAGAAGAGCCTCAACACGTCAGACTAGAGACTGAAGAATCCTAGCAATCTGAGGAATGGAGATATCCCCCCAAACTTGAATTGAATTGGCTAGAAATTATATTTGTATATTAAATTTAAAGAATAGCCATAATAGTACTGTAAAGTTTTTCCTTCTGAAAACCAAAGACTAGCTATAACATGAGTTTGAATATAATTGCACCTGCATGCTCTCACTCCCTTCAATATATAGACTGCGAAGGAGTGAAGTTACGACCACCGTAACATAGTAACAAGAAATATTCTGAAACTTGTTCCACTTCGACATTCGTTTATACCAAATTGAGTGTGAGTGTGCGTGTGTACTTCGATGGTAACTAACCAAATTTAGTTGATTTGCAGAAGACATAAGTAATCAACATCTATAAAAGATCAGATATTGACACAAATCAAACATAATTATACAAACTTCAACTATTAATATGCCATGGTCTTGGGGGTAGATCTAGTTGTAACTTGTGCATAAACCAACTCGCATCACCAGACAGAAACCACACTACCGACAGACCACTAAACGTAGGATCCAACTGTTACTTGATCACTATATTCTACACCTTCGACGATCCATCAGCCTACCGATACAGCATCTGCAGAAATTGTTAATCCTCTGCCCAAATGTCCTGTATGTGTGAGATTTAGAAGCTTCTGGACTAATATAAACAAATAACATGCCTGGTTGTGTGTCTCATTTGGTATAACAATACAAACACCGCTCCTGGTGCTGTGGCCCGCTCTCCTAAAATAATAGCTACAACATCTTCATAGAAAAAATAGAGGGGAAAAAACTATACACATGCTGTGTTCAAAAGTAACTATTAATATGACATGATCTTAGGGATAGATGTGGCTGTAACTTGTGCATAAACCAACTGCTATTCACTATATTGTACGCCTACTCCGATCCATCGACCACCATTTACACAGGTCCTACATTTCTGTTATTTACGTACTCTGACATTAATGTGGTAGGAAAATTATGATAGAACATTTATCATTTCCTTTAGTCTACCATTGCACTGACACAGTCTAATTTTACTGCTGTTTTCGACTTCAGGATAGTTTGCTTGCACTTCGAAATGTAACTTAAACATGTACCAGAAGAAATCACTAAGCTCTGTCTACTTATGTCTGCTCTCCGGTAGTTTTCGTTTAAACTACATGAACTGTTTTACGCCACAACTTCATGTGCCAATTGCTCTTAATGTACGTGCAGTTGCTGTACGAGTAAAAGTGATACGTACGGATGAACTGACTATAGCTGGTAGATTTTAATCAACTACTGAGCTACGTGGGTACTGAACTTCTATCATTTACGTAGTTAACCAGTGACTATGATAAAATGAGAGATACCAATATAGCATCTGCAGAAATGGTTAATCCTGTGTTCATGTGTCCTATATGTGTGAGATTTGGAAACTTTAGGACTAATATGAAGAAATTACATGGCTGTTTCGGTGCCTCATTAATACATTGCCACAGGTGTCGCTTCGAGGCCACTCTGGAAGACGCATCCGGCTCAACAAAGGGAACAATTATGGATGAGCAAGCATCTCAGCTACTATCACTAACAACAGAAGAGATATACGCAAAGGTAACATCAGGGACTAAACAGGCTACTCTGTGCCATATTTATTCCTCCCACTTAAATACCAATTAGATGGTCTAAGACGACCCAGAAAACACTTCATCATATCATGATTTCATTCGTAAGCCTGCTTGGGTCTTGAGTATTTACCTGTAAGAACGAAATTCTTTGTTTTGTAATTGCACCCTTGCAGGCACACTCACAGTGGGACGATGCTGAACAGCCAAAAATACCTAGCCGACCTTTCCGGATTCAGGTTAAAAAGGCCTTCCCACGAGGTACCCGACAAGGCTCACCAAGGTTTTTCCATAGTCGCCATCAACAGAGACGAGAACACAACCCCACAGCTCGCTCCTGCTGTCACCTCAAACATCCCCAGCCAGCACAAGAAATCATATGGCATCACCTCTCCACAGGAACAACCTGAGAACCAAAAAAGGGCAAGCACCATCCTCAAGCTGAAGGAGAAAATGGAGCCATCAACGCCAACGAAAAAGCAATAGAGGTTACTTACTACGACCATCTTCCTCACGTGTCCATACTCCAACGTACTAACCATTTGCCTGTCTTATCGTCCACAACCCTGCAGGTTGGGCTGTTTCTTTTTGTGACACTTTTTGCTCTCTAACAGTCAGAGGTAAAGTACCCATCCTTACACTCTTCAGAATTCATGCTCTCCCTATGCCTCTCTAAGACAAAGTATTCCCCTTACCAACAAAATAACCCCCCCTTCACGCCCTACCACTGCTAACACCATAGGAAAAATCACATAATAATGTTCCCCCTGTTTTTGCCCCTAACATTTGCACAAATGCTTCACAGGCCTCCGGAAGGACAGACAGCTTAAGGTGCAGCTGCCTCCAGTGAAAGCTGGTACTTTTCTCCCACATCACTACTCCTTGTGGCTTCCACACGTACCATTTTGCCCATACGCGTTTCAACGGTAAGACACCTCCCTCCGAAGATTGACTCTGCTAACATAGACCACCTTACGTACACCCTAAATAAGAAACGACATAACAGGACTGCATCTACACAGCCAACAGCCTCCTGCTTTATACATAGCTAACATCATCTTCTCCATCAACCAGGTACCACCTACTGGAACGACCGGACAGCAAGCTACATCAGCCACCCGCCATCCCCTCCAGCGAGCATGCAACCTTCCCGCTGCTGCCAGCTACCACGCAGCAACTACCACGCCCACAAAGGAAACCCCGCCCCACTCCCCCCACCCCTCCCCCCAAAAGGACCATGTACATAGATTTTGCGTTGTACCATACTGCACTGTCAATCTTCAAACACGCCTCTCTAATATGAATTCCAAAATTTATTTCAGTTTCCTTATTCAATAGTCCCCTCATTCACTACTTCTACCCAATATGCTTGCACGTCTACCCCCACGCCCGTGCAACGCACGGGCACACGCCTCTAGTATATTCAATAGTCCAAAAATAATTGATCATCCTACCTTAAGCAAAAGCGAAATAATAGATAGTATTCCTTTAAAAATTATTACGAGGGAGTTGTTACAAAAATATTACAATATTTTGTACAAGAAAATTCATAATAATTTCAAGAATTAAAAATTGAAGATCGAATTGCTAATGTTGAGTATGATAAAACATATAGGAGTCAATTGTGTGAAGCAAGTGTTAATGGATATTTATCTATCGGCAATTTTATATGACATTTTCAAGCTAGCAAGTGTTGCATCTAAAGAAAATGAAAGAGGAAATTCTGCTATTGTTTTAAGTAGTAATACTAAAATTGCTAGCTCTGCATCAAAGGCTCCATTAATGAATCAAAAGAATAACTTATAGTTTTTTAAATTAAGTTCTTTCATTTATGTTTTGGTCCTTTTTCTATTTTATGATTTGATCCTTAGTCTATCGTATGTTTTGTCCTTCATCTATTTATGATTTGGTATTTAGTATGAAGACTTATGAATTAATGAAATTAGAGTTATTATATTGTCCACTGTATTTTGTTTTTTCTTTCCATAAGATGATTATGTCTTGCACTGGTTGCTTCATTCATATACACTATTTATTCATACTAAGAGGGATCATTTGATACAACAGATGAAATAAATAGGGATATCTCATGATTTGGGATATCCCATGAGATTATCATTTATCTCAATCATGTATATTTTTAATTCTACTGATAAGTAAATCAATATTTGTGATTATGAAAAAATAAAACTATGTAAACATTGACATAGAGCACTTTAAAAATTTTGTATCACACTATGTTCAGGCTGCAATCAACCAATAGACCTTATACTTTGCTGTATTTATTAAAGAAAATAATTTTACTCATGATAAGAAAATTCGTTGACAGCAACCTAAAAATCACTATAAGACTAAAATTTAACTCAAATATAATTTAATTTTGAAACAAACAAACTACATACTTAAGTATGTTATTTGAGGGTTGAAGTGAAAAGAACGTGTTTCACTTAAGTGTCAAACTTATTTATAAATGAAGTCTCGAATTAAAACTTTTGAAATTCAAGTGTCAATTTGATGTTAGTTAATTAAGTGTAGAGATAAATCAAATTGGTGGCATTCTAAAGCCTCATGTGATTAAAAACAATCCTTAGTGAATTTATAAGTAGGAATGCATCATGAGAACCATAGCATCTCAGGCAAGAGACAAATTCTGTAAAGCAGTGAAATAATGCAATTTGCATGTCCCATCACATGTGCGACGAAAAGAATAATTTTGTGCACAAGATTTTCCTAAAACAAAATCACTAAAAGTCTTCTATATAACAATACATCTTCCTGTATTTATTTGCACCCATTATTGCTCCTATTCAATTGAAGACGAATATGTATTTTCTCTTCTCCCCTTTCATTTGAATTCTATTTTTTCAGTTGTGTGCCCCTGTACTCAGTCCGAATAAATTTTTTTTATTTGATGTTGCGGTTAAATTGAATGTGTGAATATAATACTTTGATTGAAAGCCCCACACTGCAAAAATTTACAAAAATAATTATGCAATCTAAGTGTTGATTACTTATTTGTAACACCTCAGCTTTGAAATAATTATTTGCCCCAATTCCATATTCAACGCATCCATTATAAGGTATATTCTAGTGTGTAAGCTAGTGATGAAAACACTTAACACAAAAATTTATATAGCTAATATTCCTTAGACTGTACCAATTAAATTTACTTAAATTACCAATAAAAAGACGAACAATTTGTATATCATTTAAAATCTGCTTCATGTAAATTTTAGTACATCTAAAATCTATAAAAGTGTCTATTCGCAACAAATTTTTAAAGCGTCGAAAATTAATTGCAATAAAAAATAGATAAAAGAAAGATGTAATTAATTTTTTTTATTAATGAATTTGTGAGTACATCTTCATTACTCTCTTGATTCTTTCTCCTAAACTTCTTCAAGATCAGAGGACTTTCAGTAGTATACTTCTCGAATTGATGGGTGATTTAGATCCTCTAGAGATATATTTCAATCGTCGGTTGTTATTCGAGAAAATCTCCTGGAAGAATTCCGTTTATCACTCCTAGAAAGAAATGTCTAGTAGATGTGGTAGCTTTCCATAATACTTGCTCCAATGATTGCTTAAAGGTTTGTAGAATTTTCTTTGAATGTCATGTCCATCTACTATTTATAGTTGTAGGGGATGGACAAGGTTATTTCTGATTGGTCTAAAGATGTCATTTTAACACTTGGCGAAGTGTGATTGGTTCTTGTATTTGTCTAAGATTATTACATCATTTGGACAAATGGCATCATCCTGTTGTTTTTGAATGCGTCATCATCCTGACACGTGGTATGGATTTGGGTTTCAAGGTGAGATGGACCTTGGACTTGAACGTAATAAAATGAACTTTATCTATTTTTAAAAGGCCCAAATTAATCATTTAATCCAAATAAATATGGATTTAATTCAAATTTCGTATGAATTTAATCCAAAACTCCGATACTAAATTAATGACTAAAAATTGTATTTAAACCTAAGAAATCCCATTTTTCGCTTTTTCCCAAGCGTCTTCAAAGTCCACAACGCAAACTTGTCTTTTCATGGTGTATTTTGCAAATCCTGCTCATCCAGCCAATTTTTACTATTATGCTTCAAGTCTGCGATGCAGACTTGTGTCACGTTTAAGTGTTTCATGCTTATTTCTTCCTATTTCAAATCATCAACCTCTGTACACTGGTCCGTGGTGCGAACTTCCTCCTTTTTCATGACTAGTTGATTTTTATTGCTCTTTTTTTAGTTCTATCTTACCTTGTTCTTCGGCTTTGAGCCCAAACATGCAATTCTACTTAGAAACCTAAAAAACAGAGCCAAAAAGCACTCTCAGCCAAGAATTAGCATGAAATAAAAAAAAACTACTTTAAAAAGCACCTAAATTCTATCAATTTGTCCTCTAACTAGGCTCTAAACATAGGTAAATTTGGCTATTTGGGCGTATAAATACGCCTAAGATTATGTTCGTGTTAATTCATAAGGATCAAATTGTGTTTCTTTTAGTGCCAGACTCATAATTTTATATATATCATAAATAAGTGCAGATGACAAAGTGTTGCAAACTAAGATTATATAATTCACAAAAAGAAATGTTGACATAAAATAACAAAAAAGGGCATTGCAATAAGAACAAGTGCAACAAGATGTAACACACAACTACATCAACTCATAAAACTCCATATTTGGATTAATATTGAGATCAAACAAGATCACTTGCAATAATGTAGCATTAATTTTCTGTGATTAAAATTTAAAATAAATCTGTTTAAATTATATGTCAATCATAGAAGCAAATTATACCTCATTCTGAACAAGAGAACCATCATGTTTTTTGCTTGTACCTCTGTTTAACCCATTACTTTTACCACTTTTGATTAGTTCCATCACTATCTCTGCCACCACGATTACTATCACCTTTGCCATGTCGATTTCTACCATCCTTCCACTAATCCCGCCACAACCTTTAACATCAATTTTTTACTATTAGTAGCTCTGAATCTACCATGTCGTAGTAACTTAAAAAGTGATGTTTGATTCTTCCTCGACTTTGATTTGTATGTGGCTTGCCACGTGAACAAATGTATTGAAGAACATATAAAATTGTACCTTAAGTTTGATTTATGTCATCCAAGTTGGGGTTTGTTACAATCATTTTATTGATCTAGTTTTGAAGACTATGCACAATTCTCTTCAAAATATGCTAAACATAATGAGCTTATTGTACGGACCTGGACATTGTACAATCTCCTTGGAGCTTGAAAAATTCAGTTTCATAAAGTTTTGTACCAAGGTGATGCTCCATGGGAGCCCTCACGATTCATGTAAGGTCACATGGCCCGTGTGAAGACTCCATGGAGTGTTCCTTGGCCTTATGAAGTGTGTTTGGACCCTAAACGTGGAGTTTTAAACTAAGGCACACCACACATGGATCTCTCACGGTTCGTGTGACACCTCATGGATCGTATGGTGGCCTTAGTCTTGAAATCCCATAGATTTGGGGAGGGGTACGACCAAGTATACGATCCGTACAAGGTGGTACGGCGCGTATGGCCTCCCGTATGTATTCCGAAGTGAAATTTTTCTAAGTATAGAATCCCCATCGTGGAACTCTTTGTGGAGGAATTTTCTCTAAGGGACATGGTATGGACAGTTATACGTCCCGTGTGGCCTAGTATGACCTGTATGGTTGCCCCTGAGATGGAAATATTCAATTTTTCAACTTGCTTCATTAATGGTGTTTTCTTAATTACGGTTTATTCTAAACGTCTTTTGTGACTTGTTATGCTACCCAAAGACTTCCTAATGACCTAAACTTCATTATTCACATTTAAAATTCTCTCAAGTCTCTCTCAAAGAACTCTAGTGGGTTTTAAGCTTGGGGACCAAGGAAGGGCTCTTTCTTCACCAAATTTCATCTTGAATCTTCTTCATTAGCTAAGGTATGTGAGTTTGATTCTTGGTCCCTTTCAACCAAGAAGACCCAAACTCTTTTCAAGTGATTTTCATAAATTTTAGCTTACTTTAAATGTGGGTTTTCAATATTATTATTTAGAAAATTCAATTGATATACTGGCTATGTTTATTTATTGATTTTAAAGTGATTTAAGCCCTAATATGATGAATTGCATTGAAGTTATGAAGTTATGAATGTGCATGTCCCCTTTAAAGCTTGATTTGTGCATGGGTAAACTATATTATGAATTAAATGTGAATTTTACTTGTATTTTTACTTGAATTTCATAATATATTGTTGGTTTTAGTTTGAATCTCTTTTACCCATGCTAATCTCATCTCATTCATGGCATATGCATACATGACTATAGTTTTTATGAAGTTAATGAAGTGGGTTAAGCCCAATTATGTTCATGTATATTATTTTGATAAGATTATGGTTATGACAAGAATGTGATAACATAAATATCCAAGATTATGGTTCTTTTAGCAATTATGGGTGTTTTCACCACTATGTTAAGGGAGCATCGATTGAGGTTTGAGGCGAGGCCGGATATCCCCAAGGGTCCATACTCATTTCTCAAGAAGGTGCTCCAAAGGAGCTATTCCTATGCATGAAGAGTATTACATGAAGGATGTTTTGGCTTTTTAGCCTAAGTATGCATGTATATGATTTGAAAGTCTTATGTCCCTTTTACAAACATGTATATATATATATATATATATATATATATATATATATATATATATATATATATATATGTATTCCGATGGAATGATAACCTAGCATCGATGCAATTATAGGCAGGATGGGCTATCCCCAAGGGTCCATACTCCTTTCTCTTGAACTATATGCCTAACATAGGTATATGTTTATGCCCCAAGGGGAAAAGAAGAAGAAGAATGTTACGGATCTACCTTTGGCAAGTTGGTCAACTCTTTATCCGCTGTGGAGAAGACGACGGGGTTCCAAGTTATAGCTCATTTGGTCTTATGTTGGTTACGGTCCCATCCTCAATGTATATGAAGTATTTTCGCATTCATGTATCTCATTGCATATTGTTATACTATTCTCTTGATATATCATTCTTTCTATGTATGTGCCCTTGTCATCTAACCTTGAACGCATTTGACAAATTATATGCATTACATGCCCTCATACTTAGTACATCTCAAACATATTAACACATACTTTTTCCTACATGAGCTAACTATGTAGGGACAGAGGAGTACATTCATCCATCGTACGATGCTAGCTCGGATCTTGAGATTTGCTTGTCGTGGTGAGTCCTATCTTCCAAGGACAACCCACCATTCCTCCACCTATGGTGCTTAGTCTATGTTATTTACCTTGAGGGTGAGCCCGGAACATGTCTTGGCCCTTTTCTTATCTTATGATTAGAGGTATTGTTGGACATCTTGTAGTCTATTGCACGTTTATATGCTAAATGGTGTGATTGGAGATTACATTTATGGATATGGTTATGTAATGGTTATGGTCACTATGGATTGATTATGAGTTTATGTTATGGATTTATGTATTATGTGATAGATCGTAAGCCCCTCATTGCCCTCATATGTCATACTTACCTGCCCCTTAGTTCTTATGTGTTATGTGAATTCATGTAAATCCCTTATCCCTACAACATTCCCTTAGCCTGAGTCCTTCTTTCCCGTTCCTTTGAACTGTGTGGTTACTATTTCATGCACACTTTCGAACTGATGATGTGTGGATAAATGTTATGAGGCTTGTTCGAGGACTTTCGGGTTCCCATTCTCCATGTCACTCCTAGACCCTAGGTCCAGGTCGTGACAAGCTTGGTATCAGAACACTAAATTGTAAATGATCCTCGGAGTCCAACATGCTGCATTAAGTAGAGTCCTATTCATGGGTGTGAAGTGCACCATGCCTTTGAGTGGGAGGCTATGATGATGTTCTAGGAATTGTCTCACTTCTTCATGTTGTATGTCATGTTATGGATCATGGTTTCCTAATTTTGATAGTGTCATTACTCCATTACAAGAGATTCCTCGAGAAAGAGCTCCCCTACCAAGACCGACCCCGGCTAATGAAGGTCAAGCACCTCAAGGGCCTATGGAAGAGCCTGTCTCCAATGGTGAATTTTGTATGGAATTTGCTACACTTGCCCAAGTGGTAACCTCTTAGACTAGGCAGGCTCACCTTCATCGGGATCCCAGTCCGGCTTCTAGAGTGAGGGATTTCACCCGGATGAATCCTCCAGAGTTCCATGGGTCAAACATTGATGAAGATGCTTGAGAGTTCATTGATAAGCTCACTAAGGTGTTGAATGTTATGGGGGTCACATCTGAAGAGAAAGTTGAATCGGCTTCTTATCAGTTGAAGGATGTGGCTCAAGTGTGGTACACTCAATGGTCGATGGAGAGGGTTGTGGTAATGTCGTTAAATATGAAGAGTTTAAGTTTGTTTTTATGGATCATTTCTTCCCACTTGATCTTAGGGAAGCTAAAATTATAGAGTTTATCAACCTTAGACAAGGTGGTATGAGTGTGAGGGACTACGCCCTCAAGTTCACAAAGCTCTCCAAGTATGCTCCTACACTCGTGGTTGGCCCTCGTACAAGAATGCACAAGTTTATTTCTGGTATTCCTAACTTGCTTGTGAAGGAATGTCACACGGCTATACTTCTTGGGGATATGGAGATCTCCAGGCTCATGGTATATGCTGAACAGATAGAAGGGTAAAATCTTAAGGAGAAGAGGGTGCATGACCCTAAGAGGGCCCGATATAATGATGGGTTCTCCAACTCCAGGGGTGGTGGTTATGGTCGCTTCCACCAGGGCCAAGGTTCTATTGCTCGGGTTGCTAATGCTAGGATGCCTCCTCCCAAGTCCCCTATTGAGGGATGTCCATTATATCCATGATGTAACAAATGTGGGAGAAATCACCCCGAAAAGTGTTTGTAGGGTTCGGGTGCTTGCTTTGGTTGTGGAGACATGGGGTACAAGCTTGTTGATTGCCCAAAGGCACTGAAGAAGGGTCAAATAGTTCAAGGTAATCCATCCCAACCAAGAGCTCCACCGGTTGGTGCCCCCAGAAACAACAGGTTCTATGCTTTGCATGCTCGACAAGAGGTAGAAGAAGCTCCAAATGTTGTGACTGGTATGTTAAAAGTCCTTGATTTTGATGCTTATGCTTAAGTTGATCCGAGTGAAAATTTTTCTTTTGTGACTCCTCTGTTGGTTGTTAAGTTTGGTTTGAGTCCCAAAACTTTGAAAGACATCTTTTCAGTTTATACTCTTGTGGGTGGGTCTGTTGTTGCTCATGAAGTTTATCGGGGTTGTCCTATTTCTCTATTGCATAAAGTCTTTCCGTGTGATTTTGTAGAACTTGAAATATTTGATTTTGATGTGATTCTTAGGATAGATTGGTTACATGCATCATATGCCTCTATAGATTGTAGAAATCGGAAAGTCAAGTTCCAACTTCTAGATGAGCCCATTCTTGAATAGAAGGGTAGTGACTCCGCTATTAAGGGTTGGTTTACTCTCTACCTTAAGGCCGGGAAAATGATCTCCAAGGGGTGTATTTACCATATTGTGAGGGTCAAGAATGTAGAGTTTGAGTCACCTACTCTTGAGTCGGTCTCGGTGGTGAATGAGTTTCCGGATGTGTTTCCCGAAGACTTACTAGGTATTCTTCCTGAAAGGGAATTAGAATTTGGCATAGATCTTCTCTTAGATACTCAACCTCTCTTTATTCCTCCTTATCGTATGGCACTGGATGAGTTGAAGGAATTGAAAGATCAATTGAAGGATTTGTTGGATAAGAGCTTTATTAGGCCGAGTATATCTCCTTGGGGTGTTCCGGTGTTATTTGTAAGAAAGAAAGATAGATCTCTTCGGATATGCATTGATTATAGGCAATTGAATAAGATAATCATTAAAAAGTATGTGTTGCCTAGAATTGATGACTTTTTTGATCAACTTCAAGGGGCTACCCATTTCTCAAAGATTGACCTTCGTTCCGGCTATCACCAGTTGAAGTTTAGGGAGTGTGATATTCCCAAAATGGCTTTCTAGACTAGGTATGAGCATTCTGAATTTGTGGTGATGTCATTTGGGTTAACTAATGCTCCAACCGTGTTTATGGATCTTATAAACCAGATGTTCAAGCCATTCCTTGATAGTTTTGTGGTTGTCTTTATCGATGATATTCTTATTTATTCCCGAAGTGAGCAGGAGCATATGGATCATTTGAGGTTGATTCTTCAAACTTAGATGGAGAAGAAGTTGTATGTTGAGTTTAGAAAATGTGAGTTTTGGTTGGGAGAAGTAGCTTTTCTTGGTCATGTGGTGTCCGATAATGGTAATAAGGTAGACTAGAAGAAGACTGAGGCCGTGAAGAATTGGTCTAAACCATTGACTCCTTTGGATATTCAGAGTTTTCTTGGGTTGGCTGACTATTATTAGAGGTTTGTTGAAGGGTTCTCATCTATTACATCTCCGTTTACTAAGTTGACCCAGAAGAAGGTTAAGTTTGTGTGGTTAGACGAATGTGAGAAGAGTTTTCAGACTTTAGAGGATCGGCTTACAACGGCTCTTGTTTTGACGTTACCGAATGGCTTAGATGGGTTTGTGATGTATTGTGATGCTTCTCGGGTTGGGTTGGGTTGTGTACTTATGTAACATGGTAAGTTGATAGCTTATGCATCAAGGCAACTAAAAATGCATGAGTGTAATTACTCGACTCATGATCTTGAGTTAGCGGCGGTAGTATTTGCTTTAAAAAATTTGGAGACACTAATTGTATGGGGTGCACGTTGATGTTTTCACCAATCTCAAGAGTTTTCAATATGTGTTCACGCAAAGGTATCTTAACTTGAGGCAAAGGAGATGGTTGGAACTCCTTAAGGACTATGACATGAGTGTACAATATTATTCCGGCAAGGCAAATGTTGTAGCCGATGGTCTTAGTAGGCTATCCATGGGAAGTGTGGCTCGTGTTGAGAAAGAGAAGAAGGAGTGGGCAAAGGATGTTCACTGTTTGGTTAGATTGGGTGTTAGGTTCGCCGACTCTAATGATGGTAGTATTCATGTTCAAAATGGGGCCGAATCTTCGGTGGTTGTTAATGTAAAGGCTAAGCAAAATCAAGATCCATCATTAGTTATATTGAAGAAATTCGTTATCGAGAAGAAAATATAGGTATTCTCCCAAGGGGGGTGGTGTGCTTTGGTATCAAGACCGGTTATGTATTTCGGATGTAGATGATTTTAGGAGGGTAATCATGAGTGAAGCCCATGACTCTCATTATTCTATTCAGGATTTGAGGAAGGTGTATTGGTGGAATGGTCTGAAGAGGGATATAGCCAAGTTTGTATCGTAATACCCTAATTGTCAATGAACACCAAAGGCTCGGTGGTTTGACTCAAGACATTGAGATTCCTACTTGGAAGTGGGAAGATGTGAATATGGATTTTGTGGTTGGTTTGCCTCGGACCCGAAGGCAATTTGACTCTATTTGGGTCATTGTTGACCGAATAACTAAGTTGGCTCATTTCCTACCGGCCAAGACTACTTTTGGTGCCGAAGATTATGCAAGGTTGTACATTCAAGAGTTGATGAGGTTGTATGGTGTGCCTAGGTCTACCATATCGGATCGTGGTACCCAATTTACTTCTCACTTTTGGAGGTCATTTCAAAGAGGACTTTGTACTAAGGTAAAGTTGAGTACCACCTTTCATCCTCAAATCGATGGACAAGCCGAGAGGACAATTCAAACTTTGGAGGACATGTTGTAGGCTTGTGTCTTGGAATTCAAGGGTAATTAGGATGACCATTTTCCATACATTGACTTTGCTTATAATAATAGCTTTCATGCTAGCATTGGTATGGCACCATTTGAGGCTTTGTATGGTAAGAGATGTAGATCTCTGGTGGGGTGGTTTGAGTTAGGAAAGATGGCTTTGATTGGCCCGAATTCAGTATTGAAGGCGATGGAGAAGGTGAAGTTGATTAGAGAAAGGTTCAAAACAACCCAAAGTCGCCAAAAGTCCTATTTGGATATTAGGAAAAGGGACCTTGAGTTTCATGTTGGTGATTAGGTGTATGTGAAGGTCTCACCTATGAAGGGTGTGATGCATTTTGGCAAGAAGGGCAAGCTTAGCCCCCAGTATATAGGCCCTTATGAGATTGTTAAACGAATTGGAAACGTGGCTTATAGGTTAGAGTTGCCTCTGGATTTGAGCTCTATTCACCCGGTCTTCCATATGTCTATGTTTAGGTAGTTGGTTGGTGATCCTAGTAATATTGTGCCCTTGGAAGGTGTTGAGGTTGAGGAGAACTTTTCTTGTGAGGAAGTTCTGGTGGAAATTTTGGATAGGCAAGTGAAGCGACTTCGTAACAAGGATGTGGCTTCAGTTGAGGTGCTTTGGAGAAATCAACATGTGGAGAGTGCTACATGGGAGCAGAACTGGACATGATGAAACGATATCCCCGTTTTCTAATCTACTCAAGCCTAAGGTATTAGCTTCTTTCTTTCCAAATGGTCCTAATTTTTTCACTCTTGAGTTTCATGACATGACATGCATACATGTACACCAAAAAGATTTTTATGATGTTTTGAATGATGTGAATACATTTTACTATGAGTTTTAATGACCTTATGATTTTCAAGTAATAAAAATGCATTGTATCTTGTGATTGAATGTTTTATATTCTAAGTCAAGCCTTATTCTTGCACATTCGACGATGAATATTCCTAAGGGAAAGATGATGTAAGGACCCGGATGTTGTACGATCTCATTGGAGCTTGGAAATTTTGGTTTCGAAAAGCATTGGACCAAGGTGATGTTCTATGAGAGCCCTCGAGGTCTGTGTGAGGTCACACGGCCTATGTGGAGCCTTCATGAGTTAGCCCTTGGCCTTATGAAGTGTGTTTGGCCCTTAAACGTGGAGTTTTAAACTAAGGCACACAACATGTAGACTCCTCACGGTCCGTGTGACACCTCACGGATTGTGTGGTGGCCTTAGTCTTGAAATCCCATAGTTTGGGACCAAGTATAGGGGTACGACCAAGTGTATGGTCCGTACAAGGTGGTAAGGCCCGTATGGTCTCTTGTATGGCTTCCGGAGTAAAAGTTTTCTAAGTATAGAATCACCGTCTTGGAACTTGTCATGGAGGAGTTTTTTCTAAGGGAGGTGGTACGGGCGGTTATACGGCCCCTGTGGCCTTGTACGGCGGCCCGTATGGTTGCCCTTGAGACGGAAATATTCAATTTTTCAACTTGCTTCATTAATGGTGTTCTCGTAATTACGGTTTATTCTAAGGGTCTTTTGTGACTTCCTATGCTACCCAAAGACTTCCTAATGACCTAAACTTCATTCCTCTCATTCAAATTCATTCTTCACATTTAAAATTCTCTCAAGTCTCTCTCAAAGAACTCTAGTGGGTTTTAAGCTTGGGACCAAGGAAGGGCTCTTTCTTCACCAAATTTCATCTTGAATCTTCTTCATTAGCTAAGTTGTGTGGGTTTGATTCTTGGTCCCTTTCAACCAAGAAGACCCAAACTCTTTTCAAGTGATTTTCATAAATTTTAGCTTACTTTGAATGTGGGTTTTCAATATTATTATTTAGAAAATTCAATTGATATACTGGCTATGTTTGTTTATTGATTTTAAAGTGATTTAAGCCCTAATATGATGAATTGCATTGAAGTTATGAAGTTATGAATGTCCATGTCCCCTTTAAAGCTTGATTTGTGCATGGGTAAACTATATTATGATTTAAATGTGAATTTCACTTATGTTTTTACTTGAATTTCATAATATATTGTTGATTTTAGTTTGAATCTCTTTTACCCATGCTAATCTCATCTCATTGATGGCATATGCATACATGACTATGGTTTTTATGAAGTTTATAAAGTGGGTTAAGCTGAAAGGCCCCGGATCCTTGACGTCACTTTAAGGCCCACGAAACCTGCCCAGAAATTTTGCAAGGCATCACCTCACGGAGGGCCTACATGGCCCGTGTGACGTCACACGGTCCGTGTGAGCCCCCGTGGAGTGACGCCTGGGAAGAGTGAGGGTAGATGGGCCTCCCCATGGTCCGTGTAAGGCTACACGGTCTGTGTGGCCTTCCGTATGGTGAACTGCTAAGGGCCACCCCCACATGGACCAAGTCACGACCCGTGTGACTTTAGATGGTCCATGTGGCCCTCTTTCTAGCCTCGGGGTGGGGTGTTACCTATATATGGGCGGGGTCACGATCCGTGTGACCCCAGGTGGTCCGTTTACCGATCCGTGTTATGATACTTAGTCCGAAAAATCTTGCCTCGGAAAAATTTAGGTCTGGGACCACGGTACAGTAAATGGTCCGTGTGACACTACACGGACCGTATACAGGACTGTATGCCTCAGACGGTTCAATTCCTGGTCCGTTTCATTAATGGCATTTTTGAAATATTGGCTTATTCCAACAAAAGTTTTGTCTTTTCCCACCCTTCCTAAGCTCCCTATATAAGGGAAACTTCACCATTTTAAGCTATTTTTCACTCTCACTCTCTCTCACTAAAATTCACTCCTTCAAGACTCTCCCACATCTCTCTAGGATTCTTCAAGCTAAGGTTCATATTTGAGTCCATTTCCTCTTCAATTGTTGTTTTCTACCAGGTATGTGGGGTTTGATTCTTGGTTCCTTTCAACCAAGAAGACCCAAGTCTCCTTTAAAACTATTTTATAAGCTTGTGTACTTGAAATGTGAATTCTACTACTTGTTCTCGGTAACTTGAACCATGCATGTGCTATATTATGTTCCGAAATCTGAAGTTATGATAAGTTTGTACATTATGAACTATTGGGATTATGAAAATATGAACATGCAAGTCCTTCTAAGATGCTACCATGCATGGGTGATCTATACTACATTTTATATGAATTTTTATTATGGATTTTAGTCTTTACATTATATTGCTAATTTGGATATACTCTACATTACCCATGTCGTTTCTACACTAGGCATTGTATCACCTTCATGACACTGATACATGAAAATTTTGGAAGTGTGGGGTTAAGCCCAATTTTGTCCTAAAAAGGAATTATGATGTGATTTTTGCTACGATATGGGACATGACAAGAAGGTGATCACCGGTATGTCTGTGATTATGGCTCCTTGAGCGTTATGGGTGCTTGCACCATTTTGGTATATGCGTAGATGAGTTATTCCTTGCATGAGTGTTATGATCATAACTTGTGATTCGGCATTTGAGTCTACTTGTACAATTACGTTTTGCAATGGATATTTGACCCTCTTGAAGCATATGTGTGTATATAAGTATTCTAGTGGGATGCGTACTAAGCACTGATGGATTGGGGGCGTTAGGGATATCCCCAGGGTCCCTCTCCCTTTTCTTGAACTATGTGCCAGCATAGGGGCCCTTCCAAAATGGGGTTGCCCGTAAGGAAGGAGGCTATTATCGAAATGGGGTTGCCTGTAAGGAATGGCTATTCCTTACTTATGTTATGATGTGAATGTGAAACCCCTTCCGTAATGGGATCGCTCGTAAAGAAGGTGGCCATCCGCCGAAATGGGGTTGCCCGTAAGGTGTGATGTAGATTACCTTTTGCAAGTAATCTTCTCCCTACCGGTGGGAGGTCTAAGTAATAGCTCGCATGAATTCGGTTTGTCGGTTATAGTCCATCCCCATTATATATATATATAGGAGCATTATCGCATTGCACGCATCACGCATCCCAGGGCATCTTGTATATTAACTCATATTGTTTATATGTTCTTGTATATTATGTGTCCTTGCCATCTAACATGGTTATGCAGGTTCGGTAAGTCACGTGCATTGCATACCCGCATACTTAGTACATTCAAATGTACTAACGCATACTCTATGCCTACATTATTTTACTATGTAGGGTCCGAGCAGTTTGAGCACTAACTGCAGGACGATTAGACTCTCTTGAGGATACTTTTGTGGTGAGCCCCGTCTTTCGAGGGCAAGCTTTTGTTTCTTGTGTTTCTAGATGTATATGTATTTTGTTGAGGGTGAGCCCGGAACTTGTCCTGGCCCCCGTTCCTTGACTAGAGGCATACGTTGGGCACTGTATAACTTTCTCGTTTTGTTTATCCAAATGATTGGACTCCCCTTTGATTTTTGATTTCGTTGTTTACTTATCCGTCTTATATGCCTTGATCCTACAATGCGAGTCCAGAAATTTTGAGGCTTGTTAGGGGGCTCTCGGGTCCCATTCGCCGTGTCACATTTGAGACCCCGACCCCGGGTCGTGACACAAGGTAGTATCAAAGCCCGGTTTATAATGGTCCTCGGAGCCCAACGTGCCACGTTGAGTAGGGTCCTGTTCATGGGTGTGAAGTGCACCATACCTATGAGTAGGAGGCAACGAAGACGTATTAGAAAATTCCTCCCTTCTTTGTGTCTTGTATCGTGCTATGGTTAGCTTATGAATTCCCTTACTTATTAGTGCCGTTGATCCCTTTTCAGAAAATGCCTCGAGGAAGACCTCCACTACCTAGGCAGGCTCTGGCTGCCGAAGATTAGGCCCCTCACGAGCCTATGGAGGAGCCTATTTCAAATGGTGAATTTCGTACTACTTTCGCCATGCTTGCACAGGTGGTGACTGCCCAGGCAAGGCAAGCCAATTTGCCACGGGATTTCACCCGGATGAATCCTCTGGAGTTCTACGGGTCGAGGGCTAATGAGGATGCTCGGGAGTTCATTGATGAGCTCGTAAAAATACTGAATATTATGGGCGTCTCTTCTGAGGAAAAAGCTGGATTGGCTGCCTACCAGTTGAAGGATGTAGCTCAGGTATGGTATACGCAGTGGTCTATGGAAAGGTTCTGTGGCAGTGATGTTAAATAGGGAGAGTTCAAATCTGCCTTCCTCGACCGCTTCTTTCCATTTGAGCTGAGGGAGGCTAAAATGACCGAGTTTATTAATCTCAAGCAAGGGAGCATGAGTGTAAGTGATTATGCCCTTAAGTTTACCAAGCTATCCAAGTATGCTCGGTCCCTGGTGGTCGATCCCCGTGCAAGGATGCACAAATTTGTTTCAGGTACCTCTGACTTGCTGGTGAAAAAATACCAGACTGCTATGCTGATTGGGGACATGGATATTGCCAGACTCATGGTGTATGCTGAGCAGATTGAGGGGGATAAACTCAAGGAGAAGAGGGCACACGATCCCAAGAGAGCCCGCATTGACGGTAGGTTCTCCGATGCTAGGAATGTCGGTTTTGGTCGCTTCCAGTAGGGCCAAGGCTCGGGAGCTTGGGTGGCTAATGCTCGGGCACCCCCTACTAGGGTACAGACTGGTGGCGGACCAGGATATCTCATGTGTGATAAGTGTGGGAAGCCCCAAATGGGTGCCTGCTAGAGGCGTATGGGACTTTGCTTCGGATGTGGAAGTAAGGATCACAAAGTTGCTGATTGCCCCAGGAATGCGCCTGGAGGCCAAGGCCAGGTAGCCCGAGGCGGGTAGGGTCAAGAAAGGGGCCCCAAGGTGTTGCCCCAAGGAACAACAGGTTTTATGCACTCCATGCCCGCCAGGATGTCGAGTAGGCTCCGGATGTCGTGACTGGTATGTTAAAAGTCTTTGATTTTGATGCTTATGTTTTACTTGACCCAGGTGCAAACTTGTCTTCTGTGACTCCACTATTGGCTGTCAAGTTCGGTTTGAAACCCCAAATTCTAAGAGAGCCTTTCTCGGTCTACACCTCCGTGGGTAAATCTATTGTTGCTCATAGAGTCTATTATGGGTGTCCTGTTACTGTGTTGCATAAAATCTTTCCATGTGATCTTGTGGAACTTGAAATGTTTGATTTTGATGTGATTCTTGGAATGGATTAGCTACATGCATCTTATGCCTCCATAGATTGTAGAACCCGGAAAGTCCAGTTCCGACCTCTCGGTGAACCAGTTCTTGAGTGGAAGGGTAATGATTCCTCTGTTAAAGGTAGGTTTATTTCCTACCTCAAGGCGCGAAAAATAATTTCTAAGGGGTGCATCTACCATATGGTAAGGGTCCGAGATGCAGATTCTGAGGCGCCTACTCTTGAGTCAGTCCCTGTGGTGAATGAATTTTCGGATGTGTTCCCCGAGGACTTACCAGGCATCCCTCCGGATAGAGATATAGCTTCGGCATAAATCTTCTTCCACATACTCACGCTATTTCTATCCCTCCGTACCGGATGGCCCCTGCAGAATTGAAAGAGTTAAAGGAGCAGTTGAAGGACCTATTAGAGAAAGGTTTCATTCGGCCTAGTACATCACCATGGGGTGCTCCTATGTTGTTTGTAAGGAAGAAGGACGGGTCTCTCTGTATGTGTATTGACTACAGGCAGCTGAATAAAGTGACAATTAAGAACAAGTACCCATTACCGAGGATTGATGATTTGTTTGACCAGCTATAAGGTGCCACTCACTTCTCAAAAATTGATCTCCGATCCGGATACCATCAGTTGAAGGTTAGAGAGTGTGATATCCCCAAAACATATTTTCGGACAAGGATGGGCATTTCGAGTTTGTGGTAATGTCGTTCGGTCTAACTAATGCTCCAGCCGCATTTATGGATTTGATGAACAGAGTGTTTAAGCCTTTCCTGGACAGCTTTGTGGTGGTATTTATTGACGATATCCTCGTTTACTCCCGAAGTGAACAAGAGCACGGAAATCATTTGAGAATGGCTCTCCAAACTCTGAGGGAAAAGAAATTGTATGCCAAGTTTAGCAAGTATGAGTTCTGGTTGGGCGAAGTGGCTTTCCTCAGGCATGTGGTGTCCGAGGATGGTATCAAGGTGGATACGAGGAAGACAAGGGTTGTGAAAAATTGGCCTAGGTCGTTGACTCCTTCGAATATCCACAGTTTTCTTGGGTTGGTCAGGTACTACAGAAGGTTTGTAGAAGGTTTCTCATCTATTGCATCTCCGTTGACCAAGTTGACCCAGAAGCAGGCTAAGTTTATATGGTCGGATGAATGTGAGAGGAGTTTCCAAACTTTGAAGGATCGGCTTACATCAGCTCCCATCTTGACCTTGCCAAGTGGTTCAGAAGGGTTCGTGGTGTATTGTGATGCCTCGCGGGTCAGATTGGGTTGTGTGCTTATGCAGAATGGTAAGGTGATAGCGTACGCATCAAGATAGTTGAAGGTGCATGAACGGAACTATCCCACTCACGACCTTGAATTGGCAGCGGTGGCGTTTGCTTTGAAAATTTAGAGGCATTATTTGTACGGGATCCATGTTGATGTATTCATCGATCATAAAAGTTTGCAATATGTTTTCACCCAGAAGGACCTTAATCTCAGGCAAAGGAGGTGGTTGGAGTTTCTAAAGGATTACGACATGAGTGTGTTGTATCATCCGGGCAAGGGCAATGTCATAGCCGACGCTCTTAGCAGGTTGTCTATCGAGAGTGTAGCACATGTTGAAAAAGAGAGAAAGGAGTTGACCAGGGATATTCACGAGTTGGCTAGGTTGGGTGTCAGGTTGACTGATTCTAGCGCGGGTGGGTATTCGGGTTCAGAATGGGTCAGAATCTTCCGTGGTGAATGAAGTGAAAGCTAAACAAGATCTAGATCCGTCGTCATGTGAGTTGAATATGTTGGTTGCTGCAAAAGAGATTTGAGGCTTTCTCCCAAGGGGGACATGGAGTACTTCGGTACCAAAACCGGCTTTGTGTTCCCGACGTGGATGACCTTAGGAAGGTGATTATGAGTGAGGCCCACAACTCTCACTACTCTATTCACCCGGGGTCTACCAAGATGTACCGGGATCTGAGAGAGGTTTATTGGTGGCATGGTATGAAGAGGGATTTTGCCAAGTTCGTGTCGGAATGCCCGAGTTGTCAGCAGGTGAAGGTAGAATATCAAAGGCCCGGTGGTTTGGCCCAAGACATTAAAATTCCCACATGGAAGTGGGAAGATGTGAATATGGACTTTGTGGTTGGATTGCCTCGGACCCGAAGGCAATTCGACTCCATTTGGGTTGTTTTGGATTGGATGATGAAATCGGCTCACTTTCTACCGGTCAAGACCACCTTCAGTGCCGAGGATTATGCAAGGTTATATATTCAAGAGTTGGTGAGGTTGCATGGCATACCTAGATCTATCATATCGGATCGTGGTACTCAATTCACTTCCCACTTTTGGAAATCTTTTATGAAAGGCCTTGGGACCAAAATTAAGTTGAGTTCCGCTTATGAAAGGCCTTGGGACCAAAATTAAGTTGAGTTCCGCTTTCCATCCTCAAACCGATGGCCAAGCGGAGCGGACTATTCAAACTTTGGAGGACATGTTGAGAGCATGTGTGTTGGAGTTTAAGAGGAATTGGGATAATCATCTTCCACTCATCGAGTTTGCTTATAATAATAGCTTCCATGCTAGTATTGGCATGGCGTCGTTTGAAGCCTTGTATTGGAGAAGGTGTAGATCCCCGGTGGAGTGGTTTGAAGTGGGGGGAAATGGCCTTGGTTGGCCCAGATTTGGTGATGGGTGCTATGGAGAAGGTAAAAGTGATTAGGGAGAGATTGATAGCAGCCCAAAGTCGCCAAAAGTCCTATGCGGATAGTAGGAGGAGGGACCTCGAATTTCATGTCGGGGATTGGGTTTATGTGAAAGTCTCTCCTGTGAAGGGCGTTATGCGTTTCGGCAAGAAAGGAAAGTTGAGCCCCCGGTATGTTGGCCCTTATGAAGTTGTTGAGCGGATTGGAGATGTGGCTTATAAGTTGGAGTTACCTCTGGATTTGGGATCCATCCATCCGGTCTTTCATGTATCTATGTTGAGGAAGTATGTTGGCGATCCTAGCTCCATTGTGCCTTTGGAGGGGATTGAGGTTGAAGAAAATTTGACTTACGAGGAGGTGTCGGTGGCAATTTTGGATAGGCAAGTAAAACGGATTTGCAAGAAGGAAGTGGCTTTGGTAAAGGTACTTTGGAGAAATCAACTAGTGGAGAGTGCTATTTGGGAGGGGGAGTTGGACATGATGAAACAATACCCCCACCTTTTTCAATCTACTCAAGCCTAAGGTACTAGGAATCCTCCTTATCAATTGTGTCATTTTCTTGCCCTCTTGAGTCTCATGGCATGACATGCATATGTGTTCACTAAAGAACTTTCCTTTCTTTACAAATGAGTTGAATGCAAATTTTGATATGAATTTGGGTCTTGAGCTGTAATTTGACTTATGGCATCAAAAGCTTTGGTACAAATCTTGTTATTTTGAGTTGAGTCATGCATTATGTCTTGTGTCGGATGTATCTTGTCTTAACTTTAACCTTTCAAGCCTTGTTCTTGCACATTCGGGGATGAATGTTCCCAAGGGAGAGATGAGGAAAGGCCCCGGATCCTTGACGTCACTTTAAGGCCCACGAAACCTGCCTAGAAAGTTTGCCAGGCATCACCTCACAAAGCGCCTACATGGCTCGTGTGATGTCACACGGTCCGTGTGAGCCCCCGTGGAGTGACGCCTGGGAATATTGAGGATAGACGGGCCTCCCCACGGTCCGTGTAAGGCTACACGGTCCGTGTGGCCACCAGTATGGTGAACTGCTAAAGGCCACCCCCACACGGACCAAGTCACGGCCCGTGTGACTTTGGACGATCCGTGTGGCCCTCTGTCTAGCCTCGAGGTGGTGTGTTACCTATATACGGGCGGGGTCACAGTCTGTATGACCTCAGGTGGTCCATTTATCGGTCCGTGTCGTGATACTTCATCCGAAAAATCTTGCCTCGAAAAAATTTAAGTCTAAGACCACGGTATAGTAAACGGTCCATGTGACACTACACGGACCGTATATAGGACCATATGCCTCAGACGGATCAATTCCTGGTCCGTTTTGTTAATGGTATTTTTGAAATATTGGCTTGTTCCAACAAAAATTGTCTTTTCCCACCCTTCCTAAGCTCCCTATATAAGGGAGACTTCACCATTTTAAGCATTTTTCACTCTCACTCTCTCTCACTAAAATTCACTCCTTCAAGACTCTCCCACATCTCTCTAGGATTCTTCAAGCTAAGGTTCACATTTGAGTCCATTTCCTCTTCAATTGTTGTCTTCTACCAGGTATGTGGGGTTTGATTCTTGGTTCCTTTCAACCAAGAAGACCCAAGTCTGCTTTAAAACTATTTTATAAGCTTGTGTACTTGAAATGTGAATTCTACTACTTGTTCTCGGTAACTTGAACCATGCATGTGCTATATTATGTTCCGAAATTTGAAGTTATGATAAGTTTGCGTATTATGAACTATTGGGATTATGAAAATATGAACATGCAAGTCCTTCTAAGATGCTACCATGCATGGGTGATCTATACTACATTTTATATGAATTTTTATTATGGATTTTAGTCTTTACATTATATTGCTAATTTGAATATACTCTACATTACCCATGTCGTTTCTACACTAGGCATTGTATCACCTTCATGACATTGATACATGGAAATTTCGGAAGTGTGGGGTTAAGCCCAATTTTGTCCTAAAAAGGAATTATGATGTGATTTTTGGTAAGATATGGGACATGACAAGAAGGTGATCACCGGTATGTCTGTAATTATGGCTCCTTGAGCGTTATGGGTGCTTGCACCATTTTGGTATATGTGTAGATGAGTTATTCCTTGCATGAGTGTTATGATCATAACTTGTGATTTGGCATTTGAGTCTACTTGTACAATTACGTTTTGCAATGGATATTTGACCCTCTTGAAGCATATGTGTGTATATAAGTATTCTAGTGGGATGCGTACTTAGCACCGATGGATTGGGGGCATTAGGGATATCCCTAGGGTCCCTCTCCCTTTCCTTGAACTATGTGCCAGCATAGGGGCCCTTCCGAAATGGGGTTGCCCGTAAGGAAGAAGGCTATTATCAAAATGGGGTTGCTTGTAAGGAATGGCTATTCCTTACTTATGTTATGATGTGAATGTGAAAACCCTTCCGAAATGGGGTTGCTCGTAAGGAAGGTGGCCATCCGCCGAAATGGGGTTGCCCGTAAGGTGTGATATAGATTACCTTTGGCAAGTAATCTTCTCCCTACCGGTGGGAGGTCCAAATCGGTCCAATTCATGTAATAGCTTGCATGAATTCGGTTTGTCGGTTATAGTCCATCCCCGTTATATATATAGGAGCATTGAACGCATCACGCATCCCAGGGCATCGTGTATATTAACTCTTATTGCTTATATGTTCTTGTATATTATGTGTCCTTGCCATCTAACATGGTTATGCAGGTTCGGTAAGTCACGTGCATTGCATACCCGCATACTTAGTACATTCAAACGTACTAATGCATACTCTATGCCTACATGATTTTACCATGTAGGGTCCGAGCAGTTTGAGCACTAGCTGCAGGACGATTGGACTCTCTTGAGGATACTTCTATGGTGAGCCCCGTCTTTCGAGGGTAAGCTTTTGTTTCTTGTGTTTCTAGGTGTATATGTATTTTGTTGAGGGTGAGCCCGGAACTTGTCCTGACCCCCGTTCCTTGACTAGAGGCATACGTTGGGCACTGTATAACTTTCTTGTTTTGTTTATCCAAATGATTGGACTCCCCTTTGATTTTTGATTCCGCTATTTACTTATCTGTCTTATATGCCTTGATCCTACAATGCGAGTTCTGAAATTTTGAGGCTTGTTAGGGGGCTCTCGGGTCCCCATTCGCCGTGTCACATTTGAGACCCCGACCCCGGGTCGTGCCATAAGCCCAATTATGTTCATGTATATAATTTTGATAAGATTATGGTTATGATAAGAATGTGATCACATAAATGTCTAAGATTATTGCTCTTTGGGAATTTGGGTGTTTATACCACTATGTTAAGAGAGCATCGATTGAGGTTTGAGGTGGGGTGGGCTATCCCCAAGGGTCCATACTCATCTCAAGAAGGTGCTCCAAAGGAGCTATTCCTATGCATGAAGAGTATTACATGAAGAATGTTTTGGCTTTTTAACCTAATATGCATGATTGTGAAGAATGTGATTTGGCCTTTTAACCTAAGTATGTATGTAAACGATTTGAAAGTCTTATGTCTCTTTTACAAGCATGTATATATATATATGTATTCTAGTGGGATGATGACCTAGCACCGATGCGATTGGAGGAAAGGTGGGCTATCCCCAAGGGTCCATACTCCTTTTTCTTGAAATATGTGCCTAACATAGGTATATGTTTATGCCCCAAGAGGAAAAGAAGAAGAAGAATGTTAAGGATCTACCTTTGGCAAGTAGGTCACCTCTTTATCCATTGTGGGGAAGACGATGGAGTTCCAAGTTATAGTTCACTTGGTCTTATGTCGGTTACAGTCCCATCATCAATGTATATGAAGTATTTTCGCATTCATGCATCATGTATCTCATGGCATATTGTTATACTATTCTCTTGATATATGATTCTTTCTACGTATGTGCTCTTGTCATCTAAAATTGAACGTAGGTTTGACAAAGCATATGTATTGCATTGCATGCCCACATACTTAATACATTCAAATATACTAACTCATACTTTTTCCTACATGATCTAACCATGTAGGGACCGAGGAGTACATTCATCAACCGTACGACGTCTAGCTCGGATCTTGAGATTTACTTGTCGTGGTGATTCCTATCTTCCAAGGACAACCCATCATTCTTCTACCTATGGTGCTTAGTCTATGTTAATTACCTTGAGGGTGAGCTCGGGATATGTCTTGGCCCCCGTCCTATCTTATGATTAGATGCAATGTTGGTGATCTTGTAGATTTTTGCACATTTATATGCTAAGTGTTATAATTAGAGATTACGTTTATGGATATGGTTGTGTAATGGTTATGGTCACTATGGATTGATTATGAGCTTATGTTATGGATTCATGTATGATATGAAAAATCCTAAGTCCCTCATTGTCCCCATAGAGTGAGTCATATTTACCCGCCCCTTAGTTCTTATGTGTTATGTGCTATGTGAATTCATGTAAATCCTTTATCCCTACGACATCCCCATAGTGTGAGTCCTACTTTCCCGTTCCATAGAACTATGTGGTTACTATTTCATGCACGCTTCCGAACCGATGATGTGTGGATAGATGTTATGAGGCTTGTTTGGGAACTTTCGCTTTCCCATTCGCCATGTCCCTCCTAGATCCAAGGTCTGGATCGTGACACTTATACATAAGTGTCTAATTTGTAATTAATGATATCTTCATGAGACATGAGAGTACATCCTAGTAGTATCGATTGTTTATGATGATTGATGCTCACAAATAAAGCATATAGTATATTGTGAAAATGCTTATAAGCTACCTTACAATGTGAATGCAACTATACCACATTTTGCAGCTTTCTCGTATCATCAAGATCTATTGAATTGAAAATTTTTCTATTCTTTACCTGCATTTTACAAAAAAAAAAAAATAAGCGAAGATTGGCCATCCGCTTCTTGCATTTCAAAATTTTTACTCTTTAAAATAAAATTCCTGCTATTCTTTGGACTGCAATCCAAAATTTGTGGTCCACACATTGAACATAGCTCGACAAATTAATATTCTTGGATGGTCTAATTCCAGATAGATCGTGAGCTACAATATCTCTTTTTAAAAATTGACTGATTGACCTGTGATCAACCATCAATTGAGATATAGCAGAGAGCAAATCATGATTGTGTTCATTAACAACTTTAGAGACACGTCAAAAATAACTGTAATCAACAGCACAATAATTGCAACTTTATAATTATTAGTCTTTGTGGTATATTTAGCTTTGTGAATTTTAGCCCGATCACAATAATTAGTTATATACCTAACAATGTTACCAATATCTTGTTGGAGTTATTTTTCACAAGAGAAAAAATTTTCAACCATGCATGTTCTTTGTACAATTCAAATAAAGAGTTTTTCTAAATCATATCATATGGTTCAATAATCATCATCATATTCTCCAAGCTCATCTCCTAAAATGTGTTCCTCGTTGTTCTCAACTTCTTCGTCTTATTCTCCATTGCTTTCTTCATTCTCAATTAAATATACATCATTGTCGAAGGTGTACTATGAATCATAACTGACCCATTTGTTCTCATTTATCAAATTATTGTCTGGTGTTATCCCTAAAGATCTGTACAGTTCCTCCCTAACCCACTCATACCTATTTTCTTGATTCATATACATATTGGTCGAGCCAGCCATTGCTTTTTTATTTGTGTTAATTTATTTTTGAGCCATCAAAGTTTCTTCATTTGTATTCATGTTTTCTTTAGTGTTTTTTTTTTTTCTTAAGAGAAAATCAAACAGGAAGACTAGAAAAAAAATTAATGGTAAAAAAAATTAAAAATTAGGTACTACGTATCTAAGTTAGAATGGAGGAAAAAAAGTATCCCAATGTATAAGACTTTGAAATTTCAAGTTTAAGAATCTGTGTTTAGTTGATTGTAATTTTAGGGAATAACAATCACTTTAATACTCTTTAATTAATAAAAAGATTTTATTTGGAAAGAGAAAGGTTAGTATAGTCTTTATACGTTTGTGGCCATTTAGGTCACTCAAACAAAAGAATAGTAATTGAAAAAGGGGGAAACTTTTAGAAATAGCTAAAATTAGATCTCCTCAGCTACATTTTTGCTAATTACAATTCATAGTTACATTATTGTTTATCACCAAATGTATTAAATGTAATTGTTTGTTCAATGTTATTTTAAATACTATACAATATATAATGCAGTGCTTAAATTGTGCAATAATATTTTTTAATATGGTAGCTCAATCTTCCGTGATCAATGGAACTATGAATTTCACAATATCATTTTCATAATAAAAAGAAATTGTACTATAAGATTCTTTTTCTTCTTCATTGATTTTGTGGTATCACTGACTATTACTTGTGCGACATATTGTTACATAAATATTTTTGTTGTTGTAAAATGTTTATCACTTAAATATATTGATATAAATGCATTTTGGTGATGTATACACTGTTGAAATACTTAAATACATGATACAAATATATAATTGTGAACAAAAACATACTTATTTTGAAAATAATTGTCTTCAAAATAAGATTTTTTGAAAGAATGTTGACTTCAACCATAAGGAGATATATTCTGAAAGAAAAAAGTTATTTTGGTTGAGTAATTTATAGGAAGAGTGATTAGTATTTCAAAGAGTAAGAAGAACTATTCAGAGAAATAATCAATCTATTTATGAGATTTGTATCAAATTCAGAATAAAATAACTATTTTACTAATTCCTTTTTTCTTTTATTTTGTATTAATTGTTTTTATTATCTTTAATTAAAGATTATTTTATCTTTTCTAATTATCGCTGACATTATTGCTTTCGACATTTTTATTCTACTAATTTTTTTCTTTTATTTTGACTATTTTTGTGTCTTTAATTAAAGTAATTTTATTTTATTTTATTTATTATACACACACGAAAAAAAAAATCTATTTATTTTTATTATTTTTTTATTTGTCTTATTTTAAAAAAGATAATCAAATTTTAATTTCTTTCATCATCAATGCTATTCATTTCTTTTACTTCTTACCTTTATCTCATAATTAATGTTATTTTTATGATATTTCTTAAATCAATTTTTTTCCTTTTATTTAGTTCAGAAAATAGTTATTATAACTTTATAAGAATTGCATATATATTTTTACAGAATTTGATTTGTCGTATTTTTAAAGTTTTAGATCATTTCTTCTACTAAAGATTTATATTTATATCTAATAATAAAGCTAAAATAGAAAATAAGATGTAGCATCCTTTTTAGTTAAATATTGATATTTATGTATTTTTATCAATTCTTTTAAAAAAATATTTTTCTTATATTTTTATTGAAAATAATTGCTCAAAAATAAAATTACTCTTCCAAAAAAAATTGTCCTTAAACGTAGTTATAATATATGTATATATATATGTATATATATATATATATATACACACACACACATGGCAATATAAAAGTTTTTTATTTCTATTTTCAACAAAAACTGAAAATATTTAAATGCATTGCTTAATTAATCATGTTCCTTTAAAACATCGAGGAGGAAGTCCCATGGTGTATGTTGTTTGCAGATGACATAGTACTGATTGATGAGACTCGGACCGGAGTTAATGATAGGTTGGAGGTTTGGAGACACGCTTTGGAGTCCAAAGGATTTAAACTGAGCAGGACCAAAACAGAATATTTGGAGTGCAAATTCAGTATTGAGAGAGATGAAGCAGACATTGATGTGAGACTTGTGGCTCACCCTATCCCTAAGAAGGAAAGCTTTAAGTATCTGGGGTCCATCATCCAGAGCAGTGGGAATATCGACGATGATGTCACACATCGTATTAGGGCGGCTTGGACAAAATGGAGGTTGGCCTCTGGAGTATCGTGTGATAAGAAGATACCACTTAAACTCAAAGATAAGTTCTACAGAATGGTGGTTAGACCATCTTTTGTACATGTTCAGAAGATGCAGATCGCAGAAATGAGGATGTTAAGATGGATGTGTGGTCACACCAGGAGTGATAAGATTAGGAACGAGGCCATTCGGGAGAAGCTAGAGATGGCCACTGTAGCTGACAAAATGAGGGAAGCGAGACTGCGATGGTTCGGACATGTGCAGAGAAGGAGTACCGATGCCCCTGTCAGGAGGTGTGAGAGGTTAAATCTGGGAGCTACACGGAGGGGTAGAGGTAGACCTAAGAAGTATTGGGGGGAGGTGATTAGACATGATATGGTGAAACTTGACCTCACCGAGGACATGACCTTAGATAGGAAGGAGTGGAGGTCGAGAATTAGAGTAGCAGGCTAATAGGGTAGATAGGAAGGAGTTGTTAATTGTATACCTTTTATATGTTATTTATCTACCTTTACGTGTTAATTCTCCTGTATTTACTTATTATCATGTGCTTTTCATTATGAATTACTCTTCCTGCCTGCCTGTTTATCATATCTAGCTTATTTTGCCGATGGGTTTTTCTGACGAGGGTTCCCAGGAAACAGCCTCTCTACCGCTATGTGGTGTTAGCACCTAATTTTTTACCAAACTTAAGTTATTTACTTTTTAATATTTAAATATTTAGTTTTGAGTCTAAATTAGATATTTTTATCTTATTTAGAATAAGTTGAAAACAATAAAAATTGAGTCATATTTTAATGTTAGTTTTGTTCTAAAAAAAAAGAAAATTTATAAAATATATGTTTTTTAAAATTTTGATTCTAATAAACAATCTAGTATTGTTATTACTTTCTTAATTATATTTTAGTTTTAGCTAGTTAACTTTCCTTTTTTTAATTATTTTATTTTAAGTAATATCCTAACATTGTTTTTCTTTCTTTTCTTTCTCCTTTCAAAACAAAAAACAAAACAAAAAATGAAATAAAAAAGAAAATCAAAATAATCCTAAAACTACCCCCACAACACCCACTACTCCCTCATTTTCCACATCTTCACATCCCCCACTCCCTCATATTTTAATAAACACACGACACACACAAGAAAGAGGAGACAATTTTTATCATCCATCTTTTTTCTTTCATCACATTCTACAAAAGCAAAAAAAACACAACAAAAACACTGATAAAAAAAATCCTACACGACATTCTTTTCTCTTTTCTCACATACACAAACACACCTAAAAAAAGATTACATTTTTCTTTTACCTACACAAAACAAAAAAAAATCTCAAAAAAAAAAAAACACCATTAGAGAAAAACAGAAGTGGAGTTCGAGGTTGCTTTCGTGATTCCGGATTCGTGGCTCTTAGTCATGGTCATTTTCTCCTCGTGAATTAATATTCACCAAAGGTAACATTTCAATTTTATTGTATGATTTGAAGTCACAATTGTAAAGACATGTCCTAATGCTACAAAGTTAATTGCTCAAATTTTATGTCTATTTAATTTTGACATTATATTATTGAAGTATGTTAGAATTGTTAAGCTTTGAGTAAAATTAGCATATCATGTGATTATTTCTATTTGTGTGTTTATTTTATGTTTAAACAACACATAGTTTATTTCATGTTTAAATTCATTGTCTAAATTTCTATTCTTTTTCATATTCATCTTTTTTAATGATGATATATGTTTATGGCTTAATAAACTGAAATGACTAAAAATTCATGATAAAAATTTCATTGTGTAAAATATTGTTCTCAGTTTGTAGATTCTTCTTTTTATGACCAAAATATAGAAAAGAAAAGATTAGTCATAATACTTAACATATTCATACTAGTATGAGAATATATTTTGTGTTTCCAATAAATTTATGTTTATTTTTATTTTTTAAAATAAGAATAAAATTTGTAACATTCTTTGCATTTTATTTGAGTGATGATTCTTTTAGAATATTAAATTAACGATTTTATGTGGATCCATGTAACAAATATTGAATTGTTTAATTATGTTTTTCGCGAGTCGTAAAGACCAAGTTTTCATAAAAAATAATTGAAGTGCTTTTTACTTTGTAAGTTTTTTCTAAAATTTAAATATTTTTTGTAATTAACTTCCTTAAATTAAATCGCTAGAAGTATGATTAGGCCAGCAATAAAGATAGGCAAACGTCAGGATTTAAATAACACTGAACAAATGTTATAAAATAAATAAATAAATAAATAATTTGTGGCAAGGTTGGAAAGCGTTGCTACCAATATACCACACCAATAAAATAAAATAGTTTTAAACTAGTTTCAAATAAATCAAAGAAAGCGGGTGATTAACGTATTTTTTATAAAACTTATCAAAATACAATATGTGCAAAATTAAGTTAAGCCATAAACTAGTCAATAAAGCGACCGTGCTAGAACCACGGGACTTGAGGGGTGCCTAACACCTTCCTCTCGGTCAACAGAATTCCTTACCCGATCTTTATTTCGCAGACCAAAAAATAAAGAGTCATTTCCTTTTGAATAGGGATTTAAATTAGGTGACTTGGAACACCAAAACTCAATTCCAAGTGGCGACTCTGAATAAATAAAATAATCCTTTTTCAAAATGTCACTTTAATTGGAGAAACTCTATTTTCCAAACCACCACGTGCGGGGAAAAATAGGGGTGTGACAGGTGGCGACTCCGTTGGGGATAACCAGAATTCGAGCTTCTCAATTTGACTTGTATATGGCTTTGTTATTTGAATATTGTATTAATTGATTAAATTTGATGTTTGCTCGCTTATTTACACATTGATATTGTTTAAACTGTGATATAAACTATCGTCCTCTCTCGCACACCCATCTGAGTCTTCTGCAAGATACAATTTTTCGGAGATGCGGTATACGCTCCCGAACCTTTCTTTGAGATACTAGAGATGCGATTACGCTCCTGAGAAGGATTTTAGTCACATATGTTTTAGGATGGGAAGGTCCAAATAGTGAGGCCGGAAAGCCCTGCTACCGGTAAGCTATTCCTTTCCAACTCGAGTTGTCCACTCGTTTTATCGCCAGTCTAGACACCAACTCTATAAGGACTTTGAATTTAGTAGAACAAGCCTTATACAGCCAGTATTCCTCTTACGATACACTTTATCTGCATAATTTGTGTTTGATTTTATATGGATAAACACAGGTGTTAGGATCATATAAAACATGGACCATCTTTTAGACTACCATGTTCACGACTATGTGTTACTTGTCACATTTTGAATGTTGTCGTTGAATATTTTCTTTTTGGGTCAAATCCCAAATAGTTCGGTCCTAGCATATTTACAATAAGATATCCTAAAAAAAGGAGTTTTTCAAAAAGTCAACATTTTTATGAGAAGTTGGTCGAACTACGCACACCTGATTCTCATATCCATGAGATACGTAGGCAACCCTTCTTGGGTTCGGTGATTCTTCAAAAAAATAAAATAAAAGAATAAAAAAGAAATTCGTATTAAAAAAATTATTAATCTTTATTCAAAAAGAAACATTTTGTTTCTCTGTTCATAAAAGCTGAACAAAAAAAAAGGTTTTATTTATTCAGAAGGAAAAAACAGAATTTATTTTTATATATATTTTCACTAGAACTACGCACACCTGATTCTCATCTCCATGAGATACGTAGGCATCCCTCCTTGGGTTCGGTGATTTTTATTAGTAAAATTGTAAAAGAAAATATTTCTTATGTCATGTAAAAAAATGGGGTACAAAACTTTTGTATTCCTTGTTCATACAAACAAAAAAAAAAGATATTTATTTTTATAGCAAAAAATAAAATCGAGTTTTGCTTATGATCATCAAGAACTATGCACACTTGATTCTCACCTTGATGAGATATGTAGGCAATCCTCTTCGGGTTCGGTGATTCTTATTTTAAAAAAAACAACACTAATAATTCTTTATCCCAGAAAATAATAATAAAAAAGATTTTACTTTAAAAAAAAAGGGGATCCTCATTCAAAAAAATTAAAAAAAAAAGAGTAAGATCTTATTTCTTTGTGTAGAAAAGAAAAATATTTTTTTATTCTTATTCAAAAAAATAAATTAATTTTTTTTATCCCTCTTCAAAATAAAAATACTAAAAATAAAAAGGTACTTCTTGTCTTGATTGGTACCAACATAGTTAGAAGTATGCATGAAAAAGGGTTAACTATTTGGCATAATAGAGTGGACCAACTTTGTTGTGACTCATGTAGATTCTTTTTGCACCTCTTGATTATACTTATGTCCCACTTGAAAAATTCTCTTGCTCAAAATTAAGGGTTGAAAAAAAAAGATTCGACCTCATTGTTTCATGTGCATTGTGTGGTGAGTTTTAGATATAAAGTTCAATGGCATGACTTGTTGATCTAGAACTTGACCCGAATGTTTGTTGAGGCAAAATTTTGTGCAACATCTAATTTGAAAAAGGATTGTAGGCCTTCTTTGATCCAATTGTGCATGTAAGCCTACCAAATGACACATGATCCCTAGTATTTTCCTTCTTGAGCCTAAAATATTTTTTTCGATAACCATATCTTAGCTCATATCCTTTTGAGTGCACAAATGCACCACTCTACTTTTCTCTCATATCCAAGAATGCACGGACAAAATTTTGAGTCGGATGGCAAAGTGAAAAATGAAAATATGGCAGTCAAAAAAATAAAACTCCAACAAATGGAGAGAAACTCAAAAAAAAAAGTCCAAAAAAAAGAAGATCAAATGTGAAAATGAAGAAAATAAATTGAGAGCATACTCCAATGTTTAGGGAGGAAATAGTCACTTTGTCCAAAAAAAAAATTATCTTACCCATTCCAAGCCTACATTATAAGCCGAATACAAGTCCTACTTGATTTCATTTTTGATGTTCTCACATTAATGGATACTTACATGAGGGTCAAGCATATGGTATCTCAATTTCATGCATTGAACATCTTTCTGAGTGTGAGTGACTCTCAAAATGTCCCACGATCTCAACTCTTCTATTTTGTGTGAATTGGGACTTTGTTTCGGTAAGACACTTGAAACATGAGGACATGAATAATTTTAACCTCATATTTGATGCAAGATGAATAAATCTTGTAAATACTTAAGTATGCTTGAGGTATCATTTGAAAATATAGAAATTACTTCAAAGTTGGCCTCAAATTTGCCTAGAAGTACTTAAAGGTGATTTATATGCATAAGTCTAATTGTTGGTACCATCTAAAGCCAAGATATGATCAAACAAAAGTCAATTTCTTTCAATCTAACAATCCTTTCAAAAGATATTATTTTGCAAAAAAAAAAAATTTGGTTCGTATGAACTACGTTAGACCTGATTCTTGCTACGGTGAGATATGTAGGCAGTCCTACTAACGGGCTCGGTCTCAAATAAAAAAAAATATTTTTGGTTCGTATGAACTACGTTAGACCTGATTCTTGCAATGATGAGATACGTAGACAGTCCTACAAAAGGGCTCGGTCTCAAACAAAAAGAATATTTTTTCCTCTCTCATATTTTTGAAAAAAAATCAAACAGAGGCATTTTTCTTTTCTAAATAAAAAATAATAATAAATAAAAAAGAATTCACCAATAAAAAGATTTTAAAAAAAAAAGTTTCAAAATTTCTCAGTTTTAAAACTGGGGCATATTTTATTTTAATCTTATTTTTAAAATTTTAAAAAAAGTAAAATAAAATAAAAATAATTCATTCGCTTAGGGAGCGAACCCTCATAATATTCGCTTAGGGCGCGAGCCCTCATAATATTCGCTTAGGGAGCGAACCCTCATAATATTCGCTTAGGGAGTGAACCCTCATAATATTCTCTTAGGGCGCGAACCTCATAATATTCGCTTAGGGCGCGGACCCTCATAATATTCGCTTAGGGTGCGAACCCTCATAATATTCGCTTAGGGAGCGAACCTTCATAATATTCGCTTAGGGAGCGAACCCTCATAATATTCGCTTGGGCGCGAACCCTCATAATATTCGCTTAGGGCGCGAACCCTCATAATATTCACTTAGGGCGCGAACCCTCGTAATATTCGCTTAGGGAGCGAACCCTCATAATATTCACTTAGGGTGCGAACCCTCATTTTCGCCTAGGGAGCGAACCCTCATAATATTCACCTAGGGAGAGAACCCTCATAATATTCGCCTAGGGCACGAACCCTCATAATATTCGCTTAGGGCGCGAACCCTCATAATATTCGCTTAGGGAGCGAACCCTCATAATATTCGCTTAGGGAGCGAACCCTCATAATATTCGCTTAGAGAGCGAACCCTCATAATATTCGCTTAGGGCGCGAACCCTCATAATATTCGCTTAGGGCGCGAACCCTCATAATATTCACTTAGGGAGCGAACCCTCATAATATTCGCTTAGGGTGCGAACCCTCATTTTCGCCTAGGGAGCGAACCCTCATAATATTCGCCTAGGGAGCGAACCCTCATAATATTCGCCTAGGGCAGGAACCCTCATAATATTCGCTTAGGGCGCGAACCCTCATAATATTCGCTTAGGGAGCGAACCCTCATAATATTCGCTTAGGGAGCGAACCCTCATAATATTCTCTTAGGGCGCGAACCCTCATAATATTCGCTTAGGGAGCGAACCCTCATAATATTCGCTTAGGGTGCGAACCCTCATAATATTCGCCTAGGGAGCGAACCCTCATAATATTCGCCTAGGGAGCGAACCCTCATAATATTCGCCTAGGGCGCGAACCCTCATAATATTCGCCTAGGGCACGAACCCTCATAATATTCGTTCATATCTTCATAGGGCATGATAGCCGCCATTTTTATTTTCCATAAAGCATAAAATCTAATTTCATTCAATAATAGAGTATTTGTTTTTTTTCCTTGTTTTAATCACTGTATTATTTTTGTTTAATATTATGTTCAAGTCAAGCAAAATAACCCACAAAAATTTTCTTAACACAAACTGGGGCAGAAAATTTTTGTTTTGTTTGTTTTTTTTTTTTTTTTTTTTTTTTTGTTTTTTTTCTTTGATTGCAGGCTGGTCTCTCTGCGACCACAAATTTGGACTTCAATAATGGAGTAACATTTGTCCGATCTGAGAAGTGAAAATGACATTAAGAGTCGGTTTGGACCCATTGTAGCAGCTCAATATTTGAAGATTCAGCTTCCCAACTTCAATTCAAGAAACAAGTGTTCAAGAATAGTCTACTAACTTCCCTTTGGAGAGGCATCAGCAACTCAATAGAGATTTCAAGTTCAAGCCTCAAACTCAAACTTTGAGCTTAGATTTCGAGATCAAGGTATCCGCCAGAAGAAGGCGAGGTGATAACTAAAGATGCAAAGAAGGACTTGAACAAAAAAGAGGGTCAAGACAAGTAGAATTGAATAGATCTTGTATTGTTTCCTTTTAGTGTTATTATCTTCAATGTAACAATAGGAGCCACGAACCGGAATCTCGATGGGACTAGACTCAACTCTCTAATCCATCCATCCATCTCTGCAACTATTTGAACTACACGTGACCTGATTCTCTTATAACCCAAGATATGTAGGCTGGCCAAAACCAGGGCTCGGTCACTCTTGCTTACTCTTTCTTTTCCCCCTTCTTTTTCCTTACCTTTTAATAATGTTAGGCCAAAAATTAGGCACGTTAACTTCTTTGCTTGAAAACTCTTCATGTTCTCAAGCAAAGAGGGGCATCCTGTTAGCACCTAATTTTTGACCAAACTTAAGTTATTTACTTTTTAATATTTAAATATTTAGTTTTGAGTCTAAATTAGATATTTTTATCTTATTTAGAATAAGTTGAAAACAATAAAAATTGAGTCATATTTTAATGTTAGTTTTGTTCTAAAAAAAAGAAAATTTATAAAATATATGTTTTTTAAAATTTTGATTCTAATAAGCAATCTAGTATTGTTATTACTTTCTTAATTATATTTTAGTTTTAGCTAGTTAACTTTTCTTTTTTAATTATTTTATTTTAAGTAATATTCTAACATTGTTTTTCTTTCTTTTCTTTCTCCTTTCAAAACCAAAAACAAAACAAAAAATGAAATAAAAAAGAAAATCAAAATAATCCTAAAACTACCCCCACAACACCCACTACTCCCTCATTTTCCACATCTTCACATCCCCCACTCCCTCATATTTTAATAAACACACGACACACAAGAAAGAGGAGACCATTTTTATCATCCATCTTTTTTCTTTCATCACATTCTGCAAAAGCAAAAAAAAACACAACAAAAACACTGATAAAAAAATCCTACACGACATTCTTTTCTCTTTTCCCACATACACAAACACACCTAAAAAAAATTATATTTTTCTTTTACCTACACAAAACAAAAAAAAAAACTTTCAAAAACACCATTAGAGAAAAACAGAAGTGGAGTTCGAGGTTGCTTTCGTGATTCCGGATTCGTGGCTCTTAGTCATGGTCATTTTCTCCTCGTGAATTAATATTCACCAAAGGTAACATTTCAATTTTATTGTATGATTTGAAGTCACAATTGTAAAGACATGTCCTAATGCTACAAAGTTAATTGCTCAAATTTTATGTCTATTTAATTTTGACATTATATTATTGAAGTGTGTTAGAATTGTTAAGCTTTGAGTAAAATTAGCATATCATGTGATTATTTCTATTTGTGTGTTTATTTTATATTTAAACAACACATAGTTTATTTCATGTTTAAATTCATTGTCTAAATTTTTATTCTTTTTCATATTCATCTTTTTTAATGATGATATATGTTTATGGCTTAATAAACTGAAATGACTAAAAATTCATGACAAGAATTTCATTGTGTAAAATATTGTTCTCAGTTTGTAGATTCTTCTTTTTATGACCAAAATAAAGAAAAGAAAAGATTAGTCATAATACTTAACATGTTCATACTAGTATGAGAATATATTTTGTGTTTCCAATAAATTTATGTTTATTTTTATTTTTTGAAATAAGAATAAAATTTGTAACATTCTTTGCATTTTATTTGAGTGATGATTCTTTAAGAATATTAAATTAACGATTTTATGTGGATCCATGTAACAAATATTGAATTGTTTAATTATGTTTTTCGTGATTCATAAAGACCAAGTTTTCATAAAAAATAATTGTTGAAGTGTTTTTTACTTTGTAAGTTTTTACTAAAATTTAAATATTTTTTGTAATTAACTTCCTTAAATTAAATCGCTAGAAGTATGATTAGGCCAGCAATAAAGATAGGCAAACGTCAGGATTTAAATAACACTGAACAAATGTTATAAAATAAATAAATAAATAAATAATTTGTGGCAAGGTTGGAAAGCGCTGCTACCAATATACCACACCAATAAAATAAAATAGTTTTAAACTAGTTTCAAATAAATCAAAGAAAGCGGGTGAATAACGTATTTTTTATAAAACTTATCAAAATACAATATGTGCAAAATTGAGTTAAGCCATAAACTAGTCAATAAAGCGACCGTGCTAGAACCACGGAACTCGAGGGGTGCCTAACACCTTCCTCTCGGTCAACAGAATTCCTTACCCGATCTTTGTTTCGCAGACCAAAAAATAAAGAGTCATTTCCTTTTGAATAGGGATTTAAATTAGGTGACTTGGAACACCAAAACTCAATTCCAAGTTGTAAGGACCCGGAATTTTGTACGACCTCAAGTAAGCATGAAAATTGATTTCGAAAAAGTTTTGGACCAAGGTGGCACTTCATGGGAGCCATCACGGACGTGAGGTCATCCGTAAAGCTTTCGGAGTGAGATATTTCTAAGTACGGACCTTATGCTCAAGCTAAATTCACTCTCAAGCCTTCAATTCTAGCTTATCTATGTTGTTTAAGATCATCATAGGTCTCCTACATCAAGTCAAGTTCAAAGGAATTCCCTTGGCTACATTATTCTCAAGTGCCGATAGATGGGCCAACTTTAAATAAGAATATCTCTTAGCTCGAAATGAACTGGGTGGATCATGACATATCGAATCGAAGCCCTTTGAATTATATTTCCAACGCATCCAGTCTCACCTCATTCCGAGTTTGGAGCAAGACGTGACGCCCTTTTTCGTAAAACTTGTCTGGGCCAGACGGGAGCCTTCACGGTCCGTGAAAAGCTTCACGGACCGTGAAGCTAACCGTGTCAAGGCCCTTGTGAAATTTAAGGATCCATTTTATTGAGGTGTTTTTGATATTTTGGTTCATCCCCAAGGCTTTTTATGACCTTTAAAACCCTTTTTACATTCCTAAACTTCTCCGACACTAAACCTAAAGATTTTTCATATGATTCGGTAGAAGGGTCAATTTTAAATGGTCATATCTCTTAGCACAAAATGCACTAGGTGTCCTACCATATATCAAATTAAAGCTCTTTGAATTATCTTTCCAACGAACCTGGTTTCACCTAATTCCGAGCTCGGACCAAGGAGTTATGCTCGTTTTCGTTAAGACGTTCGTGCAGGCAAGCCACACGGCCAGCCACACGGACCGTGTGGCATCAAACGGTCCGTGAGGCTGCTTTGGCCCACGATTTTCTTGCCAAATTTTGTTCTAAGTGTGTGTACTTCCTTGGTACCTTCATACGGACCCTTGTACGGTCCGTAAAGCATCACACGGTCCGTACGACCTTCCGTTGGAAGCCCTTGGCTTGAAATAATTTTCTGAAAATTCTAAGTAAAGTCACACGGTTACTGTTCACGGACCGTGTCACTGTTCACTCGCCGTGAACAGTACCGTGAACAGTACTTAATATTTTTATCCGTTTTTAATTTTGGGTTTTATGTAAATATAAATTAGTTTAAGGGTGTTTTGGGTATTTTCCACCCCTCCTAAGACCATAAATCAGCTGATCTTCTTCATTTTTACCCATTCTCTCATTTCACTCCTCTCACTAAGGCTTCACTCCTCCAAGACTCTCCAACCTCTCTCTCTAGGAAATTCAAGTCAAGGCTTTCAATTGAAGCCCACTTCTCCTCAAGTTTGTCTTCAAGTCAGGTATGTGGGGTTATATTCTTGGTTCCTTTCAACCAAGAAGACCCAAATTCTTATTAAAACTAATTTGTAAACTTGTGTACTTAAAATATGAATTTTTAGTACTTGTTCTTAGTATGTTGAACCATGCATGAGTTAGTTAAGGCTCCCTATCATGATTTAGGGTGGTTTTATGGAAATGAACTATTTGGATTTATGGAATTATGAACTTGCTTGTCCCTTTAATTATGTTTTATGCATGGGTGATGTTACTACTATTTTTACTAATTTTACTATGGATTTTCTAGTTTTTACCTCTTATTGCTACATTTGAATATACTCTATATTACCCATGCCATTCTTACATTTTTGCATTGCATCATACTCATGGCATTGATATATGCAAATTTGGAAATGTGGGTTAAGCCCAAATTTTGTCCGAAAAGAAAACTATGATGTGAATTTTGGTAAGACATGGGATATGACAAGAAGGTGATCACCGGTATGTCTATGATTATGGCTCTTGAGCAATATGGGTGCTTGCACCATTATGGTATATGTGTAGATGAGCTATTCCTTGCATTGGCATTTTGAATATGGTCTTATAAATTAGCATTGAGCCTAAATCTACCTTGAACATTATGAACTTGCACTTGGCTCTCTCTTGAAGCATATGTATATATATAAGTATTCTTGTGGGATGTGTAAGACTTAGCACCGATGGATTGAGGGCGTTAGGGATATCCCCAAGGTCCCTCTCCCTTTCCTTGAACTATGTGCCTACATAGGGACGGATGTAATTCGTCTATCTGTATATGACTATGATTTGTCTTGATTCTGTAAACCCTTCCAAAAAGCGGGTCGTAAGGAAGGTGTCCATCCACCGAAAAGCGGGTCGTAAGGTGTGATGTAGATTACCCTTGGCAAGTAATCTTCTCCCTACCGATGGGAGGTCCAAATCGGTCCAATTCGTGTAATAGCTCGCATGGATTTGGTTTGTCGGTTATAGTCCATCCCCGTTATATAGGAGCACTATTGCATTGCACGTATCACGCATTTCATGGCATCTTGTATATTAAATTTCCATTGAATATATATTCCTTGTATATTATGTGCCCTTGCCACTTAACATGATTATGCAGGTTCGGTAAGTCACGTACATTGCATACCCGCATACTTAGTACATTCAAACGTACTAACGCATACTCTATGCCTACATGATTTTACCATGTAGGGACCGTGTGTTATGATCATCCACCACTTGAAGGGTAGCTCGAATTCGGAGAGTTGATATTGTGGTGAGTCCTATATTCCAAGGACAAGCCACCTTCCTTCTACCTATGTTGTTACCTATTTATCTTCTTAGTTGAGGGTGAGCCCGGGACATGTCTTGGCCCCCGTCCCATCTTATGACTAGAGGCAAATGTTGGGCACTTGTAAAACTTTCTCATTTTGTTTAATTATAAATGAATGGATTCTTGAGATTTGATTTTCGTCATTTAGATATATGTGCTTAACTAATTTATTTTGAACCAATGATGTGGAAATTTGATACTTTGAGGCTTGTTTGGGGACTCTCGGGTCCCCATTTGCCGTGTCACATCTAGGCCCCGACCTCGGGTCGTGACAAAAGATGGTATCAGAGCACTAGGTTTATAAATGGTCCTCGAAGTCCAACATGCCGCGTCAATTAGAGTCTTATTCATGGGTGTGAAGCGCGCCACATCTATGTGTAAGAGGCTACAAGGCGTTTTAGGAAATGTTTCACTTATCTTGATTCTAATCGTGCCCTGGTGCGTGTCTTAAAATCCTTTGTCTCCATCCCTCCCTATCGAATAGGTAGTGTTACCTTGAGCTCATAATGCAAATCTAGGAGAGGAAGGCGTTGTAGCGATCTTATGGATAGGTCCAAAAGGGAGTTAGTGAAAGATATGCATTGTTTGACATGCTTGCTCCTTTGGATATTCGAAGTTTTCTTTGGTTGGCTAGTTACGATGGAAGTTTGTTGGAGGCTTCTCATCTATTGCATCTCCGTTGATCAAGTTGGCTAGAAGAAGGCCAAGTTGTATGGCCGGATTAATGTGAGGTGAGTTCTCATGCCTCGAAAGGTCGGCGTACATCAAATTCGGTTTTGGCATTACCGGATGGCTTAAATAGGTTGGTGGTGTATTGTGGTGCTCCTCGGTTTGGTTTGGGGTTGTGTTCTTATGAAACATGTTAGGGTTGTAGCTTGGGCTTCAAGGCAATTGGAGGTGCAAGAGCGTAATTACCCGGCTCTTAATCTTGAGTTAGCGGCTGTGGTGTTCGCCTTGATGATTGGGAGGTACTATTTGTAGGGGGTGTGTGTCAATGTTTTCATCTACCACAAGAATCGCAATATGTGTTCACTCAAAGGGATCTTAACTTGGGACTAAGAAGAGGGTTGAGACTCTTTGGGGGCTATGAGATGAGTGCACAATGTAATTTTGGCAAGGAAAGTATTATAGTCGTTGCTCGGAATAGGCTATCTATGGGAAATGTGGTTTTTGTTGGTGAAGGGAAGAGAGAGCTAGCAAAGGATGCTTACCGATTGACTAGATTGGTTGTTAGGCTGACCGACTCTAATAATGTTGGTGTTTATGTTTAGAATGGGGCGGAATCTTGAGTGATTGTTGATGTTAAGGCTAAACAAGATCTAGATCTGTCATTGGTTGTGTTGAAGAGGTTGGTTGCCAATAGGATAGTGGTTTTCTCCCAAGGGGGAGATGGTGCGTTTCGGTATCAAAGTCAGTTATGTGTTCCGGATGTGGGTGATCTTAGGGAAAAATAATCCATCCCAACCATGCTCGGGAAATCCTTTTTCAAGTCTTCTCCAGGAAGATTGTGAGTGGAGCCCATAACTCTTTGCATTTGATTCACCCGGAACACACTAAGATGTGTTGGGATATGAAGGAGGTATATTAATGGCATGGTATGAAGAAGGGCATAGCCGAGCTCGTACCTAAGTGCCCCAGTGTCAACAAGTGAAGGTAGCGCACCAAAAGCCCGGTGGTGCGACTCAAAATATTGAGATTCCTACTTGGAAGTGGGAGAATGTAAATATGGATTTTGTGGTTGGGTTGCCCTAGACTGAAGGTAATTCGACTCTATTTGGGTTATTATTGATCGGATGACTAATATAGCTCATTTCCTACCAGTCAAGGCTATTTTAGCGCCGAAGGGTATGCAATGTTGTACATCCAAGAATTTGGTGAGGTTGCACGGTGTGTCTAGGTCTATCATATCTGATCGCGGTACCTAATTTGCTTCTTACTTTTGGAGGCCGTCTCAAGGATGACTTGGTACTAGGTAAAGTTGAGCACCGCCATTCATCCTCAAACCGAGGGGTAAACTGAGAGGATAATTTGAACTTTGGAAGATGTGTTGAGGGCTTGTGTGTTGCAATTCAAAGGTAATTGGGGTAATCATCTACCACTTCTTGAGGTTGCTTACTACAATTTCCTTTATGCTAGCATTGGTATAACTCTGTTTGGGGCTTTATATAGTAATATGTGTAGGTCTCCGGTGGGGTGGTTTGAGAAAGGGGAAATGGCATTGATTGGATCGGATTTAGTATTGAAGGCTATGGAGAAGGTGAAGTTGGTTGGGAAAGGTTGGCGGTGGTTCGGAGTCATCAAAAGTCTTATTTGGATATTTGAAAGAAGGATCTTGAGTTTTGTATTAGTAATTGGATATATGTAAAGGTCTCATTCGTGAAGGGTGTGGTGTATTTTTGGGAAGGAGGGAAAGCTAAGTCCCCGGTATATAAGTTCTTATGAGATCATTATAGCGGATTGGAGATGTAGCTTATAGGTTGGATTTGCCTCCGAAATTGAGCTCTAGTCATTCGGTTTTGCATATATCTATGTTGAGGAAGTGTTGGTGATTCTAGTGCTACTTTGACTTTGGAAGGTATTGGGGTTGAGGGGAACTTGTTTTACGGAGGAAGCTCCGGTTGAGATTTTAATAAGACAAGTGAAGCGGTTTCGTAACAAGGATGTGGCTTCGGTTAACGTACTTCAGAGAAACCAATATGTGGAAAGTCTACGTGGGGAGTGGAATCAAGTTTGATGCGGTGATACCTCTATCCTTTCCAATCTACTCAAGCCCATAATATTAGGTCCTTTCCTATTCTCAATGGTCCTAATTCTTCCATTCTTGAGTCTCATGACATGACATGCATACATGTGCACAAAAATGATTTTTCAAGATGTTTCGAGTGATTTAAATATGTTTTGGTATCAGTTTTAAAGGATTTATGATTTTCAAATGATAAACTATGCATTGTATCTTGTGTTTGGATGTTTCATGTTCTAAGTCAAGCCCTTCAAGCCTTGCTCTTCCACATTCGAGGACGAATGTTTCCAAGGGGGAGATGATGTAAGGACCCGGAAATTTGTACGACCTCAAGAAAGCATGAAAATTAATTTCGGAAAAGTTTTGGACCAAGGTGGCACTTCATGGGAGCCATCACGGCCGTGAGGTTATCAGTAAAGCTTTCGGAGTGAGATATTTCTAAGTACGGACCTTATGCTCAAGCTAAATTCACTCTCAAGCCTTCAATTCTAGCTTATCTATGTTGTTTAAGATCATCATGGGTCTCCTACATCAAGTCAAGTTCAAAGGAATTCCCTTGGCTATATTATTCTCAAGTGCCGATAGATGGGACAACTTTAAATAAGAATATCTCTTAGCTAGAAATGAAATGGGTGAATCATGACATATCAAATCGAAGCCCTTTGAATTATCTTTCCAATGCATCCGGTCTCACCTCATTCCGAGTTCGGAGCAAGACGTTACGCCCTTTTTCGTAAAACCTGTCTGGGCCAGACGGGAGCCTTCACGGGCCGTGAAAAGCTTCACGGACCGTGAAGCTAACCGTGTCAAGGCCCTTGTGAAATTTAAGGATCTATTTTATTGAGGTGTTTTTGATATTTTGGTTCATCCCCAAGGCTTTTTATGACCTTTAAAACCCTTTTTACATTCCTAAACTTCTCCGACACTAAACCTAAAAGTTTTTCATATGATTCGGTAGAAGGGTCAATTTTAAATGGTCATATCTCTTAGCACAAAATGCACTAGGTGTCATACCATATATAAAATTAAAGCTCTTTGAATTATCTTTCCAACGAACCTGGTTTTACCTAATTCCGAGCTCGGACCAAGGAGTTATGCTCGTTTTCGTTAAGCCTGTTCGTGCAGGCAAGCCACACGGCCAGCCACACGGACCGTGTGGCATCAAACGGTCCGTGAGGCTGCTTTGGCCCACGATTTTCTTGCCAAATTTTGTTCTAAGTGTGTGTACTTCCTTGGTACCTTCATATGGACCCTTGTACGGTCCGTTAAGCATCACACGGTCCGTACGACCTTCCGTTGGAAGCCCTTGGCTTGAAATAATTTTCTGAAAATTCTAAGTAAAGTCACACGGTTACTGTTCACGGACCGTGTCACTGTTCACTGGCCGTGAACAGTGTCGTGAACAGTACCGTGAACAGTACTTAATATTTTTATCCATTTTTAATTTTGGTTTTTATGTAAATATAAATTAGTTTAAGGGTGTTTTGGGTATTTTCCACCCCTCCTAAGACCATAAATCAGCTGATCTTCTTCATTTTCACCCATTCTCTCATTTTACTCCTCTCACTAAGGCTTCACTCCTCCAAGACTCTCCAACCTCTCTCTCTAGGAAATTCAAGTCAAGGCTTTCAATTGAAGCCCACTTCTCCTCAAGTTTGTCTTCAAGTTAGGTATGTGGGGTTTGATTCTTGGTTCCTTTCAACCAAGAAGACCCAAATTTTTATTAAAACTAATTTGTAAACTTGTGTACTTAAAATGTGAATTTTTAGTACTTGTTCTTAGTATGTTGAACCATGCATGTGTTAGTTAAGGCTCCCTATCATGATTTAGGGTGGTTTTATGGAAATGAACTATTTGGATTTATGGAATTATGAACTTGCATATCCCTTTAATTATGTTTTATGCATGGGTGATGTTACTACTATTTTTACTAATTTTACTATGGATTTTCTAGTTTTTACCTCTTATTGCTACATTTGAATATACTCTATATTACCCATGCCATTCTTACATTTTTGCATTGCATCATACTCATGACATTGATATATGCAAATTTGAAAATGTGGGTTAAGCCCAAATTTTGTCCGAAAAGGAAACTATGATGTGAATTTTGGTAAGACATGGGATATGACAAGAAGGTGATCACCGGTATGTCTATGATTATGACTCTTGAGCAATATGGGTGCTTGCACCATTATGGTATTTGTGTAGATGAGCTATTCCTTGCATTGGCATTTTGAATATGGTCTTATAAATTAGCATTGAGCCTAAATATACCTTGAACATTATGAACTTGCACTTGGCTCTCTCTTGAAGCATATGTATATATATAAGTATTCTTGTGGGATGTGTAAGACTTAGCACCGATGGATTGGGAGCGTTAGGGATATCCCCAAGGTCCCTCTCCCTTTCCTTGAACTATGTGCCTAGAATGTAATTCGTCTATCTGTATATGACTATGATTTGTCTTGATTCTGTAAACCCTTCCGAAAAGCGGGTCGTAAGGAAGGTGTCCATCCACCGAAAAGCGGGTCGTAAGGTGTGATGTAGATTACCCTTGGCAAGTAATCTTCTCCCTACCGACGGGAGGTCCAAATCGGTCCAATTCGTGTAATAGCTCGCATGGATTTGGTTTGTCGGTTATAGTCCATCCCCGTTATATAGGAGCACTATTGCATTGCACGTATCACGCATTTCATGGCATCTTGTATATTAAATTTCCATTGAATATATATTCCTTATATATTATGTTCCCTTGCCACTTAACATGATTATGCAGGTTCGGTAAGTCACGTAAATTGCATACCCGCATACTTAGTACATTCAAACGTACTAACGAATACTCTATGCCTACATGATTTTACCATGTAGGGACCGTGTGTTATGATCATCCACCACTTGAAGGGTAGCTCGAATTCGGAGAGTTGATATTGTGGTGAGTCCTATATTCCAAGGACAAGCCACCTTCCTTCTACCTATGTTGTTACCTATTTATCTTCTTAGTTGAGGGTGAGCCCGGGACATGTCTTGGCCCCCGTCCCATCTTATGACTAGAGGCAAATGTTGGGCACTTGTAAAACTTTCTCATTTTGTTTAATTATAAATGAATGGATTCTTGAGATTTGATTTTCGTCATTTAGATATATGTGCTTAACTAATTTATTTTGAACCAATGATGTGGAAATTTGATACTTTGAGGCTTGTTTGGGGACTCTCGGGTCCCCATTCGCCGTGTCACATCTAGGCCCCGACCTCGGGTCGTGACACAAGTGGCGACTCTGAATAAATAAAATAATCATTTTTCAAAATATCACTTTAATTGGAGAAACTCTATTTTCCAAACAACCACGCGCGGGAAAAAATAGGGGTGTGACATGTGATAGTAGTAAGGTCTGCGTACATCTTACTCTCCCCAGACCCCACTTGTGGGATTCCACTGGGTATGTTGTTGTTATTCCTTTAAAACATCTCTCACACTACCACACACTTAAATAAATGAAAGATGAAAAGACCAAAAACTTTTCACTTTTTTTAACAATTATTTTGTCTTATTTTGAAAGAAAAGATGATCATATTTAATCATCAATTCTATCGATTTTTTACTTTCTTACCGTTATTTCATAATTAATGTTATTTCTATAATTCTTCTTAAATCAATTTTTTCTTTTATTTATTTCAATAAATAGTTATTATAACTTTATAAGAATTGCATATATATTTTTACAGAATTTGATTTGTCATTAAGTTTTAGATCATTTCTTCTACTAAAGATTTATATTTACATATAATAATAAAGCTAAAATAAAAAATGTGACATAGCATCCTTTTTAGTTCAATGTTGATATTTATGTATTTTTTCAATTTTGAAAAAATATTTTTTTTTATATTTCAATTAAAAATAATTTCCCAAAATTAAATTACTCTTCCAAAAAAATTGTCCTTATATGTAGTTATAATATATATATATATATATTAAAAAAATTACCATGTATAGCTAAGAATTTTATTAATCATATAAAACATAGTAATAATATATATAGTTACCGTATATATACATGGCAATATAAAAGTTTTCTATTTTGGGGTGGGGGGGTTGGTGCTTGGGGGGTTGGGGGGGGGGGGGGGGAAATTACATATATATACAAAAAAAAATTCACTAAAAAAGTAGCTCATGTTTTATTTATATAAAAAATAGCTAAAAATCAGCGAAATTATACATGACGATACAATAGAGTTTTTCAAAAGTTATAGAAAGTATACAGTACTATACAATGTGTATTACTTATACATGAGTTATACACTATATATATATTTTGATGCACATATATACACTGACTATACATGCCTATACAACGACGGCTATTTTTTTTGTAATTATTTTCAATGAAGTGTCTATTGAAAATATTTAAATGCATTACCCAATTAATCATGTTCCTTTAAAACATCCCTCACACTAATACACACTTAAATAAATGAAAGATGAAAAGACAAAAAACTTTCACTTTTCATAACAATTATTTTGTCTTATTTTAAAAGAAAAGATGATCATATTTAATTTGTTTCATCATCAATGCTATTAATTTCTTTTACTTTCTTACCTTTATGTTATTTATATGATCTTTCTTAAATCAATTTTTTTCTTTTATTTATTTCAGTAAATAGTTATTATAACTTCATAAGAATTGCATTATATATATTTATAGAATTTGATTTGTTTTTGTTTTTTTTTAAGTTTTAGATTATTTCTTCTACCAAAGATTTATATTTATATGCAATAATAAAGCTAAAATAGAAAATGTGAAAGTATCATCTTTTTTAGTTCTCTCTCTCTCTCTCTCTCTATATATATATATATATTTATTTATCTATTATATAGAAAAGTCAATCTATAGATAACCAATGGCAATTAAGCAATATTTCACTAATGTAAGGGCAGATTTATAATTATAATCATCATACTCGGGCAAATGATAAATATTTATGATAAAATATCTCACCTCAAATTTCTAACCTAAAACTAAATAACACAGTCAAGATAATTCTAGAATGCCCGCAAGATCACTTTATTACCACACAAATACAATTTTCTTTTTTAATTCTAGAAGCATCTACTCTATTTCTCTTGTCTTCCTTTTAAATATTTAATATAGACTATTTTCTTCACACTAAAAAAAAAAACAATGGTAGCAACATAGTTATTATATTATTGCTACGAATTATGATATTATTTTTAATAGAGATGCAAATAGTACTATTTTAATTTCTCATTCTAAAGTAAACTAATAAAAATTATCTCTGATTAAAAAAACTAATACAAATTATTTATTTTATAAAAGATTAATAAATATCATAAACATAATATATTGACAAATTTAAATTCCATAGGCTTTATGTTTAGTCAAATATAATAATATGGATATATTCTTTTAGTTGGTCCAATAATTTTTATTTCAAAATTATTTTATATGTCACTATAATTTTTATAAAAGTCTTTATTAAAAAGATTTATCAATTAAATTTAGACAGGATACATACAAACATTCCTTATGATTTGAAATTATATGTAGTGTTTTTCACTGGAGATATAAATGGTACAAATATTTTTAAATATGCATTCATCAAACCATGATAAAAAAAATTAAAATAAATGTTTATCGTGCTAATAAAGTAAAAATAGTATTCGAATAAATTTTATTTTCTTCTTTAGATAGCCAAAAGAACTACTTATAACTTTTAGCTTATAAGCCAAAAACAACAAATTGAATCAATCCAATATTTTATCGTTTTGTGATATCTAATTAAAGAATTAAATAGAACAATGGTTTTGTGTTATGGATAAAAATAGCATTTTATTATTACTTGATAAAATAAATTAACTACTTGGCTTAATATATTAATAATACATGATATTCATATGAGACATTTTTCATTTAAATTTTGAGGGGAAAAAACTGTGTGCATGTTCACAAACGTCTATTAGATAGTTATGTCAATCACATAAAACATGTCACCTCATTTAAAATAAATATAATTAAAGGAGATGTGACATGTTTTATATCCAACATAATTCAATGTTTGTGTTTGACTATGTTAAAATGAATATTAGTGTAACACCCGATAAATTACCAAAATACCCCTAGGGAAGAGGTGTGCATAAAACGCGTCTTCCGATGCTCGGATTGAAAATCCGAGGGCGGATTCGTGATCAGCACTGAAAATGGAGTGCAAGAGGGTCTCGGTCGATTTTTAGAGCGATCGAGTCGAAAGATAATTTTTCATTCCAAAACGAAAAATAGTGAGCCCGCGCGACCGAACCGCGTCACGGACCTGTCGCGGAGCCACACTTATATTTTTCTGTGATTTTTGATGGAGTTGGATTTTCTGAAAATACACTGTCCGCGACAGGTCCGCGTCGTGGATTGTGTTATTTCAGGTCGGGGAAAAATTCTTTTAAATTACGAAGGGCATTTTAGTCCTTTCCTATTTATCTTGAACGTACCCCTACGACTAACTAAAGTCGGTTTCTAAGCAAAGGGTTTCAAAAACCCAAATTCTAAAGCGTTCTTCCTAAAGGTCACTAAAGCTAGGGCTTGAAGGAAGTTGAGGTTGAGGAGATCAAGAGGAGGTTGTGCAAATTGTGTTAGCAAAACATTTCAGGTATGTAAGGCTAACCTAAAGCATGGGAATGTTCTCCCATGTGCCCTTCTGAGTATTGAGTATTGTATCTTGACATGATGAGGTTAATGTGAAGAGTTTGATGCATGTAAAAATCTACTTTATTTTATGTATAAATAATTTTCCTACGGGCATTGATGATCATCACTATTTTGTTTTACATTCTAATTCATTTTATGAGTGCATTTTAAAACCCTATAATTATTGTGTTTCAAAAAGAGCATGCATAATGAAATTAGGCGATATATCTAGAGCCGTGACGATAATGATGCTATGATGATGTTATGATGATGTTATGATGATGTTGATGAGAATGATGTTTTATGATGTCTTAGCATTAAGATTTAATTGTTAAATGATGTCTCTTGAGTTCTGATGTGATCTTGATGTTATGAGGTGAATTACTATGTCCCTATGTGACTGATGTTGATGTTGAGGTTTTATACTATGTCCCTCTGGGACCGATGTTGATGTTGAGGTATTATATCATGTCCTTATGTGACTGATAATGAGGTATTATGTCCCTATGGGACTGATGAGGTTGATGTTTTATGAGCATGTCGAGGTCTGGGAGGAGTATTGAGCACCGGAATGGGTAGAGAGTGAGTCACACTCGAACCCATTAACTACGTGGCCCGCGTAGGAAGAGAGGATTGAACCGCAATGCGGATGGCTCCTATCTTGTCCCAAATGAGGACTGAGGTTTTTCTTGTGGATCCACTGAGGTTATGTCCTTTACCCCAGGCAGGGTATTGGATGGATGTGGCAACGGCATCGCTTCGTTGTATCATCACCGGCTCATAGGTGATGGTTGTCGGTTAGAGAAATTCCCAGTTAGGTTCCATTTGATAGGACTCTGATGTTGATGTTGATGTGATGTTTGAGTCGAGTCCTTGAGTCGATGTGATGTTCTCTTGAGTCGATGTGATGTTCCTTTGATGTGAGTTGATGTTGAGGTTCCTTGAGATGAGCTTGATGTGGCGTTGAGGTTTGATGAGAGGTTGATGAGTCAATTGTCTAATCTAATCTCTTGCTTTAGATAGACTTTTGATATTCTGATGGAGTATGATGTCGAGTTGATGTTTTCTTTATGTTGTGTGCTTACCCTGTTATTCAACTATTTTACATGCCAGTACATTCCACGTACTGACGCCATTTGGCGCTGCATCGTTTCATGATGCAGATACAGGAGTTTGAGGACTTCAGCAGGCGCACCGTTGAGGTCAAAGATTTCGAGTTCAGACTTTGGTGAGCCTCCTTGCTATCTAGAGGAGACCCTTCTATTTATATTCCTTTATTGCATTGAGTCCGGTAGCCATGGCATGTCATGGCACCATTCTTAGACAGTTGAGTCAGGTTAGAGGTTTCGTAGACATGATGTCGAGGTCGATGTGAATGTTTCCCTTATGAACTGAGTAGTATTTTACTTACTTAGTTGATGTTGAGACTGATGTTTGGCCATTTGGCCCTTTCTTGAGGTTTTCTATTTATGATGTTTCCGCTATGTTGATGTTGGATGATGTGATGAGGCTAAGTGGTTTGCTCGGGGACTAGCAATAGTCTCTAATGCCGGCCACGTCTAGGGTACCCTCCCGGGGCGTGACAAACTTGGTATCAGAGCACAGAGTTCAAGAGTCCTAGGGAGTCTATGAAGCCATGTCTATTAGAGTCTTGTTTATGCGTGTGTTGTGTACCACACTTCATAAATAGGATGCTACAGGACATTTAGGAAATGGTTACCCTTCTTTAATGTTCTGAGTTCGTGTGATAGAGCTTGGCTCTATGAAACCCCCCTTTTTAATTCGTGTGTTACGCGTTTGCAGTTAATGCCTCCAAAACGCACTGCTGCCCAAAGAGATGCCTCAGTTCCTAACACTGAGAACCCCTTACCAGAGGCTCCTAATCAGCATGGGACAAGGAGACGGGGACGACCTGCTAGAGCTGCTGAGGCTCCACTAGCACCTCTTGTTCAGTCAGCCTCCACTTCGGAAGTAGACTTCAGGGGAGCTATTGCTATGCTCACCCAGTTAGTGGCCTCTCATAGTAGCAGTCGCGGTCCCCAGGCCCCTAGCTCCAGCTCCCAAGAGCCTGCAGCTGCAACCAGGCTCAGAGATTTCCTGAGGATGAACCCGCCAGTCTATACAGGGTCAAAGGTTGAAGAGGACCCATGAAACTTCATCGACGAGGTGCGTAAGATCTTGAGGGCTATGCATGCAAATGAGGTGGAGGGAGTCGAGTTGGTCTCTTATCAGCTTAAGGATGTTGCCAATGTTTGGTATAACCAGTGGGAGGATGGTAGAGGTGAGGATGCTGAGCCTGCTGAGTGGGAGGAGTTCAAGAGTGCTTTTCTCGATCACTTCTTTCCCCAAGAGTTGAGAGAGGCAAAGGTCGACGAGTTCATGAATCTGAAACAAGAGGGGTTGATGGTCAAAGAGTACAGCTTGAAGTTCATCCAGTTGTCCAGATATGCTCCAGCGATGGTCCTTGATATGAGGGCAAGAATGAAAAGTATGTGTTTGGATTGGGCAGGCATGTGAAGAGAGAGTGTAAAGCAGCGTTGCTGATTCCAGACATGGATATTGCTAGACTTATGGTCTATGCCCAGTAGACTGGGGAGGACAAGAAGAGGGATAGAGAAGAGAAGCAGAAGAAGAAAGCCAAATCGGCAGGGCATGAGCCTAATCAGCAGAAACAGAATAAAGGTGATAGAACCTTCTTTCAAAAGAAGTCTTCGAGCCATGAACCTTCGGTGGCGAGTGCACCTGTTCAGCAAAATAGGTACGACCAGAGATCCTATGGTCATCAGAACTTCAGAGCACAGGGACCTCAATCCCAAGCTAGTGTTTCTCAAGGTCCGAGGGGAAGGCCACCTTGTGGAAGATGTGGCAGGCTGCATCTCGGTGCGTGCCATAAGGGCTCCAATAATTGCTTTACCTGTGGACAGCTTGGCCATTTCCAAGGTAAGTGCCCCATGAGGAATCAGAGGTGGAGTGATAGAGGTAATAAAGCTCAGTCTTCTACAGCGCCCCCCGAGGGTAGTCATCAGAAGGCAACCACTGCAAATGCAGAAGGCGGGACGAACCATCTGTATGCGATGGGTAATCGACAGGATCAAGAGGTTGCTCCAAATGTTGTTACGGTTATGCTCCGAATCTTTTCTTATGATTGTTATGCATTGCTTGACCCGGGTGCCACCTTATCTTTTGTGACGCCCTATGTGGCCAATAAGTTTGAGATTCTTCCTGAGTGTTTGCTTGAGCCTTACACTATTTCGACTCCTACTGGTGAGTCAATCCTGGCTAAGAGGGTCTATAGAGACTGTATAGTGTCCATCTGTCATAGGGATACTTTGGCCAATTTGGTAGAGTTGGAGATGGTTGACTTTGATGTAATTCTTGGTATGGATTGGCTCCATGCTTGCCATGCATCCATAGACTGTAGGACCCGAGTTGTTAAATTTCAATTTCCTAATGAACCGGTCCTAGAGTGGGAGGGAGGTTATGTTGCACCCAAAGGTAAATTTATTTCTTACCTGAAGGCGAGGAGGTTAATCTCTAAGGGGTGTATCTATCACCTTGTACGAGTTAAATCTGATGATGTTGGGTCCCCTACTCTCGAGTCAGTCCCGATTGTGAATGAGTTTCCCGAGGTGTTCCCTGAGGATTTACTCGGAGTCCCTCCCGATAGGGAGATCGACTTCGGTATTGATGTACTTCCTGAGACGCAGCCCATTTCGATTCCACCATATAGGATGGCCCCTGGTGAGTTAAAAGAGTTGAAGGACCAGTTGAAGGATCTGTTAGAAAAGGGTTTTATTAGACCCAGTGTTTCTCCTTGGGGTGCTCCCGTTCTGTTTGTACGAAAGAAGGATGGGTCTCTGAGAATGTGCATAGATTATAGGCAACTGAACAAGTCACAGTTAAGAATAAATATCCTCTTCCCAGGATAGATGACTTCTTTGACCAACTCCAGGGTGCCTCATGCTTTTCAAAGATAGACCTCAGATCGGGTTACCACCAGTTGAAGGTGAAAGAATGTGATATTCCAAAGACAACTTTCAGGACAAGATATGGCCACTTTGAGTTCTTGGTCATGTCCTTTGGGTTGACGAATGCACCGGCAGCTTTTATGGATTTGATGAATAGGGTGTTCAAGCCTTACCTTGATATGTTCGTGATCGTGTTCATTGATAATATCTCGATATATTCGAGAAAATGAGGAAGAGCATGCTAAGCATCTTAGAGTTGTCCTTCAAACTCTTAAGGACCATGATTTGTATGCGAAGTTCTCCAAATGTGAGTTTTGGCTCAAATCAGTGGCCTTCCTAGGCCATGTAGTTTCAAGTGATGGGATTCGAGTAGATTGTCAGAAGATTGAAGCGGTTTCCAGCTGGCCAAGACCGTCCTCTCCAACTGACATAAGGAGTTTCTTGGGGTTGGCAGGCTATTACCACAAATTTGTTGAGGGATTTTCTTCTCTATCCGCCCCATTGACCAAACTGACCCAGAAAAAGGTCAAGTTTGAGTGGTCTGAGGAATGTGAGAAGAGCTTCCAAGAGCTAAAGGCTAGGTTGACTACTGCACCTGTATTGACCTTGCCTGACGGGACAGAAGGTTTTGTAATATACTGTGATGCATCAAGAGTTGGATTGGGATGTGTGTTAATGCAAAGAGGTAAAATGGTGACTTATGCTTCCAGGCAGCTTAAAGTTCATGAGAAGAACTATCCGACCCATGATCTTGAGTTGGCGGCAGTGGTGTTTGCACTTAAAATCTAGCGCCACTACTTGTATGGAGTGCATGTGGACGTGTTTACTGATCACAAGAGCTTACAGTATGTCTTCAGTCAGAGAGAGCTCAACCTGCAACAGAGGAGGTGGTTGGAATTGCTTAAGGACTACGACATGAGCATCATGTACCACCCAGGTAAAGCTAATGTTGTTGCTGATGCTCTTAGCAGGTTGTCTATGGGTAGCACAGCCCATGTTGAGGAAGAGAAGAAGGAGTTAGTGAAGGAAATGCATAGGTTGGCTCGATTGGGAGTCCAGCTTGAGGAGAACGACGAGGGAGGAATTAATGTTCAGAATGGGTCTGCATCGTCCCTAGTGACTGAGGTAAAAGAGAAGCAGGATCGAGATCCTATTATACTCCAATTGAAGGAGGATGTTCATAAGCAAAAAGTGACGGTCTTCTCCAAAGGGGAGATGGGGTATTGAGGTACCAGAGTAGGCTATGTGTCCCTGATGTTGATGTTGTCCGAGAGAGGATTCTGCTGAGGCCCATAACACTAGATACTCCATTCATCTGGGCTCCACCAAGATGTATCACGACCTGAGAGAGGTCTATTGGTGGAGTGGAATGAAGCGGGATATCGCGGAGTTTGTTTCAAGATGCCCAAATTGCCAACAAGTAAAAGTTGAGCATCAAAGGCCAATTGGCTTGGCCCAAAACTTTGAGATTCCAGAATAGAAGTGGGAGGTGATTAACATGGATTTCATCACTGGCCTACCAAGATCCCGGAGGCAGCATGATTCCATATGGGTGATTGTGGATAGAATGACGAAGTTAGCGCATTTCCTGGCAGTCAAGATGACCAACACTGCAGAGGATTATGCCAAGATGTATATCCAAGAGATTGTGAGGTTGCATGGAGTTCCCTTGTCCATTATCTCGGACAGAGGAGCCCAATTTACTTCTCATTTCTGGAAGTCTTTCCAGAAAGGATTGGGTACCAAAGTGAATTTGAGCACAGTTTTTCATCCACAGATGGATGGTCAGGCAGAGCGCACTATTCAGACGGTAGAGGACATGTTGAGAGCATGCGTCCTTGATTTCAAAGGAAATTGGGATGATCATTTACCACTGATTGAATTCGCATATAACAATAGTTATCATGCGAGTATTCAAATGGCCCCTTATGAGGCCTTGTATGGGAGGAGATGTAGATCACCCATTGGGTGGTTTGAAGTTGGAGAGGCTGAGTTGATTGGTCCTGACCTTGTCCACCAGGCCATGGAGAAGGTGAAGATTATTCGAGAAAGATTGAAGACTGCCCAAAGTCGTCAGAAATCTTACACAGATGTGAGGAGAAGAGACCTAGAGTTTGAGGTAAGCGATTGGGTTTACCTGAAGGTATCACCCATGAAGGGTGTCATGAGGTTTGGAAAAAAGGGGAAATTAAGTCCTCACTACATTGGTCCGTATCAGATTGTGCGAAGGATTGGGAAGGTCGCCTACAAGCTAGAATTACCTTCCGAGTTAGATGGAATCCATCCAGTGTTCCATATTTCGATGTTGAAGAAATGTTTGGGAGATCCTGCCTTGGTAGTTCCTGTGGAGAGCACGGGAGTCAGAGACAGTTTGTCCAATGAGGAAATTCCAGTCCAGATCCTTGATCGACAGGTTCGCAGACTGAGGAACAAAGAGATAGCCTCTGTCAAAGTTCTGTGGAGGAATCAATTTGTTGAGGAAGCCACATGGGAAGCTGAGGAAAAGATGAAACTAAATACCCGCACCTGTTCGAGCTCGAGGTTGATGAAAGGGTGGAAGGTAACATTCTTACTTTTATGTAAATTAATGTTCCTACCATGATGTGATGCTTATAGTATTGATGTCTGAGCATATGTTAATGAGGTCGATGAGAAGTCGAGGTGGCGATGTTACTGAGTGAGTATCGAGGTGAGTCTTTGAGTCTTTTCGTGACAAATTACCGTTCCTACTCATCATTTGAGGACGAATGATCCCAAGGGGGAGATAATGTAACACCCGATAAATTACCAAAATACCCCTAGGGAAGAGGTGTGCGTAAAATGCATCTTCCGATACTCAGATTGAAAATCCGAGAGCGGATTCATGATCAGCACTGAAAATGGAGTGGGAAGAGGGTCTCGGTCAATTTTTAGAGCGATCGAGTCGAAAGATAATTTTTCGTTCCAAAATGAAAAATAGTGAGCCTGCGCGACAGAACCACGTCGCGGACCTGTCTTGGAGCCACACTTATGTTTTTCTGTGATTTTTCGACGGAGTTGAATTTTTCGAAAATACACTGTTCGCGACGGATTCGCGTCGCGGACTGTGTTATTTCATGTCGGGGAAATTTTTTTTAAATTACGGAGGGCATTTTAGTCCCTTCCTATTTATCCTAAATGTACCCCTACGACTAACTAAAGTCGGTTTCTAAGAAAAGGGTTTCAAAAACCCAAATTCTAAAGCGTTTTTCCTAAAGGTCACTAAAGCTAGGGCTTGAAGGAAGTTGAGGTTGAGGAGATCAAGAGGAGGTTGTGCAAATTGTGTTAGCAAAACATTTCAGGTATGTAAAGCTAACCTAAAGCATGAGAATGTTCTCCCATGTGCCCTTATGAGTATTGAGTATTGTATCTTGACATGATGAGGTTAATGTGAAGAGTTTGATGCATGTAAAAATCTACTTTATTTTATGTATAAATAATTTTCCTACGGGCATTAATGATCATCACTATTTTGTTTTACATTATAATTCATTTTATGAGTGCATTTTATAACCCTATAATTATTGTGTTTCGGAAAGAGCATGCATAATGAAATTAGGGGATATATCTAGAGCCCTGACGATGATGATGCTATGATGATGTTATGATGATGTTGATGAGAATGATGTTTTATGATGTCTTAGCATTAAGATTTAATTGCTAAATGATGTCTCTTGAGTTCTGATGTGATGTTGATATTATGAGGTGAAGTACTATGTCCCTATGGGACTCATGTTGATGTTGAGATTTTATACTATGTCCCTCTGGGACCGATGTTGATGTTGAGGTATTATATCATGTCCTTATGTGACTGATGATGAGGTATTATGTCCCTATGGGACTGATGAGGTTGATGTTTTATGAGCATGTCAAGTTCTGGGAGGAGTATTGAGCACCGAAATAAGTAGAGAGTGAGTCACACTCGAACCCATTAACTACGTGGCCCGCATAGGAAGAGAGGATTGAACCGCAATGCGGATGGCTCCTATCTTGTCCCAAATGAGGATTGAGATTTTTCTTGTGGATCCACTGAGGTTATGTCCTTTACCCCGGGCAGGGTATTGGATGGATGTGGAAACGGCATCGCTTCGTTGTATCATCACCGACTCATAGGTGATGGTTGTCGGTTAGAGAAACTCCCAGTTAGGTTCCATTTGATTGTAACACCCCACATCTTACATGTACTAGTCGAACACAGATGAAACATGATATGGCAGCGCCAAATCCGCACATATTCTTTTTTAAAAGTGCGTGAATTTTAGATTAAAGGGCTATATGTACGTCTAACGCTTAAGATGACCGAGTGTATATAATTTTTAGGTCAAGTTAAGGAGAGTGATACCACTTCAGTCACGTCCTAAGCCCCATTAAGGCGGACTAGAACCCGTTGCCGACAAGGCTCGGGAGAACCAACATATAACTATACACCTGCTATGAACATTTAAGAGGTTTTCATACTCAATATGCTGTCAAAAGAAAGTAAACTGTACTAACAAACCAAAAGTAAATGCATAAGACTAGGCCGTTGGAGCCACGATGTCTATAATACGCTATTTGACCACACTTTAATTTACATAGTCTACAAAGCCTCTAAGTAAGGAACAATATCCAAATGGGTCGGGACAGGCCCCGCCTCATGACCAACTATACAATACAAAATATAAGTTCTAAACACATAAGCCCCGAAGCAACCTGGAGCTTAGTAATAGCAGCTGGAAGTCCTGTACTCTTACTGGGGAGATCTAGTAGCTCCTGTACCTGCAGCATGAAATGCAGGTCCCCTGTAAGGGACGTCAGTACGAGATAATGTACTGAATATGTAAGGCAGGAAATACTGTACATGAAATAAGAACTCAGATGAAATCACATGCTGGTGTGTAAGGATGAAAAGACCACCTTTAGTCATACTGTGGAATCATGTACTTTATGTCTTTTTATTTCTGTATCTTTACTGTATAATCTCTGCACAATATATCATGTAAATGACCAGCTGATCAGTGGTAAATCTGTAATGGGATCGACCCTGGCTAGGTGATTCCTTCACCCCTCGGGCTACCACCCAAATAAGATCGACCCTGGCTAGGTGATTCTTCCACCCCTCGGGCTACTACTCATTTATAAGCAACTGTAAGTTATCTTTTATTTACTTTGAGATGGTTCTTTTGGTGGTCATAACCTTTAGAACTGTAGGAATATAGACATGTGACATATGAACAACCATACAAGGTAATACCACAATGGAAAGAGAGATACACAACTAATGAACCGTATCGGAGATTAAACAACACATAGACTTTGTTGGTAAGAAGGAACTCATGTATATTTAGTATCCAAGTACATATGCAGGTTGACAATGACTATGTATGGGTACATATGAACATGGTAAAAAGTGGGGACACGGTTAGTAGCCATGTCGGAGTTTTTACGTGCCTTTATATGCTAAGGAAGATTATAGATTTCATGCCAAGTAATAGGAAATCAAGTTGCCTTACATACCTCGCTGTACTATGTCGTTATTACCTCGGAGTAGTATCCTTTTCTTCCAAACACTTATCTACAACATATTAGGTGATAAAACTAGTGTTAGCAGCTAATAAACACGTCTTAGTAATCCAATTTCACCCAAAAATAATATCCGGGCAGCAAGCTCGGAATTAGCACCCAACGAGTATTCTTTCAACATTTCCACTCCTAATCGTATTTTTTAACACACATTCATACGATTAGGAGTGGAAATGTTGAAAGAATACTCGTTGGGTGCTAATTCCGAGCTTGCTGCCCGGATATTATTTTTGGGTGAAATTGGATTACTAAGACGTGTTTATTAGCTGCTAACACTAGTTTTATCACCTAAATATGTTGTAGATAAGTGTTTGCAGGAAAAGGATACTACTCCGAGGTAATAACGACATAGTACAGCGAGGTATGTAAGGCAACTTGATTTCCTATTACTTGGCATGAAATCTATAATCTTCCTTAGCATATAAAGGCACGTACAAACTCCGACATGGCTGCTAACCGTGTCCCCACTCTTTACCATGTTCATGTGTACCCATACATAGTCATTGTCAACCTGCATATGTACTTGGATACCAAATATACATGAGATCCTTGTTACTAAATAAAGTCCATGTGTTGTTTAATCTTCGATACGATTCATTAGTTGTGTATCTCTCTTTTCATTGTGGTACTATCTTGTATGGTTGTTCATATGTCACATGTCTATATTCCTACAGTTCTAAAGGTTATGACCACCAAAAGAACCATCTCAAAGTAAATAAAAGATAACTTACAGTTGCTTATAAATGAGTGGTAGCCCGAGGGGTGGAAGAATCACCTAGCCAGGGTCGATCTCATTTGGGTGGTAGCCCGAGGGGTGAAGGAATCACCTAGCCAAGGTCGATCCCATTACAGATTTATCACTGATCAGCTGGTCATTTACATGATATATTGTGCACAGATTATACAGTAAAGATACAGAAATAAAAAGACATAAAGTACATGATTCCACAGTATGACTAAAGGTGGTCTTTTCATCCTTACACACCAGCATGTGATTTCATCTGAGTTCTTATTTCATGTACAATATTTTCTGCCTTACATATTCAGTACATTATCTCGTACTGACGTCCCTTATGGGGGACCTGCATTTCATGTTGCAGGTACAGGAGCTACTAGATCTCCCCAGTAAGAGTACAGGACTTTCAGCTGCTATTACTAAGCTCCAGGTTGCTTCAGGGCTTATGTGTTTAGAACTTATATTTTGTATTGTATAGTTGGTCATGAGGCGGGGCCTGTCCCGACCCATTTGGATATTGTTCCTTACTTAGAGGCTTTGTAGACTATGTAAATTAAAGTGTGGTCAAATAGTGTATTATAGACATCGTGGCTCCAACGACCTAGTCTTATGCATTTACTTTTGGTTTGTTAGTACAATTTACTTTCCTTTGACAGCGTATTGAGTATGGAAACCTCTTAAATTTTCATAGCAGGTGTATAGTTATATGTTGGTTCTCCCGAGCCTTATCGGCAACGGGTGCCAGTCCGCCTTAATGGGGCTTAGGGCGTGACAGAAGTGGTATCAGAGCGGGTCGTCCTAGGGAGTCTACAAAGCCGTGTCTATGTAGAGTCTTGTTTATGGATGTGTTGTGCACCACATTTATAAGTAGGAGGCTACGTGGCATTTAGGAGTTGTCACTTTCTTTTCATTCTTTAGATCGTGCCATAGAGCCAAGTGTTGTAGGTTGATTATTTCTGACCTCTAAATTATTTTGTACAGTAAGCATGCCTGAAACAAGGAAAAGCAAAGGCAAGGGGAAGGAGGTGGAAGTGGTAATTGGTATGCCCAGTCGGGTGAGATGACGAGATGAGGCCCAAGATGAGTCTCTGTCCCAAACATCTCCAACTCCTCCAGCTCCTGATGAACTAGGTCGTAGTGAAACTCCCTCAGAACCACCTGCCGATGCTGCTGTGCAGGATCTGAGAAATGCGGTCCAATTATTGACCCGCATAGTTGCTAGCCAAAGCCAAAGACAAAAAGGCCCAGTTGTAGGTGCAGATGGTGCGAATAGGGCAGCTAGCACGAGGATACGTGACTTTCTTAATTTTGACCCTCCAGCTTTCACCGGGTCAGATTCAAATGAAGATCCGCAAGACTTCATCGACCAGATCCAGCGCACTTTAGATGTTATGCATGTAAGTGGTACAGAAGCTGTAG